>JAZHRO010000076.1:1250000-1865000 GCA_037157565.1 Thalassia testudinum
GCCAAATTCAGTAGTAAAGGATCAAGTGCCATGGCAGACTCTATCTAGAAAAAGAGTTATTTCATGTGCCACCCAAAGTATTTGGGTGTGTTGTATTTGTCTATATTCTTGATCCAGGACATGATAAGCTGGCACTACGTGCTGTGAAGTGTCTTTTTGGGATATAGTTTCACCCAAAAAAGATACAGATGCTATGATGCTTGAACTTGCCCTTACTTTGTCAGTGCTGATGTTACGTTCCATGAGGAGATTCCTTACTTCTTGATGGTAGGGCATGGGATCACTATCGATACTGAGTGTGTGCCCATGTCTATTCCCCCAATCCAGTTAGAGGAGATACCGGTCACTCCACTCCTGTTGATACACGTGTAGAGTTGCCCAGATACAGTGAGCTACCTCATGTACACATTGACAGTTTCATACAGACAGACACCCCATTCTCCCCAGTGCCACCTTCCTCCTCGAGTACATAGGTACATGTTGAGGCTATTGACCTTGCTGCTTCCCATGATGATTCTACAGGTTTACTTGATGATTCTGATCCTGATGATTTTGGTCCTGATCCTATCGTGGATCTTCTTATTGCTATTAGGAAGGTTCTACGTTCCTGTCTGTCTTGATACCGGGTTCTTGATGATCTCCCCACTATTAATCTTGGAAGGTTGTTTGTTATGTTTTGTTAGTTCAACACCTCATAAATAATATTTTGATGATTTTATAAAATAAAGTAAAAGAAATAAAAATTGAAAATAGCGTATTTTTTTCTCTGTCAACATCATTGCAGGTCTCGTGATTTCCAAGTCAGATTATTAAGAGCGTGAAGACACTCTATCGTAGGTCTTAGGTTTTTATTGTATATTTCAAAAGGGTGTAATCTTATTTTTATTTGAGTCTAGAAAGGTTGTAAAGAGCCCCCAAAATTTAACATAGCTAACTTAGGCTTTTAACAGTTAGGAAAAATTAGAAACAAAAATCAAGTCAACAAACACTTATTAGATGATCAATACATTAATCAGACGTCTGATATCCAACTTTAAGACGTTTGGTCATGACATTAGATGCCCATTTGCCTATAGCCTTGCCTTAATGATTTAAACACTTAGGTCCTAGATGACAGAATTCATATACAGCGTCCATAGGCTTATTCAGATGTCCAATACATGATTTAGACGTCCTGAAAGCCTACCGTTGCTTAGCGCCTTAGAATTTCCTTTTAGGTTTTCAAATCCAACGGTTAACAGATGTTTAGATGTCTGGACATGTCTCCAGACATCCAATAATGGACCGTTAGTCCAAATCTTTGTGAAGATTTGTCAGATACGAATCTCGCTTTTCAGATTCACAAACAATCCCAAGACAAAGTTATAATTACTTTTCAGACGTCTAATATTCGTTTAATCCTTTAAATTTAGATTCCTATTTAGATCTGGTCAAAATATGAACACATCCGCCCAGAATTAGACGCCCAATTTTATATCGAGACATCTTAAAATTGTTTCCCAGACGTCTAAGAAAGAACTTATCTTCGTCCGACAGAATCAGGAACTTTGATATTCAGTATTAGATGTCCAAACTTAGAGTCAGACGTCTTACAAGATGTTTGACCCAAAAGTTAGATGTCTGATTCTGGTGTCAGAATCCATATGAGCTTGATTCGAGTTGGATTTCGCCCCAATCTCTTGGGACTTGCCTTCAACGGCTAGGAGCCTCCTCCCAAGCCTTCTTGAAGGATTCAAACTTGCATAAAAATAGACCTTAACCTCCCTTAGGCAAAGCACACCTTCAAGAGAGACAATTCACATAGAAAATCAGTTGCTCACTTGCTCTAGTGCTTCATTGCCCTAGTGTTGCTCAGTCATTCTGTTTGAGGAAAACCAACACTCCTATTGTGCTTCAAATCCTCACCATCAGGGAGTTTCACTCACCCATCGTATTTAAACTAAATTATACTTATTTTGGGGAGCTCTAGGGTGCATTTTATTTTTAGTTTATATACTTGTTATAGTTCGGTGTCTGGCCCGTTGGATCCCTGCCTCTTCACAGCAAAGGGAGAAACCTCCATTTAGGGATTGGAGGTGGGATTTGTACTTAAGGTACACTACCCTTGTTTAAGTAGTGTGAATAATGGATTGATCACATTTGTGATCGTAAATCCTAAGTCAAGGGAATGGCTTAGGTGGTGGTTTTCACTCAGTTTGGGTTTCCACCTAAAAATCTTGTGTCTTCATATTTGTGATTGAATTTTTAATTTAGCAATTAATTTTCAAGTTCACTATTCACCCCCCCTTCTAGTGCAATTTCATTTGGTATTAGAATAGGTTTCTGCTTTTTAGGAGTAACATCCGTCGAAGATCCAATGGAGGGGAGAGTTGTATCCATTAGCAGGTAGGAGGGGCAGTCCACTACCCGATCACCGCCCTTCAAAGGAACCAACTACGTATACTGGAAGCTGAGGATGAAGATGTTGCTTTAAGCCAACGACTTCTTCGTCTGGGAGAAGTGTAAATTCGCATACGACATCTCCGTCAAACTAGAGATAGGATACACTGTGGAGCAGATCCATTATCTTTGGCTGAATGCTAAAGCAATGAACTCACTCTATTGTGCACTTAGCTTGGAGGAGTTTAATTGCGTTAGTCAATGCACAACTGCTTATGAAATCTGGAGGACTTTAGAGGTAACACACAAAGGTACATCGAGAGTGAAAACCTCTAAGATTAACATTTTATCGCAGGAATTTGAAGCCTTCAGTATGAAGGAAAACGAGAGACTTGGGGATATGTATACCCGATTTACGTTAATCATGAATAACCTTAAGTCTCTTGGGAGGACATTTATCACGTGGGAGCTTCAAGCAAGGCTCCTTCGCTCTCTTGGACTCGAATGGGAGCAAAAGGTCACCGTGATAGAAGAAGCCAACTAAGTAGAGGATCTAGACATGGAGAATCTACTTGGAAATTTGATGGCATATGAGACAAAGATGGACCAAAGGAAGAAATCCATCACACCGGAGTCGAAGAAGACCTTGGCATTCAAGGCAATATCGGACAATAAGGTAAGTACCGATGATGAAGAGTTTGTTTTATTAGCTAAAAAGTTTAAAAAGTTTCTTAGAAATAGAAGAGAGATCAAGGGAAAGAAAAAGGAAGAAGAATCACTTGTTTGCTATAATTGCAAAAAGAAAGGTCACATAAGTAAGGAGTGTCCCTTGCTTAGAAGGGATGATGAGAAGAAAGGCAAGAAGCCTTCCAACTACAAGAAGTTTTCAAAGTCCAAGCCATTCAAGAAGAAAGCATTCCAAACGACTTGGGATGGCTACTTTCGAAGAAGAAGAGGGGACGAATGAAGAAATGACTTGCTTGAGACTCATGGCAACGAATGATACATCCGAATCCGACTCTGAGGAACCTAAGGTAGATTCCTATTCTCTAGATGATTTGCAAGATGCATTTGATTCATTATATCTAGAGTTTAAAGAAATAAAAACTAAAAGCAAAACACTAGAAGTTGAAAACTTAGAAAATAAGGAAATAATCAAAAGCCTTAAAGAAAAGAACCTAATTCTCACTAATGAAACGACTGCTTTAACTTTGGAAGTGGGAAACTTTATGATTGAGAAAGAATCATTAACAAAAGACTTATATATAGCGATGAGAGAAAAAAATTCAAGATAGAGAGGAACTATTTGATAAAATTCATGTTCTTGAAAAATCAAACTCTTTTAAAAGGGATGAGAATTGTTTACTTAGATTAGAGATTAGATGATTAGAAGATAAATTAGATGTAATGAAAATATAAATAAACCATCTAAAAGAAAACTCAAATCAATTACTTGAGGACTTAGCCAAATTTACTAAAGGAAAGGATAGCTTGAACAGACTTATTGCCCATAAAAAATCTTTCTCAAGTAAATTTGGACTAGGCTATTGATGTAGACACATCTATGTCACATAAATTATCTATTAATGCATGTTCTTAGGTGTAAAATTGCATCATGCATTATAAATATTGTATAACATGCATCATCGTACATTTATGTTAGATTGTATAAATTATAGGTTAATTTTTTCTTTTTGTGGTCAGGGAACATGATAATATCATTTCGGGACTTTAGATTGAAGATCTAACTGTACGGATCTGATTAGGACGATAATCGGAGTTTAACGCCTCCGAGATCGTCTCAATCGGACCTTTGTAGCATCAGATGCAGTCCGAGAAAGATCATAGGTCAAGGGCCAAGGTGGTGGAAAATCCAGACTTCAGATGACAAATCCAATTGCACGGATGGGTTTGGATCGACGATCGTAGCCCAACGGCGCGAAAATCGATCTAATTCGACATCTATGGCACCACCTACGAGAAAAAGAAGATGAATGGCTCAGATGGTGCCACGTGGCACCATCCTAGTCGCCTAAGATCACCCACAAGCTACCATAGCTCTCCTTTTCATCCACGCCATCGCATCTCAGCCGTTGGATCACCATCCAACGATCGAGATTGATCCTTGTCTGCCTTCATTACTTTATAAAGGGTAGATGAAGATTCAACTTGGACTGTTGGATCTTGATCCAACGGTCCACATCCGCTCTTCACCGACGAGTCCTCGACACAAAAGTGCCCATGGCGCATTGGTTATGAGAGGCGCTCGCAACCTATGAGCGCGCTATTGAGCTGCGGCGAGGAAGCGAAATCCGCTAAAGGCAAGCGCGGGCGAAATTCTCCTGTTGGATGGTGATCGAGCGATAGAAGAAGCGGTTACGTGGCAGGGTGGATGAGTGAGCGTGCCCATGCTCGATCTGACGCCCAAGTGGACATGCGATCTGACGCTGAGGCACGATCTTAAGGTGCAGGTGAGCGTGATCTGAGCCATTGATTGATGATCGAACGGCTGAGGCGTGACGCTTGGTGAACGCGGGCAAACGGTTGAAGGTGAGAGGATTGTGACATGGCCGCCTATGAGCCGTTGGATGCGGAGTGAGCAACGGAGATGAAGGTGCGGATACAATGTCATGGGCCTTTAGTGACACTTATATGCGTCACTAAAGGCTGCATATTTATTTTTAAGCCTTGAAATGACCTTTATGCCCCCCATTTCTACAACTCTAAAAGGCCTACCCCTCATTTCACCATCCCATCTCTTCTCCTCTCACCTCCTCCATAGCTTTACGAGCTGATCCCATACCCGGGATGTTCTATTAGAGTTAGAGTAAAGTAATTGTCCCATCTTCTCACCTCCTTCGTGGAGCATCTTGTGGTTGTCCTCTCACCGTCGTTTGAGAAGCGGATCTCGCCACGACGTCACCTTGCTTTGTCCTCTGTCCTTGAGCTCCATTCTCCCTTGTCCAGCATCTCATCTCCATCGTCCAGGCGCTCCGTCAATGCGGCTCGTCATTCAAGCAGCCGTTGAGGAGGATAACTTCTCACCATTTTCTCTTTTTATCACTTTCTAGTGTAGATTTACAGCTTTCTAGTGTAGTAAGTAGATGTAATGAACATGATGCTATGATTATGAAACATTTGTTTATTCTCTTCCTATTTTCTCTTTATTTGTATTATTCTATTTCTTTCTTCTATTAATTATTCTTTAACTAGAATAGTTAGCATAGATTAATTTCAACAAGCTAATCTGCTTTCGTGACAATAATTCCTACGTGGTTTTTGATCAAACGTTCATCTCCCCGTGTTCGACTCGGGACTCACTTTGAGCTTCGGTAAATTTTATCTAATAGCTGATTTTTACGCGACTATAACAACATGGTTCCAAACTCAACTTTGAAGCGTAGAAATCTCTCTCATCAACTATTATGAAACTAGCTAAAATGAGTCGAAAAAGGATCCTCCTCCAAAGAGGACCACCAGCAAATACGGATCCACATTGCAATGGATACCGAAGAGACAACTTGCACTTTATTTTGTAGGCTTCAAAGGATATTATAATGTCAAAAATTGGATCTACAAAATGAAGAGTGGACAACTCAAATTAGAAAGACCTAAAGAAACTTGAAGTCGCCAAAGAACGCCTTTTGTAGGAACAAAACGACCTACAAGAAGAACGACGAGGAGATCGTCGCCATCAAGGAGGTCGATGGGTAATGGACTCTCGGTGTTCCAAGCACATGACGAGCGACAAGCACCTACTTTTGGACCTCCAACCTATGGATGGGGGAACGATTACATTTGACAACAACCACAAGGGCTATATTATTGGCCTTGGTAAAATAGGTAACCCTCTATCTCATATCTCAAATGTCTCTTTAGTAAAAGGATTAAAACATAATTTGTTAAGTGTTAGTCAAATTTATGATAAGGTATATAAGGTAGTTTTCATTTTTAAAATATTTGAAATTATGCACGCATCAACTAATGAAACCCTTCTTAAGGGAACTAGATTTAAAAACATTTATATTGTAGAATTTAATAAAGATAACACTTATGAATGTCTTGTTGCTAACAATGAATTTAAAGTATGGCATAGAAGATTAAGATATGTTCATATGAGGCTAGTCCAAAAGTTAACCAAACATGGACTAGTTCGAGGTCTTTCTAAAGGAAAATTTGTAGATGATCTTATATGTGATTCATGTAAATTAGGTAAGATCATGAAATCTAGTTTTGAAAACAAAGAAGCAATATCCACATCATGACCAGTAGAATTACTTCACTTAGATTTGTTTGGACCAACAAAATATGAGTCTTAATGGATGCAAATATTCCCTTGTAATTGTAGATGATTTTTCAAGGTTTTCATGGGTCTCCTTGATATCCAAAGATGGAGCATTTTCTGTTTTTTCTATTTTTTGTAGGAAGGTTCAAATTGAAAAAGGTTAACCAATCACTCGAATTCGTAGTGATCATAGGGGCGAGTTTGAAAATTCCTTGTTTGATGATTTTTGTCAGGAGCATGGTATTTCTCATGAGTTCTCTTTCCCTCAAATATCAGGGAGTTGTGGTATTACTTGTGTATGTGGATGATATCATTATTACTGGAGATGATACTGGTAGCATATGTTTTTATTTCATTTCTCTATTGTACGGTTACGGGGTTTGCTCCTCAAGGGGCATCTATGTACTTTCATCCTTTTTGGTCTCTCTCTATATAAGAGAGCCCTAGGGTTTCAATAACAAGTTGAATCATCTCAACCAATTGATACAACAGGAATGCAACAGGTGAAGAAAACTTTGGCCAACCAGTTTGTTATGACTGATTTAGGCACATTGAGATATTTTCTTGGCATTGAGGTGGCTCGTGGCAAGGGTGAGATTATAATTTCTCAATGCAAGTATGCTACTGATCTCCTTAGGGACATAGGAATGTTGGGTGTCAGACCTGCCAATATTCCTATAGATCCTAAAGGACATCTATATGATATGGAGTCTTCACAGATCGATAGTAGATCATAACTTATTGGGAGATTACTTTATCTCACCATTATTAGATCAGATATTTCATTAGCTGTTGGAAAATTGAGTCAATTTATGAGTAAGCTTACAAGGCAACATTGGGAAGTTGCCATGCAAGTTCTTTGATACTTGAAGAAGGCCCCTGGCTAGGGATTATTATTCAGGAAAGGATCACCTATGCGGGTTATTGGCTATTTTGATGTCGATTATGTGGGATGCCTGGTAGACAGGAAATCTGACTGGTTTCTACACCTATGTAGCTGGAAATCTTGTGACATGGATGAGTAAGAAATAGCCTGTGGTATCCAGGTTGAGTGCGGAGTCAGAATATTGAACGATGGTTCAAACTGCTGCAGAAATGGTATGGATATAGGTTGTGTTACAGGACTTACCTATTCAGGTTCAGCTACCTATGGAGATGTGGTGTGATAATCGAGCTACTACATAAATTGCAAATAATCCTATGTTTCACGAGAGGACAAAACATGTGGAAGTGGACTGTCATTGTACTCGTGATTTGATTTAGAGGGGCATTGTCTACACTACAATTGTCGCTACTGAGGACCAGACTACAGATGTATTCATTAAGCCTTTGGCTTGAGTTCCTTTTGATACATGTTGTAACAAGCTGAACATGATAGATATCTATGTTTCAGCTTTGGGGGGGGGGGGGAGTGTTGTAGGCCTTCCACGGTCCTTTGTTTTTATTTCTTATTTTCATGAGGACCTTTGTTGCTATTTGCCCTTCCACCTCTCCTACAAAAGAGGTGTTAGGGTTTCTTTTCGAGATTAAGCAATTTCATTTCCTTTGACTTAAACTGCAAGAGTAACAACTTGATAGTCATCATCATGTCTAGTCCTTCTGATGAAGATGGAATGATATGAAGTGGATCTTTGGAACCCAATATTCTAGATCTTTGAACTAAACCTCTTAAATCAGGTTTGTGGACTTTGCTTTAGGCCATAAATTGCCTTTCTTAGGCGATAAACATGGTTCCTATGAACATTGTATCTTGGTGGCTGTCACATATACACATTGTTAGACAAATCGCCATACAAGAAGGCATTCTTTGTGTCTAATTGATATAACGACCACTTCTTAACCACTGCAATTGAGATAAGGATTCATATAGAAGTAATATGAGCTATCGATGAAAAAGTCTCAAGGTAGTCCTTTTTAGAAAAAGTCTCAAGGTAGCCCATCTTATTTGTTTGGGTAAATCCCTTGGCAACAAGCCTGGCCTTGTACCTGTCCAGTGTCTCATTTGCTTTGTACTTGATAGTGTACACCCATCTACAATCAATTACGGTAGCACCTGGGGGACACGACACAAGATCCCATGTCTTCCTAGACTGTAAGGCCTGCATCTCCTTATCCATGGCTACACGTCATTTGGAGTCTTGAGATGCCTGGATAAAATTCCTCAGAATAACAATAGTGGTGATAGTCGAGGCAAATTATCTACTGTCCTCCTCCAGATGTAAGATCCCTGTATACTATGACATAGGATGAAGAGTGCACGCTCTATTAGGCTTCCTCTGGACATATTGCGCATTACTATTTGATCCGCTCTCATCTGACGACACTGGAAGATGTGTAGTATCACCCTCCTGTATAGTGTTAAATAAGGTTTGCTGTCTCCTATGGTAAACCTGAGTCTCTTCCAAGGTAGTCTGTATAGACATTTCTTTTTTTGAGAAGTCTGTGATCTTCTCAAAAAAGGTGACATCTGGTGTGACAATGTATCGTCTCTGGATAAGATTATAGTATCTTTATCCCTTCTGCGTTCTGGAGTATCTAAGAAACACACATTGCACAACTTGGGAAGAAAACTTGTCCTGATTTTCATATGCACCCAAAAATCCTCGAGGGTAGAGCAAATGGTCTAGAATAGTATGAGTAAATCACTTGGTATGGAATTTGTCCTCCAAGTACATACGAGGGCACCTGATTAACCAAGTATGTTGTAGTATGCCTTGAAACCTTCATGTGAAATGTTAAGGTCCTGGCAATATCAAGAAGATGTCACAGCTTGCACTTAGCCATGTCATTTTGCTGAGACTTGTGAGCACAAGACGTCAGGTGGATGATGCCTTTGGAAGTGAAAAACTCCTGCACTTCCCGCTGCATGAATTCTAGAGCATTGTCACTGTGGAAGATCCTGACTATGGTTGCATGCTCAGTCTAACCTCTAAGAGAAATTGCTGCACAATACAAAGAATCTCTGAATGTGAAACCTAAGTGAGGCGACTGTGGTCGTTCACAAAAATTGCAAAATATCAATGTCCTCTTAGAATAGGAACTTTGGATGGCTCCCAAATATCACAATGTACCAGAGTTGGGGGCCCCCAAATATCACTGAAGTTGCTATTGCTTATGTATTAACTAATGCTTGTAATACAGTGGGGTTGGTAGGTTGTTGGTATGATAGCCCCCCTCCTGGTGTTATTGCTCATCTTATTTCACAACAGTAGTATTGCCCTCGAGCCTTTGCTCAGCGAAAAAAAAAGAACCCAGTCCAGTTTGCTCAGCAAAAAAAAAAGAATCCAGTCCAATCCATCAAAGCTCTACCGATAGGATTGCATCGGGTTGGGTTGTGGGTTGAGTCTGTTTGGTGTGTAGCCCTACGATCATTGATTTTTATCCCATAGTTAACGACAGAGATGTAGACGATTAGTTACCTCCACTACATAGCTACAATTGAGAGGCAAAAACTGTGCACTTCACCATAGTAGGGGCCTTTGCTTCATAGCCAATTGGATAGAGATGAACTACAAAAGCCTCCATGTCATCAGTGGAGGTGGAGGGACATCATGGACAAAGTGGGATAGTCGACTCGAGGGATTGGTTGAGGGCCTAGATTAGCATACTAAGAGGGCAGTGGTTACAGGAGTTGATGAGACCGTAGAGATAGTAGAGGTGGTCTCTCTCTCTAGAAAATCTCTCATGACTCACAAGAAAGGGAGGCTTTACCAAACACTAATGATTGAGATTTAATTGAACTGGTACAGAGAATTATACGGTAAAATTGGAATGATATAAAGAAGATTAGCATGGCTACTTTGGTAGGATTGTATCAATTAATCTCATTTGTGAAAAATTTTCACTTGATTGTTTTATTTCCTTGCTAAGGCTTTATGGTGTAGAAGTTTTCATATTGAACCTTCCAAATCACTAACTACTTAAATGTTTCCTGCAGCTTTTATGAGTGGAAAAAGGATGGATCCAAAAAACAACCATACTATATACATTTTAAAGATGACAGGTCCCTTGTTTTTCCTGCTTTGTATGATATTTGGGTGAACTCTGAAGGTAAACATGCCTCCTTTTTTTGGGGAGATTGCAATTTACATTCAAAGTTTTAATATTTGCTCGTGTAGTTTTTCATGGTTTATTACTCAAGATAATAAATAATTTGCTATTGCTGAGATTTAGAGATGATTCATTAATTATGAATGGCCTGATGTCATGAACTTGATGCCGCACTTGTTTGGATAACAATACCTGCATAAAGGGATAATGAGAAGATGGAAGAGGGGAAATATGCCTCTGATCAAGGTTAAGGAAGAAGGAGAGATGGAAATGGAGAATGCCTGGGGAAAGGGCATGTTGCCTAATAGCTGAAAAGGGAAAGAGAGTGACACTTAAATGTTTCTTTTGCCCCCCATTTTTTTAATGGCTTCATTCAATTAAAATTTAGTAAATCATATGTATGTAGCGGGCTTAAGTGAGCATCGTGTTTAATCACATTTGGATTAAGTGAAGATGCTATGTGGTAGCATGTCTTTCAGAGAAAGAAAAGAGAAAAGCCTCTATGCCATTCCTTAGGGAACCAAAAGAATTCATTTTTTCAATAAAAGAGACAAACCAAAGACTCTATGCCGTTCCTTTGGTTTTGTTATTTTGTGGATGGTTAGACATTGGAGTATAGGTGCAGAGTTGACAAATGGCTCATCGGAGGAGTCTTGCTGCTGAAGGAAAAGATAGTGGAATCTTCCATTATAGATCTGACCGTTTTGAGCTTTTGGTGGTGGTTTAGTCTATTTGGTTTTAGAGGAAGTGGTCATCTTTAAAGAGGAGAGACCTATGGAGAACATTAATTCCGATGTTGCTTCTTTTGGCGATTTGTGGGTCTTGATCTAACAGGGGAAGGTGCCATTATTTTATGTACTTCTTTTGGAGTCTTAATGGAGAAGGATTCTTTTTGCTTCAAAAAAAAAGTTGACTGTAGTGAGATATATGAATACTATTTTTTCATGTTGATTTTGTGTATCAAAATGGTAATTGAATGGGTATTTGTGAATCGTAGCCATTGTATCTTGTGAGCTTTCTTGAACACAATCTAAATCAGTGGTCTTTTTCCTTTGTCTGTTACCTTTGTTAACCTTGTCGTGTCATGGCTTACGCATTCAAAGAATTGTATCATGGGAATCATTTTAGGATTTCACTTCGAGTTTTATGATTTATTTTGCTGGCATTGAAAAATATATGCCTGCTCTTTTTCCTGGCATTGTCATCCACTTCCATGTGAGATAACCAAGATTTCCATGATCTCTACCGTTCTCTTAAAGTCCAACATCTGTCTTATTCATCTCTTATATTTGTCGTTGGAGCATAGGCCAAGTATTCAAGTATGACATGAATAGAAGATTAATTTTTGTTGGAGAATGTGTGTTGATGTTTAGTACCGCATCTTGAGATGTGGTTTGTTGGAGTGTGGTGGCCTATAAATAGGCGTGTACCTTCACTTGTTTCTTTGAGAAGAAATCCAGAGAAACATGCTTAGAGGGACACTTCTCCTATAGTTTTCTCCCCGCTCTTCGTGAGTGGGGTTTTCATGTAAAACCCAAGTATTCTTCATTTATTTTATTGTTTTGATATCATGCTTCCGCATTATTTAGATCTGTCACCTATTTTGCTTTGGGTGTGAGGGATACGCCATATTATTACTCAACATAATTTTAATGACACAAACCTTATTATTTTCTATTGATAAGGTGTTTCATTAAACTTTCATGACTTATTTATTGTGTCATTATGAATACAAGAGAAGGTCCCAAAGAAATATTTGTATTAGAGCTTATGTAATGAAGATCTCATAAATGTGGCATCACTCTCACCTAGGCTACCACCGAAGTTAAAGCAAAATTTTCTAAATTTTTGAATAAAGGGGGATGGACTAATTCAAATTGAGGGAACTATACTGGAAATGGAAATTTGGTACAATCCACATATTTAAGAAGGCCAAAAAATGTTATTACATTTTTTCAGCATTTCAACGGAAAAATTTATTTTTTTGAAGTGGGGAAAAGAAAGAGGGAGATCACCATGGAAAAGGGGGATGGTGAAAATAAAAGCAAGACGAGAATAATGCCAGATGTAGAAGCACATGAAAAAAATATTTATTGCAGTACCATTTCCGATTCCATAAGAGGAGGCCCTGGGAACTCTCTTTCAAGAACTAGACTCTGGGAACACGCTTAGTTGTCATCTAAATTCCAAAAGGTGTTATGTTGGTTTACATCTACGGTCACACACCTCATTCTTTTCTCCATCCATAATCAACGTGGGATAGAGTTACTATTCATCTGAGATATCTTTATGGATCCCATGGATCCCACTCTATTAATTTTATCCTCATGAAAGCAATGGAGAAGATGCACTTCTCTAGAAGTTATCCTTTTTTTTAATAATTTATTTAAAAGGTTATTTTGTTACTAAGAGAATTTGCCTAGAGATTCAATGATAGGGAAAAATGATAGCTTATATTAGCTGGCGGTGGATAGTAGGTTATTTTATTTGGTCGTCATGTTGTTGCCTTGAGGGGTTGCTATTGTGCTACTTCACATGCTATATGTGAATGCTTCATGAAATTTAGAAGATAGAAAACACCTAGAAGAATCTCCTCCACTTTTAGAATATGAAATTTGTTAAGCTTTCCTAGTTACTTTATTTTACGTTGAGTAGGAACTACTTGTTAGTTTCTTTTCTGTCTGGTTTTCTTATGTAATTTTCTCCAACATCTTTCTCTATATAAAGAGGTGTAGGGTTTCTATGGTGAATAAGATTCCTTATTATTTCCTATTTGGTATCAGGGTAGCGATCTTAGGTTGGCGCTTGGGTATCCCATCGAAACAAGCCACCTAACCCTTCCACAAAAAATTCTAGCCTCTCCACGTTGTCCACCACTTCCTATCCTCATCGGTGACCCATTAACTGGCGAAGGGGGCCCCAGTAGGAGGCAGGCGGTGGTGCTATAGCCTCCGCAGCAGTCTGCGGCAGTGCTGTGGGGGACTATGCTCTTGCGGTGACGCTGCGACACGCTAGGGCTGCGGTAGGTGGCTGTGTTGGGCTGTAGGTGAGGTGCGATCACCTGCAGTAGGGGTTGATCGACCATCGATCGGCAGCAAAGCCATCGGTGGGGCTTCGTGCTCCAGTCTAGCGAGGAGAGAGGGAGTAGCTCTCCTTTTAGGGGTTACTAGGGGTGCCTCTGAACCTTAGTAGGCACCTACCAGTTATTGGAGGGTTGCTATGCGTGTCTAACTTGATTCCTAAGCACTAGATGACTGGGTTTTCAAGTTAGATTACTTGCCATCGTGATCTATGTTGGTTCAACGGATCTGAATATTGGAATTCAGATCTGATCCTGGTGACTTCTTGGTGCTTGAGGCGTCATGGCTTCTCCTTCCTCTGAAGTTACGTCGGAGACAAGTCAGGAGAGTGGAAATTATAAGAATCCGTTCTTTATCCTGATCGTAAAGTTAGATGAGCCTAACTACGCTCATTGGTTTCAAACCTTTCTGATGACCATTGAGGGTCACGACAAGGAGCATCTGATACTAGAGCTAGAGCCTTAGAGCAAGACTGGGAAGTACACCTCATGGAAGAAAGGCAATGCCTTAGTGAAGGCCTGGATCATGAATGCCGTGTCACCACAGATTGAAGACGGCATCATGTATTACAGAACTGCGAAGGAGATGTGGGATACGTTTCACAACACGTATTCCCATGAGAAGAATTCTAGCAAGGTCTACCAGATTTACAATCATATGTTCTCCCTCATATAGGAGAAACGAACCTTGACACATTATTATGTTTCTCTGAAGGGGCTTTTGGAGAAATACAATGTTTGTAGACTAATGTGCACTTGTGGTACTCATCTGAAGTATTGCAAGGAGACAACAGTACTTCACTTTCTTTCTGGATTGGGTCCAGAATATGATGCTGCACGATCTCAGATCTTGACACTGTCGGAGCTTCTGACACTTGAGGAGACGTACAACAGACTGAGTTGGATTACTGTTGTGGCTCCTACTCTTGAGATTTCTGGACAAACTTCTGCACTAGCTGTTGGTGGAGGTCGAGGCATGAGACGTGGTTCTACTCGTGGGCGTGGTCGTAGTAGAGGATAGACAGGCAAACCACGACCCATGTGCACTTTCTGTGTAGGATTGGTCACTCGGAGGCTGCTTGTTGGTCTAAGCATGGGAGATGTCTTGTCGCCAATCAGGTTGCTGTTTCTTTTGAGACAGAGTCTAACACAGTGTCACATGCCGAGTATGATGCTGTGGTCCAGAGGCTTGCTCAGATTACTCGGGAGACTCCATCTTCTTCAGATACTGCTGCTATTGCCTTCTCAGGTATAGACTATTTTTGCTGTGTCTGATAGGTCTACTTGGTTGGTAGATTCGGGTGCATCTCAACACTTGAGTGGTGAGTATAGTGGCTTTCAGCACCTTTAGTCTATACGTCCTGGTAGGACTGTTTAGGTGGCAGATGGCAGGCACGCCATAGTTGATGGTCAGGGGAGGTGTTAGTTCAGTATGAGATTGTCGAATGTTCTGTTTGTTCCTGATTTCCCGACGAGTTTGTTATCTGCTATTCGATTTACAAAAGATCTCAATTGTAGGGTATTTTTGATGATGTTGGTTGTGTGTTTTAGGACAAGCTCACGGGGAGGATGATTGGTGGCGGACATGAAGAAGAGGGTATGTATCGCTTGTCTCAGACGTCGGTTGCTGCACAATGCCAGGGAGATGTGTGCTTCGCTGCTAGGAGTGCCTTGCAGTGGCACAATCGCCTTGGTCATCCTTCACTAGACATGCTACGTCGTATCATACCTCATATTTCGCTAGCCATTGAGATTCACTGTGATTCTTGTTAGATGGGGAAACACCACAGATCTACTTACTCTGCTAGCTCTACTGTTTCTGAGTCTTTATTTGATTTGCTGCATTTTGATGTGTGGGGTTCCAGTCGTATTCCAAATTGACTGGGATAGATATTATTTGGTGATAGTGGATGATTACTCTAGATTATTTTGGTTATTTTTGTTAAAGAGTAAGTCAGATGTTGGGTTGTAATTGAGAACTTTTTTATTAAAATAAAGAATCAGTTTGCTTTCACTGTCAAGATTGTACGCACTAACATTGCATTAGAGTTTTGTACTATTCGTATAAAGAATTTTTACAAATCTCATGGAGTGGTGCATCAAACCACATGCCTTCATACATCGTAGCAAAATGGGGTTGCTGAGTGGAAACACATGCACATTTTAGATGTGGCGAGGATTCTTTTGATACACTATAATGTGCCTTCACAGTACTACGGAGATGCAGTGTTGACTGCATGTTATTTGATTAACAGAATGCCTAGTTTTGTTATTTCTGAGCAGGTGCCATGGCAGATATTATACCCTGATCGGGTTTTGTTCCAGTTGCCACCTCGGACTTTTGGCCGTGTAGCCTTCATCCATATTACTGGGCTCGGTAGAGATGAAATGGTCCCCAGAGTAGTTAAGTGTCTTTCTGGGTTACAATCACTCAGAAAGGATACAGATGCTTTGACCCTCTACAGAAGATGCATTTTGTTAGTGTTGATATCACTTTTCATGAGGCTGTTCCATATTTTTTAGTCACTGGGAGACAGTTGGCACTTGAGGCAGAGAGGGCTCCCATGCCCATTACTTTAGTTTAGTTTGGAGATTTTCCTGTGATTTAGACGTCACCAGATACTACTCGGTTCAGAGATCTGCCATTGATTTTTCAGAAACCAGTCACATATAAACAACATACCCCTCTCTTTAGCACCATCATCGTCCCCACAGCAGGTATGTGTTGAGACTACTGACCAATGTATATCTGGTGATGATGTAATTCCTTATGAAAGGGATGAGATCGAGCGTAATACAAAAAGACGCGGAATAAAATTATAACAATCATACAATGATTTTTAGGTGGAAATCTAAACCTGGGTAAAAACCACCACCTAAACCACTCGGTTTAGGATGTTCTGATCGACCTAGTCGATCAAATATACTAATCAAGTCACTTAAACGAGGGTGACTCAATCTTTTATAACCACGCTACTTTGAACCTGAGGGTAGCGTAACCTCAAACTCCTCATCTTCACGAGGAGTATTTTGTCTTGCAGTGGAGATGGGAATTCGCAAAGCGAATACCCAATAAAGACAATATTACAAATATCCTATAGAGCCTTACAATAAATATCTTAAACTTAGCTTCTATAGGCAATAGGTACTTTCCTGAGATGGAAGTGAAGTACGCAGTGGATTGGTGCTCTTGGATAGAGATTATGTATATGGGAGAGCAATGGTACTTCTAGCACTTGGAACATCTCTTTCAAAGACAAATGGTGGAAATAGTGTATCTTGGGTGTGTCTAATAAAGGAAGGGTTCTCTATTTATAGAGGTCTTAAGAAAGGTTTAGAAGGCCTTGGAATGCTTTTATAGTCGTTGGGAATAAATCAAGCCAAAATCTCAATGAAAATAGGGTCATTTATGATTCTGACAGGGTTATCAAACGTCTGAACTTAAGGTCAGATGTCTGGGTCTTCGTTTAATCTAAAGGTTGGTCGTCTGACATAGAAGGGTTGATCTTGTCTGTGTTAGATCAAGACGGACGTCTAAGAAGTCATTATAAGATGTCTGAGAAACTAATCAGACATATAATTCTAAGATGGATTTGTTCCTGTTTTCACCAGTCAAAATAGGGTTCTAGGTAATTTAGGTTAGACAATAGGTCGGTCATCTGGCAAAGACTCTGGACGTTTGGAAAGAGAAATCTCTGTGGGAATTGATTTCCCGAGGCTCGAATGGCTATTAGGGTTTGACAAAAGTAGATTTGGGTTAGATGTCAGCCTAACATCTATTTATCAGACGTCTGGGATGATCTATCGATGTCTAGAAATCTAATTAAATATAATCATAGGTTTAATCCTCCAAGATTATGTCTGATAGGCCAACGGTCCTTTAGTTGGACATCTGGCAAGGTCTTCAGACGTTTGGACTATGCGTTGGATGTTTGGAGTAAACGGACAGAGAATGGATTTCCAGCCTAGGTGTTTGGACATCTGGACAAAAGGTCAGACATCTCAAAGTTCATGATTAGACGTCTGAGGTTCAGATTGGACGTCTGATCGGGCTGTCTGAAGTCTATTTTGGTTTTCTAAGTTTCTATGAAATACCTAAGTATCCTAGGGATGGAATAGTGTTTCTAGGATTAAGGTATGTTACTATGGGCTCTTTAACATTTAATCTAAGAAAATAAAGAGTAAAGAACAAATACAAAGTATGAGACAAAAAGACATCTATCATATTCTTCTTGTCTTTAAGCTCTCGCTTCACGCGAAGCTCCATCTTCTCTTCTCCATCAAGATCCTTTAATCCGCCATGGATGCGAGCTTGAGCTCCTTCACATTTGATTTCATTTTCATTTATCCTGAAACTATAACTCAAATGCAAATATTAAATAATAAGTGTTTTGTTATCATCAAAATCAATGATCGAGGTGCTCTTGCACCAATAGATGATTCTGCAGATGCTATACTAGCCACTTCTTAGGCCATACATGATGTGGATCTTCCGATTGGTATTTGGAAGGTCCCCAGGAGCACACGCCCCCTTCTTGGTAGGGGCGGTATTAGATGCAGGAGTTGTCTTCTGATGGCCTGAGTCGGCCATTTGTCTTATTTACAGATGCCCTTACTTCTACATAGATCTCACTCTGCAATGATAATGCTTTAGAGTTCATGCAGAAAGAGGTCTAGAGTCTGTTCTCCTCTCGGGGCATCATTCACCAGACATCTTTGCTTACACGTCCCAGCAGAATGGCGTGGTTGAGCGTAAACTTCGACACCTTTTGGATATTGCTAGGATCCTGATGATCCATACGAAGGTTCCTAAGCAATTCTGGGGGGATGTCATACTATTGCTTATGTCGTCAACCGAGTACCCTCATCTGTTCCTCACAAGTAGGTTCCTTTCAAGGTGATCCATTCTGTTTGTGACAGGCCGTTTGCCTTACCTTTGAGGGATTTTGGTTGACTTGTTTTGTCCAGGCACATAGGAATCAGGACAAGTTTTCTCCTAGAGCAGTCAAAGGTGTCTTCCTTGGGTATTCTAGGACCCAGAAGGGGTATAGGTGCTACGACCTAAGTCGGAGGAGATACATTGTAACTGCGGATGTCACTTTTTTTGAGAAGATTCCTTACTTCTCAGAGGAAGGAACATCCATACAAGCTGCCATAGAGGAGACTCAAATCTATCACTTGAGGCCACATTCCTCACCAGACACTGGAACTAGTCCTGACTTGACAGATGAGAGTACCTCAAACACTGAGGAGCAACCATCTCTGAGGAGACCTGGTAGAGCTTCTATGTTTCATCCTCTGTCTGAGTACATGGGTGTTGCTTATCTTGAGGATGGAATTCGTCAGGTTGCCTCCGCGATTATTGCATCTATGATTTGCAAGGATTTTGTTTAGGCTTCTTGTGATCTCAGATGGCATGCTGCAATGGATGAAGAGATACAGGCCCTATAGTCACGTTAGACATGGGACCTAGTACCTTGCCCTGATGGAGCTACTATTGTAGATTGCAGATGGGACTATACTGTCAAGTATAGACTCGATAGGATAGTTGATAGGTACAAAGCTAGGCTTGTGGCCAAGGGTTTTACTCAAATTTATGGGGTAGATTACTTTGAGACATTTTCCTCTGTAGCACGTATTACTTCTGTTCGGATTATTATTTCTATTATTGTGATTAGGAGACGACCCCTACATCAGCTTGATATTAAAAATACCTTTTTATATGGTGATTTATCTGAGGAGGTATATGTGAGATAGCCTCCAGGTTACCATACTTAGGGGGAGGATGTTTGTCGCCTGTGAAAGGCTATATATGGCTTGAAACAGAGTTCCCGTGCCTGGTTTGAGAGGCTCAATACAGAGATTGCAAAGATTGGGTTTCAGTGCTCTACCTCAGATCATTCAGTCCTCATCAGGAAGATTAAGTATGGAAAACATACATGTGTTGTTCTTCTTGCTGTGTACATAGATGATATAATTCTTAGTGGAGATGATGATGATGGCAGTGCTTAGACCAAGTCTTTCTTGCAGTCCACTTTCGTTATTAAAGATCTGGGAGAGTTGAAATATTTTCTGGAGATTGAGGCTATGCGACAAGAGACAGGACTATCCTTGTCATAGAGATAGCATACACTCCAGATTCTTCAGGAATCAGGCTTGCTTGGAACTAAGCCATCTGGTATACCTGTGGAGTCACCACCTGCACATTCATCTGATACGGATGACCCACCATATGAGGATGTTACTGGTTATCGCAGTGTAGTTGGACATTTACTCTATCTTACTATCGCAAGACTTGATATTAGTTTTGCCGTCAACAGAGCCAGCCAGCACATGCAGGCTCCACATTACAGCCATTGGCGTGAGGTTTGCCTCATTCTGAGGTATCTCAAGGGGGCACCAGGTAGAGGACTATATTACAGAGATAACAGGCATTTGGATATTGTCGCTTACTTAGATGCAGATTATGCTGGGTCAATAGATGATTGTCGCTCTACATCAGGGTTTGCTGTGTATCTTGGGTGAAAACTCATCTCTTGGAGGAGTCAAAAGTAGATTGTTGTTGCATGATCGAGTGCAGAGGCTGAGTACAGAGCGATAGCACAGGTGACCTGCGAGATTATGTGGGTAGTCTCCTTCTTATAGGATTTTGGTGTTCAGATTACTGCACTTGTTCCACTTTTATGTGACAAGTCTGCTACCTACGTTGCCTCAAATCTGATTTTTCATGAGAGGACCAAATACAGTGAGGTCGACTGCCACCTTGTTCGTGATGCAGTTCTCACTAGTAGGATTACCACCCCATATGTTTCTTCAGAGTTTCAGTTGGCTGACATATTTACTAAATCTCTGGAGAAGCACCTGGATTTTCTATGCAACAAGTTGGGTTTTGTAGATATCTACACCCCAACTTGAGAGGGAGTGTTGAGACTGAGGGCATATTTGTTATTTTTGATATTCTTGGGGTACTTTTGTAATTCTCTCATACCTCTCTAATATAAAAGAGATGTTAGGGTTTTTATTGAGAAATAAGTTCTCTTTTCCCTCAACAAAGTATATATGCAGCAGTCTCTGGGATTTGAGACTTAGGGGGAGTGTGTATGCAGGTTGAAGATGATATATGGCCTTAAGCAGAGTCCGCGAGCTTGGTTCCACAAGCTGTTAGAGGTTGTTGAAGACATGGGACTCATTTGCTCTACTGCTCATCATTCCTTATTTGTGAGGAAGACAGACAAGGGGATTGAGGCTCTCCTTGTCTATGTAGATGACCTCATCATCACCGGTCATGATACCACTGGATAGTTGAGGTCAAGAGAAGCTGGTAGAGAAATTTATGATGAAGGATTTAGGCTCATTAGGATACTTCTTGGGCATAGAAGTAATAAGAGGAAAGAGTGGGATTGTCCTTAGCCAAAGGAAATACACTCTTGATTTATTGTAGGAGACTGGGATGTTGGGATCAAAGTCTGCCAACATACCTATGGATCCTAAGGTGCATCTATATGATTCTGAGTCCAAGGCTGTTGAGAGCAAAAGATATAGGCAGTTGGTTGGAAAGCTACTTTGTCTTATTATCACACGTCTAGATATCTCGCTTGCAGTTGGCAAGCTTAGCCAGTTTATGGATAGACTGATTAAATGCTGCTAAGTAGGTGCTCAGGTACTTGAAACGGGCATTGGGACGTGGACTGCTATTTAGGAGAGACAGGGCTATGCATATAGTGGGATACTTTGATGTTGAATATGCTGGATGTCTCTCCGAAAGGAAATCCACTACCGGATTTTGTACTTATGTGATTGGTAATCTGGTAAGATGGAGAAGTAAGAAGCAGAGTGTAGTGTCTTGCTCTAGTGCAGAGTTAGAGTACAGAGCCATGGCACAAATGGTTGCTGAGTTTGTGTGGGTCAGATCTGTGTTACTTGACTTACATGTCAAGATTGAGGAGCCCATTGAGATGAGATGTGGCAACAAATTGGCTACCTACATAGTCAACAATTCCATGTTTCATGAGCGTACAAAGCATGTAGAGATTGATTGCCACTATACCAGAGATCTGATCAAGAGATGACTTCTTTTCACTGCACCTGTTGCTTCAGAGAACTAGACCGCAGACATGTTTATCAAGCCTCTTGCCAGATCAGCTTTCGAGGCTTGCTGTGATACGTTGAGTATGATAGATATCTATGTTGTGCTTTTCTAGTTACTTTATTTTACGTTGAGTAGGGACTACTTGTTAGTTTCTTTTCTGTTTGGTTCTCTTATGTAATTTTTTCCAACACCACTCTCTATATAAAGAGATGTAGGATTTCTATGGTGAATAAGATTCCTTATTATTTCCCACTAAATCAATTTGCAAACAAGATTCCAGAAATTCCTCAACTCCTGTCATCCAGAAAAGAAGTTTAGCAATGATAAAATTTCTTTGCATTGCAAATGCATTGCACTTGAAGGGGCAAGGATAGCATTTTGGACCTTTTTTGTAGTATTTCAGATGTATTTCTTCTTCTTCATCTTCATTTTTGTCGTATGTCTTCTCTTCATCTTAAATTGCTGTTTGATGGTAGTAGTCTAACTTGTTTCTTGGTTGTTTCGTTAATCACTGCAGGGGAGGTTCTCCATACATTTACAATTCTGACAACTTCTTCGTCGTCATCATTACAGTGGCTTCATGGTTAGTAATCTTTTTTTTTGAAGAGTTTTTTTCTGAAAAGGTAAGCTTGACGGCGTTGTTGTTAACATTCATCTTCAACTATTAATGGCATTTTACAACTTATTTATAGACTTAAAAGAGTTTATGATGTATTTACAGTTACAAAATATTCTTACCATACCTGATTTGCTGGCCACTTGTAAGGTTTTTGTGGCTTACTTTTCATATCTGGATGATGATGTATGCATATGAGATGGCAAGGGTATTGAAGACAACCCTGTTCAATTTGTAATAGTTCGATTGCAACTGTAATTGGATGCTTATTTCAGCTAGAAATGACAATAATGCTTCTGCAGAAAGGCAGCCAACCTTTGTTATGCTATTCTTAGATACACCGTTATTTCAAAGCAGTAGTCTCATGCAAAATTGGTAACCATTGATAGGCCTATAAGCCAATCATTTCAGCTACCATCAGGTGAAAAAGTTGCAATCTCTAAGCCTCCCACAGAATGGACTTGAAATAATTACTATATGATATTTCACTGAGCTAAGGCCTTTTTGTTTTTTTTTTGATAGGTATGAGCTAAAGTTTCATGCTCTTATGTTGAGGTCAATCTGTTAATTCCATACTTTTCTCAACTGAATTGTCGTCGTTGCTTTCAGATAGGATGCCAGTTATTTTTGGAGATGAGGCATCCATTAATGAATGGTTAACTAGCTCACCATCTAAATTGGATTTATTACTCAAGCCCTACGAAGCATCTGATCTGGTAAGAGCATTTCTGACAACCAAACTATCATATGCTTATTGGTCATAAATTGCCAAATAATCCTCTTTCTTAAAGCCTGCAAAATTGCCAAATAACAAATTAATCTTTTTTTTTGCTGTAACTTGTGTAATGAATTATCTTATTTCTTCTTGCGTAGACCATGAGCTATGGGCCTATGGCCAATGGTTAGGAGCATGTGAAGGCCTACTTGGCTATGAAGAGTGTGAAGGAGGAAATGTCACGTGAACTGCCACTTGGCACAATTGCCATGTGGACAGTCAACGTGGCAGGGAGTCAGCAGAGTTGGTGGCCGTGTGGCCTCTTTAGGATTTTAGGAATTGGTTTGCATGTCAAGTTTTGTGGTACACGTGGCAAGTTTTATTTATTTATTTTATTTTTTGAAGGAAAAAACATTCTCTCATTGGCAAGTTAATTTTAATTGATTGTTTCTAATTTAGGATTGAGTCAAAAATAGGAATGGCTAATTGATTGTGATTGAGTTTGTTTAGGATATGATTTGTTAGGATTCCAATTAGATTTAGGTTTAGGTTTGGTTCTCTTTAAATAGAGACCAAGATCTACATGGTTTATTTGAGTTGAATGAAACAATACTTCCATCTTCTACTACTACTCCACTTCTATATTTTTCCTCAATGTTGGGCTGCTCTTCTTCACCATGAGCAGTACATCACCAGCCTCTCTCATGTTCTCTGTCACGCTAACCCTCTCATGCGTGAAGAACTCTGCTGCACTCCTATTCTTAACAAAGAGATTTGGAGAACTTTGTGTTTGCTAATTGTGTGATTATTTGTGTTCCATTGCATTGAATTGTCAAGTGGGTTGATTTAAAATCTGTAAGGTGAGTAGTCATGATTGCAGATTATGGAACACTTCAGTCCAACCAATTTTGCCAATGAATCCTGAATCAAGATGTTAATGCAAATTGACATCATCAAAAGGGCTATGTAAGCTAAATTTCTTATACAATGGAAATTGTGAAGGAATAATGTCATGTGGCAGTGGTCATGGTTTTCAGGCCAAGTAAGGGCTGCCGACCTTAGGTCTTAAGGAGTTTGCTTGGAGATTAAGTTTTGCCGATTGTGGTACTTTTTTTGTAGGATAATTAGAGTTTGTTTTAGTCAGTTATCTCTTACTGTTATTTAGAGATTGTTTAGGATCTTCTTTTTTTCCTTATTTAGGATAGGAATTATCTCTATATATAGAGAGGTACTATTATGTTATTGATTTGAGTTGCAATAATATTCCATATTTCAAACACCCCTTGCCGGCAACTCTCTATCTCTCTCTCTCGATCCTCGGCCCATGCACACAGCCACCATGCGTGGAATCTCCACGTGCCAACTCTTCCTGGCTCCCGTTGCAAATCCTCACCAAAATAAAAATCACAGATAATAGCAAAAAACCAGTTATTTTATTGTGCATCTTAGGGAATAGGTTGAATTGCATTACTGACAAGCCTTAGCTTCTCTTATACAGAGCTTAGGTAGAAAAGTTACAGGAGAGCTCCTAACCAGTAAGAAAACAGTAGAATAACATAAACATAAATCAACTACTCTAACCCTCTGCTGTTCAAACTAAAGCATATATATCAATTATGTACGCAGAGAGAGAGAGCATGTTGATTTCGGGAAAATGATTTAAAGATATTTGCAGCTTGAATCTCTGAGGAAATAGGGGCAGCAGCAATTTTTCTAATTGATGCCATGTCTCCTCATGAAGAGACAAATCCACTTTTGTATGCTTCATCCATTTATAAAAGCAGGACCAAAAGCAACATACATTGTTATTCTTGTCAAGTTACATAGAAATAGGAGGATGAGGAACAATAAAACTAAGATCAGTGAAGAACTTACTTTGTACCAACTCGCAAGCTGCATGAATCATCTCTGTATTGCATTTGGTGCACAGTTATCAAATATTGCACCATGGTGCCTTGTTATTCTGTTAAATCTCTTTTGCATTTCTTTAGACATGTATGATTTCCAATTTTATTGCTTGTGCCACTCCTTAATCATCGTGCAGTAGTTGCCACTACAGTCATTGGGTTGGAGGGCGGTGATATTGGAACAAGGTATTTCTATGAAGAGGGGAGAGAGTGAGGCTGCTTTAGCCTTTACATGAGGAGTGAGAATATGTCATTTCTTGTTGGATAATCCAAAAGCCATCAATTTCAAAAAAGATATTCCCTAAACTAGACGGTAATGCTGCCAAAAAAGTTTAGGCTTGATTGGCTCAGCTTGGGCTTGGCTCGATAGGCTCGACTTGTGCTTAGCTCAACTTGTTGAGGAATCTAACCCAACCAACCTGTATTTTAATGGGTTGATATTTTTCAACCTAACCCAATCCATTAAAACTCTCAACCCAACCCAACCTGACCAAATGAGATTGGGTCGGGTCGGATTGCGGGTTGGATCCAACCCATTTGCACCTCTACTTGTTTCTTCTTTTACTAGGTGGAAGTTGTTCACTAGTGAAAAGCTATTTAAAGGTTGTGGGCTATTAAAGAAAGCAACTAGGGGTAGTGTTGAGAACAAGGGGCCATGTGGACCTGTTACGTGGTAGCCAGATAGGCTACGTGGCAGCAGCAGGGGGGCCCATAGGGCCGGCGGATAGGAAGGTCTAAGGGACCAAGTTTTGTTTACTTGAGTCTCAAGTTTGCTATTATGTTAAGTTGGTTTTAGGAAAAGTTATTTTAGAAATTAGTTTTGGTGATTTGTTTTTTCTTATTTAGAGATATGATTTGTTTTTTGTTTTGTGGGATATGTTCTCTCTACAAAAAGAGTCTTCCATTGCAATCTCATTAAGTTAGCAATAATATTTCATATTTCAAAACTCCTCTCCCTTTCTCTTCTCCAAGCAGCTGACCACCTCAGCCTTTTGGCCTCCCTCAAGTAGCCAGTGGCTGCTCTCTCTGTTCCAATGTGGAACAACCCTTGTTGGGCTATTTTTGTACACGCCAAGGGAGCCTTCACGCTTCACGTGCGCTAATCTTGACATGGTATCAGAGCCTTCGGTCTAGGCTCTCTTGACGTGTGTGGGTTCTTGACCACATGTGTGTGGTTTTCATCTACAAAGAATCTTCCTCGACAAATTCGGCGCCTTACGTGGAGTAGGAAGATCATAGAAGATGACAGATGCCTTCGCTACGGTCACTGAAGCCATGTTGTCAACGAAGATGGAGTTTGAAGTCTAGAAAAGAGGAGATTTATCTAGTTACATGGTTTGTGATCTTCATATTGGCGCTTTGTATCCAATTTTTTACTCCTTCAAAAGAGGAGATTTTCCCAGAGAAAAGATGTTAAAAGATTCTTTCCTGAAGATTTAGGATGTAAAGCTCTTATAGTAGGGCTACTAGCTCCTCACATGCAGACTGTCTCATGCTTACCGATGTTGAGAAGATACAAAAAGAAGAAAAGACCATGGCGGCTGTCGTCACGAATATCGAGGTTGCCACGGAATATCGAGGTTTCCACAGAAGCAACAACTTGAGAAGTAGCAAGAGGTTACATCGTAGCTCCTTCCAAAGAAGGAAAAAGAGAAGACAATGGTGGTCGTTGCGACAACTATTGAGGTTGCCACATACGCAATGACTTTGGAGGTTGCGAGAGGTTACACTGTTGACTTGTCCAAAGAGAAGATCGAGAGCACGACTCTCAAAGAAGAAGAGTGGTGGGGTATCTAGCCTCACGAGTTGAAGACCAAGTCGTTGGCCTCTTGACCTCGACTTGAGGGGAAGTGTTGAGAATAAGGGGTCATGTGAACCTGTCACATGGTAGCAGCAGCAGCAGGAGGGCCCATAGGGTCGGCGGATAGGAAGGTCCAAGGGATCAAGTTTTGTTTACTTAAGTCTCAAGTTTACTATTTTGTTAAGTTGGTTTTAGGAAAAGTTGTTTTAGAAATTAGTTTTGGTGATTTGTTCTTCCTTGTTTAGAGATATGGTTTGTTTCTTGTTTTGTGGGATATATTCTCTTTGTAAAAAGAGTCTTCCCATTATAATCTCGTTGAGTTAGTAATAATATTTCATATTCCAAAACTCTTCTCCCTCTCTTTTCTTCTCCAAGCAGCCAACCACCATAACAGCCGACCACCTCAGCCTCTCGGCCTCCCTCAAGCAGCCGGTGGCTGCTCTCCCTGTTCCAACGTGGAACAACCCTTGTTGGGCTATTTTTCTACACACCAAGGAAGCCTCCACGCTTCACATCCGCCAATCTTGACAGGTAGTTATTAACATTTTCGCTTGCCTTTACCCCATGGCACTCTATTAGTTCTTCGCATTTACACAAATATCTCATGAAACGTTGCCTACCTTGGGTATTAACAGTTAATCTGTTGAAATAAACATATATAGGAAATAAATAAATAAAAGCATATGCATTTCTAACATTTTCGCATATATCAAAAATATTAAATCAAGTCAAACATGATTTGGAAATATCTAAAATAAAATAAAGAACAAATAACATGCAATAGTACAAATAAAAAAAATGAGAAGGGATTAGATTTTACTTCGATTGAAGCGTCCATTAAGGACTTCCCTTAGTGAAGGTATCGCCTCCCATAATACCAGTGTTGGGGTCTGACGAACTCCTCTCAGGATACAACGATCCACCTCCAAGATTCGGTGCATTCCGATCTTAGACGTCCTCGAAAACTACCTCAAAAGAACGAAGTCGAGGCAATTTGGTTTCCAACCAAATTTTAGATTAATCTACCAATTGAATGGTTTGAGCAACCAAAAATTTCTCGTGAATCTCTCAATCTCTTTGTGTAACATCGACAAAAGTGGTTGGAGATTTTTCTACCAATCTCACGTCGAATAAATGCACCAAGAAATAGAGACAAGAACGGGAGAGTGGAGAGAGTTTTTCTACTCTTGTTGTGTGTCAAATGAGATCTTCTTCGTGACTCTTCTATAGAGCCCACAACCAGACGTTTATGGAAATTTTCGTTTTATGGAAATACGGCAATTGATCGACCAATTAAGTTAATTGATTGACCAAAACAATTAGTCGATCAAACTTCACTATTTGGTCGACCAATCTAATTGATTGACCAAATTAAATTCATTTATCGACTAAAACAGTTGGTCGACCAATTTCACTATTTGATCGACCAATCTAGGTCAAAATCGTGAGATTAAAAATCCGTAGCAAAAGGAGTCCAAGTTCCAAAGTGATTCTTACTCGAGCCCGAGCTCGAGCCAGAGTGGGGCGCGTGTGCGTGCGTGCGTGGGCCCCAGCCTCACCTCAACCTCAAAGGTAGATCGGGCTAAAATGGTTTGCTTTGCAGATCGCCAGGAGACTGCATTGCCTCCAAGGGTAAAGACATCCTGTAACTCCATTACTCTCGGAATCCTCCATTTGATCGATCCAACTTGCATTATTATATCCTTCCAAAACTGAAGGATATTTACCATAATGCAAATTAAGGAAAACAGTTTCCTTTAAGTACCTAAGTACTCGGTCTAAGGCATCCCAATGAGTATGGTCAGGACAGCTTGTGTATCTACTCAACTTAGACACGGAAAAAGAAATTTCCGCTCTAGTACAGTTAGCCAAATACATTAAGCTTCCCATCATCTGTGAATATCTTAGTTGTGAAACAGGTGTTCCACTTTTATTCTTATAGAGTTTTTGATGAATCAAAATGAGTGCTTACAGCATTGCAATCTTCAGCCAAATTTTTCAAGAACCTTCTCAACATAATGAGATTGAGAAATAACTATCCCCTCTGTTGATCGAATCAGTTTAAGGCCTAGGATCACATTTGCGACACCTATATCCTTCATCTCAAACTTACTACTCAAGAACTTATCCAAACAATAATATATCAATATATAGGCATAGGATAACACATCATCCTTAATTATAGAGTAAACACACCTGTCGGATTTGTGACCTACAAAGTCAAAAGATTGTATAGTCTTATCAAACTTTTCGCGCCATTGCTTTGGTGCTTGTTTTAAATCATAAAGAGATTTAACAAGCTTGCAAACTTTTTTCTCATACCCACGAGCTACAAATCCCTCAGCTGGTCCATAAAGATCTCCTCAAGATCACCATGAAGAAAGGTAGTCTTCACATCTATTTGCTGGAAAGTAAGATCATCAATGGAAGCCAATGCAATAAGCATTCGGATAGTAGTTATCCTAGTTACTGGAGAATAGGTATCGAAATAGTTGATTCCTTCCATTTGTTTGAATCCCTTGGCAACAAGTCTAGCTTTGTATTTTTCAATAGATCAGTTAGGCCTGAGTTTTCTTTTAAACACCCACTTGCACCCAATAGTAGAACACCCTGAAGGTAAATCAATCAACTCCCAAGTGCCATTAGAGATAATTGAGTCTATCTCATTCTTAATGGCATCTTTCTAGTGCTTAGCTTCAGAAGAAGTTATAGTATCACGATAAGTGTGGGAATCGCCCTCAATTTGGTAAGTAATAAAATTACTTCCTAAATCTTTTGTAATTCTTAGTTTTTTACTTCTAGGTTCCGACTTTTTTACTTGATTGGGTTTAGAACGGGAAGAGCTAGCTCCCACATTAGACATCCTTTCCACTTGATCAGAAATAAAATCAGATGTGGTGGCTAGATCATCTGAAGTCATGTTTTGAGGTAATTTAGTCTTTATAGGGAAGATATCCTTAAAAAATGTAGCATCGCAAAACTCAACAATAGTCTTGGCATCTACACTTGAAGATTTTATAACAAAAAATCTATAGGCATAGCTATTATCAACATGACCCAGAAAGACTACGTCAAATGTCTTAGGTCCAAGCTTCTTCCTCTTGTGTTCTGGGACAACCACTTTTGCAAGGCAGCCCCACACTTTGAGGTATTTCAAACTTGGTTTCCTATTTTTCCAAATCTCAAATGGACTACTTTCCTTATGTTTGAGGGGAGCTCTATTCAGAACATGGCATGCCGTATTTAAAGCTTCCCCCCACATATAAGTAGGTAACTCTGAGCTTTGCAAGAGAGCGTTGATCATGTTAGTTAGGGTCCTATTTTTTCGCTCTGCTATACCATTAGATTGAGGGGAATATGGGGTCGTTACTTCATGAACTATACCAAAAGCTTGGTACTGTTTATCAAAATAAGTTGGACATATATTCCTCTCCTCTATCTGACCTCAGTTTCTTAAGAGTTTTCCCAGTTTGTGTTTATGCTTCTTTCTTGAAGATAAGGAATTTACTTAATGCCTCATCCTTAAACTTAAGTAAATACACATAGCAATATCTACTACTGTCATCTATAAAGGTGATAAAATACCTTTTGTTGTCCTTAGTCAACACACCGTTAAACTCGCAGATGTCCGTGTGCACCAAATCTAGAACCTTAGTATATCTAGTAATATAGTGGAAAGGCTTCCTAGTTTGTTTAGCCTGCACACATATTTCGTATTTCTTAGTTTTATTTATGGTGTGTTCATGAATCATATTTAATTTCATCATTCTTTTTAAAGACTTGAAATTTACATGACTCAATATGCCATGCCATATATCACAAGATTCAATATTACTGCAAACGGATTGAATCGAATGAAAACTAATATTATTTAGAGCATTTCTAGATGATTTATCCACGTCACATCTTACTATAAATAATAGATCAAAACCTGTCAAATACCCATTTCCATAAAATATTTCATATCTTAACATAACTTTATTATTTTTAAAGTTTAACTCAAAACCCTCTCTAGTTAACAAGTAACCAGAAAGAACATTCTTTTTCATAGTGGGAACATGCAACACCTTGTGCAGTGTCCAGACTCGCCTCGAGGAAAACCTAAAGTCCATGCGTCCGAATCCCAGCATCTTGGTTGTAGAGTTGTTCCTCATCTTCATAGTCTTGCCACTGCAGGCCTGATAGGAAAAGAATGATTTATTAGTACAAATATGTACATTAACTCCAGTATTCACGAGCCATTCAGTAGGATCATGAATAACATAGAATTTGGATTTTATTGAGACATATCCATCATTACGCTCGGCTTTCTTGGTTATCACATTTACCTGAGGATTCCCATATATCTGTTGAGCTTTATTAGAAGGACAATCCTTCTTCTAATGTCTAACCTGCCCACAATGCCAACATAGTTTGTTTTTGGATTTCTTATAGATCTTAGGTTTGGTTTTTATTTATTTTTATTGTTCTTATTTTTATTTTTCTTGTCCTTAAATGTCATGACATTCATCTTACACTCCATAAGCATTACAGGTTTCTGTTTTCTATGCTATTCCTTAATAGCAATGGCTATCATTAAATTGTCTGGAGAAATCTTTCCCTTCATGTGCTTGAGAGTCATCCCTAAGTCCGAAGATTTAGGAAATTTCTCAATGATAGACATGGTTTGAAACTTCTCAGAAAGCTTCATTTCAGCCTCTGCTAAGCTATGGAGTAATAACAAAAATTCGTGTGCCTGCTCCGATACCGATTTACTCTCAACCATTTGGAATTTAAAGAATTTTACGACGGAGTATTTTTCAATATCAAGGTCCTCGATATTATACTTCTTGTCAAACTCCTTCCATAGCCCCTTTGTAGTGGACGTGGATGTGCTGTATACATCAAACACATTTGACAATGTCAATAAGATGCAACCATGATAAATACGGTTACGCTCATTCCACACATCCATCATCTTTTGGCTTTCAGGAGTGGGTTTTTCTTTATCCAAAATCGGGTAATCGATTTCCAACGTCGAGATCAAACCAATGGTGGTCAACTAAATTCTCATGTGTTGTCAATGTTTGAAATTTTACTCACTAAATTTCTCTAGCATACCAGATAAGTCTACTCGTCATTTGAAAGTCATGTTTGACATCCCAAATATTTTAGATCTAAGCGATACCTTCTCTAAGATTGTTGAAAAAAATGAATATAGGAAATAAATAAATAAAAACATATGAATTTATTTCGTATAGATAAAAAATATTAAATCAAATCAAACATGATTCGACAAAATCAGAATAAATAAAGAACAAATAATATGCAATAGCATAAATAAACAAAACGACAAGGGATTAGATTTTACTTTGATTGAAGCGTTCATAAGAACTTCCCTTGGAGAAGGTATCTCCCCCCACAATACCGGTGCGTTGGGGTCTGACGAATTCCTTCTAGGATACGACGATCTACCTCCAAGATTCGACGCACTCCCATCTTAGACGTCCTCAAAAACCATCTCAAGAGAACAAAATCAAGACAATTTGGTTTCCAACCAAATTCCCGATTGATCTACCAATTGAATGGTTTGATCAACCAAAAACTTTTTGTGGATCTCTCAATCTCCTTGTGCAAGATTGACAAAAGTGATTGGAGATTTTTCTACTAATCTTACGTCGAATGAACGCATCAAGAAAGAGAGACAAGAATGGGAGAGAGGGGGAGAGTGGAGAGAGTTTTTCAGCTCTTGTTGTGTGCCAAATGAAAGTCCCCTCGTGACCCTTATATAGAGCTCATAACCAGACATTTATGGAAATTCCCGTTTTATGGAAATACGGCAATTGATCGATGAATTAAGTTCATTGATCGATTAAAACACGGCAATTGATTGATGAATTAAGTTCATTGATCGATTAAAATAATTGGTCGATCAAATTTCACTATTTGGTCGACCAATCCAATTGATTGACCAAACTAAATTCATTGATCGATCAAAACAATTAGTCGACCAATTTCACTATTTAATCAACCAATTCAGGTCAAAATCGTGAGATTAAAAATCCGTATCAAAATGAGTCCAAGTTCTAAATTGATTCTCACCCGATCTCGAGCCGGAGCTGAGTTGGGGCGTGGGCGTGTTGTCCCAGCCTCACCTCTAACTCTTTGCTACATAAGTCATGGGAGGCAGAAACTTTTTACACCCACCAAGAGGTTTGTCCACTTTCAGTATGTGACAATCTCTCCCAATTCTTATTGATTTCAACATGAATTTCTACATTACAATATAACAATTACATTCTAATTGATATAATTAAACTCTTAAATCCAACATAATCTACCAAACCACTTTATTTCTAAAGTGACCGATTTATCTAATATGGCAAACGAAAGGCTTCACTTTAAAATAAAATCTATGAATGATCTCAGCTTGCATGATGAGTGACTTGTGATGCTGAGCAGTGACCAGATCCTAATCATCCGATACGTCCTCCACTAACTAACCACAAACACAGTCAAGGAATAAAATGATAGCAGATCATGTTCAAGCAATGATTTTAAAATAAAAATGGCTTTTTCGTTGTTGAGTGTGACCTCTTTCATAGATTACTTTCTAAAAAGAAAAATGCCTTCCATGACTATTACTCCTCTGGGGACTGTCAACTGATCATATACATCTCAAAGCATATTGAGATATAGCTAGATGCAAAGTTGCCGAGACTGCAGGAAACTTTCATGGGGATGACAATTCTATACATTTGTGGCAGGGATGGCATTCTCATCCAGTTTTTTGATGAGTTTTTCACGTCCAGTTTTGTTGCATTGAAGGGAGGTGGATGCTGTATTTGTTTGCATCAATCTCATTCCAGTTATATTTCTCCGTGTAAGTTCGAGAACATTGACTCCCACGCCATTTTCACCCCAAAACTTTGAATGTTCTGAAATTATTATAAACCTGATAAGGCTTTTTTCTTGGAAAATACTGCATTTGGAGGGAGCCACATCCTTGCGACGTCGAAGATGGTTGGGAACATCCAATGGTTGGGAAGGGCGCTCTTGTCTTACCTATGCTTAAAAAATAATGATTGCAGCAAGTAAACTTTAGTCTTTACCTGCAAACTTAAAGTTGGTTATGAACCTAGTCAGAGCTAAGAGGCTTAATTGATCCTGTCTGAGTTTTGGGGACATTTTCTTTTTGTTTTTTTTTTTCTTGGAAATTATGTTTTCTGTACTCTTCTTTAACCTTGTCTGTATGTGTATCTGCACGTGATTGCCTAGGTATGGCACCCTGTGACTCCTGCAATGGGCAAAGTTTCATTTGATGGACCGGAGTGCGTTAAAGAGGTAATATCTGTTAATATAAATCTGACAGAACGGGAATGAAACTTTATTCTTTTTTTCCTGTCTGGGCAATGTTACAAGATGGTTGTTCCTCAGAATTTTCCAAATTATGTTCGTTATGTGCAAGACAGATCCCCTGATAAGCTTCTTCTATTGTAGGTCAAAATTTTTTGAGACATAGAAGGATAGATGTGCTATAGTTATATGAAACTTCCTCATATTAGCTGTCGAAGATGGGACTGTAAGATGCTGTCTATTCAACGGTGTTGAAAACATCTTCAATTTTGAAGGAGTTGTATGTTAAGCTCTGATCTTGATGGAGAAAAAAAAAAGGCTAGAACAGGGTTGGGGCATAGATTCTATAGCTTTTACTGATATTCCTCTTCAGTCCCCTCCTTTCTGCTTGGACACTAGAGATAATTAGATATTGTGCCCAGAGAGACATTATTTCTACCGTTTCTTTTTGCTTGTGTCCTGAAGATGAACTTTGACTTGCTTTCAGTGTGCATGTAATATGTATTTAGCATCTATCATTTGGAGATGAGCGTTAATCCTCACCTTGTGTCTTGCAGATACGGCTAACATCTGCTGATAGCAAACCAATCTCAAAATTCCTTATGAAGTCTGATGAAGTTAAAGTTCATCCACCTTTTAAGGTCCAAAATCCAGTTCAAGAACCATCCGAGTTGATTCTGTCAGACAATCTGAAAGACGAACCTATTTTGGGAGGAATTAATGAGACCTCTTGCAATTTCAAGCAATCTGAGGAGATCAAGGAGGAGGCAAATCTTGTTGGAACCATAGAAAAAGTACCCTCTGATGATGAAAACAAGCACTTTGCCTTGGATAGAATCAAAAGAGAACCGGATGTTCTCGATGTCAGACATGGCAAAGATGTCGAGAAGGAAACGAAGCAGAACGAGGAACCACTGGAATATCTTAAACACGATGATCTGGAAAGAGATTCAGAGCTGGCTCATGGAGTTGAAAGGGAGCACAATCAAATGGAGACCGAGCCTTCTAAGCGTCCTGTTTTAGTTATCAACGATCAGGTGCAACCTGCTGCCAAGAAAGGGAAATGCATCAAGGCAGCAGGTGATAGGCAATCTACGCTACACTCTTTCTTTGTGAAAAGGTAGGACTTTGTGGCTTGTAGTTTGCCCCGTGTAAATATCCATCCGTATATGTGCAAGAAAGATGCTTTCTAGACGTTAGGTATAACTTTTTTGACGGATGGGTGCAGTGGAAGTTGGGCTACTTTTTTGTTATCATCTGCTACTCGTTAGGGTGGCGTCGCTGATACTAATTATCGTCAAAAACTAATACCTCATGAAAGATGGGGCTTTTATTTTACTGCACGTTCCTTAGTCTGATGGTGGGATTGCATTATTAACGTCGAATCGCATATTGCTGGCATTGCCGTCAAAATTGACTCAAGTCAAATAGTCAAATTAACAAGATTTCGAGGAGGCATTGGTGACATTTGGGGGATTGTGGCCCATTTTAAGGGATCATATTTCCATATGGCTGAAATTAGGGACTCGGTGCAACTTCTGCACCGTTTGGTCTGAATAAAAGGTGACGGTGTGGTCTATTTCACCTCAAGTAAGGTTTTGTTGTTTCTCTTGAGAAGTCTTTTTTGCATCGCCAACTCATTTTTCTTTTATTTTGTTGAGTTCTTTTCACCCTCTAGAGGTAAGTACAACTCATTGTGCTCACTTCGAAATTAGCTAGATCTATAATCTAAAGTACGAATTGGGTGGATTTTATAATTTATAGGTGAGATTTGCAGGTTTTCGGATTTAATGTAAGAAATGTTAAATCTATCGGTTTATGCTAAGAAAAAGTGATCTAAATGGATTTAGGATTTATGCCAAAGATAGATCTTATGGTGGGAATTTAAGTGTTAATGGTGAATTACGTTATTCTAAACTTCTTGTAGAAACTAAGTTATAAATGCTGCATAATTATGTTATTTATGTGGTTATTGAGTATTAATCTTTTGGATAAATAATATTATTTTTTACGCTTTTTGGGTACTTGTTACTTAGATGGTATTACTTTTTGATTTATTAACTTGTTAGTTCAACTATTAATTGTTGTTTGTCATTTTGTTTGGTAATTGGTAATTCGTACTTAGTTCGAATTAGTAAAACTGTGTATGTATGAAATATCTCGTTACAAAAAAAACTGTGTATCTTTGAAATATCAATGATGAATGTCATGATAATCGATATATTTAGCAGTTTTGACTATGTATGGTTTATATCATATTTAATTGTGGTTATTGACGTTTAATATATAAGAAAAAGAGCTTTTGGTGATGGTTCAAAACCGCCGTCAAAAGCCACAAAACTGTTGCCATATATCATTGCTGAAAGTTGTGTAATAGTGACGTTTTGGTGATGATTTTAAGTCAGTCGTTGGCAATAGTCTGCTGCCTCTTGGTGAAGAAGTCAATCTTTCGGCGATGGTATATATCCGTTGTCATTATAGGATTTTGACGATGATTTAATAAAAGTTGTCACTAACACTGTTGATGGAGGTTTCGGAAACCGTCGTGGAAAAGGTTGTAGAAAAATAAAAATAAAATATTTACATTATTAGCAACGATTGCAAAGTAAATTGGCAACGATTTATAGATTATCCAACCATCATCGTTATCTAGTTAGTGACAGATATTTCGTAATTGTTGTCAAATGTAACTTCTTCGGGACGGTAATGTCATCTGACAATGGTTATAAAATGGTCGCAAAATATTAGCAATGGTTTATTATAAAATCGCTGTTTAGATACTTTATTTTGTAATTATTTAAAGACCTATATAAATATCTGTAAACATATCTCACCAATTCTACAATACATATAAATAAGTTATAAAATAAATTTCATGCTAATCATTCATTTAAAATAATCGTATAATGCATACAAATAAAATTACATCTTATTATGTTGAAAATATATGTATAAAACAAATATATAAAAAGTATACTACAACGGAGAACTTCTACTACTAGCTCTAGACCCACCAACATCATCGTTGTCTTGATGATGCGGTGTGTAGTGAAAGTATGGATGGTCCAACCTATTTCATCGCAACATGTCTTTGAGCTCCTAAAATTGTGGTTATTTATCTTGATTAGCTTAGTAGCTTGCTTTAGTTGTGAGGTCATCTTGTTCATCTGCTTTTGCCTTGTCTTGACGTCATAGCATCTCCACCTCTATCCTCAGCTAGTCAAAAATTGTTGAAGATGATTTTTTTTTCCCATACCAACTGAAGTTCGTCCCACTCTGTCTTGCGCTACAGATGAAACCTCCATACTTTAGTAGCATTGTGTTCTTGAATGCCTCTTTTGGTGTTGTAGGAGGCTAGGTCTTAGAGTTCTCATTCACAACCTCTGGAGCATGAATTAACTCCATCATACGCTAAATATATTTCAAACTATGTTAAATATTTTCATATGAAAATAATTATAAAGTTATAATTAAATATTTTTTGTGTAACTTAGTTGTCTCTTTTAAGTTAACTTACATTTTTCGTGAGCTTGGTATGACCGTTGAACCTAACCTCACCTACCTTCGGATGTGCGCTTATTGCAAGTCATCTTATAGAGACTCCAACCTAATCAAGTTGGGCACCATCATTTATATCCTTTTGCAAATTGAATGAAAAATTTAAGTTATAGTATGTAACATTGACACGTATGTTATTAATGTACATGATAAAGTGTATACACTTACATATCTAATCTTCATTTAATTTATGCTCATTCAACTCAAATATTAGATTAGTGGTGAAACATTAGCCCTATTAATCTTATTTCTTTTGACTTGTCCCTACAAGAAAAAAATATTTCAATTAAAAAGCAATTACATCAGTTATTATGAAATATAAATAATCATATAATATACATTTATTTACCTCTGTCAATGTGTTTCTCCATCGTTCACATGCTTACCTTGGTGATATTACAGGAGGCACAATCCTTAATGTCTCATAATTAAGTATCCTATTTTTATGGTATTAAATTATTTATAGAAAATGTTAGCAAAACTATAACAACTTATATATATAATATGTTAACATTATAATTTTTTTTATCATACTCTTTATCTCCTCTCTCCAACCGTGATGAATCTTATCCGCATGTTTTAGAATACATCTGGGCACTATCGGATTAGGACTTAGCTCAATCAAATACTACCTATATTTAATATTATAAATATTATAAAAATCAAATGCTACTAAGATACATAAAATTAAAAGATAGTTAGGAATTATTTCCAACTCTCTAATTAGTTCCCTCTTCAACTACTTCGGGATGTGATGAGGGAGGAAATTGCCCTCACAATATAAGTCTAATCGATTTGTGATTAGACTAACAAGCTTTACTTAGACTTGATCCACACGGAAATGCAAAGAGATGCGGGACCACAATCGAACAATTAACTCTCCATTATTATTTCTCTATAACTCTTCATTACTTTTAATGTTTATACCTTCAAATGTGTAACCTCCCACCTTTTGTATGGTTGGGGGAGACCCGAGGTAACTCAAAGGAGTTATAGCTCATATATTACACCACCGATAGTAAACATTGAAAGTTAGATCTCATTTCCAAATGTACACCCAAACTGAGAGGAACTATGTTGCATTTGTGATTGCTTGTGTATTTTTTTATTTTCATGATTATATTTTATTTTTCACATATATAAATTTCTTGATGACAATCGGCGGTTGTTTTTGGGAGGACATTTCTATTGTTCTCCCTCTCTTAGTCTTCGAAAATTTTCATCCTTCGTTTCCTTTCACAAAGATCTATTTCCAATATATATATATATATAGGGAGAGAGAGAGACACACACAGGTGCATTAGTTTCTCGGGCTTTTAGGCATTGATTTCTGAAAGGGAATATTTAGGACTCTCTTTATAATTAACCTTTTTCTACGTACGTCATAGTATGAAATTCACGCAATTAGTAAGATGAATTACTTGTCCTTTCACATGCTTTAACTTTTGCCAAAGACGGGAAGCATTACCAGTTAAGTATAAATACGTTGAATTGATGCAGAGATGACCCTTGACAGGCTCTCAGCTGCTTGGCCATTCTAATTTATGTTCGTAATCTTAGTTGGTGAATTAATCTGCGGACTCCTAATCGTGGAAATTGCCTCTCTTCGGAAAATTACTTTCCTGCATTCCTTTTTCCCCTCTTCATGTTTCAGATGGTTAAATTAAGTTAATGGAGACCTACTAACAAGGGAAATTAATTAGGGAGAGGAGACTCCTGTCTGATTAATATTGTTGGTCATTTCCCACGACAAAACTTCTCCAAATGCAGATAGCAGAAGCAACCATGCAACTACCTACTCCTTATGGGTTAGTTAACCCATGCACGATCAATCCTTGAACCAATCACTTAGCTAAGTTGGTATGAATCCTCGAACGTTGGTCCTGCACCGAGAGGATTCTATTTGAAGGAACTCCGTAAACTGACCACACAAAAATAATTAACAGATGTGCAGTTTGACCCAAACAAAAGCAGCTCCAAATCGATGCGTGCACTGCATGGCATGGGATGGGCAGCATATGCACCAACCCTTGATAATTGTTGCATATCACACGTAACCGATCAAACCAATTTATATATCGATCGATGTGAAGAAGAAATCAAGGAGCCAATCGATCATCACCTTTCTTCTTCTTTTTCTTCTTAAATATCCCCCCCGATCATCAACACTACAGCCGTCGTCTTAATTTCCCAATCGCTTTACCATAATCGTAATTAATTTCTTACACACTGATCCGTCGGTAATTGATGGCATCGTCCTGCAATATCACCGTGCAATATTGTGGTGGAGGAGGGTCGACGTCGGAGCCCAACCCCGTCGGTGGTGACGTCGTTGTTGTTTCATGGAGGACTCGATTGGCTCGTCTCCTCGAATCGGCTCCGTCCCACGTGGCCACACTCGTTCTACTCCTCATCCACCTCGTCCTCACCGTCCTCGACCTCGCGTCGTCTTTCCTCACGCCATCGTGCAGCTCAAAGGATGGTAATATTGATCACAGGCAGCAGCAGCAGCAGGAGGGGGTCCATGCACAACCTGAACGCCCTCTGTTCAAGTGGGTGGAGGTGGCCATCCTCGTGGTGCTCACCGTGAAGTCGGCGGCGCTTGCCCTGGCGCTCGGGAGCGCCTTCTTCTCTCGTCTGGCACGGGTGGTGGACGCCGCGGTGGTGGCGGTTGCCCTGGTGTTGGAGCTGGTGCTGGAAGGGGTTACGGGTGGGCTGGTGGCGGTGGTGAGGCTGTGGCGGGTGCTGAAGGTGGTGGAGAGCGGGATGGGACTCCGCACCGAGGTGGCGGAGGAGCGCGCCGCGTCTTCCAACGCGAAGGTCGAGGAGTTGAGAGGGGAGAAGTTGATGTTGGAGGTGATGGTCGTCGAGAGGGACCGCACGATTGCTGACCTCCAGATCAAACTTGATCAGGCTACTGCAAGTGCAGGCCCTTCTTCTTCTTCTTCTTCTTCTTCTTCTTCTACGTGAGACCTCCTTCACTTGTGGGGGGCTTTAAATTAGATTAAATTAAATTAAACTTGAACCTTTTTTTTTTTTTCCTTTCTTCCTTCCTCACTATCTATATCTATGTCCCATTGCTTAATTTCTCTATTAATTATGTGCGTGTATTCTTACCATTTGACAGATTATTATTTTTATTTCAACGCACCTGCTTACCTTTACTATAATTAGCTTCCGTTTGTGATAATTGCCGTGACAATTTCTTGTTCGGTTATTCTTTTACCATTAATCGGTAGGTACTTTAGCTATAGGATCGCCTTTTTTACTTGAACCATCGATCATTCACATGGATGAGATTAAAAAAGGAAAAAAATAGACACATGGCTTATCAGTGTGGTGGATTGGTAATTAAAGATTATGTTGCTTTTGATTTTGACAGGAGAGATGATTTAAATGTTAGGCTTTGATTTTTGTAATTTACATGTGTAGTTTGTGTCCACTGTGAAGGTCTTTGATATATTATTTCTTTATGGAGTAACCTTTCTTTTGTTATTTTTACTATGGCATTTGTAACCTACATTGTGTGATAGAATGTTAGCAGGTTAATGTTGTAAACAAAAATGCCTAAATTAAATTACATGCATTTTAGCTTATGTACATTGGACTTGGTGAAGCCCGCTTGTTTAGAGGACCTCTTGCAATTATCATCTCTTAACAAAATATTTTCTTTTTCTCCGTGAATTTTGATTTTTTTTTTTGTTTCTTACCTTCGTTAATTAATCTATGCAGACAGGCTCTTTTCGAATTTGGGACATGGTTGAATAGTTTTGTTTCGAGCTTTTTTATTTCTCTAAATTCTCTCTTCACTATTACTTTCTTGTATGTCTTTGTTTTTGGTTTTTTGGTTGGTTTCTTTCCTGGAGGCATTGTTGCTTATGTCTTTTTTTGGTTTCTTAGAAATTTCCTTCTTCATCTCCTTTGATGATTTCTTTTGAATGAACCCTTCTTCTTTTCCTTTATTTGGCTGGGGTGATGTTGATTTTATCCTATTTCCCTCCTCTTTTATAAGCTAAGTTTCGTGCTCCATGATCAAATTTTAGTTAATAAGTGTGCTCTAAAATGTTATAACATCATGAATTATAACATTTTATTTGCTGTCATTTGTATTGTGTCTTTTCAACTCTTCATGTTTGCATTGACAACCATAGAAGAGCTTCTATTTTCCTCTTTCTCATCAAACCCTCCATCTCTTTCCTCCAATTTGAACAAAATGATTTAAAACATTTAATTTTTCAACTAAAATGCACTGGTAGCACCGATGTTTTTTACAAATATTATTGGTGATTTTCCAAATATTATCGATAATATTTTGATTCTAGCTTGTGTTAATGAAGGTGCAATAATGGAAGTCACTAGTGATTTCCAAAATATCATCGGTGATTTCTCAAAAATCACCAGTGATATTTGGGCTCTGACTTGTTTTGGTGAAATGCATTTTGAAAATCATTAGCGATTTTATAAATATCATAAATGATTTATTAGGCTTTCATTTTGTATTGTGTAGTAAGGAAAATTTACTTACCTCAAACTTATGATCTTGCTCTTATTCTATTTGATGCTGTTGCTCCTTTAAATCACTAGCGATTTTTCAAATATCATTGGAGATCGTAGGAATGTTGCTATTATTTATAGTTACCTCAAGCTTATATGATGCTTCTGTTGCTCCTCTTCCAGATGTTGTTTCTGCTCCCACTCTATTAGTTGATGTTGTTATTGCTCCTCCTATTGCACCTTTTGTTATTGCTATTCCTCTTGCTATTGTTATTGTTGCTTCTCCTCAATCCGATGTTTCTACTACATCTCCTCCTAATCTTACTGCTCCTCCTCATCCTCATAGTTGCTCTTATCCTTCTCTTGTTCCTCGTTTTCTATTACTTCTTCAAACTCAACATCTCTTTCAATTTCAGGTGATTGGCTTTCAACACTTTTGAGTTTGGTAAAGAAAAGCAATTAAGCTACTCTTCAATTCTTCTATTTTTTGCTTCAATATCGAAATTTTCCCATTCATCTTCTTGATCATTTTTGTCGATCTTTTGTTTTACTTCTTCGAGTCTTTATTTTCTTGGTTCAAAATTTTCAAATAAATTTTTGTCTTCTTCTTTCTCTTCTCCTTTTCTTTATTTTATTCTTGGATCTTTTTTGCTATTGTCCTCACTTGCTGATAGTGTGATGAATCACCATACATTTATCGTCGGAGAACCACTTGATCAGGGGTGGGATCCTACAGCTTGTCACAGGCGGCGAGTCAATTGACCACATGGGAGATCAGACCTACAACCCGAAGCGGGTGCTGAGCTCGACCACTCAGGGAGGGGATGGGAGTTGGAGCAATTTTACCACAAAGGGAGGAGATGGAGACTTGAACCCTCGTCCCCCAAGAGGGAGGCACTTATGGGGAGGGGAGGCACCAATTGTGCTATTCAAAAACTCCTTCACATCTTCTTTGTTAACCTTTCACGCCTTTGTTATTGTTAGCATTGTGCATCTATTGTCAATAGCAAGCGAGATTAGTGTTTTAAGTTGCCAATCTTGTCAAAGTCTTTAAATGGCACCGGCATTTTAAAAAATCATAGGTGATTTCAGGAAATTCATTTTACACTTGTGATGTGTGATTTTCTATTCTTTGCTTTTAAATATCATCGGTGCAATTTCATTTTGTATCTATGATTTTGAAATATCACCGGTGTATTTTGATTTTATATTGGTGATTCTTGTGATTTGGTTTTATTATGGAAGGGTGCATAGATGATTTTCGGGATCTTGTTTTAGTTAGGGAAGGGTATGATATGGAATACCATTTGCACCATTGATTGTAAAATGCCACATATTCTTTTTTGTTTTTGAATTGGTGATTTTTGCTGAAATTAGAGTATGATGTACTTTTTGCTTGAATCATCGGTGATTTTGCCTTAATTAAAGATTGAGGTACTTCTTAGTATGAATCACTGGTGATACATGCACGATATCATCGATGATTTTTACTCTAATTAGAAAGTGAGGTGCCTTTTTGCATGAATCACCTGTGATATGCACAATATCATCGGCAAATAGGGCATTAATTAGATCTTGAGTTGCTTCTTAGCACGAATAACCGGTGACATGCACGATATTAGCAGTGATTAGGGTATTAAGTAGATATTAAAGTGCTTCTTAGCATGATGTCAATGATAGGTCGAAAACTTGTGAAACGTCAATATTCACGGGTGATATAAGCATATCAGCGGTGATTTGTAATGTTTATGTATTCTAAATCATCGGTGAGTTCTAGATGTTGAAAGTGTACCTTACCAATGTATTTGCCTTGTACTATGTGTTCATTGTGTTGCTGGTGCTCTCCACCATCGCGAATCTTTTTGTTGATGCCATTGGAGCTTTTAGATGAAGATTTTGGTTGAAAGAGAGAGCGACGAACTCAATTATGTAGTGGTGATGTCGGGGGAGATGTGAGGGAGAGAGCGGAGGCTGTGAGACGTTATGGTTCAGGGCTTTTGGAATTTAAAGGGGCACATTCTTTGGGGGGTGGAGATAGAGTGTGTCATAGTGTGAGAAGAAAAAGAAAACGTTTGACGCACCTAGGATCTCACCAAAGATCCCACCTCAGGTGCACCCCAACCCTCGATCGGATGAATTGGCACGGATCCCCTCGTGCCAATTCATCTCCATCCGATGGTGAGGAGCACCCAGGGTGTGGATCTTTGCTCAGATCCGAGGTGCACCTACCATTGTCCGTGAGATGACGGGGTTTGGTTGTGGGACCCACCATGTGTTTCTTGCATGGGGGAGATTTTCGGGTGAGTTCTTGCATTCAAGGAACCTGTTTTGTTTTGTTGCAAGCGTGAGACTTTTGAAGGTGTACGCACGTGGAAAATGTATTGCTAAACAATCAACATAAGCATGAAGGCAATTGGAGGTTTTGCGTGAGATCTTACACTGCAAGAATCATGTTTCTTGCATGAACGCGTGAGATTTCGAAAGCATACAAATGTGGGAAATGCTTTGCCAAAACAACAGATCAATAATTAGCACGGAGGCAACCGATCGCGCAATCGAAATGCTAACTTTTATCGAACGATTGCTTCCACATCGATCTATGGCACCCACAAAATTAACGGGGTCAATTAATTATCCTTTAAACAAACAAGTACGCGATAAGAAAATCTTTAAAATTAACAGGACAAATTTTGAGCACGTAGGTGGTTGTACGTGCTTGACTCTAATCAACCTTTGTCAACCGTAAAGGCTACGCATGCAATTCATAATCAGCTTTTAACTCCAAAATCTACGCACTTAATGTCATGACCGATGGTATGGGAAGGGGTGAACTGTATATACTCGAATATAAAAATACAACGTCAATAAAAATTTAATCACATAAATAAGAGAGGATACAATGATTTATAAGAGAGGATTTTTTTTTTCATGAAAAGTCTTCGTCTGGATCTTTCAATCTAGCATTTAACTCTTGGTTACCCAAGTTGAAATCACTTAAATCATACTACTTCAAAGTAAAATAGTGTAACTTCTGGTACAGTTCCCAACGTCAGACACCCCCAAAGTAAATTTCGACCCTATCTTTAGGAGAGAAATTTGAAAGGCAGTAATATAGACATCCAAAAAAAAGTACAAATTTACAATAATCTTATAGAACCAAGAATCAAATTTAGTACAATAGGGCAAGATGATTCTACCTTACACTTCCCTCGAGTTGATCGGATTTGATGAATGATGCGTGGATTGAGGAAGTGAAGTATAAAAAACTCTATTGAGTAAACTTAAAAACAAGGCTCTTTGAATGCTCAAAATACTCCCAAATTACTTTTGAATATAAATACTTGTGAGAGAGTTGTTGCAAGTGTAAATCCCTACTTGGAGGGGGTGAGATCAGCGTGACGTAAAAAATGCAGAATTGAAAATATACTAATCTCACAAAATAAACAATCACACAAAGTACACAAAGATTTTTAGGAGGAAACCCAAACTGGGTGAAAACCACCACCTAACCCTTTCCAGTTAGGTGATGATCGAGACGTTAACTAGGTTTTGTTATAGAAATAGCGTTGTAGTACAGCTAGTTATTGCCATCATTACATATATAGTCTTTTTACTCGGAAATAAAAGAGTTCCCGAGGTCGAACTTAGGGAGCAAGTCGTATTCTAGAAGTACAAATTCTTATTACAAAAATAAAGAGAGAGAGAGATGAAAAATTTGGTGGCTTCTTCTTCTTCTCTTCTTTCTTCCTCTTTGTCTCTTCTTTCTTCTCTTCCTGTTCTTCTTGTCTTCTCTCTTCTGTTCTTCAGATCTTCCTCTCGTGCTCTTCTTCTTCTGTCTTCTGTTCTTCCTTGTTTTCTCTTCTTCTTTCTTTTTCTTCAGATCTTCTTCTTCTTCTTTTTCTTCTTTCTTGTCTTTCCTCTTCTTTGCCGCGGTCCTGCTTCTTCTTTTCTTCTTCTTCCTTGCCTTCAAGACGTCGTCTGATTTTGCAATCAGACGACTTAAACCGCTGCTGCTATAGTGTCTCCCTTAGCTTCCGTCTTCTTCTTCTTCTTCCGCAGTCCTTCTTCTTCTTCTTCACCTGTGCCTATACACTTCAAGGTTTTCGTCAGAGGGCAAAACCTACTCTACCCCCCCCCCCCCGCGTCTCTCTCTCTCAGAATTCGCTCTTAGGAAAGCTCTCCCAGAGCAACCGGGCAATCGGGTACGCGGGTCGCGCCTGGGTCCAGGCCCACCGGCGTGCGGTGGTGGGCGAGGAGTGCAGGTCGGGCTAATCGGGCCGGATCCAGGTCCGCGGGGCGTGAGCGCGGACGAGGCCGGGTAATCGGGCGGGTGAAGGGGACCTCACCCCGTGATCTGAGGCAAAGAGCTTAAGGCACCTTTTGCCTTTAAGCGCCCGCTCGCCTCAGTGGGTTTCCGAGGTGGGACTAAATGTCCCACCCCAATTTGGGTGCCTGTGCGAAGGAAGCAGCGGCGGTCGAGGCTTCGCACGAGGGCTTCGCGCGAGGGCTTCGCCTCAACTGCAGCCTGGCGCTTCGCGAAAATACCTCGCACAGCCTGGGAGCGTGCCCTGGGCGCGGCGCGCCTGGAGCAGCAGGTCGAAGGAGCTTCTTCACCTCAGCAATGGCGGCGGCGAGTGAAGTTCCTGTTTACAGAGAAAGGGCCTCTCGGCCTAATTAGATACGCGGAGGACCTTCGCCGTGGCACGGCGAAGGTGGTCGGGGGGTCTGCAGGTGGCGGGGTGGAGCCTAAGGGCCGCCCTAGGTCAAACTGCAGGTGGCGAGATGGGTTTGGTCGGTGGGTCTGCAGAGGGCGATTGGTGGGAAGTGGAAGGGCGGAGGTTGATCAGGGTGAGGAGGCGGAGGTTCTGTGGTGGTCGGCGAGCCGTGTGGGTTACTGGAGTGATGGGAGCGGGTCGCCGGAGTGTGGCCGGAGGTGGAGAAGGTGAGGGTGATTGGTCGGAATCGAGGGCGACAGTAAAGGTTTAAAGTGAGGAAAAGGAAGAGGGGAGGAAGAGGAGAAGTTATCCTACTTAGCAGGACGAGGAGGAGCCGGAGCAGGCGACAGTCGTATCGACTGTTGCCGGAGAAGAAGCTGCCCAAAGGAAGGAGCGACGGCGAGGAGAGGGCCGGAGAAGCGCGCGCTGGGTGCGGTGCGGCGCGGCGCGGGAAGAGCGAGGGAAGGCAACCCTGCTGCTGGTAGTGCGGTAGGGCGACGAGGAGGAGGAGAAGCCGCCGGAGCAAGGGGGCGTCTGTCGGAGTGGGAAGAGAGGAAGTGAGGGGGTATCTCCGTCAGATCCGAGCTGGGAAGAACGGCGGAGCGACGTGGGTATTTATAGGGGTAGAACCAGAGAGGAGGGCGGAGGGAGACGACGTGTGTCCCTCGCCGGAGGACGCCGGAGGAAGGATACCCATACCGTCCGTGCGTTCGCACGGCCGGTATGGGTGGTTGCAGCCATCAGGGGGGTGTTCCTGCGACGGCTGACGACGCAGGGCACCCCCATTTGACTTGGCAGGCTCCCTCCCTTACCCTGCGCGGCGCTATGCTCCGCGCAAGGTCGCCGGAGCATGGTGCTGCTCAGGTTTTGCAGGAGGGACCTATAAGCAAAGAACGAAGGAGAGTTAGGAGCCAAAATGTGAGGGTTCATAAGTTGAGGGCCAAAAAGTAAATATATGAGGACCAAAGTGTAAAGTTGGTCAAGAAGGTTTCTTCTTAGGCTCAAGTTTTTATACATGACTAATTAGAACCTAAGGATTCTGATGGTGAATTTTATTTCTAGGTTAAACCTTGTTTGACTGGTCAATTTACGTAAAAATCCAAATTAAGTTGTTAATTGGGCATGGCTCTCAATGTAGGTCAAAATGGGTTCCTAAGGCCAAATCGAAGGTTCTAAACCCTAGAGATTATTTTTATATGAATTTTAAAGGGTTTATTTGATTTTTTATCTGCCTCGAACCTCGTGTATTTAAGTGGGTTTGTTTTTAGGGTTACAGGATGTCATTTAATTCTTCGGAGTTGCTGTAGCCTTTGTTGAGTCATTTCATCCCACTTTTCTTCTTATTAGGTTGTTTTGACCTATGGTTGGACCCTGAGTTACCCTGTTTTCAGATTGGATTGGTGAAATTACATTTTTACCCCTTAGTTTATGTTTTCTTTGCAAACTCAGAATCTCTCTGAGCCAGGCCTTTCTAAGGTTATGTAGGAGCTTTTATTCTCTGTATTAGGTCAAAATGAGCTAGTTATGGCTCATGATGAGGTTCTCATCATTAGGATTTTCCGATCAACCAAGTTGATCAAATCCACTAAACGAATCACTTAAACAAGGGTGATTCAACCTCAATTACAACCACGCTACTTTATAGAAGGATTTTGTCTCACGAAGGAGACGGGAATTCGCAAAGCGAATACCCAACCAAAGAACAAAAATAAAATGACAAATATAGTCCTATAGAGCCAACAAAGATTTAAACCTAGCTTCTATAGGAATTAGGAAACTCCCCTTTGATGGAAGTACGTCGAATCGATGACGCGGGTGTGTGAGCTACACGATGACGCAATGCCGCTCTCGTGAATTAGGGCGGGAGAGCGGGTGCGCAAATGCTTGATGCTCTCAAGATGAAGAATCTTGAGCTTGAAGAGCAAGAGCTTTTCTTGGACACAAAAGAGTAGAAAGTAGGTTGCTTGGGTGTGTCTAGATGTGCAAGAGGTTCTTCTCTATTTATAGAGGCCTTAGAAAGGCTTTGGAAAGCTTCCACAGCCATTGGGTGCAAAGCCCAAGAGAATCAGGTCGAAATCAGGAACAATCATTGCACTGACATGGTTATCAGACGTCTGATCCTGGCATCGAACGTCTGGAAAACCAATTTAAGACGTCTGGGAACAAAGTCAGACGTCTAATTTTAGGCGGGTTTCTTCCTGACTTGAATCAGAACTAAACAGGGTTCTACTGCAAGTCCATCAGACGACATATAGGATGTTTGGAACTATGTCTGGACGTTTGGAAACCTACTTTTCTGCGGGAATGGATTTCCAAGAGATTGCAACGGCTATAAGATCTCTGAAAAGAGATTTTCGGGTCAGTCGAGGCAAAACGGTCATGTATTAGATGTCTGGAAATGCTTACGGACGTCTGATAAGGCTCTAACGGTCATATCCTTCAGTGTTTGTTGAGCCAGCCAACGGTCCACTAATTGGATGTCTGGCAAAAACATCAGACATCTGGACTAAGGTCTGGACGTCTGATTTTATCAGACAGAACTAACTAAGTCCTGCCTAAATGATATCGGACGTCTGAATCAATAATCGGACGTCTTAAAACTTATTATCAGACGTCTGATTTTGTGATTAGACGTCTGAAAAGGTTGTTTCAACCCTATATTGGTTTTCTAAGTTTTCTACAGAAAACCTAAGTATCCTAGGGTTGTGCAGGTGTTCCTAGGACTACTGTTAGGGTACTTTGAGGCTCTTTAACATGATGTTTTAAGGAACAAAAAGAGTAAGGAAATAAAGACAAAAGTATATGAAAGAAATAAACAGAATTCTATCCTATTCTTCTTGTCCTTCCATCTTCAATCTATCGCTTCTCGCGAATCTCCTCTGTTTTCCATCAAGCTCCTCCAATCCGTCCTAGATGCGAGCTCGAACTCCGTCTAATCACGTCTCCATTTGCAATTTGACCTGAAATCTAAGACTCTAAGTGCAAATGTTAAATGACACGTATTTTGTTATCATCAAAATAAATGATCATGGTACTCTAGCACCAACAGCAAGTTCATTCATATAATTTTTAACATCCTTGTAGGAATATTATAAGCCGTAGGTACTGACTTTGAAATGTTTAATTTATAATGCATAAATTTTAACTTGAAAGGAAGCAAAATCAAAATGTTTAGACATAGTTTCAATTTAACTAAAATAGTTTGAAATTAAGTGGTTAGGACTTCATATTAGTTGATTAGCAAGGGTTGTAAATTAGCCCTGAATTGTTTAATTGTAAAAGCTGAAAGTTTAGGCAAATATACTTCTTAATTGATTGAAACTCTCTTAATAAATTAACCATAATTTTTAAAACTTTATGGAATCATCTTAAAAGATTAGTAGTTTAATTTTCAACTGGAGTTGTTCTTCTAATCAATAAGGGTTGATATCCTAATCGTTCAATTAACTATTTCAAAAGTTACCAATTAATCAATTAGGAAAGTATCTTTTGAACTCATAGCCATTATAAATCAAATCTTTTGCAACCTTTGAGCCCATAAATTGAACTTTTGAATTCCTAAACATTTAATTAAGATTTAACCAATTTTTTGAGCTAAAACATAATGATTAGGTGGTTCTACTTGATTCTCAATGGTTAAGTGACCCTATAAAAATTTTAAGAGAGATTTTCTTAGCTCTTTAACAAAGTCTACACAGTGAAAACATAAAGATAAGCTTTCTAATTCTTTTCTTTGAATCTTCTTAAGGCTTGAGCTTGATATAGCTTGATGCATCTCTACTAATTGAGCTTGCTTTCCTAAAGACTTCAATCTCTATTGGAAATTTTCTCAAGACTTCATCTTTTTTTTTTGCATCATAATCCTTGTTCTTATCATGTATCACTAAAAAGTTAGTAATATATATATGCAGCAAATGATATATCACAAATATCTTTCTCTTCATATTTTGTAAACATTAAATCTAAGTCTTTAGTGCATGGGCACTAACAATATTTTGTACGTCAATAGATCTCATAAATATTGCTCATATTGGGAATAGCACTTGATTGGCCCACTTAATTTTAAGGCAAATGCATGAGAGGATTGTGAGACTTTGTGGAAAATCATGGTGGAATTATCCTCGATGAATGATGACAATGTCTGCATTCTCCTTAGGAATATAAATGAGATATTTTTCATGCATATTTTTCGTTCAATTATAATTTCACAAACACATGAAATGCCATCAAGATGAAGACCACAAGAGGACATACCCTTGTTCTTCCTCCTCAAGCTTGATCACATATTGTAGATTTGAAGAGTCAACTTAATTATATAGCCCCTTCTATGCTAGATAGGTGTTGTTGGTTTACCTAATTCATTTGAGCAGTTGTTCTCTAGATCCTAAAGTTGTATTTAGGTATTTTAGGTACACAGAACTACAACTTTCATTGGCTTGAGTGTGCAAGGAACAGTGGCACTGAACTCCTCACTACCCTCCACCTGCATATATATAACTCACCCTTCCCCTTCTCACTACTACTGCGTTGCACTCACCCCTCTCCTTTTATTATGTCCAAACTCTTGACAATTAGTGCTAGCTCGAGTTTCTTGTATTGGGGTCGAATATATATAAATTTTTTTTTGTTAGTAGGGTACATAGGATATTCCCAAGCAAAACTAGTCCTAATACTTCCTAAAATTTATGCTAGGTCAAAGGCTAACTCCACACCAAATGCATCTTATATGGGCATGAGAAGTAAGTCCTACCTAGGAAGTCATTGAGCATCTGATGGTCCTCGAGCCTAAGTATGGATGGGTTGCCTTTCATAGTACTATGATGTCCTTTGTGGGTGGTGGTGGTGGGGGGATGCAAAAAAAGTAATTTATTCATCTAAAACCCAAACAATACTTGAAATAGGGAGAGAAGGTGTTGACTTCTCCAGCTAAGAGCACACCACAACCTACAAGTCCCAAATAGTACAAAAGCCAATGTACTAAAAGCAAAAGGCAACAAAGTAACCCAGAACTCTCTAAAGCTATGGAGCAAAGGAGAAAAGAAACAAAATGCAGGAACCTTCCAAAAAGGCTAGACCTTTTGCAAAGTTAGGAGCCATTCACCATAACGGCCAAATGCCATGAGAGTAGGAAAAAGAGGATCAATGGTTAGTTGGCTAAACATTAGCAACTTTAGCCAACAGAACTACAAGAAGGTTCGAAGGAAAATTTAAAAGAAAGACAAGTTAGTGCCATCTAGGAGGAGATTATTCGAAATAAACAAAAGGGCCAAGACACTTTTAGTTTTAAGCACAAGCCTACTATGACCATGACTTAAGTCCTTAAAGGTAGCTTCACAACATTCTTTCCAAATGAGCTACAGAGAAGTAACCAAAGTAGGTTTGAGCTACCAAGAGTTCACTCTCTTCTTCAAATGGCCATTTTTCTATAAGAACTCATCTAACAAAGATCTCTGCCAATGATTATCAGGCTAGAGTAGTTGAAGAGTTTGTAACTTGAAAGGGCAGTCCCACGTTAAGTGTAAAAAACTTCTAGTATTAGATTATAGAAGATACAATAAGTTGCAAGTGAAAACTATGTTTTGAAATAAGTCTAGAGTAGGAAGCTTGCACTCGACAACAAGCTAGATGAAAAAGGAGGCTTGGGTGGGAAAAATTCCTCCAAGTGCTTCCAGGAAACCTCCTAAAAAGCATGATTATAAAGGTGTTTAAGTGTATTAAGAGAATGAAGCCACCCCTGTTGAGAGGCTTCCTCCTTCTCATTCACTTTTCCCCTTCCTCACAAAACCTTATTTGGTAACATCTTGGGCCCCTTGGCGGCTGATCGGGGCTGATTGGGTACCCCTCTCTCTCACCATTTGCTCACCACCAACTCCTCCCTACCTCTCTTTTCTTCGTGCCATTGCATTGTTGGCCTCTTACCCTCTTTGGCAGTAGTTGTACATTGTCTTGAGAGGTAGGTAACATTGCCTACTGTTACAACCCGAGTTCCCACTCAAGTAGAAACTCGAGTTGATTTCGTCCAATACCCAAGATCTGATCATCCATCTTATGTACCTAGAATAATAAAAGTATTCATAGCGTATTACATCACATATAAGCATGCAATAAAGGAAATACGTCAAAATTGAAAAGATATCATTAGAGTATTCCTAGCCATTATAAGTACGGACACCCACTTGAGAAGAACTAATAAGTACCGAAGAAAGCTAACAAGTACTGTGGAAACTAAAATAGAGAATGTCAGTATTGGAAACTAGAAGTATGACTACCAACTACGGTGTCGTACTCGGACCGACACCGTCGATTGCTACAACCCGAGAGTTTGGCTATACTGCACCAGAACCTAAGTATAGAGTTCACAAAAAAGAAGAAGTCAGTGAACACTGAGTAGAGTAGCAGAAACTATGGAAATAGAACACAGCTAAACAATACGAAACACGAAAAGTGGATACTATTTTTATTTGCCTTAATTTATCCTTTGTTGATTTCATTATTGGTGCCTTGCCACAATTTCGATCATTAACTGTCCAAATCAGTTTCCTTGGAAGGTGAGAGATCTTGTTGCAATATCCTAGATGGTAGACAGTATACGACTCACCCCCTTAGTCGAGGGAATGATCCATATATGCTTTATCACCTAGTTGATTGCCCCGGGGTCCTAGCTAATGAGGTGAAGTGTGACTATGGTTCGTGTGATAAATGTGCGGGGAGCTACTTAGCATTTGCACATGGTCAGTCCTTTCCACTATAGGTTACGAGAACAAACAACTGAACCTCTTGTAACAACAAAGCGTACCGTACACCCTGCTGCCCTGTGGGCCAAAACAGCCTGTCAAATGAGTTGCAGGGAAGCTAGCTCACTCTATGAGCCAGTCTCTGCCCTTAACAGGTATAGCTGGCCTTGTCGTTGATACCAGGTGATGAGAGCCTCATCATGAACTCTAACTAGCACATTTTGATCTAAATAAGTGTACAAAAGCTCTTACAAAACCTAAGGAAAAGCCTAAATCAAAGAATTCTAAATTTAAGAATAAAATAATTCACAAGGGGTAAAACTGTAATTTTACCAATGCAGTGCACAAACGGGGTGTCTAAGGGTCTAAACACAGGTCAAATGAGCTTAATAAGAAAGAAAGTGGGATGACCTGATCCGAAAAGGGTTATAGCAACTTCTAGGAATTAAATGACATTTTGTAACCCTAAAAATAAATCCACTTTAATTCACGAAGTTTCTGGCAAGATAAAAGTCAAATAAACCCTCTAAAATTCATAGAAAAACATCCCCTAGGGTTTAGAACCTTCAATTTGGCCAGTGGAACTAGTCTTGACCTAAATTGAGAACCATACCCAATTTTTGACCTAATTTGGGTTTTTGTGCAAATTGATCGGTCAAACGTGGTCAAACCTAAAATCAAACTTCACCATTAGAGTCCTTAGGTCTAAATTAGGTTTATACCAAAATTTGGACCTAAGGGAAGGTCATCTTGACCTATTTTACAAACTGGTCCTCTTGAATTACTTTTCGACCCTTATCTTTTTTTGAACCCTTGCATTTTGCCCCCCAGCTTCTCTTTCGTTCTTTACATAGTGGTCCCTTTGCCGCCCCACGCAGCCGCCCATACCTTCGGTGACCTTGCGCGGAGGATGGCGCCACGCAGGGTATGGGAGCCACTCTCAGAAACGAAAAGGGGGTTCCCTGTGTCGTCCTCTTTCGCAGGGACCCCCTCCCATGTCCTGCCATCGCCCACTCCTCTCGTGCGAATGCGCAAGAGGAATGGGTCTCCATCTCCGGCCAACTCCGGCAAGCTTTCCACGATCTTTCCTCGAGATTCTCCTTTCGCCAGTTGCTATAAAAGGGACAACAGGGCTCTCTGGTCATCTCAAGCTCGTTTTGGCCAGAGAATTCCCCCAAACTCGTCCCTTCTCACTCCGGCCAAGCAACCCGATGCTTTCGGCGACCCTTCCCCCTCTCCCTCATCGCTCTGTTGCCACACCTGCAGCAGAGTTCACTCTGTCTCATCCTCCCGCACCAGCTGGCGCCTTCCAGATCCCCTCCTCGTCGCCGTTACCCCCCTCTGGGCATCTTCATCTTTGGCGTTGGCAGGCACGCGCCGAGCGCCTCCTCCCCCCCGTTTCGTTAGTTAAGTAGGTGAAACTCTTCCCCTTACTCTCTCTTTTATTTCCCCTTTTTAATTTACTATTTCCACCCACCGACCACCACTATCCATCGCCACCTTCTCCATCTTCGGCCGCCCTCCGACGAGGCATCCCCGCCGCTCCACTCCTCCATCCGCCTCGCCAATCACCCCTTAAGCACCGCAACACCTCACTGACACTAAATCCGCACTCCACTCACCACTCCACACCTCCAGAACACCCCCCGAACACACCCACTCTCACGCACATAGTGTGCCCTAGGCACGCGCACTCTGGCCTCCCCACACCATGCCAACCCCTGCACTGTCTTCGCCGTACTCTGGCAAAGTTCACTAAGTATTCTAACAGGGCCGCACGGCTGTACTGGTGGTTTCAGGTCTCGTACCCTTGCCGTCATTAACGAGAAGCTTGGAGCAAGCTTGCAAGCAGCTCCAAGCCTCTTCAGCTCCAGGTCTGCAGCCCAGGTTGCGCGGGAGGCTTTCGCACACGTACTCAGGACCTTAATTGGGGTCGCAGGCCTCTGCCGCTGCCCCAATTGGACGAACCTTCCTCCCGCAGACGCCCGAGATCGGAGGTGGGACTTTAGTCCCACCTCGGAAGTGTGTGGGCGCGCGCCCACACATTAGAGGAAAAAGTCACATAGGCTTTTCGCCTCGAAGCACTGGGGTGAGGTCCCTCCTCACCTATCCACAGTGCCTCGTTCGTGAGTTCATCACGCAGATCTGGTGCCCCGACCCGACTGCCCCCACTCCTGAGCACTCCTCGCGCACCACACCCACGCCGGTGCGCCTGGACTCGGGCACGCGACTCGACTCGATTACCCGGCTCTGGGAGAGCGTACCAAAGAGAGATTCTGAGAGAGAGAGACGTGGGAAAGGGTAGGGGTAGGTTTTGCATGTGTGCAGGGAGTAGCTGAAGAATAGAAGGAAGGGAAGCAGCGAAGACTTGGCCACAAGAAGAAGAAGAAAGAAGAAGGTGAAGGAGAAGCCGCAGCAAAGAGAAGAAGAGGAAGAAGCTGAAGAAGAAGAGAAGACAACAGAAGGAAAGAAGAAGAAGCTAAGGCAGAGCGGCTGCAGAAAGAAGAAGGCATTGTAGCATCGGGGCCGATAAGGCGTTCGACTCGGAAAAGCAGACGTCTGGAACAGGGAAAGGCAGAAAAAGAGCGAAAGGGAAGAAGACACACAAGAAAGAAGAAAGAAGAAAGAAGAAGACAGAGAAGCTGACTGAAGAAGAGAAGGCACAAGAAGAAGAAGCAAGAGAAGGAAAAGAGAAAGAAAAGAAGAACCGCAGCTGCTGAAAGAAAAGAAGAAGAGAGAAGAAGAAGAAGCCAAGAGAAAGAAGAGAAGAAAAAGAGAAATTTTTGCTCACTCTCTCTTTCTCTTAAATTTTTGTAACAGAATTGTGAACTTACATGTTTCTAGAATGACGTGTGCTCCCTGAGTTCGACCTCGGGATAATCTAAATCTCGAGTAATAAATAAATTAAACTAGTGATCATTTTTGCAATATACTACAACGAATTAATCATTATAACACCGCCAAGAGAGAGAATAGCGCATCACTAGGCATGGGTATCGACTTTTAATAAGTATCTCAAAATTTCAGGTTCAACTAACCATCCTACTATTTTTCAATTAATTATCATAGGTAGTATTATCCATTCCCAAGTTATTAATCAATTCCTCATATTATCACATTAGTTCCACAAGTAACATTATTCATGAGTCCTTATTTATATTTGAGATCAGCTTTTTTAATAGGTTAAATAGGAAGATTCATGTACTACAAACTTTTAATCAAACATGCATAGTCAATTGATTCCTCATGAAAGGTAATCATTTAAGAATAAATATAGACAGCATAAATTTCCAATTAACAATTAGTTATTAAGTACCCATAAATTTGTGTAATGCAAGGACAAACCTCAATACTTAGTACGATGGGGGTATTTTACTTTAAGTAACAATTCAATGCTAAAATAGTATAGCTTATTAATATCGTGGGTAAAACCAAGGCTACTCTACCTAGGCCACTGGAGGGTCACAATGACTTCAGAAACAAAGTTGGAGACCTCTAGGACACCGCACTTGCCTCAGTGTTTGTCTCTAATCAAGATGAAATTAACACACAACAAAGTAAATAGTAGAAAAATTAAGGGTAAAATTGTGAATTACTACTTCTGATGGAAAATTGGATCTTACAACGTTAAAGTATGCTTCGACGTGATTCCAACGACAGGTGATTCGTCGAAATCAGACTTCGGATGTCCTTTGAATCAAATAATTAAAAGGAACCACTATCTGACACTGAATGGTAATAAATAGAACTTTGAAATTTTAAGTCATAATTTTTCAAAACATAATCCCTCCTCCCTCTCATCCTTCTTCGTTCTCCTTCGCCTGTGCATAGGGTACCCTCTTGTTGTTGACCGACGCTCCAATCATCATCCGATCTCGTCAGTGACACGCTGGCCCTCGCTGACGGCCATCAGCCTTCCTTGCCTTCTTCCTTCTTTGGCCACGTTGACGTGCATGCATGGGAGGTGGACCTATGCACGTGTGCCTCATTGGCCATGGCGATCGGTCGTTCTTGCGTCGATTCTCTCGCGAGTTTGGTTGGAACTTTGATTGGCTTCTCAACGGGTATCCTCGTCAATTGGAATCATTTGATTAGGGCCTTGATCTCTCACTCTCCTCTCCCTCCTTTCTTCCTCCTTCAGTTTCCGATACACGACCATGGTTGGATGAAAAGGAGGAAAGCATCGAGGAGAAACATCTCACCCTCGCTTAAGCACGTCGCCACCAAAGTTGCTATTGAAGCCATTCCCTGTACAGTGTGGAAGAGGAGGTGAAGGGGGAGGCGTTTCCCCTCCTCTTTGACTTCTTCCTTCTTTGGTCTCCCTCCCTCCCTCCCTTCACACCCCCCCCTCTCTCTCTCTAAGTCACGAAGAAAGCACGGGAGGGGGGCTGCAGCTTGAAGAAAAACTTTTAGGTTTAGGTTTTTAGTATGGAGAAATATTTATAAGAGAGGAGAGAGAAAAATAAAAAAAATTTGAAGGATAAGAAGATTTGTTAACTCTTATTCCTATAAATCTCACCTTAACAAACGACTTCTGATTTCTATGAAATCAGGTTTGTTGCAAAGCTTGAAAGGAAAGAAAATCAATGGTATCACTTAGGATACTCATTGCGCAAGATTTCTATGAGTGTTGACTCAAGGTTGACCAAACTTGAAATTTCTCATTTTTGGGTTATGCGAATTCAATTCACGCCTGACAAACGTTAACAGGTTCGTTGCGATACGCTTAAATTGACTTGGGCTTGGATTTGAATTTTAGGACGTAACACCTCCTTATAATGGATTGTGTCTTTGCCTTTACTAGGCATGTTATGTTGGAGCTCGTCTCCCTTGTAAAATAATCAATGCTAGCTATTGTCTTTTGGAGGTAAGCAGTTACCTTTTAGGTTGATGGCTCTCAATGGGTTGGGAGGGAGTTTCCCACTATTTATCTGGCTCCTGAACTTCACTTTGTCTCCTTGTCTATTGGTATTTTGTTTCCAACTTATGTTATTGATATTTCCTTGCAACTTGGATTATGTTTGTTTGTTAGGTTGTTTGTCATCATCATTGTTGGTTTTGTTATTAAGTTTATTGGATATGCGTATGTATTTGGACTTTCAGATACCACTTGCTCATTCTTGGGTCAATATTTTAAAGTACGAAATCTACTATATTTAATTGCTTTACTTTGTGATTTTTCGGTACTTGATCTTTCTATGTACAACTCTAACTAGGAACTTTTGAGCGATTAAATATTTCGAGTTTCAACTTAATTTTATTTTTCAGTAGATTGGGATTATATTGGAATGCCTTTTTTTTTGTAAATAAAATTTCTGTGTAAACGAAACTTACTTCCTGAAGCAGAAAAGAAAAAATTTTCAAAGGGAGAACTTTTTAAATGCAGATAATACACGTTGACTTTTCTCGGGATAAGGGCTTCCACAGTTAAATCATCCTTATCAGAGCACACGGAAGGGAGACCTCATGTCATGGTGACACCGTATGAGAGAGGAACGCATCTTCCGGTCTAGTTTAGGGTTTGCCCAATTCCCTCTCACTTTTTCCCAACTCCGAATTCCAGGCGACGACGATTACCATTGCTCCTCCTCGACATCGGCGATCGAACCAGACCCTCTCCGTTGCCCGCAGCGTCATGGAGATGACCCAATTCGCCATGGTAGCTCCAATCCCCTTCAATCGATTGCCTATTGGTGATCTTCAGCTTTTGATCAGCAAGAAAGTTGTAAATTTGGTGTTTGGTTTCAGAGAATCTCTAAGATTATTCACGTACACTTGTAAATTTCCTTAAGCGTGTAGTGATGTTGTGACATGTAGTAACTTGAAGATGTGGTGGTTGGAGGGTTGTGAGTAATCTTGGACTGCTGATGTTTAGTGCAACGCAACTCATCATAGTTTTCTCTTTTGTGAGGGTTTCGTTGTCATTGACGTATCGAAAAATATGGGATTAGTTCGATTTTCCTATGTTCTAACTGCCAAAACAGTTGATGGGATCTTCGAAATTTGGTTACTGCTGTTGGATTTCTGAGCAGAAAGATGCTTTGCTTGATATATTTGGGCATTACATGTGGCTCTTAGGACCATTATGGGGATAATGATGGAAGTTGTATGTGGAATTGATTTCGACCATATACTACCGTGGTGTCAACAAAAGGTGAAAGAAGTAGACTATTTTTGGTCTTAAAAGGAAGTACTTTGATTGTGCTTTTGTGTCTATACTTTCTGAGCTCTTCCTTTGACACAAGCGTTTGCTAGAAAAACTGAAAGCAAATTGTTTGGATATCTGAGTTTGAATGATTTTTTATGCTTGCATTTTTTGTTTTATTTTGGTTGCTTGGAACTTTTGCTGCAAATTGATGCCATTGCAGTATTGAAGAGCTCTGTTTTCTCATTTAAGCATTCTTAGTTTCAGGTTGAGGAATTGGCTCATATCGTAAAGGACAACTTAATCTGCAAGCATCTGGTTCTTTCTACCGAGGAGGCATTGATTGATTGCCTTCAAAATGATTTGAGGTATTTTTGAAATTGAAATAGTGGCAGTTCCTTCGAGGTCAATCCTTTTTCCATCCTAGAGTTTACGGCTTTTTATTGTTGCCATTGTTATATTTAAGGAAAGGGGGATCTAGAGTGGCATCCCTTTGAAAAAAAGTGGAGGTTGTTTGTCAATTGGAATTTCAGTGTGGATCTTATTTTACTTTGCATAGTGTCTTTTTACAATGATTGGGCTGCTTTCTGGACACTATGGCTGCTGGAGCACCTTATGCAAGGCTTGTGGTGGGTACTTGAGTATGCATTAATAAGGACAGAAGGCTCAATGATGCACACATTAATGCACTCTTCTGCAGTCAGCTTTTCCTCCAAATCATCACGCCTCTAATTGAAGCTCCACATCCACCAAAAAATATATATGCTGCCAAAATCTGAAGTGGCGTTTTTACATGTGTTATTGAAAGCTTTTGATATTACATAAATGCTATTGCAAATTCAAAGTTACATGAATGCTACATAACTCCCTTTACATAAATGCCACTAGTACAAGGTAGTTAGAAGATCCATTATCTTTATAAGAAAATGCCAGAAGAAGGTCAGATTTGCCATATGTGGTATGTTACTTTTAAAATTAGTGCTTCCTGCCCCCTTCGCCCCTACTATTAACTCTGACAGACCATCTCCCACCTCATCCCTTATTGTCTGCTGGTTCTCTTGCATCAGCATTAAACTCTATCTGAAGCCCACCACCTCTGCAATGACCACCGTCCAGCCTATAACCCACTTTGTGGCCACCAAAAACTTGCTTCTTCTATCACTACCTTTTTGGCCTCCCCAAACCTTGTCTTCTCTCTCTAGGTTGAAGACTTGATCATGGTAGTAATGATCCAAGACTTATACTAAAGGGAGTGCAAGACTTGAGGGTTGTTGGCAAGTGTGTCACTGGGTGAAGTAAAGAGAGGATATGGACAGACCTTGATGTTGCAAATTTGAGCCATTTGCCTACCATTTTCATTGAAGGTAGGAGGAACAAGAATCTTGCTTGCTTTGTAGAGGTGTGATCACTTGATCCACAAGTTGGAATAGAGCATTTGGGCCGAGAAGAATAAGAGTAATAAGATTGGAGAATTGGAAAAGGGTGGATTGGACTCCCCTTGTTTTTCGAATATGATAAAAAAGAGTGGACTTAGGATTTGATCCCATGGCCAGTAAGGTGCCAGTGGGGAAGATAAGCACTCTACCATCCCCTTAATGGAAATAGACTCCACTTATTGCCTGCCCTTAATTCTTTCCTTTCATGACGTTGGTCATTCTATACAATTGGGTTGTGCTGTGCCCCATAATGTAGGCATTGGCCATGAAGAGGGGGAGAGTGGTTGGCGGGCGTGAGCATTGATGACACATTATCCATTGGAGGGGTTGTTGAGCATTGGTGGTGTCATCGGCGGTAATACTGGGCTAGAGAAGTGATCACTTCATAGTGGCACGTGGTAGGAGTGGTATGAGGTGCTTTTGGATTCTTTCTTTCTTTTCTTTCTTCCTCTTCTTGTTACTTTTGATTAGATATAAGTCCTTGATGAACTTAAAGATGTGATTAAGCCATCGACCCAATCTTGTATGAACTAACTCAAATGTGGTTAAGCAATGACTTTCTAAGGGGATCTCATGGAGATACTGTAATTCCCTAAGCCTAAACACGGGCCTAGTCAAAAAAATTATTTTGATAACTTGTTAGTTATGGACCCCAAATGACCATCCAAAATACTTAAGCCCAAGTTGTTAAGTAGGACTTCTCAATACTTTATATTCCACTACTCAATTTTCATGAGTTTCTCATGTAAGACTATTTTTGGGTGTTATAATAGCTCCTATTTGAAATCCTAACGTCCTCATTAGGGTTGACACGATCGATCAAATAGTCAATTATCAAGGCAATGTGGGATTCTAGAGGTGGCGTGTGCAATCTCTAGAGGTGATTCCCACCATCACATTTTTTGTTATGGTATTTAGTCTTGCACAACACTTAGTTCTCACATATCTAGCTGGTTTATGGGTTTGATACCATTTGTCATGTCCAAGCCTAAACTCGGGCCTAATTGAAAATAATTGATGTTGACAACTTGTTGGGTGTGGGTCCAATGGATCCATACGACTGCTCCAAATGCTTAACAAATAGTAAATTTCAATTCTTTGTTTTTCACTATTCAATTTCAGGAGTTTGCCATGTGGAACTATTTTAGTAGCGTTATAGATACTCCTCTTTTTTGTCAATTGAGCCACATTGTCATTCTACTTGTCCAACCTTCTTCATGAACTTGTACGGTCAATATCACATATTCCACCCACTAGATCATCAGAAAATGAAAAAAAAAGGAAAGAAGCAACAATTTGGCACCAAATATTTGGAGGTGTGGAAAGAGCCTCACACTAACAAAGGGGCATTTGTGTGGAGTAGCATTTAAGAGCTAGTTTGGATGGAGGGATAAATTTTAGGGGATAATTTTTTTGCAACTTGGTTATCCTCCATTTTTGTTTGGAAGTAATAAAGGTTATCCTGATAGGTTAACCTGTGACTGTTTGGAAAGTTTCTGGATTAACCTGTGAAAACACATGGTATAACTCACAGAAAAAACTTATCCCACATCAACCTCAGAATAACTTATCCCAGGTTAAGTCCTCTCAACCCGGGTCAAAATATCCTTCCCACCAAACAAGGTTAACCCCTATTTTGATGGGTTATCCCCCTTACCAAACTATGCCTAAAGCTCTACAATGACATTTGCATAATTATCAAGAGTTTTCAATAGCACTCATATGAGAACCCTATGCTTAACACTGTATAGCAGTCTTTCATCAGTAACCACTGTGTCGAAATGCTGGAGGAATAAGAAACTTAAATTGTATATAGATATCTAACTAGATAGGTTCCTTCCATTTGATAATGCTGAATGATGGGGACTGAACAGTAATGACCACCCATGGGGCTGATTCACAAGGCGCTGCCTTTATCCACTTGGGGAAGAAAGTTTTCAGCCAAAAGAGTGACATGAGAGTGGAATTTGTTTCCATCTTGTGGAGAGGAACATGGTGTAGGTTCCATTGGATGGTTGGTGGGTTGTGAAGGCAAGAAGAATAAGAGAAGATGACCTCCCTGTGGATGGAAGAAATGTGCCGGTGCAGCTATCTTCCTTCCTGGTATAATCATGCCAAACAGATAGTTCACAATTCAAACAAATACTTCTGACATTCTGTTTCCTTCTCTCTCAAAAAAAAAAGACATTCTGTTTCCCTTGTTTTCTTGCTGCTTCTTGCAAGAAGCTGATATCAAGACTTTTCATGACATGATCTTGCCATTCCAAATCAAGAGGCCCTAAACAAGTGAAACAAAAACTATGTAGGTAAGTATGTAGGTATGCATGTGAGCACACGCGTGCATATATACTTTTCTTTACACACATAAATGTGTGTATGTACAGTTTGTTTATATGCATGCATATTGTCTGGTTTTCATGCTATATTGTTATAGATAATGTGAACATCATCTGCTTCTCATTGTGCATAAATGAGTTGAAGAGTTGAATCTGATGAGAGCAATTCTAGATTCCTTTCCTTTTTCCTTGTGTAAATATGCCTCATATATGCTAGCTGCAGCTACAGGTGTTAGTTTAAATTTAGTAGATTCTCCATTAGTTCTTTGACATGTTACATTTTGTTAATTGGTGCATGTGCTTTTCCCCCCTCTTCCTTGTAAGGATTATCTTTCAGACCTGGTATGTTTGTGTTTTCACCTATACATTGTTGCCAATGCCTTATTGTCTATTCTGATATTTTCTATTTGGCTAAATCCTGCAGTCCTAATGGAATATTAGAGCTTGAACCCATGTCTTCTTATCATCGCTCACTGCTGCATCGTCTTGCGGAGATATTTGGGTATGACTTTTACAGTTTCATCCATTATTCCCTGGTGATATGGTAAAAACGTTAGTTTTTATGCTTTGATATTTTTTTTCTTCCCTTATTTTCTCTTTCACTTCCAATGATAACTTTGTTCCATTTTGTTTTCAAATAGGTTTTCCCATGAATCTGTTGGTGAAGGGGACGGCCGGCGTTTGGTTTTAGAGCGATGTGCTGAGTCATCAATGTATGCACAAATGCCTGCTTGCAAATTTGGACTGTTCTTGTCATTTTCCACCCCTGCCTTGTGAATGTTTCCCTTTCTTTTAAGTTCAAACCCATCAATTTAGCTTAATTCAGACCTCTGAGAGTTGTGATTATGATAGGAGCATGATACTAGATCTGAAAACGAGGCTGGTTTTTTCCCCAGAATTTTTTTAGCCTTGCAGGGTTCTACTCTTCTAAAATACCTGCATTTGATAGGTGTCAGTAATTCAATCTAAGGGGTTCACTATTATCACAAGAAGCTGGATGTTAATCAGAACTCTAAAAGTGCTCTCTCTGTAAACACATACATGTATGCATGCATGGATACAGATACATGTGCCTGTGCTTGTGTCCATGTAAATTTGATGACCTGCTCATCTCTAAAGAGCATACCAGCCCACAGTGCCTAGAGCCTATATGGTTAAAATCCCCTGGTGATATATGATGAAAATCATGAACACCCTATATGCACCAAGTCTCCTAGCATGGGCAATAAGGAGGTCGTAGGATTTAATCTCTTGCTTAATAGGATACTAGTCCTTCTCAAAAAATTATTAGGATACTAGTGTGCAGGAAGCTGAATGATAGGTTAATCATGCTCCCATCCCCTTATTAGTGTTGAATACACATATTTATGTGTTAGCTTATTGGTTAATGACTATAGGTCAGTGATTGTTGTAATTGTCTACTCCTTGATCCCATCCTGATGCAATGCTTTGATGTACAGACCTCCAATCCTTGTCAGTGATTTATTGTGGGACAGTGGTCATTATCAACCTGCCACAACTACGCATATCTTAAGGAGGAAAGGTCCACTAGGTAATTTTATCTGAATTATTGTTTGATTAAAAGTCAAGGAGTACTTCCTTTGGACATAATTTTTGCAGAAGTCTTATAATGGTGTTGCTTAACTTTCTTAGTGGTATTTACTGACAGTGTTCATAGTGACTGTTGATGAATACCAAATGCCATGTTTCTTGTTTAATGTGCTATATGATGTCAGGATTACTTGAAAATCCCCTGGCTGTGCCAAAAAGTTGTCCAAAGATTGTAGTAAGGTTATGATAAGAAAGTGATTCATTCATTATGTTTCTGATTGATCATTTACTATCTTTGTTGATTCAGTGAAGCATAATGTACTTCAAATTCTTATCCTTTTAGTTTTTCAGCTTCAAGCCAATGCATGAGCTTGTGTTGTTCCATGTCCGGATGAATTTATCTACACCTATGTTTATATTGAATTCTGAAGCTTTTATGGAGGCTGGATACTCATGGTTGATTTCCAGAAGTTGTTCAATTTCAACCATCTAACTACCTTTTTTTATTTTTTGGGTAATAGACACAAAGGACAAAGTTAGGCTGTTCTCTCCCTCAATGACGGTTGAAGAGAGGCAAGCTGCTTATTTGGCTGCTCGAGCACGAATTTTTTCTTTGGATGAAGATGGGGAAAAAGAGGATGTTCAGGTCAAGCCCAGAAATGTCCCTGTTGTTGCTCGACGAATGATTGCTCATGCTCTTGGGCATAGAACTTCGTCTATTGGCCATCCTCTCCAAAAAAGTGAGGAAGGTGATCTACGTGAGAGTTTAGACACAGCTGCTGAGAAAGGTCCTGGAAGATCGATCCAGAATGCATGCAAAGATAATCGATCGTTAGCTTCCAAAAAAATGCAAGCGAAGGTGCCCAAGTACATGGTGAGAAATGTCTCTTCCTTTGATTCACCTGAAAAGATGAATCAAAATGCCGTGAAGTCTTCTGGATGTCCCATTAACAAAGTCATGTCAAGTGGTAACAAAGTGCAGTTGGCTGGCACTTCCGTTAACCTGGAAAAGGAACATGTTGGAGCAGCAAAAAGGATGTTTGCACATGCTCTAGGTCTTCCTCATGTCAAGGGCCAAAGGTATGGTGAGACAACTAAAACCTGATGCATGTAGTGTTAATGGTATCGATAAGTCCTCGAGCACAATGGAGGAGAGCTGTGTGAAGATTGAGGTTTTCACCTGGCTGGTCGTGATGTGCAAGGATTTGCCTTGAGAGAGAACAATGGAAGTACTTACGAGAATGAAAACTCAGGCATGTTTGAATCTATCTGACTGCATCTCCATTCTAAATGCCACACCTGAATTGGGCAACCAGCAGAAAAACTCGCTACTGAGATTCAGGTTCAGAGCATGGCAGTTGATGGAAAAACCTGCGACTTGTTGGCCTATGTTGGTTCTTAGTATTTTGGCTCCCTGGGTAAGAATAAGTGAACCGTGGCATGGGTGTGGGATTTTATATGAGAAGGGGAACACTTGGCCGCTTGCAGCAGTTTCAAGCCATTTTGGTTCTGCAATCCTGTATATTGCTGCTTTTCTAAGGGTAACCAGGGCACAATGTGCCTTTGGGTATCATCCTATTGTTCACAGGTGCAAGCTAAGATGCTCTTGTTTATGGAAGTTTCATGGCCGTATTTTGCATTTGTGGTGAAGATTACATTTATCGGTTGGTCTGTGGCAGGAAAAATCAATCTAACATTATTTAATAAAATATTTTCCTAGTCTTCTAATTCTTGATTAGTGATTGCTATGAATGTACCTTAATTGAGCTTGGCATTCTCCAGTACCATGTCATACATACATACCGTGTGTCCTCTGTGTGTGCTTCTGTGTACGCGTGCGTGTGCAAGCAAGCGTGAGGGACCTGGTATCAATGTGAAATCACAATGTTGTGCAACTTGTTAACATAATGTATTAATCTAGAAGCGACTGATCTGCATGTTAAAAGAGGATTTTGAGTAAATACCCAACATGAAATGTTAGATAAGAAGGTAAAATAGTTTGAAAGAAAGAACAATGGATGCATGATTTATGTGAATTAATCATCAACCATTGTAGAGAAATTTGAGGGATCAAAGTCTTTGTTATTAATTAAAAGAAAAGTCCTAATCCTTTTTATGTAGAGATGTTAAGGGATTTATATGAAAATTTACTAAATATCTAAAATAGTAAATATCTAATTAAATATCTAATTTTGATTTATTTCGTAACATTCCCACATAAGTTGAGATGCAGGAAACGGTGAAGATTTGGATTGTTAAAGTATTGAAGATACACTCTCGTTGACATGGTAGTTTGCTCATCGTGTCTTCAATCTTGGGTGTCCTTTCTTGTACGTCCTTATAGAGTCAGTCAACGTTCGGTTTCTCTTGAGGTGTGTGAGAGAGTTGTCCAAATTTTGACATCTTAAGGTGACTCCTATTTTCAAATCTTGTATCTTCCATTTAACATTTAAGAACTTAACTGAGATAATTCAAACTTTGAGGGGTTATAGGAAGTATTCTAAAAGACAACTTTAAAGAAAATAGAAAAGTAAGACTCAATTATAAAATAACCTTACTTTTTTTTTAAAAGAAACACCAAAGACCTAAGGAGGGTTTTTTCCTCCTCTTCTTACCTGTCGGCCCATTGAGAATCTTTAGTCCCTCAACGGCATCCTTGTGAGGGAGATGATGGAGATGAGGGAGTAGGTCAAGACCCTCACCTCTCAAGTGGACGACCTTCGTCCTCTCTGGCGTCCACGACACCATCCTCTCTGCCCCCACCTCCTCTGCGGCCCTGTTGCGCATGAGGGAGGACGAGCCCGACAACTTCGATGGGGATGCCCATGGTCCCACTCCAGTCCTTGCCATGAGTGGCTGGCTTGGTTGGGTTAGCGGTGCCCTTTGAGGGCTAGTGTGAGGCCACAGTGGAGACGGTCCTTGACTCGAGTTGGTACTTCGTGCTGAAGATCGAGGACGGGGGGTGGCGATACAATTGTTGAGGGTGGCCCCTTGCTCCACTGATGCAATTGCCGAGGCGTCGTCCTTGAGGCTCTCCTTCGTCAGAGCTGTCGACAAAGTCGAAGTGGACGGTGGCTCCTCCCTCGGCATGTTGGCGACGGCATCCTCCTCCACGATCTTCGATGACATGGATTGGGAGGGGAAGGTGAAGAAGAAGAAGAAGAGGAGATGGCTTGGAGAGGAGACTCCTCGAAGATTGGCAACGTCGCCGGAGGTCTCCTCCCCCCTCTAGGGTTTTTTCTTTTCCTCTTTTCTCTTTCCCACGGGATCAAACTCACTCTGATACCTTGTAGAGAAATTTGAGGGAAGAAAATTTTTGTTATTAATCAAAAGAGAAGCCTTAGCCCTCTTTACATATAGAGGTTAAGTGACATACATGAAAATTCACTAAATACACAAAAATAATAAATATCTAATCAAATATCTAATTTCGATTTATCTTCTAACAATCATCAATAAAGGAAACCTTTCTTGTTATGTTATATTGTTAATTATTTCTACTGATGTATTTAGTTCATGCTTCCCATTTGTTAATACCTCTTCATTGGGTTATTTCGTAAAATTTGATGTTTGGACTCGTCAATATTGGCTGAATGTCTTGGCTTAAATTCATCCAGGCTAGCAGTGCCCTTCTCATCATTAAAGCTTCATGCTTTGTTGTTCCCAACTCAATACGTTGATATAATCATGCAGCTTATAATCTCAACTGCCTCAAAAATCCAGATATTCACAAGTCCATCATGATCGTGAGTTTCATTGCAGATGATTCGTATTCGTCACAAATAACCATCGAAAATTCAGTAATAAAAGATAGTTCATTTGGTTTACTTCCTTTGGTAAATATTTACCTCAACATCTTACCTATTCAAGCTGCCACATGCTCTGTTGATTGTTGGTGGAAGTCTGTCTCTTCGCTTCAGGAGCCAACAACAGTAGTTCATCTCGACCCATTGCAATCTCAGCATGCACATGAAGGAACTCGTTCCCTCCTTCCCGCAATGTTTTTTTTTTTCCTCTCTCTTTAATTTCGAGAGGGGTTAAATATAATTACCGCGAAATTCGACCTCATAACTTTTCCGACGCACGCGCACGCCCACGCCCACGCCCACGCCCCTCCGTCTAGTCTATAATACAAAACCCCCGCTGTTCTCTCTTCCCACCTTATCTCACTCTCTCTCTCTCTCCGTGGATCGATCGATCCGGTGCTGCGTTTGCTTTGCCTTTGGAGGTTGGTTGGTTCCCTACTAAACTTCCCTCCCTTCTACTTCTCCCTCCCCAAAATGGCCTCGTCGAACTCCACCGCCCTCTTCCACTCCTCCACCGCCGCCATCCTCCTACGAAACTCTAACCCTCAACTCCCGCTTCCCTCCCGCGTCCGCCTCCCCCTCGAACCCCCCACCCCTGGATCAACCCTTACCCTCAAATCCCCCATCCGCCTCGCCATTAAGGCCTCCTCCTCCTCCTCCTCCTCCTCCTCGTCCTCCTCGGTTTCGTCCTCCTCCCGCTCCCTCTCCTTCTCCCCCTCCCCCAACCCTTTCTTCTCCTCCTCCACCCGCACCGTTACCACCCTCCTCGCCGCGGCGCTCTCCCTCCTCAGGACGATCTCCGAGCGGCTCCTCCACCCCCCCACCGGCGAGGAGGCCGCGAGGATCGCGGCCCTCCGGGGGAGCGTCGCCTCGGCGGTGGGGCCTCTCTTCTTCGCCGCGGGGTCTCTTAACACCCCTCTCATGGTGGTGGCGTCCGGGATGAGGCGGTGGCTGGCGATCTACAGCGGTGTGCTCCTCATAAGGGTGTTACTGAGTTGGTTCCCCAACATACCCTGGGAAAGGCAGCCCCTTTCGGCGATGAGGGATCTCTGCGACCCCTACCTCAACCTCTTCCGCAACATCATCCCCCCTGTCTTCGACACGCTCGACGTCAGCCCCTTGCTCGCCTTCGGCGTCTTGGGATTCCTCGAGTCCATAATGGACGGCGTCGGTGTATAGCTATTACCGGTATGATTTGTTTGATTCATTCCGCAAACCTCAGCTATCTCTTCTTCTTCTTCGCAATTTTGACCGCTGTTGTCTTAAGGTGGGCTTGAATCAGATGAGGACCACTTTGAAAATTGAATACTTATAATTCAATTAGATGGGGAAGAACTCTACGGAGCATCTATGGAAATGGATTTTGAAGGGGGTTGGGGGTTCACAACGGTCACTGGTTCTTGACCGCTGTGACAATTACTCTTCCTTTGTCTTGAATTAATGGACTTCAAAACACTACACTAAGTGCTTTTCTGCAAAGATTAGGTTCAGGTTTTTTAAAGAACTCTTTGCGGGAGTAAAAAAGGTGCTTTCCTTGCTCTTGCCAGAAACCTCTTTTACCTCACATGAATTCTACAGAGAACGTATCTAATGTTTGCATATTCATTTGACCAATGACTTGGTCAATCATTTGTAGCTAGGTATGGGGCTGTAAGTAGATCATGAGAGATCAAAAGAAATGGGCCCATTGCCCCTCTGAAATCCTGATATGGTACTAGTGGAATTCATTGAGTAGTTAACTTTATGATATTGGTTGGAGCAAGGAGTGAGGAAAGTCGCCGAAAGAGAGAGGGAAGGGGGGCCATCGAGAGGTGGGCCGTCGGGAGTCGTTGGTAGGGCTTGCCATCGAGGGTAGTGAAGTAGGGGTGAAGGAGACAGTTGGGTGGACGGTGGTAGTGAGGAGGAGGCAACTTCGGACTACGGGTGGTCGCCTGGGTATTGTTTGTCGTGGAGGCGACGCGGAAGAAAAGGTGAGGTGCTTCAGATGTCTTGGTCGTGGTCATTGGGCTTGGGAATGCCACGGCCCTTGGAGGTGCTGGAGATGCCGTGGGCTTGGGCATAGAAGTATGCATTGCCATAGTGATCATGGTGGTGGAAATACCAGCTTGCCCTCGCAGTAGCCGAGAAGGCTACCGCAAGTTGAGGTTGAGGCGTCGTGGTCTGAACTCTGAACGGGTGATGGCCTTGCGGGCAGAGGTGGAGGGTGGCCTAGTGGGGGAGATGTTGGAGTGTGGGATAAAATGGGAAGAGGTGGAGGAGTTGGGTTGCGACTCCTTGCTGGAGAGGGTGAAAGTCCTGGCTCTTGACGAGAAGTTCCTGGTCCTTGGCCTTGCCTCGTCGAAGGAGGAGATTTGTTTCAAGGAGGTCAAGACAGAGTCGGGGAGGTGGAGATGGAGATGGCCTTGCCTCCATGATGGGGCGTCCTCGAAGCGCCCACCGGAGAGACCTTTGTTAACACGCTTTTGTTGGGTTTTAAAAATGCGTTGTAGTATAGTCAAAAAAAGTGAATTAACGTTTAAATTTATATCTCGAATGTGAGTCTGAGGTCATCTTAGGGAGCAAAATGATCACAATTAACCACTAATCAAGTACATATAAATTGAATATAATAAGGCACAATAGCTTGATGCAAAAATAAATTGATTACTCAATGAATATTGATATCAAATCTCCAAAAAGGAATGTAAGTGTAAGGCCAAAAAAATATATTTTCAACTAAGCCTAAATCTCAACTCTTGGAAAAATTTCAACTCAAAGGAAGCTTCATCCCAAGTCAAGCACAAAATCCGACCCAAAGCCCCTCATGAATGAAGACCAAAATCGGTCGAAAGCCCAGGTCCATGCCTGCGCGTGTGCGGGTGTGTGTGCTCGTGAAGATGGGGACATGACCCCCTGAGTTCTTGGGCGAATGGATAAGGCACACAATTCCTTATCAGTGCATTTCCAGCTCCTTCGTTCACCGATGTGGGATTGTCTCCTTTGTTCTTCTTCGTCATCGTAGAGGAGCTGCTGCTAATTGATGTTCAATTATTGCTTGATTGGCCGAGGGATTGGAAATCCACGGCCCAAATCTGTTGTTGAGAGGATTCTGCACCATTTGAAGTGGTTCTCGTTCTTGTACGTCGTCGGATTGGAGGCCGCTATCGTCGGAGAAGATGACGAACTATCAATGCGAAAGGTGATATCAAGGCAACACAGCTCAAAATCGCTCGAGGCGAAAGGCGACAAAAAGGCAACAACCCGAGTGAATTGAGGCGATCGTTCTTTTGTTTGCATATATATATCTTATTAATTCAATTTAATACCACTAAGTTTATAAAAATATGTCTAATAACAATGTTGGAGACTTTAAGTAGAAGAAAAGGATATCATACTCATATTATATAACAATATATATACATACTTATATACATAGTTATATATATAGTTACATACAAATATAACAGTATATATTACTTATACATATACATAGTTACAATGTTACATACATGTATAACAGTATACATACGTACTTACACACACACACACATATACATAGTTATGATGTTATTACGTACATATACAATGCTATTACATACATATATATTACATAACAATAAATGTATATACTTAGTACGTAGTACCCTTATATTATAACATACTATATAGTATATATATGTTTAGTACCCAGGGTATTGTATATATACATGCTATATATATACAATGCTTAATTACTTATGTTATATACATACTTATATAACATACATATATAATAGTATATGTTACACAACACACACACACACACACACACACACACACATAACAGTATATAGCATATATATGTATATATATAACATATATATAACAGTATACATATGTTTACGATTTACCCTTATGTTTATTATTGTTACAGACTTACAGTATATATATAACAGTATATAACATATATATATGTTTATGGTTTACCCCTATATAACCCTTATGTTTATATATATATATATATACACCTACCCTTATGTTATAAGTTATAACAGTATATAACCCTTCTTTCGTTCTTAGCTTCATCGCTGAAACAAAGAAACTCAGGCTGATGATGCTCAGGCGATGCAGGTTGAGGAGATACCTGGCCGATTGAGGTCGAGGAGGTGGCGTAGATGGCAAGCGGCGACGGCCAGGCGGTGATGGTGGTCGAAGAAGCTTGAGCTGCTCTGTTGTTCCAGCGATAATGGCATGAGGGTTGGCGTGGAGATGAGAAAACTCTTCACAAATGTAAATAGGAGTCTCGTATGGAATGTGAGAGGTCGTTGAGGGTAAGATTGGTATGTCAGTTTGTTGCTTTTTTTTTTTAAACCTTTTCAAATGGTCTAGGGTTCGGGCGATGAGGTGGTGAGGCGAGGAGGTGCCGTCTGAGGTGAGGAGGCGCATCGCCTGATCGAAGGCCATCGCCTGGGTCTTCATCGAGGCGACAACTCCCTGTAGCGCCTTGCCTCGTCGCCTCAATGCCTGAGGTGCTCGCCTCGACATCGCTGGTTCCTGCACGAATGAATATAGGCTTTTGGCCCCAATTAAACACCTGGGAAGATCCAGCATGAGTTGTCGGAGCAAAGCCCTCAACCTATTGCAGGCGAGGGTGGCTAGAGCGAGTTGTCAAAGAAGCTCCTCCAGTCGTCAATGGTGGAATGGGGAAGGTGTTGAAGGCGATTAACTACAAATTAATCTACTCTAAAGCTAAAGCTAAATGCCTAGGATGAAAGCCCTATGCTAATTGAGTGAAAGAGGTGGAGGGAACCTGTAGTGGTGGCAGGCTTACAGGCGACGAAGGGGGAGGGTGGTTGGAGTGATCGACGGAGAGAGGGAGCTTGAAGCTTTGCATGAAGCTTTGCCGGACAAAGAGGATGGAAAGCCCTCTATCAATTGTGAGGATAGAGCTGCAAATGAGTGGGGTAGAGGAGCTCCAAGGTGCTCAATAATGGTGATGGAGGAAGAAGATTTTTTCGCCAAATTTCACACGAAGCCTTCTTCCTAAGGCTCGTGCATTTAAATAGGATTGATCAGAGCAACCCTCATTCCTAATTCTCATAGAGTTGTCTGCGAAATTGGTGGATTTTTGATTCGTTAATATTGGCCAAATTGGAGCTCAAGATGATGCTTGCTGGACAGAGGAAGATCTCACGACCAATCCCACCAAATTTGGTGGGATTTGGTTGAAGTTTTCTCAATCAATCCTTTGATTGAATCCATACGATGATGGGTTCCTTTTTTATGCTATTGTTGCTGCGTTTGCATGAAGGAGAAGGTGGCAGGGCCTTAATGCAAGAACGACAAAAACCTAGGGGTAGTTTTGTAATAAATAGAGGAAATTGGGCTAAACTGCAAAGTAGGTCAAGTTTGATTTTGATTGGTTTCAAAATTTAGGGGTAACCTAATTTAGATCCAAAAAATCTAATGGCGACCTCAAATTTGGATTTTGACGTAATTTGACTAGGTAATTTACACTATAGCCCAAAATAAAGCAAATTCCTGCTTAAGTATCTATTTTGGTCAAAATGAGTTCCTTTGGTCAAAGTAAATGTTCCAAATCTCATAGAATATTTTTCAATAATTTTAAAGAGATTTAGATTACATTTATTTACACCATAACCCGTTTAATTCAAGTGAGATTGTAATTATGATTTTTTTTATTAAATTAATCCTCAAAACTTGGAAGACCCTAGTTCAGTCAGTTTGAGTTCACTTCTTGGGAATTTAAGTTCATTTGACCTTAGCTTAAGTATTGATTAACCCCTTAATCTGCATTCGTGATTTCTCATTAAAACAACAGAAATTACCCAAGTTCCCAGTTTCTTCTTTATTTGACATATAACTGAATTTTTCCATCTTTTGCTTATTAAGGAGTATTTATTCTTGTAATTAGGTTAAATTAGGCCAATTATATCAGATGATGGTGTTACCATCAACCTTTACTTGAGGTGATCAACGCTGAAGTCCCTTGGCGGCTGAGGTTCATGGAGGTGGTAGAGGCGGTGGTGTCCCCTTTTGCTAGGCTCAGAGAATGCAGGGCGGCGGGGCTAACCAAACTTCCTTTGGTGGTGGTGGTTGAATCGAAGGTTGGAGTTCCTATGTTGGAGAGGGTTCTACTACGTCTTGGGGGATCGTCTTGGATAGTGACATGCACAGTTCGAGAAGGTCGAGAAGGTGCTTCATGGAGGGACGTGGCTGGTGCTTCGGTGAGGGAGATGGTGAAGCGGCACCCGGTGATGGTGCAGAGGGCTCGTTGGGAGAGGAGGCGAACGGTCATTGACGTGGACTTGGCTCTCAAAACGACAACACCAATCATGTATGCGGCAGCGGTGATGATAGAGGTAGCGGTGCAATTAGCGGTTTGGGAAATTGAAAGGCCACTTCTCAAGGACTTCAATGCGAGTGCGCCTTCACAGAGATAGTTGAAGACGGGTGCGATGCGTGCTGGACATGCCACGACAGTGGCATCTGGGGATCTGGACCTGCCTCTTTCCCCGAGACTCGGATCTGATAAGGACACTCTCACAAACCTGGTTGGTGATAAGTCTATGAGTCGAATACCAACCGACTCTTTCTCCGAGACCTCTCATGGACCTAGTTGGTGTTAAGTCTTTGAGTTGGATATCAATTGAGAGGGTGTTGCGAAATCCAACCTCTTCCAATCCTGCTTGCAGAGGTGGCCTTATGACACCCTCTCTGAAGGGGGACGACGACCGGTTGGCAACAACGGAGGTGGACACGGACTTGATGGGAGGAGGGGCTACCGATCGAGCCCCGGTGGTTGATGGGTGTCTGCAATCGGTTGCAAACTCATCGGAGATTCGAGTTGATGGGGGTTCCTTGCAGCAGCGGTCGGAGGACATCACCTTGACATTTGGCGCAATTGATTGGCCTAGTGACTAGGTGGAGGTCCCCTTGATTGGGTGGCGACTGCGTGTGGTGAATGGGGGCCGGGGTGGTGGCCTTCGATATAACCGGAAGTGGAGCTTTCGAAGGACCGGTCAGGGATCACAGGTGGTGGTTGATGATTGCGGAAGGTCACCATAGCCTCCACACCAGGCGTCCTCTGTGTGGGATCGGAATGACGAGGAGGTGCTTTGGATTGCGGAGGTCGGAGGCTTTCGTCCGACTATGAAGGAGACTTCCAACGGTTCTCAATGAATGGTATACTTACTTGGAACATTAGGGGTCTCAATGACCCATCTAGGAGAGCGGCGCTGGGAAACTACATATGCCAGTGGAGGGTGGACGTGGTGCTGCTGTAGGAGATGAAGCTGTATGCTTGTGATGGAAGGTTGTGGAGGGAGATTGGGGTTCATGGATGGAAGGATTTCGAGCTCTTGACGCGGTTGGCTGTGCAGGAGGACAATTGTTGGGGTGGCGCGAAGATTCTTCACTGTGGAAGACTGCTTCAGAGGAGCTCACGTCATTTCTGCAAGGTTGGTGAGGCGAGTGGGAGGGGCCAGAATGATCGTCACAGGGGTCTACGTGCTGTCAGATGCCCAGGCAAGGAGAGTTAAGTGGGAGGAGTTGGCATCTGTGGTGACGAAGTGCCATGGATTACCATGGCTGCTTAAAGGAGACTTTAACATAACTCTGCAGATTGAGGACATACCTGGTGGACGGGGGAGGCAAGACCTCGGGTCAGAGCATTTTGTGGAGTTTGTGGCCCTGCATGGCCTCGTAGATCTGATCCTAGCGTCCTGTGCATATACCTGGAGGAGCACCAATGGTCAGATGTCTAAGATTGACAGGTTTCTCTCCAACGTGTAAATGGCGGAGGCGTTCCTTTTGGTGGATCTCTCCTTTAGAGAAGCCCTCCTCGGACCCTACACCTCTTATGTGGTGATCTAACGAGGGGATTTATTTTGGCATGTACTTCAAATTTGATAGATCCTGGTTAATGGAGGAGGGTTTCAAGAGCATGGTGAAGTGGAATTCTATAGAGGTGGAGGGATCAGCTGCGATTCGATTTGCAAAGAAGCTCGCTGCTTTGCGGCACCATTTGAGGGTTTACAGGAGGGAGCTAAGGGCATCCAGGAGATGCAGGAAGGGGGAGACATTGGCAGTGATCACCAGGATCGACAGGTAGGAGGATTAGGGCTCTATCTTGGTAGAAGATAGAGAGCACAAGGTGAGGATGACACAAGTGGTGCAGGAGAATGATAGGAAGGCGGAGGTGGAGTGGAAGACGAGATCGAGGTAGAGATGGTTAAGAGGGGGTGACTCGAATACTAGGTTCTTTAACCAAGTGGGCTCAACCAAGAGGAGGAGGAATTGGATTGAGAAGTTGCTGGTACACAAGGAGGCTTTCTTTGGCAGGGAGGAGGTTGGACGGGTGGCAGCAGATTACTTTAGGGAGTTCACAGCGAAGCGCAAGGGGGCATTGGAGGTGGAGGGGGGAGGATGTGTAGAGTGTTACTACAGATCAGGCGGTGGATCTTACGGCTGCTTTCATGGAAGATGAGGTAAAGGGGGCGGTGTGGGGCCTTGATGTGGAGGGGTGCCCTAGTCTAGATGGATTTCCTATTTTCTTTCTCAAGGAATTCTGGTCCCTAGTGGTGGTTGATGTGATGCAGATGATGGAAGAGTTTGCAACTAGGAATAGAGGTTTTGATAAGCTGAATAGGTACTACTTGTTCTTGTGGCCTAAGAAGGAGGGTGCGGAGGCAATTCAAGACTTCTGATAGATCACCTTATCGAATGTCATGTACCTTATTGTCACGGAGGTCTTGGCCAACAGACTTTGAGGTCTTTTGAGAGATTTGATCTCGCCCTTTTAGACAACTTTCGTTCTAGGGTGAGGAATCCTAGATGATTTTGTGGTTGCTATGGATGCATTGGCTACTTAGAGGAGGGAGAAGAAGAAAGTCTTTCTATGGAAGGTCAACTTCGGTAAGGTGCACAACTCTGTGCAGTGGGAGTTTCTTTGGATTTCTCGGGTAAGGAGGGGCTTTGCCACGACCTGGGTTGATGGGATGAAAATGTGTGTGATGACATCTTTCTCAGTCCTGGTTAATGGGAACCTAGCGGGAGGTTGGGTGTAGCCTAGGAGAGGGGTTAGGTAGGGTTGTCCTCTTGTGCCTATGTTGTTCGTGCTTGCGGTGGACGCCCTTGGGAGGGTGACTCATAGGGCCTATACTTGGGGTTTGCTCAGGGGTTTTGTGGTTGGTGAGGACAAGGAGATTGCAATATTGCAGTATGTGGATGACACTTTGTTTCCGGTAGAGGGAGCTACCTTGGAGGCTAGAAGGATGAGAATCCTTTTGGAATTTTTTGGTGATGCTCGGGGCTGCGGATTAACTATTAGAAATCGAGCTTTGTCCCATTGAACTCGTCAGCAAAGGAGATGGAGACGGTAGGTAGTGCTCTTGGGACGGATGTGGGTACACTATCGTTGATGTACTTGGGGCTCCCCTTATCGGATCGTCGCCTCAGGATGTAAGATTAGATACCTCTGCTGGAGAGGATGGAGAGGAGGTTGGTGGGCTGGTCCTCCAGGTTGTTGTTGAGGGAAGGGAGATTTGACACTGGTGTAGGTGATATTGTCGTCCATACCAGCATACTTCCTCTCGGTGTTCAGGATACCGCGTCAGATTGAGAAGATCTTGAGGCTGATGAGGGACTTCTTCTGGTCAAATGTGGGTTTGGCAAGAAAGTGGATGAGGTTGGTGGCCTGGAGGAGGTCTGTAGGCCGGTGCACGAGGGGGGGTTGGGAGGATGTGGACAAAGTGAACTTGAGCCTCCTCACGAAATGGATTGCCAGACTAATGATGCTGGAATATGGTCTTTTTGGGGACGTCATGCGATGGTGCTATGGGTCCTTCATTTCGTGGGGACCTTTGGAGACCCCCTTCTCCCGGGGCTTCTCATTTCCTCAGAGGCTTGGCGACGGTGGCGTTAAAGGTGCGATCTTTCTTTTCTCCTATCCTGGGGGAGGGGGATGCCTTCCGTTTCTGGCTGGATGATTGGCAAGGGGTCGAATTTACTCTTAGTGGTAGGTTCCCCCTCCTCTTTGGGAGAGTTGTGGACCCATTAGCTACGGTGGAGAGTTGTTGGGATGGAGTGTGGTGTCCAACCTTTTAGGAGAGCCTCTCGGACCAAAGGTGTGCAGAGTTCGAACATTTGATCCAAGAGTTGGAGGGCTGGGTGCTGGAGGAGGGAGGTGACGCATACTTTTGGGAAGAGGGGGAGTTCTTTGTGGTGAAGGTGAACTGCTTTGGATGGTGGAGTGCCTACTGAAAGTGAAGATTTTTGCTTGGTTGGTGAGGAGGAGGAGAATCATGACAAAGATGTAGAGAGCGAGGTGGGTCCAAACAGATGATCTGAGATGCCCTCTTTGCGAAGGGGCGGATGAAGACAGCCAACACCTCTTTTTCCAATGTCTTTTCGTGATACATGTTTGGCGGAGGATGGGGATCGATTGGATCGCCCCTCGAGACGCGGTTAGTTTCTGGTCCTCATTCTATAGAGGAAATGCCCTCGATGGAGATATCATCTTTAGATCTAAGAAGGATAAAGTCAAGGTTTTGGCGGTATTATGGGGCATCTGGCTGGGGAGAAATGAGGTGTTGTTTAAGGGTGAGAGATCCTACGTAGAGAATTTTGTTTCATCAATTTCTTCCCAAGTGATATTTTGGGAATTAGCTATGTAATCTGTGATGTAATTCCGATTTTTCGGGCAACGGAATGAATATGGGTGGTTAACACACGGATAACCACCTTTTTGCTTTTCAAAAAAATATTATGATATTAGTTTCAAATTAAAGTCTTTGACACGCACATAGAGAAAGTTATGTGCAATGAAAAATGCAAGCACGGTCTGTGAACGCATTAACTGATAATATCTGTAAATGCAAATTACAGATCCTTGAATCTACAACTGGCCAAATGCCTCTCATGGCGGAGAAGCTGCTTAGCATCGGCAAACAGGAAAGCAAGGATTAACCTGATTCTTGATTTAACATATATGAATTCCTTTTAATGTGACATCCAACTAGACTCAGATGATGAATGTGCTCTCTCTCTCTCCCTTTCTCTCTCTCTCTGAAATAGGCATTTTGTTGTTGAAGAGGGTTATAGGATTCTGTCCTTTAATGCAACAGAGATAGATCTCACTGAATGGAAGAACGTCTTCCCACCTTGGTGGCCATTGTCATATGGCTTATGAATCATGATACCATCTGACAATGTACAAAAATAGACCTTGCAACATCTGTGCACCCTGTACAAACGATGTTAGAACAAATGATAATTTTGCATTTTTTTAAGCAAGAACAGATGATAATTTGGTCATTGATGTATCTGCACTATTTATACCATCCCTGGATGTATCTGCGCTAACTCAACAAGTGAGTTCTAAAGCCATAATAGGTTACCACAAGCAAATACTATTGTGTGGACTTTCTCAGATTGCGTCACTGCAAGAAATTATCTCTCTTCCCACGTAGAAAATGCAACACCTAACTAATTATCTTTCCCTTATATTGCAATGTCTTGCAGGACAAATGAGGTAGCTAGACGGAAGATTACCAAGTATTAAGGATGGGAAGATGGTGATCCTTTGGTCTTTTGGGGAGCAAGACAAAGCTTTAATTTTTCTCTTTTTGAATGCCTACTTAATACGTATGGGTGAATTTTGGTGGATCGTTTGTAGCTTCTGTGAGCATCCTTTCGTACGAGCCCCTTAGATGAACGAAATTATTTGTTTTTCTTATCATCTTAAAGAAAAAGATTTTGATTCCTACGGAGTCGAAAGAAAGAAAGGTATTGTTGGACTCTGGAGTTCGTCTAATGAAAGGATCCTTCATATGCCAGTTGTTGATATCAAGAATTTACTTGCTGTAAATAAAAGATTTAACAAATTCATCAGTAGTAGTAGACAAGCAATGGGTATCGTATTTATTATGTTTACCTGTACCATATGTGATATGCACGTCAGTAGCATAGCCACCCACCTTGCTCCTAATCTTCCATACTTTTTTCAAGGATCGAGTTCCACGAACAGTTGATGGCTCTCCCCTCTTCCTCAAAAAAAAAAAAAAAAAAAACTTAGTGCCATCGGCAACTTCTAGCTCTTCCACCCCCTCTCCCTTCTTGTAAGCCGCCACGGCCTTCATCCATCCTCAAGTTGCTGCTTAGGCCTTGACTTAGCTAAACTCGCTTCGTTGGTCCTCTGTCTTTGCTCAGAACCGAGCTCCTGTGAGTCCATCATGTCTTCATATTTCCTGCATGACCCATGGTAGATTGGATCTCCATGTGGTGGTCGTATCTTGCCACTTGCCAATGATGTTGGTTGCTTGGTGGTGTCGATGAACTCGGTTGTAAGTTGTAACGATACGACCCGAGGAGGGTTTGTTCTAACATGGATTAGCTGGCTTTGAACTATCTTTGGCTACCTCTGTCTATCCTCTTGGAGCAAACCATGTATCAATTCTTGCCATGGTTTGCTGAGTCTCATCAGCCATGGACTGGAGACTAGACATGGCTGCGATATTGGATTTGGCTTGGGGCGATTCTCATGGTCAAGGAGGTCAAGTTTATTTGCAAGCTTATAATTTTCTATCTTTTTGTTGGCATGTGGGACTTCTTCATCTTTTATGTGTAAAACATGTTGGGGGTAGGATGCATATTAAGGTAGATCTTGCAAATGAATTGATATGTGATGAAAAATGGGTACCTAATAGATAAATGAATATTGATATATGTTTGGATTTGGATGTCTAATTGGTATATAGAAAGAGCACGTATGGTGAATTTATAAGTGGGTATGTACTTGAGTATAGGCAAATGTATCTTGAACCTGATACTTTGACATTCCTAACGTTGTGCCTGTTCATGCAATTGGTGCAGCAGCTATAAACTAGATCAATGGTAGAGAATTGAGAGTTTAATGTCATGGAGAAAATGGATCTAAGTCATCTTCGGTAAGAATGTGTTATAATACACAAACTACTCAAGGAACGAGAGAATCGTTTGCAGAAAATGTCTTTGGTTCTCTTTATGAGATAGAAAGAGCTAGATTTATTGTTTTGCAAAGAATGGAAATGCTGAATCTGATTGTAACCTCTAACGAGCAAAGGTAGATTTTTCTTTTTGGCCTCATTTGAAAGTGGTTAGTAGGTGATATCTTTCTTGGGATTTTTGTTGGGTTTTTCTAAAAATTTTTTTCATTAAATTATAATAACATCTGCTTTCATTTTTAATATTAAATAAATATCCATTAACATCTTTTCTTTTCATTTTTAATATTAAATAAATATTTATTAAATATTTTATTCTTATTTTTAATATTAAATAAATATCTACTAACATCACATCAATATATCAATTATTTTATTCCATCATTTATTCTATCGATCAAATAAATATCTATTTTTACTTATTTTACATCAACTTATCTTTACAATACTGAATTCTACATTTGAACAGAGTCTTATGTGTTCGACGAGCCTGCTAATGTACTTAGATTTGTTGTATAGTTTAGTAACACTAAGTTATGTGAATTTAATTATCCCATGATGGGGCCACGTAACGATCCGAGTCTAAAATTAAGTTTAAATCATAGTCTAATTGAAAAAAATTATTTTTGATAATTTTTTAGGTATGGATTGTATAAATTCAAATAATCACGTAAAATGATTAAATCTAAATTGACAAATAGTAATTTTTAATTATTGTATCTCATCATTGACTTTCATGAGTTTATGATATTTTATTATCTTTGAGGGTATTATAATTTTTTTCACTTGAAATCTTAATGCCCATGTCAATGTTCGATACTCTCGTAAGCAGTAGCGACTTCATCTTATGATACATTTTTTTTACTATTCCAAGGATAATTCTTTCCTTCCATTTAAGCGAATTTGATTCTGATGTCATTTGTAACTATTCAAACTTAAATGTAACTCTAATTAAAAAAAGTTATACGTGATAACTGATTGGATATCAACCTCGTAGATCTAAACGATCAATCAAAATACTTAAATTCAAATTTATAAATAATAATTTATAATTCGGATAGATTATAATATTACAGAGTTTTGTGGATGATTCCGAATGGTATTGAATTTATGCTTTCGTGAGAACGGTCAATGAGTGGTTTCCCCTTGCTCAAGTAAAACACAAGGTACGTAATCATACCTGCCTGTGTTCCAAGTCTGATCGATATTTTCCACCCAAGGATCCACGTCAACCGGTCCTATCTGCTTTGTGAAGAGGGAAGAACACCCAGTCGCTTCTACCTTCGTCGGAGTAAAGAACCAAAAACTTGGGATTCCTCTCATCTTCTAGAAAAGTAAGTAAAACAGAAGGACACAAACATGGAAGGAAGAGGGTTTAATTGTTTACATGGAAAGAGACGGAGGATGATGACGCAAGTGCCAGCGTCTATTATTGAGCAATTACATAAAAGTCTCCATAACTTTTGGAGAGATTTCAGTGTAATCTTTGACTTTTAAACGTTGCAATTAATTAATGTCGTCTCTAAATCTTCTAAAATTTTCAACGTAGTCCCCCTGTTCCCCAAACGCCTAACGCTGTTAGTTTTAATTTGGTGATTTTTGACAAAATGCGCCTATTCTTATCTACAAAATTAACATAAAAAGAACCCCAAATTAAAAACATTTTCAAACAAACAGTACTCTTGGCCTCTCCCATTAATCCTAAGCCATCCACATCCTCTATTGCAGTCAGAAGTTAATTGGCAGCTGAGTTTGAAATGTTGGTGGTGGGAACGTGTCAAGATGGAGTTTGAGAACTCGTAGGTTGAGGAGATTTGAGGTCAGGGAGCCTACCGGATTAGAGATTTGAGGTAAAAGGATTTACACTGAAATTAACAAACCTTAAGGATAAGGGATGGGTTTAATTGGGGGATATGTGAGGGAAATTGTTAAAATTAGAAAATAAATTATCATTTTCATCCAGATACCTCTAAGAGTTACTCGACTAATCATTAACCTAAATAATCAGCTGAGGGACCACATTGAAAAAAATAGAAAGTCCGGGGATATGATCACTTCGGCGGCGCTGAATAATGAGAGATTATATTGAAATCTCATGGGAGCAGAGAGAAAGAAATATCTACCGACGTTGACACCATCCACTTCCCCGATAAATTTATGGATACATGTGGATGGGATTCCTCCCATTTTTTAAGAAAAAAACTAAGAAAGAAGAATAAAAGGGAGGGGCCACTATTACGATGAACGAAGGATGGCGAAATAGGAAGCGCCCACTATTAGGACCACGTTTGAAAAATTATGAAGGACGGGGATATGACTTTGGCGCCGTCGAATTAATGATGGGAGATTACATTCAGATCTCATGAAAGAAATTTTATCCACGCTGGTCGATGTTGCACAACTCATTTCCCCTATAAATATGTGGATGCATGTGGAAGGGATTCCTCCTCCATCGATCCAACTCTCTCTCTCTCTCTCTGGCAGCGCTTCCCAAACCAAGAAGAAGAGTACTACCAGGCGACCATTCAACTATATATATATAATTTATAATTAATGGCTTCGGAGTTATGTGTAGACGTGCCACGTAGGAAGCTTGGAAGCCAAGGGCTGGAGGTGTCGGCACAGGGCCTCGGGTGTATGGGGATGTCGGCCTTCTACGGCCCGCCGAAGCCGGAGGCCGACATGATCTCCCTTATCCACTATGCCGTCTCCCGCGGCATCACCTTCCTCGACACCTCCGACGTGTACGGGCCCCACACAAACGAGATGCTCCTCGGCAAGGCCCTGCAGGCAACCTCCACCGACGGCCTCAGGGAGAAGGTGGAGCTCGCCACCAAGTTCGGCATACGCTTCGTGGACGGTGGGTGGGAGATCTGCGGCGATCCCACATACGTCCGTGCGGCGTGCGAGTCCAGCCTCCAGAGGCTCGGTGTTAGCTGCATCGATCTCTACTACCAGCACCGGATCGACACCAGGCTCCCCATCGAAGTCACGGTATATATTTATCTTGGCCATCAAATTAACTAATAACTATATTTATCTCGATCTGATCTTCTTTATATATATATAGTTCTTGATGAAATTCTTTGACCTGTAATAAGTAAATTAACATATACACGTCTGGTATGTGCATTTGGAATATGATTTTCGGAAGAGGTCCTATTTGAATGATCATACCGATCGATGTTCTACCTTTTTACCTGCAGTATCATGAATGCCATGAGAAATCTATCTTATAGCTAGGATATAAATATAACTCCTCTTGTAACATAAAAATATATATATATAGTTCGGGAACAAATATCTACATATATCTTGTTAAATATATATATGGATTAATTCAAGTACTGCTGAGCAAATATGCCTTGGATGACTGTGGCGTTTGTCAGATGGGAGAACTCAAGAAATTAGTCCAGGAAGGGAAGATAAAGTATATTGGGCTGTCCGAGGCTTCAGCTTCAACCATCAGAAGGGCACATGCCGTTCACCCCATAACAGCAGTGCAGTTGGAATGGTCCTTGTGGAGCAGAGATGTAGAGGAAGATATAGTTCCCACCTGCAGGCATGAACATATATTACCATACTCTCTCTCTCTCTCTCTCTCTCTCTCTCTATGGATACCCATCGTGTTCGGATAAAGTTATATGCACTCATAGTGTCTTATTCTTTTATATATATATATATATATATATATATATATATATTTATGCAGAGAGCTTGGCATAGGAATTGTGGCTTACAGCCCTCTGGGAAGAGGTTTCTTCTCTTCTGGACCTAAGCTACTTGATACTCTCACGGAGAAAGACTTTAGGAAGGTTCGTGTCCTTTTCCCCTATAATTTGGCATCACCGAAAGATTTGGAACTACAGAAAAGAAATGGTCGCTATATATGATGTTACTGAATTACATTCCAAGGATCAATGGTTACAAAGTGGAGAAGAGTGCTTCTTACTTTGGTTGGCAAAGAACAAGAACTTAAATCCTTCAATTCCACGTGCCCACAAGATATATATGATGAGCTACGAGAAACAAATTAATTTCTCTGGGGTTCTTGCTAGTTATATGCAAATGTACGTAATTAATTTAGTTCCTTTCCAGCTGAAAAGGAAACATGGATGAATCTAACTACAATAGATAGAGCTGTGGTTCAATTGTAATTAATACCCTCCTGATGGTATATATTTATGTGTTTTCGTTATCCCATCTAATTAAAAGCAGACCGTGCCGAGGTTGCAACCAGAGAATTTGGAGACGAATGCTCTCATCTACGAGCGCGTTAACGAGATGGCGAAGAGGAAGGATTGCACACCTTCTCAGCTCGCATTGGCGTGGGTTCACCATCAAGGGAATGATGTGTGCCCCATCCCTGGCACCACGAAAATCGACAACCTCAACTCCAATATCGCAGCGCTGTCTGTGAAGCTAACTCCTGAGGAAATGGCAGAACTTGAATCCTATGCCCCTTCTGATGCGGTTAAAGGTGATAGGTATGCCACTGGTGTGCCCACCTGGAAACAATCGGAGACACCTCCCCTGTCCTCCTGGAAATGTTAAATGATTGTTGTGCCTTGCTTTTTCTGTTTCCAAAGTAATCGATTGCCCCTTAGTGTAAGTGTTGCCTTTTGTTCCTTTTGAATCGATATATATATGTGAATGAGTTTCATGCATGTTTCTTTTGGAATTGGTTGGTAGTAGGAAATTTCTGCAACAGATGATGAGCTTTGACATGAATCTCCGATTCTCGTTGCCTGCCATCCTTTTCTACTTGGAAGGGTCTTTAGAAATGTTGAATAACACACATACATGAAATACGTAAATACAAACATATGAATTTCCAATCATTTCATGAAAATAAGAAATATTAGATGAAGCAAGTTAATAAACATACGCTAAGATTTAGAATAAAATATATAATAAATAACATGTCACAGTAACAATAAACAAAATAAAATAAGTTTAGAGATTACAATGAATCGCATACGAAGGATTTTTCTTAGAGGAAGTATTTTCTCTCATAATATTGGTGTATGATTACGGCACATGTGATAAGTGTACGGGTAGCTACCCTACATTGGCACGCGGTCAGTCGTTTCCGCTAACAGGTATGTCCAAACGTACAGCTCGGAATAGCACAGGACCTTGCCCTCTCAGAACAGGGGTCTCGCCCTTCAAAAACAAGGGTCTCGCCCCTCAAAGTCCGTGTACCCTCATCCGACTATCCCGGTTTGCCCTCAAGGTCCACGTACCCTCGTCCAACTATCCCGATTTTCCCAATGAGCTAACAAGAGTCGGTGTAGGGTGGCCATACCTAACCTCAGGCCCCATGGGGCGGCTAGCTCCCACTACACTAAGTAGCTTACCTTGGTACCACGTACGCGAGGGCCAAACAGGAGTCAATGTAGAGTGGCCAAACCCACCCCAGGTCTCAACCCAAAGGGCGACAAGCTCCCCTCTATTCTAAAGGAATAGTTGTTCTCCTCGGTACCACGTACACGAGGGCCAGCTCACTTCCCTTAACTAAGTCCAAACAACCACCCGTAGGCGACGTGTTCCCAAAACCATAAGGTTTTTCATACTACCGTATTGCTGGTTTCTTTCTAAATTCCCTGTAGGGTTCGTACATGGACTTTCTTATTTCCATATCCAGTTCGTTATACATAGAATAGGCAACTCAAATTCCACCATTTATTATTCAGTACAAGCATGCATTTCCATTTATGACATTGTTCATTACAGGTAGTACAGGTAGCTCATAGTTTATTTCTTTTCAGGAAACCTCATGGTAACTTGATCATCCATTAACTATACATGCATTTCTTCCAACCTTAGTGTTCATTTCATAATCCTAGGGTTCGATCGAATATATTCTAGAGTAGCATGCATTTCTTTCTTTCCAGTCCTAGGGTTCATCGCCTAACCTAGGTTCAATTAATTCTACGCATGCAATTAAATTATTAATTCTGAGATTTATGTGAGAACCACTCTACAAGGGTAACCGGGTGGAATGCGGGCTCTCACGGTAACTCCCAACGTCTTCGCAGGTCCCGTATACTCAATGGATTGGAGACCTATGACATAGATTGACAGGTCAAACTAGCTCAAAATGGCATAAACAAGGTATCATTAAGTAGAGAAACTCGAATGGAAATCAACGACGTTTCATTTGCAGAAAATTGGCTCCGTTTGTTCCCTGAACGGGCCCAAAAATACCAACCCTGATCAAAATCAAACGTCTGGGAAGAGTCCCAGATGTCTTAAACGATCTCAGGGACTTATCTTTCTCGAGGTGCCTTTTCTGGATGTTTGGAACTCCGTGCAGACATCTGAGGGTGTCATCAGACATCTGGAGACACTTCCAGACATCTGAAATTGCCTCAGTCCTCGTATCAGGGTGCTTTCCAATCTTCTGACATATGCGCACGCACGGTCAGAACTTTGGTAGGAAAAATAATCAAGAAAATGTGCTATCAGACGTCTGAGATTACCTTTGGATGTCCGACCAACCGTCTGGAGGTCGCTTCGGACATCTGATTCTGCGGAAAAAATGATTTCGCAGAATCGTTTGCGAGCTCCTCGCCGCAAAAGTTGCAACAACTACAGCATCTCCCCATCTCCTCACAACGTTCCGCCCTCCGACTCCCTCCCAGGCCCTCCTTTCTCCTCTGCTCTCCACTCTCTCCCTCACTCCCACTCAACTGCGGTGGTGTGGGAACGAATGGAGGGGGGGTTATAAGGAGGTGGGAAGTATGGGGAGCAGCATGGTGTGAGGAGGGAATGGGGAGGAATGGGGGTGGTGTCGCATACGGTGGGGGATGGTGTGTGTGTGGGGGAGGTGAGGTGAGGGGGGGTGACGTACGGTGGGTATGGGGAAGGGAGAATTGCGGGAACGTCCCCGCAAGTTTTCCCTTTCCCTTGCACATCCACAACAAAAATCCAAGGGGGTGAAAATTGCACCAAGACCCCTAAGAATTCTGAAAACACAAAATGGCCCTAGGAAAGGGTCATTTCATGTTGTTCTCCTGATCCATCATATTTGCCGTAGTACTCACTACCACAATCAGATCTGACGGCCTTAATCCTTTTCTCGAGTTGGTTTTCCACCTCGACCTTATAGGACTTGATCGCATCTAAAGACTGTAACTTTTCATGAAGAAGAAATAGATACCCGTATCTAGAGTAGTCATCTATGAATGTAATAAAATATTGTTGCCCATTCCAGGAGGCCATAGGGAATGGACCATAAATATCTGTATGTATTAGTTATAAGATATCTGTAGCTCTAGTGGCACTTATACTTCTTTTGTTTGTTCTTTACCCCTTTAAACAATCTACACAAACATCCAAATCCGTGTAATCAAGGGAATCAAGAATTCCATTCAAAATAGCCCTATCCATTCTCTGTTTAGAGATATGGCCTAAACGCTTATGTCACAGTAAAGCGAAATTCTCCTGAGTTATTTTACGCTTTGTACCACTCAAAGTCGCATTGAAGGTTTCTAAATTAGAGGAAAAAATATGCAGCATGTATAATTTATCACTAACATACAAAGAATCAAAACCAACTAAATTTGAATTAAGAAACAACTGAAATTGCATATCTCCAAATGAACAAGAATTACCAAATTTGTCTAATAGATAAATAGAAACTAAATTCCGCCTAAATGACGGTACAATGAACGTTTCTTTCAAATCTAATTGGTGATCGGTAGTTGGTGACAGCCTGAAATCTACAATGCCTTCTACCTCCACCTTCTTGCCGTCACCCACATAGATGTATCTTTCACCATCACTTGACATTCGGTAGCTTAGGCAACCCTGCACAGACACACTGATGTGAATAGTAGTTCCCGAATTTATCCAACAAATGTCTGAGGGTGCAGAAGCATAATTAACTTCTGAACAAACCAAAGAGAGTAATGTACCTTTCTTTTCACGTCAAGTGTGATACTTGGTACAATCCTTCTTCACGTGTCCTCTCATGCAGAAGAAGCAGGATGCCTTAGGCTTCTTTTGACTCCCTTTGGAGGAGGATGAACTGGCAGCAACTGTATCCTTAGCCCGCTTCCTTTTGGGCCCAGAAACTAGATGAGCAGTTTCTGGTTTGTCCTGTTTCAGCCTTTCTTTCTCTTGCACACAATGAGAAATGATCTCGTTAAGAGTCCACTTCTCCCATTGGCAGTTATAGTTGACCTTAAAACTACCCATATTGTGCAGGGAGGGAGATCAAAACTAAATGCATGAAGAGGTCATTTAACAACTCCAACTTAAGTGCCTTTAGTTTTGAGGCTAAATGGCACATTTCTATAATATGCTCCCTAATGTTTTCAGTATCCTTGTACTTAAGTGAGATAAATTTGCTAACAAGATTACTTGTCTTAACTTTATCATTTTTAGCAAATCTTTTCTCAATCTCATCAAGAAATCTCTTAGCATTCAATTCCACTGAGATAGCACCCCTAAAGTTTTCTGAAATAGCATGCTTCATGATCATCTGACACCTGCAATTTGATCACTCCCACCTCTCAGAGTTCTTTATTTCATCAGAAGAACTCTTATCCCTAAGAGGGGAGGGAGGATCAACCCGAAGTGCATAGTCCAGATCCATGCATCCCAGAGCAATAAGGACACTTTCTTTCCAGAACTTAAAATTAGATCTATTTAATTTTGGAATAGAATTTATGTTGGTAATTATGGCAAATGTAGAGGAGTTAACTGAAAACAAAGGAAATAAAACAAATACATGCTCAAAATAAAGTAAACTAAACAATACAATCATTAATATTTAGTCTTTGGACAATAAATATTAATATTATAAAGGTCCGTCTTAAGAATATAAATAACTATTGAAAACAATCATGTAAGTAATTAAGCTATCTTTGGATTAACTTAACTACCCACACGAAGCCTAATAATTTAATAGATAATTTATTAGTAAATGTGTACATATGCATTCAGTCATGAGGCAGTTCACTTTTGGGTTAAGCGTCCCATACATGAATGCAACATACATAGTCGCTTTAATGTTTTAAATAAACTGGGACAAGAAGTAACCTGCTTTGGCAAGAATTAATAAACGTGACACAGTCCTTAATACATTACAACCTATTACTAATGTTTGTATCAAAATAATCATGATCAATGTATCCTAATCAACATACCAGTACCGGTACTCATGATGAGTACTGGTACCAACAGCAATAAACAAGTACCGGTACCAGAATGATATGTACCGGTACTGGTCTTATGTACCGGTACTACATCAGTACTGGACCGATCTTGGGACCATGTCCAGTATCATGTACCGGTACTCATGATGAGTATGGTACTCCATCGATACTGGATCGTTCCTTGGTCCAGCCAGTATCTCTCATGTACCAGTACTCATAATGAGTGAGTACCTGTACTCCTTCAATATTGGTTGTGCTCCTGGGCGTGACCAGTATCCCACATATACCGATATGGTACTGGTACTCATCATGAGTACTGGTATGGTACCGGTACTAGATCGATCACGGCCCGATTCCAGGGTAACGATCTGAAATTGAGATTTGGGGAAAACAACCTAAATCACGATTTCGATCGAAAAACTCGATTTAATTATCAAATATGAGATACAAATGAACATGAAAATCAAAAAACAAATATTAGTTTCATTGATTCAATCCCATCTTGATAAATTGATTCATCAAGATGTGATTGAATTAATCTAAAAAATTAAATGAAATGCAATCTCCCAAAGGCAAATGGAAAATTATTTTTCTCCAAAAAAAAAGAATCATTAAGGCAATGATATAATAAATAGAAAGGCTCTGATACCACTTGATGAAATTTAATGCTGAATAACACCAGAACCATATGATTTTTCTATAATTTTCAAGACCAATCTATTCCCCATATCATCAACCATAATGAAGACTGAAAAGAAAATGATGGAGGAATACCTGAATCCATCGTAGCGGAAGCGTTAAGATCACGGAGATCCTCTGGAGCCGTGGGCTTACTTCTCCAATGAGAGGTGGTGGCAATGGTACTTCCAGAGGGTTCAGAGAGCGAGAGCAGAAGAGAACTGAATGAGGGTGTACCCTTTGGGTTCCATCATGGGCTCTATTTATAATTTTTCTGCGAAGGGATACAAAAAATCGAATGCCTACTTCGCCCTCATCCCTCCAGGGACCATAACCACTAAAAATAAAATGACAATTTCACCCATCACGGAATTACATTTTTCTCTTAAGATTTCTACACATTAAATCACATATCCTAATGAGACATGAATGATAAATTTACATAATTAAGCCACTTTAATGTCCATAAATGTGATGTCTAAATATATATATACATTTAACATATAATTCCGTAATAATAATATATGTAGGTTTACATTATGATTCTAACACTTTGAACTTACACGTCCTTGAAAATCACCTTAGAAGAACTCGATCGAGGTAATTTGATCAACCAATTTAGATTGATTGACAAATTTTTTAATTATCGACCAATTTGGATGATTGGTCAATCAATTTGCGTCAACCTCTCTCCACTACTTCTACAAGTTGAAGGACTAGATTTGTTTTTTAATTGGCCAATATGTGTTGTATGCACCTTATGAGAGAGAGATGAGAGAGACAAGAATGAGAAGAGTTGTGTGTGTGTGTTGATCTCGCATCCTCTAAGTTTTTATAGAACATATTGATGGAAGATGTTATAGACATTATAGAATAAAAACATTGGATTAATTAGCTAATTAATTAATCAATCAATTGATTAAATAATTGATTTGAAAATTAGAGAAATTTTTTTATAGCAAGAGTCCATAATCTAAGTTCTATATTGATTCTCACCTGATGTCGAATCCAAGTCGAGGCTGGGCAAGGTTCGTGCACGCACATGTGTGATCTCAAGCCTTGTCTCTTAGTCTTTGTTATATAAGCTATGAAGGGCAAAAATCTTTTATATCTAACAAGGGGTTTGTCTACTTCCGATATGACATTAAAAGCCTTCACCAAATTTCTTTGATTTCAATATGAATTCCTAATGTCACCATCCTCTAATTACATCCCAATTGATGTAATAAGGCTTAAAAATCGACATTTCCCCACAAATTCATCGTTGAAACTCAACGTGAAAAGAAAAGACTTCTTAGCTGCCACATATTGCTTTCAGGAAAGATACCTTTTGATTTGAACCCTTACCCAAGTCATCGACTTTCACTATCATAGGAATAAAGTGAAACTAGTATTAAACTTTAGACCTTTGATGTAGGGCATACAGTGGTGGCAACAAAGTGAATTGTGAGAACTTGTGTGTAATTTCACGATTAATTAAGACTAGTCAGGCAATTAACCCTTCTATATTGTGAATAAGAAATCCTAGACATTTAATTAAGCGTGTAACTAAGGGTATTGGTGGGAATTGATCACCTAAAATCGGATTTGAAATCTTAAATGCCCAATTTAAGGTGTTAACAATGATGAATATTGATTCCATTAATTAGCTGAGGCTAAGGGATGGATTTAAAGGTGAGGCTAAAATTGGAGGGCCTTAATGTACTAAAAGGGGAGGCTTTGGTAAAGAAAATCAAAGAGAAGGAAATATATGGACCCCCTGATAATTTCCCCAACAATAAAAGCAATTAAGAGTTAAGGTTTGCCTCATCCCATCATTAGAGAGCCCATGATATCTTCTCCACCTTCCTTCGCACAAAGAGAGAGAGAGGGAACGACAACACAACAGTGAGAGAAGGAGGAGAAGAAGAAGGAAGGGGAGGTTAAGTAACTTTAGGAGTAGGGAAGGAGAGCTCCATTGCCTCCCATTAGACCCCACATAAGGTCAAAGACCCATTCCCTATTATTTGGGTTCTTTCTTGTGATGCTTTGGGATGAAGAAGGCTTGCATGTCCGATTGGAGAGGAGATTTTAGCAATCAAATCTCTGCCTTGTGTTTGAGAATGAACTAGAAGTCGATTTGTGGCTTCTAATGGCTTGAACGGTGTTGGTGCAGGTGGGAGTTGTTGCTACAGGTGGTTACAACAGGGAAGTAGAGGAAGAAGAGCTTCAACAACAGTTGTAGTTCCTCCCACAAATTAGAGGTATGGTGTGTAATTGTTTTCATGCATGCGTAGTTTTGCATTTTAGCCAATACAGGGAGGAAACACTTGGGTATCCTTTGCATTTTAAAGATTTCGTGCTTAGGTGTAAGGGGCATCACCACACAAAAAATCCCATTTGCATGTCGTGAAAACAAAGGTTTGATGCGTGTTTGAGGTGATTTTTAAGATCATTAAGTGCTAGGGGTGTTGTTTAGGGGTTACATGGTATTTTGGTATGTTTTCTCAAGTTCCATAATGTTTGAAGTAGAGGTGCCATCGGATGTCTAGTGATGAAATCAGATGACTGTTGGAGGGAATGTTTCCTTCAGGGTTGCGATTTTATAGTTTCGATCATCTAACACTATGGTCAACATCAGATACTGTAATAAGGGGATGTTTGATACTCAAATTAGGTGAACTTTGTGGTTCAGACGTTTGGATGTAGGGGTTCGGATTTCTAATAGCCCTTTTTAGAAATAATCAACCTTCATTGACTATGATTTTGGAATTTTAAACCCCTTAGGAATTGATTCTCTTTGGTGGTCTTAGCTATTTTGAGTGAGAGGCAATTGGAGAGAGGATCCTTTTGGAGGACTTTTCAATAAGTCGTGCTTTAGGTGGAGGGGCAGGTTATATAATTTTTCCACCCCATATTTAAGGGTAATGGCTTGCAAGAGAAGCCAAAAGAGACTCATTTTGGTTTCATTTGAGATAACAACTCCACCATCGGGAACACCTTTCCCTCCTCTCCTCCCTCCTTTCCTTGTTGGTTGTCCTCCCGTTTGTAACTGCACCTACTGTTGCTACGATTGTTATCGTTGTCGTTGCTAGCCGTGAGAAGAAGAAATGGGAAGGATGATGCATGTCAACCCAGGGTCCTCCTTCCTCTCCTCTTTCCCAACAGCACCTTCTCCTCCACGCCTTGCCTCTCCTCCACTTTGCTCAATTTGCTCCATAATTGAGGGGGGGGGGGGGGGGGGGGGGGGGGAATTGAAAGAGCGATCTTCATTTTCGATAAAAAATTTAATATAAAATGATGTGTCATTATAATTCGTTGCGTGGTAAAAAATCACTTTTTAAGACATTTAATATTCAAAATCTAACCACGAAAATAGTTAAGTTGTCTCCACAGGGAGGGATTAGCCTATTACACTAGTGAGTGGTGCCCCAATTATTCGGGAATCTCAATGCATGCGCATGCTATCTAATGCAACTTATTTTCAACATAAGTTCTTATTTTAAATAATTAATCAATATGTAAGGGTGCACATGTAAAATCACCACAATGGAGACATGTGAATCATGATCTTAATATTAACAAATATCATCAATATAAATCAAAATCGAATCCGTTCCCTATAACCAATATTCCATACTCGATTAGTTAAGGGATAAATGCAACTATTCGCTATTCAAATAAACATGAGGGACATTCATGCAAATCTGTCTGAATATAATAATTGGATAAAAAAATGAACAGTGCATCTCACAATGGCATTATGCGTAAAGATTAATTGGGCCTTCACTATAGCGAAATAGGGGAGGAATTTTGTTGCTGCTTGCGTGCAGGAAAGGAGGCTCGTTGGCCACGAGTCTGGGAGGAGGAGATGTGTTGGAGGAGAGGCTTGCAATGGTGGTAATGGCATGGTGTGGGGAGGCTGAGGCTGGCCACACGTCGACGAGTGGTGGTCGACGGTGGGTGAGATGCTGGTGGTGGAACGACGTAGAGGTGCTGGTTGCACTGTTGGTGGCACGTTAGATGGAACGGCATGCTGGCTGCGCTGCTGGTGCGCGCCCACACGCTGGGGCGAGGAGGCTGGAGATGGAGTGGTCGCGCGTGGCGCACTGCTGGAGTAGGCTGCGGTTTGGGTTCCTGTTGGGTGCAAACAGGGGAAGAAGAAGGAAAAGAAGAGGAAGGGGATGGTGCTGTGTGCGTTCGTGGTAAAGGAAGTGGGGATGGCACACTCAAGTGCACGCAGGCTTGCTGTGGCTGCGGGTTTCATGGTGGAGGATGGCTGCGGTGAGGAAGAAGATGGGTATGGGTGCGTTGAGTTGTAGGTGGTGGTGGTGGGTCACGTAGAACGAGAAAAAGGAAGAAGATGAAGGTGATGCGTTTAGGTGATGAGGGTGGTAGTGATGCTCTCTGTCACAGAGCGCCACAAGTTGAGGCAGATTGTGAGGTTGATGGTGAAGAGAGCTCAGGCCACGGTGTGCGCTTGGTGTTCATGGTGCAGGCAAAGATCACGGTGGAGGAGACGATCCCCGTCAAGTGGGAGAGGATCCTTTATGGATGACCAGCCATGTGTTTTTTTTTTTAAACTCCTCCATCTGTTTGTTTCTTCAGTTGGAAGCCTCTCCAACCACTCAGCGAAGATTGCGAGTGGTTGGAATAGAAGACAAGTTCTGGCCATACGCTATCAGACGTCCAATAAACAATCTAGATGTCTTAAAAAGTGTGGATTGCAATGAGTCCACAATGGAGGTTCGCAGACGTCCAAACTAATCTCCAGATGTCTTATAAATGCAGAAATGTCCTGTGAACTCTTGCACCTAGGCTGCATTCATAAAATAAATTATATTATCACAACATATGCTATTAAATGTAAAATTTACACATAAAATTATATACAGACTAAAATGAATTACCATATATCTCCTAATCAATTAACAACTAGGAATAGATAATTAAATATTACTTAGGCTAAATAATGATCCACTAAAGTGGACTTATCAGGAATCAAGGAAAAAAACAACATAGCAGAACAAAGACAAACAAAGGGAGTTCCATACACATGTATAAACAAAGAGCAATCGGTAGCACATGATCGTGTGCTGTACCCCTAAATTCACGCATAGACTCAGCACGGCTGCAAGTGCTCTCTGATAGGTGCTTCGATGTTATTTCCTGTTGCGGGTGATCGGTTAGATTCCTCAACATAGTTAATTAAGTTATTTAAGCTTAATTAATTGCATGAGAAAGTAACTTAAGTTAACTCGAATTAATGTCGTGAGTGTAGTATAGGGTCAAGTTAACCGAACATTTTAGATTTTAAGTTCCTTTTAACTGGTTGAGTCCAGGTCGTTCACTGGGGGCATAATAGTAAGCTTAATTCACCATTTAATTCGTAAGCATAATTAAGAATCAATTAATTAATCAAATTATAATTACAGTATTTTAAGTACATGAATAATTGCACAAAAGATACATCAACATAAGCATGCAACATTCCATTAGGGTAAAACATGTTTACACAAGAAATCTATCATTAAAATTCAAGTAATCATGTTTATTACATCATTGATATCATTTTACAAGAGTATAAAGCAAGAGAATGATATAAAATGAATACATTTGCTTTTTACAACATTGAGAGCTCAAAATAACAAGAAAAGAACATGAAAGTGCAATATAAGGACAAATCAGACGTCTGATTATAATATTGAACGTCTTAAAAGTAGGAATTAGATGGCTTAAAATATGGCAAGACGTCTGATTTCTCCTTCATTTTTCTTCTTTCTTCTTAAGCTCTTAATCTTCAGCCCTCTCTTCTTCTTCTTCTCTTTTGTTTCTTAACTGTTTTGTCGTCGCTCTCTCTTTCTCACTCTCTTTTTCTTCTCTCATTTTTTCTCTTCTTCCTCTTTCGAACCCTCTCTATTCTCTTCACTTAGCTTTCTCCTTAGGTTCTCTCTCTTCTAAGTTTCCCTTAGTATTTTGCATATACGTTCCCACACTTCACCAATTTCACAAGAACTTAAGCTCATTTAGCCTTTAATTATAAAAATTTGATTTTCTTATTGGTGGTTCAGACCAGTTGGGGATATGTAGCACCCTCTAGAGGGTGGGATCAGACCCTACTGGGTCCGAGCCTAATTTTTTCTTAGGTGGTTTAATTTCCTTTTCGAGCTCATGTACAGTACCTAGCCTCTCAGGCCCACACACATCCTTGACCTCACAGGTGCACACACATACCCATGCACAAGCACGTGCAACGCACGCACCCAGACCCATATGCTCGAAGGTTTCTTTGCACTCTGCGCTGACGATCAAAGCGTCATATGCAGGAATTTGTATTATACCAGTGTGGCACCTCACAGACTTTCGATGTGGGACTTAGTTTCCCAAGTTCTGTCCGATATTGGCCAGACTTCGGCCGATGATTCCGACCGCCTCAATTATCCAATCTGATCAAGTAAAGTCTCGATCGAGAGCTAATCAAGTGCTCTACAAGATTATAACACCAATTTGGTGTTTAGATCTGATCTGACCCTTTGATTTGAAGGGTGAAGATGGAAGGTTCGCACAGCCATTAAGGCCTGCAAAAGATAAACTCAGGTCTTTTGACTTGCGGGTGAGCTTTTGACCTCCAGATGAGGTATTGGAAAAATACAGTAGGTGATTCTGCTCCTAATGAAGGATAGAAGAGGCTTTGTGATGAGAGCCTTATCATAAACCCTAACTGGTACAATTTAATCTAAATAAGTGTGAAGAAGCTCCTACAAAACCTAAAGAGAGGCTTAACTCAAAGAATTCTGAGTTAAAGAATAAGACAAATCATAAGGGGTAAAACTGCAATTTCACCAATGCAGTGAGCAAATAGGGTAATTAAGGGTCTAAACGAAGGTCAAATGAGCTTAATAATGAGGAAAGTGGGATGATCTGAAAAGGGTTATAACAACTTCTAGGAATTAAATGGCATTCTATAACCTTAAATAAACCTACTTTAATTCACGAGGTTTGAGGCAAGATAAAAATCAAATAAACCCTCTAAAATTCATGGAAAAATATTCCCTAGGGTTTAGAACCTTCAATTTGGCCTTTGCGACCTATTTTGACCTAAAATGAGAACCATGCCCAATTTATGACCTAATTTGGGTTTTTGTGCAATTGATCAGACAAACATGGTCCAACCTAAAATCAAATTTCACCATTAAAATCCTTAGGTTCAAATTAGGCGGGTATAAAAATTTGAGCCTAAGAAAAGACCATCTTGACCGACTTTACAAATTGGTCCTCTTGAATTACTTTTTGAACCTTATATTTTGAAATCCTTGCAAATAGCCCCCTATCTTTCTCATCATTCTTTGCAGAACGGTCCTCCCTACCATTTCCGAGCAGCACCATACCTCCGGCGACATTGCGCGGAGGTTGGCGCCGCGCAGGGCATGGCGCCCGTTCTCAAGAACGAACGGGAGGTTCCCTACGTCGTCCTTTGTCGCAGGGACCCTCCCCTGACCCCTGCAACAGGCCATGCCTCTCGTGCGAATGCATGACAGGCATGGGTCTCCTTCTTCGGCCATCTCCGGCGTGTGCTGCACGTCTTTCCCTCGGGCTGCTCTCCTCGCTAGCGCCTTTATAAGGAGCGGCAAGGGCGTCTGACCAAAGCAAGCTAGTTCGTCTCTCCCCTCTTCGGTCAGACAGCCCAAGCTTCCGGAGATCTTTCTTCCTCCTCCTCGTCGCTCTGCTGCCATACCTGGAGCAGAGCCCACTCTGGCCCGTCTTCCCATGCCAGGCTGCACCAGCTGGCGTCTCCGGATCCCCTCCTCATCGCCGTTACTCCTCCTCTAGGCACCTTCGTCCCCAGCTCCGACAGGCACGAGTCAGACGCATTCCTCTCCCTCTTCGTCGAATAAGTAGGTAGGAACCTTCCACTTACCCTCCTCTCACTTTTCCCTTATTCAATTAGCATTGCAGACCCCTCGACTGCCACTACCACCCCCATCTACTTCACCTCCGGTTGCCATCTCCGGCGAGGTCGCTCTACCTCCACAAGCCATTTCACCCCTCACTGACAAGCCCAGAAGCTCCCCCTCACTCCACTCAAGCGTTTCCCCCACTCCATTCACCGTCCTTCACCTCCCGACCACCCCCTGAACACACCCACTTCCGCACACACAGTCTGCCCTAGGCACACGGACACAGGCGCTCTTGCGCCTCGCTGACCCTCGCACTACCTTCGCCACACTCCGGCGAAGCTTCCTGTGTTGTCTAACATGGCCGGGAGGTCGTCTTCGTGATTTCAGGGTTCAACCTCCTCGCCGCCATTGACGAGCTGCTGGAGCTTCTTCGCAGGTAGCTCCAGGTCTCCTCTCCAGGTGTGAGCTCCAGGTGACGCGGGGCAAGCTAGTGAAGGCGCCCAGGTTCTCGATTGGGAGCGCGAAAACTTCGTTGCTGCCCAAATCAACGGTTGATTCTCGCCTGCGGGCGAGCGGAGCAGAGGTGGGACTTTAGTGCCACCTCGTAAGTGTGTGGCCTCGCGCCCACACTTAAATTGAAAAAGTGACATTAGCCGTTTGTCTCCAGTCACACAGGGGTGAGGTCCCTCACCTGTTCACGCGCCTCGTCTGCGGCACTGCCCACGCGGACCTGGTGACCCGACCCGACTGCCCTGCCTGTGCACTCCTCGCGCACCACCCACGCCGGTGCGCCTGGACCCAGGCGCGTAACCCGACCTGATTACCCGGCTCTGGGAGAGCTTTCCAAAGAGAGATTCAGAGAGAGAGAGAGACACGGGGAAGGGGTAGGGGTAGGTTTTGCACTGATAGTTGTGTGTGCGCGCAGGGAAGAAGGAAAAAGAAGGAAGAAGCTGGCGAAGGAAGAAAAAAGGAAGGAAAGGAGCTGAAGGAAAAGAAAAGGAGCCACACTGTAGCCAACGCACAGTTAAGTCATCTGGGCGCCGAGTCAGATGTTAGAGGGTCAGCAGCCAGAGCAAGAAAGAAGAAGGCTGGCTGAAGAAGAAAGAAAGAAGAGGAAGGGCCAGAGTAGAAAGAAGAAGAAGAAAAGAAGAAAGAAGAAAACCAGAGATGAAGAAAGGAGGAAGACTTAGTAGCTGAAGGAAATCAGAGAGAAAGCAAAGGCCTCTGCAGCCGCAAGGAAGAAGAAGAGAAGAAAATCAGAGAGGAAAAAAGGAGAAAGAGAAAGAGGAACCACAGAAGTAGAGAAGAAGAAAAGAAGAAGAAGAAAGAAGAGAGTCGAAGCCAATCACCCCTTCTTTTTCTCTCTCTCTTAATTTTTGTATAACCTTATACATTGTGAACTTATATGCTTCTAGAATTATAATTGCTCCCTAAGTTCGACCTCGGGAAACTTGTCATTCCGAGTGATAAATTGTATTAAACTGGTAACTGTTTTGTTATATACCACAACGACTATAATAACTATACAGACAAACGCAGAGCCACTTTGGGAAGCTGCAAAAAGAGAGTTTGGCTTCAGAGCTTCGTACCGAAGCTCAGAGCTTGGATTTGAATTTTGAGACACTCGATAGAGAGTTGACAGACTCTAGAAGGAGATTAAACAACCTCTGTAGGTTGTTATGTTCAGTCCTAGGTGAAATTGGTGGCAGAATTTCGCCAAGAACCCACTAAACACAGTATAGGCTCGAAAATGACCCATACTAGATAGAGATGAGATTAAGTCTAAATTCTCAATAAAACAACTCTAAATCATCCTAGTGATCAATTCAACTCAATAAACATCAATTTTACCCAAGAATTCCCTACTGGCGACCTTTAGTTGACTGAAATGCCCTAGGACTTGACTTTCCAAATTAATCATTCTCTGATCAAATCATAGCTCTGGATAACCTCTAAACAACCTCAGGAATGTGGTCAGAGCTTCAAAAATAGGTTTTGATCAAGTTCCCTAGGGTTTCTAGACTCGTCGCCTGAGATCTAAGTGGGGTTTGTTCATTAGAACAAACCAGGGAATCTCCAAGTACAAAAGAAGCTAGGATGAATTCAGCATGTTGTACTCTTGCTTCTGGACCTTAATTCAAGGTCAAAAACCTATTGAACAGGTTCCTCAAACTTCGCCAGAGTTGGAGAAGATGGATGTCTAAACTGAGCTCCAGATGTTAAATCATCAAATTAATCATTGCTATATAATCCTTAGGTCTTAAGTAATCAGTCTGGAGCTCCGCATGGAGTTTTGAAGGCTGAGTCACAGTTTCGACTTGCCGGAGCTCGCTGGAGCTCTAGTGAGTCCGATTCTGATGTACAGAGGTGAAAACTTCAATAAAACCTTAGGAGAGGTCCTCAGGAGTTTCTAGTACATTGCTCTATAGGAGCAATTGAAAGCTTCGTAGAGGTCCTCAGGAGTTAGGAAGGTGATGTAGGACCTTAATTGGGTATGGAATAACCTCTGTACACTTCACCATGGACAGTGAAGTGTCCAGGTGCGTGTGAAATGAATCAGATGATTACATGGATAATTAGGTGAATTCTAAGGTGGATTAAGGTCCTGAGAATGTGCTAAGGTGATGAAGGACCCTAGATGAGTGTGAATTAGATTCGGGGACCTTCGCCATTGACAGCGGAGGTCGCCGGTGACGGTGAGATGGTCTAGGCGATATAGGCGTTATTTGTAAAGGAAAGAAGGTGGAAATGAACTGTGAAAAGGTAAGACGAGTGGAATAGTACTTAAAAATGCAGAAGATGGCCCGACAAGGTCGGACTTGGCCTCACCAGAGCTGAGGGAAATGAATCTAAATTGCATTAAAACTAAGCTATTCCTTCTCCTAACTATAGCTAACCTACTCCTATGTGTTAGGGCTACTTACCTGAGGAAGGAGGTGAGGGATCTCGCCGTTGCAGGGTGAGAACGTGATCGAAATCTAGATTGGGTGAGAAGAGAAGCTCCAACCGATCAAAGCGGAGATCAAAGGGAGAGTGGGGTGCTCAGTCGCCGTTGGTAGGGCGATAGAGAGCAAGAGGAGGTGAGAGTGGCAGCGCGTCCTCAGTGGCCACGCTCGAGAAGGAGAACGAAGATGCCGGAGTTGCGGAAGAACCTACTGACCAGCTACGGTGAGGTGGAGAGGGAAAGGGAGCCGATCAAGCTCAAATCGGAGAGGTTCAGGCCTACTTATAGGGTTCGACGGTTGTGAAGGGGGAAGAATCTGGACTGGTTTGTGTCTAGGTGCAGCTTAACCTCCGACGTCGTTTCCAATGCCGGTGAAGTTAACACCGTGACCTAATTAAGATTTAGGACAAATCCGAACTGGTGGATGGAGTTGAGGTGGTGAGCGCAAGCTCTAGGAGCTTGGCGATGATGTTTGGACGGAGAATGGACGGTGATCGTAAGGTAAATGCACCGCCAATCGTGAGGCGTCGAAGCGCATGAAGAAGGAAAGAAGAAGAAGAAGCGAAGTGTTCAAAGGGACCAAAATGTGAGAAAAACTATGGACCTTTTGGGAAGAAAAGGACTCGACTGTAATAAAATATAGGGACCAAAATGCAAATAGAGGCTTTTAAGGTTAATTTAAATTATTTTCTTTTCTAACTTTTTATTTATTTTTATAAATTAGCTAACTATTATATTAAAGCCATGTATTCACATTTTTGACTCATTTATTTATATTTATTAAATTTATTTACTTAAGTTATTACATACTTAAGTCTTAAGTTATTCTTAAGTTAAATAAGATATTAATTAGGTAACTAATTAATGGTATTTCGAGCCCATTTATTAATTAAGTTATTAATAATATTAATTGACATGTAATTTAGCATTTTTAACTCATTTTTAGGTTCTTCATTACTTTACCCTTTATTCTATAATTAACCCTTCTATATGCATATTCATAGCTAATTAACTAGGGAAACTAGTTAATTAGCGGTAATTAGAAGCCATGATGAGCCTCTCATCATACCCCCAAGCCAAAGTTTTGCTAGTCCCTAGCAAAATTAACTAGAAATACGATGATTTAAACACCAGGTTTAAATTATTATAAATAAACACTAAGTAGAGGAATTCACAACGCTATTTGCTGAATTCACAACACTACAATCAAGAAGGATATGTTGATCCTTACCCTTCCCCAGATTACATTGCATATAGGTCAGCACCTCCTTATGGACAATCCGAAAAGATTTATTATCAGGGAAGGCATCAAGAACCTCAAGTCGTTGACTCCCTTGCGTTGAACCCAAACCCACCCAACCCTGAACCAAACTATTTGGTTTAGGTTAACCAAGTCCAAGATAAGGTGTTAGCTAACTTAAGGAATACCAGTCAATCTCTAGAAGCTCAGTCAACACCTTGCCTTAAAGAATTGGAGCATCTGATTGAAATGATTGATGATTTTAACAAGTATTTGTTGGGTTGGCTCCATGATGTTAAGGATAAGGACACGGGTGAGTTTTTACTTAGGAAGTTATCGAAATTGAGGATGAGATTCGTGATTGTTCTAGTCCAATCTTGGGGGGATTCCCAGGATGAACCCTTGACAGGAGAGCCGATGTCAGAATCCACTCAAGAACCTGTAGGGGGGACACGTTTTACGAGACAAAGGTTGACCAGGTTGTTCTAGAGCAATCAAATAAGGATGAATCGATTTCTTCACCTAAGGTCTCTAAGTTGGGGTACGGGGAAATGTATGTTTCCATGGAACAAAAAGTGATTGATGATTTTGAGACATACATCAATGTGGATTTAGAATTCTTTGATTCTGAAGGTGAAGAATCGTTGTGTGAAGTCTCACCTAAATTTGAGGAAAATAATTTTAGTGAGACAAATGGGCCCGCAGAGTATGATAAATCATTTGACGGCCCAATAACTGAGGAAATTGATCATGTTCGGGCTCGCATGGCTGATTCAGATCCTCATTTCATGGAGGACTCAATTCAAAGCCCCGATCATCAATTACACCCCATTGAGCTTACTGATGAGTTTGATTTTGAGATCCCTAGACCCAAGTCAATTCTGATTCTGCAACAAATCTTGGACTTGGACATTTTAGATGGGATGATAAATATGCAAGAGGTCCCGAAATTCGAAATTCTAAATGAGGAGGATAGGAATGATGATTTGGGAAGCCAATTTCGGAGGAAGTAAAAGACCAAGTCTAAGGGTGCCTATTTGTCTGAAACCACCAACCTTGGACCAAGACCCTTATGACATCTTTGATTCAGAGGATGTCCAACCCAAGCGCACATTCATTGATTATCCTTTTGAGCTTGATTCCATTGTAACCCGACGTTTTGGACTTAGGTTGCATCCTTACAAATTGCAGGCTCGACCCCGCTTGCATGTTGATCTTAGGGTTTGGATAATTTTTATCCAGAACCTTAGATATTCTCGACCGTAGGGTATGGGTTTGCACCACAATCTGGTCCACATCTGTGTACATCTTCTCCTGGCAAGTCCAAAGCTAAATTTTATTATTATGATTTTTACCTCTCTTGTGAATTCTTTATTTCTTCTTCTTTGTATAGTGTGCCTAGCTGAAGGCATTAAATTTAGCATGTATATAGTTTCTTTTCATCTCAGAGCCGACTTGTTATTCACGCAATTCAGGTGCTTTCTACTCTACTCCACTCTGTTTCATGTCTTGTTAATACAATGAGGATATTGCATTAGATAGGCATGGGGGTGGATATCATTATCTGAATCATTTCGTTAGCTCCATAGATTTTTTATTATTATTAAAAAAAAGGCTGAATTAAGAAAGAGAACTTGGGCTTTAAAAATTTTTCAATCTTAGAGAATAAAGCTGTATGACTTGAACACTAAGACCCTTCAGGTCTTCGGAGTTAATCAGCTCGGGTGTCCACTAAAATGTGGATTTGTTTCTTGAGTCCTCACTAGTCTAAATATATTTCTAATTCGATTAAATAAGATGAGGTGATAAGTACATGACTTATTGATGAGAACCTCATCATAAACCCTAATTAGTACAATCTAATCCAAATATGTGTGAAAAAGCTCCTACAAAACCCAAAGAGAGGCTTAACTCAGAGAATTCTGAGTTAAAAAATAAAACAAATCATAAGGGGTAAAACTGTAATTTCACCAATGCAGTATGCGAATAGGATAATTGAGGGTCCAAACATAGGTCAAACAAGCTTAACAATGAGGGAAGTAGGTTGATCTGATCTGAAAAGTGTTATAGCAACTTCTAGGAATTAAATGATATTCTTTAACCCTAAAAACAAACCCACTTCAATTCACGAGGTTCGAGGCAGGATAAAAATCAACTAAATCCTCTAAAAATCATAGAAAAATATTTCCTAGGGTTTATAACCTTCAATTTGGCCTTTGAAACCTATTTTGACCTAAAATGAGAACCATGCCCAATTAATGACTTAATTTAGGTTTTTATGTAAATTGGCTGGTCAAACATGGTCCAACCTAGAATTAAAATTCACCATTAAAATCCTTAGGTTCAAATTAGTCTGGTATAAAAACTTGAGCCTAGGAAAAGACCTCCTTGACCGACTTTACAATTTGGTCCTCTTTATGTACTTTTTGACCCTTATCTTTTGAAACCCTTGCATTTAGGCTCCCAACTTCTCATTGTTGTTTGCAGGATGGTCCTCCCTGCCACTTCTGCGCAGCGCCATGCCTCCGGCAACCTTGCGCGGAGGATGGCGCCGCGCAGGGTAGGGCTGCCATCCTCTAGAACAGAAGGAGGTTTCCCTGCGACGTCCTCTATCGTAGGGACCCGCCCACGACCTCTGCCATCACCCATGCCTTCCGTGCGAACGCACGAAAGGCATGGGTATCCTTTCCGGGCATCCTCCGGGGAGGCTGGCACGACGCCACCTCGGTCCTCTCTCCGCGCCAAGACCTTTATAAGGAGCGGTAGCCCTTGCCGACTCCTTCAAGCTTCCTCTGGCGGAGAAATACCCCACCTTTCGTCCCTCCCTCCTCCGGTCAAAGTGCTCGAAGCCTCCGGCGATCTCCTCCTCCTCTTCCTCATCGCTCTGCTGCCTTACTTGCAGAAGGGTTTACTCTGCCATGTCATCCGCGCTAGGCTGTACCCGCTGGCGTCCTCCAACTGCTTCCTCGTCGCCGATACCCTCCCCCAGGGCGTCTTCGTCTTCAGCTCCGGCAGGCACGAGCCGGGCGCTGCTCTCTTCCCCTTCGTCGAGTAAATAGGTACAGAGTTTCCTCTCTCTCTCCCTTACATTTTCCCTCTCTTAATTTACCTTTTTATTCCACCTCACGCAACTTCCACCTCCACCTGCTCCGTCTCCGACCACCTTCTCCGGTAAGTCCATCCCTCTTCCACAGACCTGCTCACCCCTCGTCAACTACCCCAGAAGCTTCCCCGTACTCCACTTAACCAATCCCCCCTCTCCACTCACTACCAATCACCGCCTAATCACCCCCCGAACGAATGCATCTTCCCGCACATAGTCTGACCTAGGGCTACCTCCACACGCGCCCTCGCGTCTCGCCGACCCCCGCACTGCCTTCGCCGCACTCCGGCGAAGCTTCCCCTGTTTTCTGATGTGGCCGAGAGGCCATCTTTCTGCTTTCAGGTCAGAGCCCCCTCGCCGCCATTGCTGAGCTGCTGCAGCTCCTCTCACAGCTCTAGGCGTTCTCCAGCCCAAGTGCGAGTCCCAGGTAGCGTGGATTGTTGCTGCGAAGGAGCCCAGGCTTGCGAATTGGGTCGCAAGCCTCACAGCTGCCCCAATTGGTTGTAGTTCCCTCGCCTACGGGTGCGAGATTTGGAGGTGGGACTTTAGTCCCACCTCGTAAGTGTGCAGCCGTGCACCCACACTTATATTGAAAAAGTGCATCGGGCTTACTGCATTCAACACACGGGGGTCAGGTCCCTCTCACCCGCACGCAGCGCGCCACGCGCTCGCTCGCCCTCCCCTGCGCTCACGCCCCGCGGGTCTGGGCTGGATCTGACTACCCGACCACGCACTCCTCGCCCACCACCGCACGCCGGTGGGCATGGTCCCGGGCACGCTACCCGAACTTGAATATCCGGCTCTGGGAGAGCAGTCCTAAGAGAGATTCTGAGAAAGAGAGAGACGCGGGGAAGGGGTAGGGGTAGGTTTTGCATTGACCATTGTGTGAGCATGCAGGAAAGAAAGAAGGAAGAAGAAGAAGCAAGCTAAGGAAGAAGAAGAGAGGAGTGGCCGAAGCCTTAGTCGTACTCAGCAGCTGAAGAAGAAAGGAAGGAGAGGAGCTGAAGAAGAAGAGAAGGAGTTGCATTGTAGCAAACCGAAAGTTAAGTCGTCTGAGCATCAAGTCAGACGATGGAAGGGCAGTGGCCGGAGCAGAAAGAAGAGGAAAAGAAAAGGAGCAGAAGCAGAAAAGAAGAAGGAAGACATAGCCGCAAGCAAGGAAAGAAAGAAAAAGAAGAACATAAGAAAGAAGCAGAGAAGAAGAAGAAAAGCAAGAAGGCACAGTCGCAAGTAAAGAAGAAAAGAAGAAGAAACTAGAGAAAGAGAAGGAGATCAGCTGAAAGAGAAAGAAGGACGGATAGAAGAGGAAGAGAGAAGAAGAAGAAGCCAAGAGAACTCTCTCTCTCTCTCTCATTTTTGTAACCTAATTGATAACTTTTATACTTGTAGAATTCTAGTTGCTCCCTGAGTTCGACCTCGGGAAAACTTTGTATTCCGAGTAAAAATTTGTAGTAATTTGGTAGCTGTTTTGGCACATACTACAATGATTGTAAACCATATATAACCACAACGACAGCACTAGCACAAAACAAGCGAGCCACGGTTACTATTTTTGGTGCCGTTGCCGGGGAGCAACGGCTATTCTAGAAGTCATGAATTCTCTATTGAGTTTCTATTAATCTCTTCTCTTTTTGTGTGCAGGCACAGGAAATCAAGAAGACAAGCAGCTGCACAACAACCACTCCGAGGACGGGTAATTTTCTATCCTCTCACTATTAACCCCTAAATTCTGAAGAGGAAGAAAAAGAAAAGAATAAGCAATATAGGTACAACCTGTCTTCTATACTTAGTAAATCATCAAAAGCTGCATGTTTTCAATTTCAACCCCCTATTCCTGCACACACTATTAAGGGTATTTAAGGGCTAACACCTTCTTGCCTGAGCCCTAATTACCCAACAAAGAGCTAACTGGACCAAGTAGAGCCAACATAAGATTCCACGTTAGGGTTTTAGAGACACACTTCTTAAGCAAGAATGGAGAAATCTCAAAAGAAGTGTGCCTAAGCCATTATCTGAAAATACCTATTCAGAAAAACCCTAAGCAACTTGGCTCTTTAAAGACACTTGAACCCTAAAAGACAAGACCTAATAAGCTCTCAAAGGAACTAGCAGGTGAGGTTGACCCCTTGGGTCAACCAACCTTCAACTTAGGTCACTCTTTGCACTCGAAAAGGCTAAAGTTCAAGTGAAAATCTAAGCATCGTGATCTTAAACTGGTAGACTTAAGAGGTCAAGATCCTCATTTTGGTCTACCTGGAATCTCAGTGACAAGAGAGGTCGGGTGGGGGAAACCTTGTAACCCGTGGGGACGCTCTATCGTGTATTGGTCTTTGTGGGACTCACCCTCTCTGGCTGCCCAGGTAATTCTCAGGTGGACGATCTTTTGATCGAGGGGTCCATCTGCCTCGCACCTCTATAGTCACCCAACATTTTGGGTGTCTTGATTGGGTCTAGCACCTGCTAAACTCATCTCTTCCACCCGTGTATGTTTGGTAGGAGGTCCTTGAAACCTCCTTTAGAACTACACTCTCCTCGAGGCCGAGCCTCAGTTCCCTTGTTTGAGAAATCAACATTTCACATCGACCTTTCCTCAGACTCCGAACCCAACTCACCTTCTTCTTCCACAATGGCTCAGCCAGTTGAGGAAGAGAACAAACTGGAGTACCAGCTCCAGCGACTCAATGACCTCTTCCAGAAGTTTGTGCACCCATCGCAGTGTCCTATGTTGCGGGACCATTATAATCCTGCTGCTGTGGCTATTGAGCCTCGAGTCAGAATCTCGACTGGAGGACCTGATTCTGAATTAAAGCCCAATATGATTCATGCCATAGCTAAATTTCATGGGCTTAATTCTGAAGACCCCTTCCAGCACATCAAACAGCTAAAGCATCTGGCCCATACTTTTGGGTCAGATGCGCAAAATCAGGATATTCTCCTTATGAAGATGTTCTCCTTCTCCTTTATGGACAAGGCCGCTCATTGGTACTAAACACAGACCCGGCCGATCAACAATTGGGAAGAACTTCAGTTCTAATTCTTGAAGAAGTTCTTTCCCGTTGGTCGGACCAATGCCTTGCGCCATCAGATTACCCACTTCACGCAACAATCGGGAGAACCTCTCCATGTGGCATGGGATCGCTTCTAGGATCTCATGAGAAAGTGCCCCCATCACGGAGTTCCTAAATGGGAACAAGTCCAGTCTTCTTACCAGGGACTTCGTGAGGATATTAGGCTTTTCGTCAATGCAACTTGCGTAGGGAATATCATGGGTCAGCATGAGGACACCGTGTGGGAGATTTTCGGAAACATGTGCGAGAACTCCATCAATAATGACACCATAGGATTATTCGACAGGACGAATATCCACGCATCGATGAACCTTAGGGGAGCACATGAGACGCAGGGCCTGTCCGCATCAGTCGACCTGGAACTGATGGCCAGTCGATTGACAAGGTCTCTATCATCTAGAAGAAGGTGGATGAGCTGACTCAGCACTTGCAGCGAGCCACCTCTGCGCATAATTCCTTTGCACAGCATCCTTCCACACGGGAGACTGTGCAAAACATTCTCCACCGACCTTCTCCTGGGATGGATCAATATCCACCCCCATCTGATTCTCGGATCGGAGGACCCTCCGATCCTTTCTATGCTAGCCAGGGGAATTCCATTCCCTCATTCTCTGACTCTTTGGAGGTTCCTCAGACCTGCGAGGACCTCAACGCCATCTAGAATGACCAATTTTCCAACACCTACAATCCTGGATGGCGAAACCATCCCAACTTCCAGTGGGTGGGAAATTTCCAAACTCAAAGACCACCCTTTTAGCCCCGTCAACAACTACCTCGTCGTTACCAGCCGCCTTAGCCTCGGCCCAACCCTACTTATCCATCAGGGCCTAACTAAGACTAAATGTCCATCATCCTTCAGATTCTGGCTGACATTCAAAGAAGAAGCCAAGAGAACTTTCTCTCTCTCTCATTTTTGTAACATAATTGAGAACTTTTATACTTCTAGAATTCTAGTTGCTCCCTGAGTTCGACCTCGGAAAATCTTTGTATTCCGAGTAAAAATTTGTAGTAATCTGGTAGCTGTTTTGGCACATACTACAATGATTGTAAACCATATATAACCACAACGACAACACTAGCACAAAACAAGCGAGCCACGGTTACTACATATCAACTCGCCCTCTGATTTAAGGGGATTTTAATTCTAAGCATCTAAACACTATTTGCATTGACTTGCTTTTTGACGATTTTTTTGGAAATTGGGTAGCTAATAAACTTCTAGGGTAATATGGCTGGCAAGTTATCGTGGGTAACAGCCCATTGGTAGCCCATTGGTAAGTTGTCCAAAGCTTAGTCACATGACCACTTTTTTCCTGCTTTCTTTAGGTAAATCTTATATCTAGGAAGCCACCTACTTAGAAAAAAGAAGGAAAAAAATAGAAAAATATCCAAAAAGAAAAGAAAAAGAAATGGAAAAGGAGAAAAGAAAAGAAAAAAAGAAATAACCCACACTTCACCGCACGAGTATGGCAGGCAAGTTATCATGGGTAACAACCTATTGGTAGGTTGTCCATATCCCAGCTCAAGAAATGCACATATAATTCCAAAACACTTAGGAAGAAGCGGAGAAATAGAATAAGCCGGGGAGATATACACTGGGCTCGCCCTTGTGTGAACCCTATAAAAATAAAAGTAGGGAGAAAGCTACCGGTCGAATAGATACACCTTTAGGCAGAATTTCTTTTCAAGGTCACCTAGGGGCGTAGAAACCCAAAGTCCATTCTAATCATCGATCAGTGAGTCTATCACATTTCACACATAAAGATGCTTAGAACTTAGGGTTCTCTTCGAGTCTTGGGTGGGTTGAGTCACCGTAGAAAGCTACTCTAAAACCCTAAACTCAAAAATCCAAAAAAATTAGAAAAGAAGAAAAAGAAGAAAAAGATCCTTCTTTGAATAAGGCGAGAACTTGAGGCAGTCTGTATTTTGGCAATCACCCGGGTGCTGTTGTGTCTTTGCAGTTCAGGTCTTAGTTAAAATTCATAAGAGTTGAAAAATAACTATTGCCCAAGAAATCCGACCTAATTCTCTTATAAATAACATGTAGTTTTGCTAGGGACTAGCAAAATATAGGCATAGGGATGTGATGTAAACATGTTTATATCACATAAACCGTCTATGTTTGCACATTCTTAGGCATATAGTTGCATTATGCATTCTAAATATTGCATAACATGCATCATCATGCATTTAGGATAGATTGCATAAATTTTAGGTTAATTTCTCCTTTTTATGGTCAGGTGATAGGGCGACCATTAATTGGGGCCTCGGATTAAAGATCCAACCGTACGGATCTAATCAGGGCGACAACTGGAGTTCACCGACTCCAAGATTGCCCTGATCGGACTTCTGTAGCATCTGATATAGTCTGAGAAAGATCAGAGGTCAAGGGCCACTTCAGATGACAGGTTCGACCACATTGATTGGTTTAGATCGACGATCGCGGCCCAACGGCATGAAAATCGACCCAATTCAACATCCGTGGCACCATCTACAAGACACAAAAGATGGATGGCCAAGATGGCACCATGTGGCGCCATCTCAGCCGCCCATATCGGCCAAGGACACCTGTCCTTTCTCTCTCCTCAACCGACCATCAGATCTAGGCCATTGGATTTTGATCCAATAGCCATGGACTCTCGTGACTGATGTAAACACATTTACACTACTTAAGATGTCTATTTATGCATGTTCTTAAGCATAGATTGCATTGAATGCTATAAATATTACATAACATGCATCATCAAGCATTTAGAGTAGTTTGAATAAAATGGAGATTAATTATCTCCTTTTATGTTCATGGATAGGGCAAATTTTTATCGGGGCCTCGGATCGAAGATCCAACTGTACAGATGTGATCAGGGCGACGATTGGAGTTCAACAACTCCAAGATCGCCCTAATCAGACTTTTGTAGCATCAGATAGTGACCGGGGAACCCTAGAAAATCAAGGGCCAAGATGGTGTGAATCCACACTTCAAACGACAAATCCGACAGCACGGATGGATTCGGATCGACGATCGTAACCTAACGGCGCGAAAATCGACTCAATCCGACAACCGTGGCACCATCTACATTATCTAGAAGATGGACGGCCAAGATAGCGCCATGTGGCACCATCTCAGCCGTCCAATCGACCCTCAAGCACCACCGCACCTTCTCTTTCTCAATCAGAGCGCTGCTTCTCCGCCGTTGGATCTTGATCCAACGGTTGTGGACGCGCGCGCCTTAAATTGTCCGCGCGACACTTTCCACCGCGCAGCGCAGCTGTCGCGAGGCCATGCGCGTTCACAGGACGCGAGTTCGACTCGCGATCTGCGGGCGTGAGCGATTAAAGGCGACCGCCCGATCAGCTGTGGGCGACCCAGATCACCCGATAACGCCTACGCGCTATTGCACGAACGGCGAGGACGCGGCATTGCACGTGGGCGAGCGTGTAGCGCAGGAGGGTGAAGGCGTGATCTAAGCCGTCCGATCTTGCGATTGGACGGCTGAGATCGGTTGGACGTGCGTGTGCGTTGAGCGCGCAAGCAAGCGAGCGGGTGCACGCGCGCCGCCCACTACGCCCACATTTAGACCTTTAACGACGGTTTTATCCGTCACTAAAGGTCCTGAATTAATGTTTTAAGAGTTGTAATGACCAAATTTCCCCCACTCCTTGAAACTATAAAAGGAGATCCCCTTCATACAAAATTCTCATCCCTTCCCTCTCTTCTCTCCCTCTCCAAAGCTCAAGAGAAGCTTTTCCCACACCCGGGATGCTTCTCGAGAGATAAAGTCAATTTTTCGTCCTCCTTTCGGAAACGGATCCCACGACGACGACGTGTTGCCTTGTTCCCGTTCTTCCTGCTTCGCCCTCCTTCGTCCTGCTTTGTCCTCCTTCGTCCAGGCGTCGTCCCGTCCGGCTCGTCCTTCAAGCGACCGTCGAGGAAGATATTTCTCTCCCCATTCTTTTAGTGCTTTCTAGAGTAGTTCGGCTCGTCCTCTAAGCGACCATCGAGGGGGATATCTCTCTCTTTATTCTTTTTACTGCTTTCTAGAATAGATTTACTGCTTTCTAGTGTAATCATTTTTCCGCTTTCTAGTGTAATGAACAATCGTTCTGATGATGAAATTCTATGTTTATTTTACATCTCATTTTGATTTTTGTTTGTAATATTCTTTCTCTCTCTTATTCTCTCTCTCTCTCACTTTTCTATTTATTGTAAATAGTTAGATAGTTTTAATCAATTGAATTTTTTCGTGACAAATAAAAGCAAACGCGTAGTTTTTAAATTAAACGTCTGCCTCCCTGTGTTTGACCCCGAATTTCTATTTCGGTATAAATTTTATTTGTTGAACATGAGTTCTTCGCATTCATACTACGACAGGTTTTCAAAACCGAACGCGTTAGTGTAGCAATTCGCACATTCAACATTTTGGCGCCGTTGTTGGGGAGGCGACGCTCTTTGATTTTTTCTTCGTGTTCTTAATGAGAACCTCATCATGAGCCATAACTAGCTCATTTTGACCTAATACAAAGGATAAAAGCTCCTACATAACTCAAGGAAAGGCTTAACTCAGAGAATTCTGAGTTTAAGGAGAAAACGAGTCATAAGGGGTAAAAATGTAATTTTACCAGTATAATCTGCATACAGGGTAATTCAGGGTCCAAACATAGGTCAAAGAAACCTAATAAGAATAAAAGTGGGATGAGATGATCTGACAAGGGTTACAGCAATTCCAAGGAACTAAATGATAATCTGTAACCTTAAAACAAATCCACTTCAATTTGCGAGGTTCGAGGTAAAGTAAAAATAGAATAAACCCTCTAAAATTCATAGAAAAATAATCTCTAGGGTTCATAACCTTCAATTTGGCCTTAGGAATCCATTTTGACCTACATTGAGAACCATGCCCAATTAACAACTTAATTTAGGTTTTTACGTAAATTGACCGGTCAAACAAGGTTTAATCTGGAAATAAAATTCACCATCATAATCCTTAGGCCCCAATTAGTCATGTATAAAAACTTGAGCCTAAGAGGAAACCTTCTTGACCAACTTTGCACTTTGGTCCTCATTTATTTACTTTTTGACCCTCAACTTTTGAACCCTCACATTTCTGCCCCTAACTCTCCTTCGTTCTTTGCATTCAGGTCCCTCCTGCCAAAACCTGACCAGCACCATGCTCCGGCGACCTTGCGCGGAGCATGGCGCCGCGCAGGATAAGGGGGAGGGTCTGGCAAGTAAACCGGGGGTGTCCTGCGTCGTCAGCCGTCGCAGGAACACCCCCTGGTCGCTGCAACCCACCATACCGGCCGTGCAAACGCACGGACGGTATGGGTCTCCATCTCCGGCGTCCTTCGGCGAGGGAGACACGTCGTCTCCCTCCGCCCTCCTCTCTGATTCCGCCTCTCTAAATACCCCCGTCGCTCCGCCGTTCTGAGTAGCTCGGTCCTGACGGAGAAAGACCCCCACTTCCTCTCTTCCCACTCCGACAGGAAGCCCTCCAACTCCGGCGGCCTCTCCCCTTCCTCCTCTTCGCTCTGCCGCAATACCAGCAGCAGAGACTCCTTTCTGATTCTCCTTCGCGTCGCGCAATACCGGCGCGCGCTGCTTCAGCCCCGTCGCCGCCGCCGTTCTCTCCCTCTGGGCATTTCTTCTCCAGCTCCGGTAGGTACGAGCCGGCAGCCACTTCGTCCCCTTCGTCACTTTAGTTAGGTTAGAATTAGTCGTCTCTACCCCCTCTTTCTTTTCCTCGCTATTTTACATTCAATTAAACCCTCGACCAACCCGACCACCGTCATCTTCCACACCTCCGGCCATCTTCCAGCGAGTCGCTCCCGTCATTCCGCCACTCCACACGACTCGCTGACCCCCACAGAACCTCCACCTCCTCACCCTGATCAACCTCCGCCCTTCCACTTCCCCCAAATCACCCTCTGCAACTCCACCGAACAAACCCATCTCCCGACCCACAGTCCGACCTAGGGCAGCCCTTGCACGCCGCCCCACGCCTCGCCACCACCCGAACGAGCTTCGCCGCACTCTGGCGAAGCTCCCGACACCTTCTGATTAGGCTGAGAGGCCATTTTGCTGTGAACAGGTCACCCGTCCTCCACCGCCATTGCTGTGCGGAAGAAGCTGCTTCGACCTGCTGCTCCAGGCGCGCCGAGCCCAGGTCACGTTCCCAGGCTGTGCGAGGTGTCTTCGCAAAGCGTCAGGCTGCAGTTGAGGCGAAGCCCTCGTGCGAAGCCTCGACCGCCGCTGCCTCCTCCGCGCAGGCGTCAAATTGAGGTGGGACATTTAGTCCCACCTCGGAAGGCTCTGAAGGAACAAAGAGGTACAAATAGAAAAAGTGCTGAAGGCTTATCTCCTCAGCACACGGGGTGAGGTCCCCTTCACCCTCCCGACTACCCGGCCTCGTCCGCACGCACGCCTCGCGGACCTGGCCCGACCCGACTTAGCCTGACCTGCACTCCTCGCCCACCACTGCACGCCGGTGGGCCTGGACCCGGGCGCGACCCGTACCCGACTACCCGGCAGCTCTGGGAGAGCTTTCCTAAGAGCGACTTCTGTGAGAGAGAAACGCGGGGGGAGGGTAGAGTAGGTTTTTGCCCACTGACGAGAGCTTTGAAGTGTGCAGGCACAGGCGAAGAAGAAGAAGACGAGAGAGGCAGAGAAGAAGGACGACGAAAGCTGAAGGAAGGAGGAGCACTGTAGCAGCGGCGGTTTAAGTCGTCTGATTGGAAAATCAGACGACGTCCTGAAGGCAAAGAAGGAGAAGGAAGGCGAGGCAGAGGAGAACACAGAGAGGCCAAGGGAAGAACTGAAAGAAGAAGAAGAGCACGAGAAGAAGAAGATCTGAAGAAAGGAAAAGAAGAAAGAAAGAAGAAGAAGAAGAACAGGACCGCAAGGGAGAAGAAAAAGAAAGAGACGAGCAGAAACAAGAACTGAAAGAAGAAGAAGAGCATCACTACTGCTGCAGATAAAGCAGAAGAGCCAAGCAGAAGAAGATAAGCAAAGAGAAAAGAAGAGAAGAAGAAAGAAGCCAACAAATTCTCTCTCTCTCTTTCTTTATTTTTTTTGTAAAAGAAACTTGTATCTCTAGAATACAACTTGCTCCCTGAGTTCGACCTCGGGAACTCTTTTATTTCCGAGTAACAAATTGTATTAAACTAGTAATCACTTCTCTATACTATACTACGACGAAATAATAGAACTATAGAGGAAGGTCGTCACCAGTTCTTGTAGCTTACAAATAATTTACCTCTCTTCTCTCCTTTCTTATTGTGATTGCAGGTACTCTTTTGAGACAAGCAAACGCGGTAGATTGGAGTAAAGTGCTGTGGAAGGTTTTATAAGTTACCCTTACCTCCCACCCATTAGATTTCATTTCACCACATAATAACACAAACATCAATCAACCTAGGTGTTCTTATAAATTATAAGGTTAGATTGTTTGTTGTTTGACACCCACACCTGCCCCAACCCCCACATTAAAAAAAGAAAAATAAAAAAATCTCACAGAGGTACACAACCTCATCTGATTTTCAAACCCAATCAGTAAACCTATCTTTGGAGCCGGTACACGCACTCAAACACATAATTGAGTATAAAGCAGATTAGGTAATCACTTTTGTGCCTAATTAAGTGGTGTAACAGGCCAATTGTTTGAGTTGATTGGGCTGCACCACTTCAATTAAAATCAACTCATTAAGTAGCTGCCATTTAGGTTCAACTCTTAGGGATTTACCAGGCACTCCACATTCTTTTAAGTTTTAAAGGAAAACATCTCCACCTGTGCTTTCAAAACCTGGTGTGCCAACAAAACTTGTTTGAAAACACCTAAAGTTGAATCCTAAAAGCTACTAAGCAAGATTTGAACTCTAAAATTCATCACACCAAAAGTAATCTTGCTTGAAAACCACTGGTTGTGCACGCACACACAAATCAATCAATCATTAAGGGCACAACCTAGATAAAGGGTCCATCACATTCCAAAGCATATTCAAACCTAGCCCTAAATAAAACAGAGTAGACGTTGGCCTTAAGGATTTGACTCGCTCTTCAGAGCCCAGAACGAGATTATTTTTGATTAGTCTGTTTCTACTATTTAATCTGATGTCTAGCTAGGGGAGCAGAATCAAATGATCGCGGCTTGGGGGTACACTAGGAACCGGAGGCGCAAGCCAAAGGAAGAACCTTCTCCCCAGTCCCTCTTTCTAACATGTTGGATTGAATAGACAAAAGTAGATCAAATAGTTTCTCTATCTCATGACGGGTTTTGGGAGTTTGTAGGTCTTTAAGCTAGCCCACTTAAGGATAGGTTTGATTATTTATATTGTATGGCGCCTTTCCTCCTCCCGTGTCTCATGAATCCCTCCACATATTACACGCATTCCCGCTCTTTCCCTCCTGTTTTGAATTATCCTCAACATGACGATTATCCCAACTTGTACTGTAATCAACCATCAGTTAGTTGGGATAACTCGGATTGGGGACATAGTTCTAGACCTCTGTGTTTAGGGTCTAACCCTGAACACTGTGATTGTGATTTTTATCCTTCTCAAAGTCACATCGATTATAGATCGTTATCCTTTTATGAACAACCTAATACGATTTACAATTAAGAAGGATACACTGATCCTTACCCATCCTATGATTACTGTAACGACCCGGTTCCCGAGTCCTTACGAGACACGAGAACCGGACCGACTCAACTAATCCCAAGACCTAGTCGTCCAACGAGGAAGTAACCAAAAGACAGTAAAATAAACCACATTCAGCATGAATATAACTAACAGTAAGAAAGTACACCAGTAAGGAAAGAAACTAGTACAGTAGGTACCACCACAACAGTAAAACAGCATTTATCATATAACAAGAACTGCAGGTAAAGAAGGTACAGCGGAAACAAAAACTACTCACTAGAACAGAAACAAAAGAGGTACAAAAGGCTGTGGTAACTCTACTGGACCCTACTCGGCCCAGCGTCCTCTGCAGCCGCCGACCCTGGCTGCTCAACACCTGGTCCTGAAAAAGGTAACGAGTGTAACACGTCAGCAAAACGCTGAGTAGAGTGGCAGACTAACTAAAGGCAACAGTAGAGTGTACAGTAGCTGTTATGTTCTATTACTTCCTTTATTCACATCTTTCAATTTTTCTCACTATTTCATTTGTTTCTCAGATCCTTTGCTTGATCTCGAATGTCCTCGTGGGAACGATCTTGATTGCAGTCTTTTCCAAAAGTAGAAGTAGCACGTGGTGCTCTCCTGGCCGGGAGAGTCCCCCGTGGTGATCCTACCCTCAGTCAACCACCCCAAGGTCACTGACAGACGTAACGGTGACTACGGCACGCGCGATAAACGCACAGGTAGCTAGCCCGCACTGGCACGCGGTCAGTCGTTTCCGTTAACGGGTGCGCCCAAAGCACAGCACGGAACCAGGGCAGAGCCCTCTCAGTAACAGGGGTCCAACCCCTCCACAGTAACCAAACCGGGGCCTTGCCCCTCCACAGTCCGCGCACCCTCGCCTGACTACCCTGGTTTGCCCTAGTGGGCCTGACAAGTCGGTGGAGGAGGCTAGCAGAACCCCGGGGCCCGTGGGGTAGCTAGTACTCTCTTAACACTACTAGCTCTCCTCGGTACTACGGACACGAGGGCCAACAAGTCGGTACAGAGCGGCCAATCCTAACCCCGGGTCCCTGGGGCGGCTGGCCCCACTCTGCACTAAACAGGTACAGGTACTTCCCTTGGTACTGCGTACCCAAGAGACAGTACAAACTACATCTCAGTTTCCATTCCTTTTTCTTTCCAGGAGTTCCACTCCTAATTCCCCGTAGGGTTCCAGCTCTTTATCTCAGAACATCATATGTTTCACTTTCCAGATTCACGTTCTCAAAATCCATGATCTCAATCATGTTTCTTTATTCATAACAGACAGCTATTAATTCAAATTACAGGCAGCTTTATATTCCTTTCCATTTTTTTTTCCAAGACTGCAGTATTATACATTCCACTAGTTCTTCCATCCTAGGGTTCATGTCACATCCTAGGATCTAGCATACAACTAGTTTTCCAGCCCTAGGATTCATGCATCACCTAGGAGCTATCATTCCATACATTTCTCATTCCTAGGATTCATGCAATGTCCTAGCTTCTAGTTATGGTTCCATACTTTAACAGATTTTATTAATAAACTTAAGCCACTCTACCAGGTACAACGGGAGTAATGGGGGCGTGATCGGGAATCCCGCGTGCCTCCGCGACTCTCAAGACTGCAACCGAACGGGGTCCTATCACAAGGATCAAACACAAGGAGTGTCTCAAAACAGTGTATAGCTACTGTAGAGGGGTAGAGGAATTACTTCTGAAAAGAACGCAACTCGAATCGCGGAAAACGAAGCCTGAACGGGCCCTAAACGGGTCGAAAAAGACGATACTGTGCAAAATCAGACGTCTGGAACTCCTTCCAGACGTCTTAAAAAGTGGATCAGAGAATTACCTGTTCAGCGTGGTTTCCCAGACGTCCAGAAGTCTGCGGGGACGTCTGCCCTAGATCCCAGACGTCCGATGGTCCCTCCGGACGTCTGGAGGTCACTCCCGCCGTTTGGTACAACTTCCAGACGTCTGATTCGCAAAGGATGGCGAATCAGCGAACCTGCGCACAGCCAACCCCCTCCCTCAGTACGGTCAGTCGACAAGAAGGAAGAAGAAGGCGGAAACTCACCTTTCAGACGTCTGTATGATCTTACAGACGTCGACCTTGCCGTCTGTCTATCAATCCAGACGTCTGATTCTGGAAATTTTTCCAGAATCAGGACCCTGCTCGGCCTCCGCTCGCGACGCCGCCCGCATCGCACCTCGCGCTCCTGCTGCTCATACCGCAGCAGGTCCCTCTCCGCGTCGCTCCGCGCCCCCTGCGCCCTCCGCCGGCCGGCCAAGCCGCTCCGGCGAGCTCTCCCTCACGGCAGAGCTCCGCCCTCGCACGCTGCACCTCCGCGCTCACTGCGGCCGCCACTGCCGCCCTCGCGTCCGCTCGCTCTCACGCACAGGAAGGAGAAGAAGGAGGAGACGGTGGAGGCGGGAGGGGAGGCGTGGCCCTTTTAAGGCCGCGCGAGGAGGAGAGAGAAGGTGGCAGGCCGCCTGCAGCCGCAGAGAGAAAAAGAGGGAATATGCGGTCTGCGCACTCAGGCGCGCAGGCGACTCGCGTGTGTCGAAAATAACGGATTTCCAGACGTCTGGAAACGATCCCAGACGTCTGGTACGACGTTTGGGCCACCTCCCAGACGTCTTAAAAGACGTCTGGGGCACACATTCGTTACAATATAACAAACTCAAAGGAAGTTTCGTCCCCGAAACTTGCGCCAACTAGGGTGCGGGAAAAAGATGTCCAATAAACCATAACAAACTCAAAGAGGACCGAAGCCGATCCGAAAAGACGTACCCGCGAAAAGCTCCGGGTACCGCTCCCGCATTGCCGCCTCAGGCTCCCAGGTAGCCTCCTCGTACCGCTGGCTCCTCCACAAAACCTTTACCAAGGGTACTTGCTTTCGTCTCAACCTGCGGACGGCTCTGTCTAGGATCTGTACTGGCCGCTCGGGGTTGGTCAGGTCGTCGCTCACCTCGACGCTCTCGTGACTCAGTACGTGACTGGAATCGGCTACGTACTTCCTGAGGTTGGACACGTGGAACACGTCGTGCACACCAGAAAGCTGCGGGGGAAGGGCAAGTCTGTAAGCAACGGGTCCAACCCGCTCCAGGACCTCAAAGGGCCCCACGAACCTCGGCGCGAGCTTCCCTCTCACCCCAAACCGCTGTAAGCCCTTCATGGGCGAAACACGAAGGAAGACGTGGTCCCCAACCTCGAACTGCACCTCTCTGCGTCTGCGATCCGCGTAGCTCTTCTGTCTGCTCCTGACAGTGCGGAGTCGTCTGTGGATCTGCTCCACTACCTCCTGACTCTGCCGGATCAACCTGGGGCCAACCTCCCACATGGTCCCCACCTCAACCCAACTCAAGGGTGTCGTACATTCCATCCGTACAGAGCCTCGTAGGGAGCCATGCCGATGCTCGAGTGATAACTGTTGTTGTATGCAAACTCCGCCAGGGGCAGGTGCTCCTCCCAAGAGCCCCTCCAGTCCAGTACACAGGCACGCAAAAGGTCCTCAAGTGTCTGTATCGTGCACTCAGACTGTCCGTCCGTCTGGGGGTGGTAAGCCGTGCTAAACCTCAGCCTCGTCCCCAAGGCCTGCTGAAACTCAGCCCAAAACTGGGATGTAAAGCGGGTATCCCGGTCGGATACGATCTCCCGCGGAACTCCGTGTAGTCGCACCACATCACGGATATACCTCTCTGCCAACTGTGCTGGTCCCAAAGTGACTCGGATCGACAAGAATCGCGCCGTCTTCGTCAATCTATCCACTATTACCCAGACTGCGTCGTGTCCCCGCTGGGTAACAGGTAAGCCCACCACCAAGTCCATGGTGATGCTTTCCCACTTCCACTCTGGCACTGGAAGCGGCGGAAGCGGCCCTGCAGGCCTCTGATGCTCGGCTTTCACCTGCTGGCACACTAAGCACTGCTGCACGAACTCACCCACATCCCGCTTCATCCCTCTCCACCAAAACTCGCTTCTCAAGTCATGGTACATTTTCGTGTTTCCGGGATGTATGGTGAATCTGGAACCGTGTGCCTCAGTCAGGAGCTCTCTCAACAGCTCCTCGTCTCTGGGAACGCACAACCGTCCCCTCAAGCGTAGCACCTGGTCTATGAAAGAGAAGTCCCCTCGGTCCCCTGATAGTACTCTGTCGCGCAAAGACTGCAAGTACGGATCGGCCATCTGTCCAACCCATGCACGCATTCATTGATTATCCTTTTGAGCTTGAATTCTCTATAACCTGACTTTTTGGTCTTAGGTTGCATTCTCATAAATTGCAGGCCCGACCCTACTTGCATACTGATTTTAGGTTTTGGGAAATTTTTATCCAGAACATGAGATATTCTCGATTATGGGGTATGGGTTTGCATCACAATCTGGTCTACATTTGTGGACATCTACTGACAGGTCAGAGGATTTTTATGTTTATTATGATTCTGACCTGCACCTGTGAATTCTTCATTTCTCTTCTTTGTATAGTGTGCCTAGCTAAAGGCACTAAATTCAGTACATATACAATTCTTTTTAGTTTCTATCTCGGAGCGGACCTGACATTCATGCAATTCAGGTGTTTTCTACGCTATTCCACTCTGTTTTATGTCTTTTTAATAAAATGAGGACATTGCATTAGATAGCATGGGGGGGTGGATATTCATCTCTGAATTTATTCGTCAACTCCGTAGATTTGTTTTATTTTATTAAAAAAAAAAGTGGAATTAGGAAGGAGAACTTGGGTTTAAGAAAGTTTTCAATCTTAAGAAATACTACATTATGATTTGAACACAAAGACCTTTCAGGTTTTTGGACTTAATCAGCCTGTGTATCCACTAAAATTGTGGATTTATTTTTTTAAGTCATCGCCAACCTAAATTCTATTTTAATTGGAGTAAATAAGTTTGGGTGATAAGTACCCGACTTATCAACCTGCCCTCTAATTTGAGGGAACTTTGAGTTTTTAGCATCTACATACTTTCTTTGCTCTGACTCGTTGTTCGGCGATTCTAATGGAAATTTGGTAGCTAATGAACCTTCTAGGGTGATATGGCTGGCAAGTTATCGTGGGTAACAACCCATAGGTAGGTTATCCAGATCCCAGTCACGGGACCTTTCTCTTTTTGCTGCCTTTAGGTAAATCTTAGACCAGGGATGCCACCTACTTAAAAAAAAAAATCAAAAAGAAAAGGAGAAAAGAAAAGAAAAAAAAAGAAATAAACCACACTTTGCCGCACGAGTATGGCTGGTAAGTTGTCGGTGGTAACAGCTCATCGACCGGTTGTCCAGAACCTAGCTCAATAAATGCATTGAAAATTCCCAAAACACTTAGGAAGAAGCGGAGAAGTAGAATAAATCGGGGAGATATACATTGGATTCACCCTTGTGTTGACCCTGTAAAAAAATAAAAGTAGGGAGAAAGCTACTAGTTGTAAAGATACACCTTTAGGAAGAATTCTTTTTTTAGGTCACCTAGAGGCGTAGAAATCTGAAGTCCGTTTTAACTGTCGGTCAAACGGGTCTATCACATTCACAATAAGATGCTTAGAACTTAGGGTTCTCATCAAATCTTGGGTGAGTTGAAAGGCCATAGAAAGCCACTCTTAAACCCTAAAACTTGAAAATAAAAAAAAAAATTAAAAAAAAGGAAAAAGAGAAAAAGAAAATTTTCTTTGAATAAGGCGAGGGCTTGAGGCAATCTGCATTTTGGCAGATACTCAGGCACTGTTGTGTCTTTGAAAGTTCAGATCCTAAGTAGACATTTTCTTAATGATTGAAAATAACTTATGCCCAAATAATCCAACCTGATTCTTTTATAAATAGTATATAGTTTTTGCTAGGGACTAGCAAAAGATAGGCATGGGGGTACGATGTAAACACGTTTACACTACTTAAGATGTCTATTTATGCATGTTCTTAAGCATAGGATTGAATTGCATGCTATAAATATTGCATAACATGTATCATCTTGCATTTAGAGTAGTTTGAGTAAAATGGAGGTTAATTGTCTCCTTTTATGTTCATGGACAGGGCAAACTTTTATCGGGGCCTTGGATCGAAGATCCAACCGTACAGATGTGATCAGGGCACTGATTGGAGTTCAACGACTCCAAGATTGCCCTAATCAGACATTTGTAGCATCAGATAGTGACCGGAGAACCCTAGAAGATCAAGGGCCAAGGTGATGTGAATTCGCAGTTCAAACGACAAATCCGACCACACGGATGGATTCGGATCGACGATCCCAGCCTAACGACATGAAAATCGACTCAATCCGACAACCGTGGCACCATCTACATCATCCAGAAGAAGGACAGCCAAGATGGCGCCATGTAGCGCCATCTCAGTCGTCCAATCGACCCTCAAGCATCGCCGTGCCTTCTCTTCTTCAATCAGAGTGCCGCTTCTCCGCTATTGGATCTTGATCCAATGGCTGTGGACGCGCACTCATTAAATTGTCCGCGCGACACTTTCCACCGCGCAGTGCAGCGGTCGCGAGGCGTTGTGTGTTCACAGGACGCGAGTTCGACTAGCGATCTGAGGGCGCGCGCGATTAAAGGCGACTGCCCGATCGGCTATGGGCGGCCCAGATCACTCGATAGTGCCCACGCGCTATTGCATGCGCGGCGAGGATGCAGCATCGCTCGCGGGCGGGCACGCAGCGTAGGCGGGCGAAGGCGCGATCTAAGCCGTCCGATCTCGCGATCAGACAACTGAGATTGGTTGGATTGCGCGTGCGTTGAGCGCGCACGTAAGCGAGTGGGCGCACGTGCGCCGCCCACTATGCCCAAGTTTAGACCTTTAGCGACGGTTTTATCCGTCAGTAAAGGTTCTGAATTAATGTTTTAAGAGTTGTATTGACCAAATTGCCCCCACTCCTTGCAACTATAAAAGGAGACCCCCTCCATACGAAATTCTCATCCCTTCCTTCTCTTCTCTACCTCTCCAAAGCTCAAGAGAAGCTTGTCTCACACCCGGGATGCTTCTCGCGAGATAAAGTCAATTTTTTGTCCCCTTTTCGGAGGCGGATCTCGCGATGACGACGACGTGCTACCCCGTTATTGTTCTTCCCGCTTTGTTCTCCTTCGTCCTTTTTCGTCTAGGCGTCGTCCCGTCCGGCTCGTCCTCCAGGCGACCGTCGAGGAGGATATTTCTCTCCCCATTCTTTTAGTGCTTTCTAGAGTAGTTCGGCTCGTCCTCCAAGCGACCGTCGAGGATGATATCTCTCTCCCCATTCTTTTTGTTGCTTTCTAGAATAGATTTACTGCTTTCTAGACTAGATTTACTGCTTTCTAGTGTAATCATTTTCCCGCTTTCTAGTGTAATGAACAATCGTTCTGATGATGAAATTCTATGTTTATTCTACATCTCATTTTGGTTTTTATTTGTAATATTCTTTCTCTCTCTTATTCTCTCTCTCTTTTCTATTTATTGTAAATAGTTAGATAGTTCTAATCAATTGGATTATTTTGTGACAAATAAAAGTAAACGCGTAGATTTTAAATCAAACGTCTGCCTCCCTGTGTTCGACCCGGAATTTCCATTTCGGTATAAATTTTATTTGTTGAACACGAGTTCTTCGCTTTCATGCTACGACGACAGGTTTTCAAAATCGAACACGTTAGCGTAGCAACTCGCATGTTCAACAGTGCCTTAATTCTTAAACATGCCTCAAGTGACCGCGTAGCTCAGCGGTTGAGCACTCAACGTGCGAGAGGAGGGCACAGGTTCTCTAACGAACGCGTGCCCCAGACGTCTTTTAAGACGTCTGGGAGGTGGCCTAGACGTCGGACCAGACGTCTGGGATCACATCCAGACGTTTGACCAGACGTCTGGGATCGCTTCCAGACGTCTGAAAATCCGTTAATTTCGACACGCGTGAGTCGTTTGAGCGTCTGAGCGCGCAGACCGGATATTCGCTTATTCCCTCTTTCCCTGTGGCTGCAGACGCCTGCCACGTCCTCTCTCTCCTCCTCGCGCGGCCTTAAAAGGCCACGCGCTCCCTCCCGTCGTCTCCACCGTCTCCTACCTCTTCTCCTTCAGCTAGTGAGCGTGAGCGCGAGCGCGAGGGCGGCGGCAGTGAGGGCGGAGGAGGTGCGGCGTGCGAGAGCGGAGCTCTGCCGTGAGGGCGAGCTCGCCGGGGCTGCTAGGGCCGGCCGGCGGAGGGCGCAGGGGGCGCGGAGTGACGTGGAGGGGGGGACTGCTGCGGTCTGAGCAGTAGGCGCGCGAGGTGCGACGCGGGCGGCGTCGCGAGCGGAGGCCGAGTGGTGCCCTGATTCTGGAAGAATTTCCAGAATCAGACGTCTGGGTTGATAGCCAGACGGCGAGGACGACATCTGGAAGACCTTCCAGACGTCTGAAAGGTGAGTTTTCCGTCTTCTTCCTTCCTGTCGACTGACCGTACTGAGGGAGGGAGATGGGTGTGCGCAGGCTCGGTGATTCGCCATCCAACGCGAATTAGACGTCTGGGTGTTGTACCAGACGGCGGGAGCGACCTCCAGACGTTCGGGGTGACCATCGGACGTCTGGGAGCTAGGCCAGACGTCCCCGCAGACTTCTGGACGTCCGGGAAACCACGCTGAACAGGTAATTCTCTGATCCACTTTTTAAGACGTCTGGAAGAAGTTCCAGACGTCTGATTTTGCATAGTGTCGTTGTTTTTGACCCGTTTAGGCCCCGTTCGGGTTCCGTTTTCCGCGATTCGAGTTGCGTTCTTTTAAGAATTAATTCCTCTACCCGTCTACAGTAGCTATACACTGTTTTGAGACACTCCTTGTGTTTGATCTTTATGATAGGACACCGTTCTGTTGCAGTCTCAGGGGTCGCGGAGGCACGCGGGATTCCCGATCATACCCCCATTTCTCCCGTTATACCTGGTAGAGTGGCTTTAAGTTATTAATAAAATCTGTTAAATTATGGAACCATAAATAGGACCTAGGACATTGCATGAATCCTAGGAATGAGAAATAGATGGAATGATAGGTCCTAGGTGTTGCATGAATCATAGGACTGGAAAACTAGATTGTATGATAGATCCTAGGATATGGCATGAATCCTAGGATGGGAAAACTAGTGGAATGTATAATACTGCAGTCTTGGAAAATGGAAAGAGATATAAAGCTGCTTGTAATTTGAATTAACAGCTGCCTGTTGTGAATAAATAACGTGGTTGAGAACATGGATTGTAAGAATGTGAAACTGGAAAGTGAAACCTGGATGTTTGAGTAAAAAGGATGGAACCCTACGGGGAAGTAGGAGTAGAACTCCTGGAAAGTGAATGGAATAGTATTGGGGAAGTGAGCTGGCCCTTGAGTACGGAGTACCAAGGAGAGCGACTGTCCCCTTGTTTAGTGCAGAGCGGAGCCAGCCGCCCCAGGGACCCGGGGTTAGGACTGGCCACTCTGTACCGACTTGCTGGCCCTCGCGTACGTAGTACCGAGGAGAGCTACTAGTGTAGGGAGGTACTAGCTACCCCACGGACCCTGGGGTTCTGCTAGCCTCCCACACCGACTTGTTAGGCCCGCTGGGGCAAACCAGGGTAGTTAGGCGAGGGTGCGTGGACTGTGGAGGGGCAAGGCCCCGGTTTGGTTACTGTGGAGGGGTTGGACCCCTGTTACTGAGAGGGCTCTGCCCTGGACTGGTTCCATGCTGTGCTTTGGGCGCACCCGTTAACGGAAACGACTGACCGCGTGCCAGTACGGGTTAGCTACCTGTGCGTTTATTTTTGCGTGCCGTAGTCACCGTTACGTCTGTCAGTGACCTTGGGGTGGTTGACTGAGGGTAGGATCACCACGGGGGACTCTCTCGGCCAGGAGAGCACCACGTGCTACTTCTACTTTTTGGAAAAGACTGCAATCAAGATCGTTCCCACGAGGAACATTCGAGATCAAGAAAAAGATCTGGGGAATAAATGAAATAGTGAGATAATTGAAAGATGTGAATAAAGAAAGTAATAGAACATAACAGCTACTGTACACTCTACTGTTGTCTTTAGTTTTAGTTGCCACTCTACTCAGCGTTTTGCTGACGTGTTACACTCGTTACCTTTTTCAGGACCAGGTGTTGAGCAGCCAGGGCCAGCGGCTGCAGAGGACGCTGGGCCGAGTAGGGTCCAGTAGAGTTACTACTGTCTTTTGTACATCTTTGTTTCCGTTATAGTGAGTAGTTCTTGTTTCCTCTGTACTTTTCTTTACCTACAGTTCATGTTATATGATAGATGTTGTTCTACTGTTGTGGTGTTATATACTGTAGTAGTTTCTTTCCTTACTGCTGTACTTTTTTACTGTTAGTTATATTCATGCTGAATGTGGTTTATTTTTACTGCTCTTTTGGTTACTTCCTCGTTGGACGACTAGGTCTTGGGATTAGTCGAGTCGGTCCGGTTCTCGTGTCTCGTAGGGACTCGGAACCGGGTCGTTACAGGTTCGAAGCCCTGTGTGCCTCAAATCGAGTGCAAGCGTAGGGCACGACTCAATTGATTGTCCAATGCATGATGAGCGGCTTTGGAAGAGTCGACGTGGCGCGATCTGGGCGCGTGGATCACACACGTGCTGTAACGAGCGCGTGCCCCAGACGCCTTTTAAGACGTCTGGGAGGTGGCCCAGACGTCGTACCAGACGTCTGGGATCACATCCAGACGTCTGACCAGACGTCCGGGATAGTTTACAGACGTCTGGAGAACAGTTAGGTTCGCACGGGAGATTCGTCTGCGCGCCTGTGCGCGCAGACCTGCGTTTCTGCCCTCTTTCTCTGCGGCTGCAGGCGGCTGCGACCGCCTTCTCTCTCCTCTCCGCGCGGCGTTAAAAGGGGGGCGCGCCTCCCCTCCCGTCTTCACCATCTTCCTCCTTCTTCTCCTTCCTGTGCGCGAGAGCGAGCGGACGCGAGGGCGTAGCGGCAGCGGCAGCCGCAGCGAGCGCGGAGGAGCTGCGGCGTGCGAAGGCGGGGCTCTGCCGTGAGGGCGAGCTCGCCAGGAGCGGCTTGGCCGGCCGGCGGAAGGCGCAGGGGGCGCGGAGCGTCGCGGAGAGGGACCTGTGCGGGCTGAGCAGCAGACGCGCGAGGTGCGACGCGGGCGGCGTCGCGAGCGGAGGCCGAGCAGGGTTCTGATTCTGGAAAAATTTCCAGAATCAGACGTCTGGATTGATATCCAGACGGCAAGGTCGACGTCTGTGAGATCATACAGACGTCTGAAAGGTGAGTTTCTGCTTTCTTCTTCCTTCTTGTCGACTGACCGTACTGAGGGAGGGGGGTTGGCTGTGCGCAGGTTTTCTGATTCGTCATCCTTTGCGAATCAGACGTCTGGAAGTTGTACCAGACGGCGGGAGTGACCTCCAGACGTCCGGAGGGACCATCGGACGTTTGGGATCTAGGCAGACGTCCCCGCAGACTTCTGGACGTCCGGGGAACCAAGCTAAACAGGTAATTCTCTGATCCACCGTTTAAGACGTCTGGAAGGAGTTCCAGACGTCTGATTTTGCACAGTATCGTCTTTCTTGATCCGTTTAGGGCCCGTTTGGGCTCCGTTTTCCGCGATTCGAGTTGCGTTCGTTTCAGAATTAATTCCTCTACCCGCCTACAGTAGCTATACACTGTTTTGAGACACTCCTTGTGTTTGATCCTTGTGATAGGACCTCGTTCGGTTGCAGTCTTGAGAGTCGCGGAGGCGCGCGGGATTCCCGATCACGCCCCCATTACTCCCGTTGTACCTGGTAGAGTGGCTTTAAGTATTAATAAAATCTATTAAAGTATGGAACCATAACTAGAACCTAGGGCTTTGCATGAATCCTAGGAATGAGAAATATATGGAATGATAGCTCCTAGGTGTTGCATGAATCCTAGGGTCGGAAAACTAGATTGTATGATAGATCCTAGGATATGGCATGAATCCTAGGATGGAAAAACTAGTGGAATGTATATTACTGCAGTCTTGGAAAAAATGGAAAGGAATATATAAAGCTGCCTGTAAATTTAATTAACAGCTGCGTGTTATGAATAAAGAAACATGTTTGAGATCATGGAATTTGAGAACGTGAATCTGGAAAGTGAAAGATATGATGTTCTGAAATAAAGAGCTGGAACCCTACGGGGAGTTAGGAGTGGAACTCCTGGAAAGAAAAAAGAATGGAACTGAGATGTAGTTGTACTGTCTCTTGGGTACGCAGTACCAAGGGAAGTACCTGTACCTGTTTAGTGCAGAGTGGGGCCAGCCGCCCCAGGGACCCGGGGTTAGGATTGGCCGCTCTGTACCGACTTGTTGGCCCTCGTGTACGTAGTACCGAGGAGAGCTAGTAGTGTTAGGAGAGTACTAGCTACCCCACGGGCCCCGGGGTTCTGCTAGCCTCCTTCACCGACTTGTTAGGCCCACTAGGGCAAACCAGGGTAGTCAGGCGAGGGTACGCGGACTGTGGAGGGGCAAGGCCCCGGTTTGGTTACTGTGGAGGGGTTGGACCCCTGTTACTGAGAGGGCTCTGCCCTGGTTCCGTGCTGTGCTTTGGGCGCACCCGTTAATGGAAACGACTGACCGCGTGCCAGTGCGGGCTAGCTACCTGTGCGTTTATCGCGCGTGCTGTAGTCACCGTTACGTCTGTCAGTGACCTTGGGGTGGTTGACTGAGGGTAGGATCACCACGGGGGACTCTCCCGGCCAGGAGAGCACCACGTGCTACTTCTACTTTTGGAAAAGACTGCAATCAAGATCATCCCACGAGGACATTCGAGATCAAGTAAAGGATCTGAGAAATAAATGAAATAGTGAGAAAAATTGAAAGATGTAAATAAAGGAAGTAATAGAACATAACAGCTACTGTACACTCTACTGTTGCCTTTAGTTAGTTGCCACTCTACTCAGCATTTTGCTGACGTGTTACACTCGTTACCTTTTTCAGGACCAGGTGTTGAGCAGCCAGGGTCGGCGGCTGCAGAGGACGCTGGGCCGAGTAGGGTCCAGTAGAGTTACCCCAGCTTTGTACCCCTTTTTGTTTCTGTTCTAGTGAGTAGTTTTTGTTTCCGCTGTACCTTCTTTACCTGCAGTTTTTGTTATATGATAAATGTTGTTTTACTGTTGTGGTGGTGCCTACTGTAGTAGTTTCTTTCCTTACTGCTGTACTTTCTTACTGTTAGTTATATTCATGCTGAATGTGGTTTATTTTACTGTCTTTTGGTTACTTCCTCGTTGGACGACTGGGTCTTGGGATTAGTCGAGTCGGTCCGGTTCTCGTGTCTCGTAGGGACTCGGGAACCGGGTCGTTACACGTGCGATCGAACGCGTGTTTGAACGCCCGGTCACATGCAGGCGCGAGATGAGGCACGATTAAGGCATGGGCGAGATGGATTTTAAGCTGTCCGATCTCGCGATCGAACGGCTGAGGATTTTTGAACGTGGATGAGCATTGGAATGGCTAAAGGTGAGGAGGTGGGGGGCGTGCACACATCTTCAGCCACGTTGGAGCTACAGTGACGGTCATAAACGTCACTAAAGACACTGAAATGAATGTTTTAAAGCTTGTAAATGTCTCTTTTGCCGTCAACTCTCACATCTATAAAAGGCTACCCTGCTACTCGAATTCTTCATCCCTTCCTCTCTTCTCTCACCCCCTCCAAAGCTCTAAGAGCTTGTCCCAAACTCGGGATGTTTCTCTAAAGTTAAAAATATAATTTTTCCACCTCATCCCCTTTGTGGAGCATTCTGGGGTGGTCCTCTCACTGCCATTTAGGAAGCGGATCCCGTTGCGACATCGCCCTGCCCCGTTCTTCGTCGTCCATCATGATTCTCCTTCGTCCCACATCTCACCACCTTCATCTGGGCACTCCGTCAATGCGGCTCGTCCTCCAAGCTGTCGTCAAGGAGGATAAGTTCTCTCCACCTTCTTTTTACTGCTTTCTAGCGTAGATTTATCGCTTTCTAGTTGTAAGATTTTTCGCTTTCTACTGTAGTGGTTAGTTGTAATAGACATCACTCTGTGGTTATGAAATATCTATTTATTCTATCTCTATTTTGTGTTTATTTGTAATATTCTCTCTCTCTCTTCTATTCATTATTCTTTAAATAGATAGCTAGTTTTGAATAAATTCGACCTGCTAATTTGCTTTGTGACAAATAAAACAAATGTGATTTTTAATCAAACGTCTGCCTCCCTATATTCGACCCGAAATTCCTTTCGAGTTTTGGTTAAATTTATCTGTTGACAGTTTTTTTCTTGCAAATCGTGCTACAACGACGGGTTTTCAAAACTCAAACCTTTTTTTGTAGATTTTCCACTCCAACAAGCACGGCTGGTGTGATGATGGGGTTTATTCGATGAATGGCAGCGTGTGGTGGGCAGCCGAGGTCGGAGATGATGACGGCAAGGTGCGGTGCTCGGTGGAGGTGTATGGTGGATGAATGCCTCAATAAAGAGAGGGTTTTTGTTCAGGTGAATGTTGTGAAGGTCGCGGAGGTGGCAGTGAGGTGAAAGATGATGTGTGGTGGTCGGATGACCACGCCGGAGGCATGGCGGGCTGTGGGGAAGACGCAAGGGGAGAGTAGTGATTGTCCGTCGAATTGGGATGTAGAAGATCCTAATCTAAACTAGGGAGAGAGAGAAAGTGAAGGAACCTAATTATGGACGATCACTAGGGAGATCCACACTGGCTTTGATTGGCTGGTGCCGGAGGGGATGAAATCTCCAGTGGGTGAAGCGATGATGATGAGAAGGTCTGGGAGCGCCTTGTTGGTATTGCAAGGAGCGAACGAAGGAGAGGAGGAAGGAGGTGCCTCCAATTTATTCGTTAGAGGCCTTGATGAGAGAAATCGAGGTGATCGTCGGAGTCGGTGGAGTTCGTGGCCATAGAGAAGGGAAGAGAGGGTTTTCCAACCTAGAAACAACTAAGGAGAACGGTCGACTGTAGGGAAGCTTATTTAGAGCTTCAGGATGAGCTTTGAATGAAGGAGCTTGATTGATTTGTGGCTTTTGGGGAAAAAGTTACCCAAAATCCTTAAGCTTGCCTGAGCTCTAGGATCAATTCTAATCCCTTAAATGGGGTTGGTTGGATTCCTGATTGTCTGATCATTAATCCCTCTAATTTTGGAGGGATTTGGAGTCGAATCGAGAGAGATCTCCTCACTTGAGGGTCAGAGCCCTTGGGTTCACACCTATCATGGTGGCAGGGACCCATTTTCAAAGGTGACGACAGGTTAGGAACCTATGTGTAAGAGATTTCGATAGTTGGGGGTCCGACCGTAGAAAATAGAGTTTTAAGGGGTAAGATTGCAAAATAGGTTAAGATGAACTTTGATTGGGCCCAAATTTTAGTACAAACTTAATTTGGATTTAAGGAATCTGATGGTAAAGTTAGATTTGAGTTTTGACCACCTTGATTGGAAAATTTGCACAGAAGCCTAAATTAGGGTAAAATCTCATTTGAGACTTTGTTTAAGGTCAAAATACGTTCAGATGGTTAAACGAAGGGTTCTAAATCTCTTAGAATATTTTTCTATTAATTTTAGGAGATTTAGATGAATTTTATCCTGGCCATAACCTCTTTAATTTAAGCAGGTCTGAAATTGGGGTTTTGTGTGCTATTACGGTTCTTGAAGTGCGTGAAATTCCATTTTTGTCTGTGTAGGCCCACTCTTAGGAGTTTAATGCTCAATTGACCTTTAATTAACCCCTGACAAACCCTGTGGTTACTCTGCATTTATGATATAATGTTAAAACTGCAGAATTAACCCTATTTTGATGTTTTCTTCTTAGAATAGATTTGCATGGAATTATGGCTCATAGGCGACTATGTAGGAGTATTTGTCTCTTGATTCTGACTAATTAAAGCTAGTTATAGCATATGATGGTGTTACCATCATACCCCAATGCCTAACTTGGATAGTCCTTAGCAAAATCTTATTGAAAGAACTAGATCTCTAGACCATGCCTTTATGTTCAAATGCCTGATGTGTGTCATTCTCTAGAATTTATGTCAGAATGCCAACAATAGGCCTAGAGGTACTTGTTGAACGTTCGGGTTGATACGCTAATGTGTTTGGTTTTGAAAACCTGTCATTGTAGTTTGAAAGCGAAGAACTCGTGTTCAACAAATAAAATTTATACCGAAATGAAAATTCCGGGTCGAACACAGGGAGGCGGACGCTTGATTTAAAAATAACGCGTTTGTTTTTATTTGTCACGAAATAATTCAATTGATTAGGACTACTTACAATAAATAAAAGGGAGAGAGAGAGAATAAGAGAGAATAATACAAACAAAAATCAAAAGAGATATAGAATGCACATGGAATTCATTATCAAAAGGGATTGTTCATTACACTAAATATTGCGACTAGAAAGCGGGAAAATGATTACACTAGAAAGCGATAAATATACTCTAAAAAGCAGTAAAAGAATGGAGAGAGAAATATCCTCCTCAACGGTCGCTTGGAGGACGAGCTGAACTACTCTAGAAAGCGGTAAATCTATTCTAGAAAGCAGTAAAAAGAATGGGGAGAGAGATATCCTCCTTGACGGTCGCCTGGAGGATGAGTCGGACGAGACGACGCCTGGACGAAGGAGGATGAAGCAGGACGAAGGAGGACGGAGCAGAAGAACGGGAACGGGGCAGCACATCGTCGTCGTCGCGGGATCCACTTCCGAAGGGGGACGAAAATTGGACTTTATCTCGTGAGAAGCATCTCGGGTGTGGGACAAGCTTCTCTTGAGCTTTGGAGAGGAAGAGAAGAGAAGGAAGGGATGAGAATTTCGTGTGGAGGGGGTCTCCTTTTATAGTTGCAAGGAGTGGGGGCAAATTGGTCATTACATCTTTAAAAACATTAATTTATGACCTTTAGTGACAGATAAAACCGTCGCTAAAGGTCTGAACGTGGGCGTAGTGGGCGGCGCGCGCGCGCCCGCTTGCCTGCCCTCACGCGCAACTCTTGCGCACGTTCAGCCATCCTCAACCATCTGATCGCTAGATTGGACGGCTTAAATTGCACCTTCGCCCGCTGCGTTGCGCGTCCGCCTGCGTGCGTTGCCGTGTTATCGTCGTGCGTGAAATAGCACGTGAGCACTATCGAGTGCTTCTGACCGTTCGATTGCGATCCGACGGTCGATTGAAGGCACGCCCCCCGCTCCAGATTCCGCGTGGCAAGGCTCGAATGCACGCTCACTTCGCGTTAGAGCGCTCGACCAACGCGTTGGTGGGGTGTTTGTGTCGAGCGCCTGACTTCAGCGCAGGCGCGTCATAGCCGTTGGATCTTGATCCAACGGTGAGGAAGGACGGATCCGGGGGCTTTAACGGTTGCGTGCGGGCGATTGGGCGGCTGAGATGGCACCACGTGGTGCCGTCTTGGCAGTGGTGCCGTCTTGGCCGTCCATTTTCTGGGTGATGTAAATTGTGCCACGGGTGTCGGATTGACTCGATTTTTGTGTCATTAGGCTACAATCGTCGATCTAAATCCATCCGTGCGGTCGGATTTATCGTTTGAAGTACACATTTACACCATCTTAGCCCTTGATCTTCTAGGGTTTCCCGATCACTATTTGATGCTACAGATGCCTGATTAGAGCGATCTTGGAGTCGTTGAACTCCAATCGTCACATTGATCAGATCTGTACGGTTGGATCTTCGACCCGAGGCCCCGGTAAAAAGTTTTCCTTGTCCAAGCACATAGAAGGAGACAATTAACCTCCATTTTTTTCAAACTACTCTAAATACAAGATGATGCATGTTATGTAATATTTATAGCATGCAATACAATCCTATGCTTAAGAACATGCATAAATAGACATCTTAAGTAGTGTAAACGTATTTACATCAGTACTCAAGTATCAATCAAGATCCAGACCTGAGTAGCTTCAATCTGAGTTTGCTGCGAAGGTTTCTAAGGCCAGCAAAAACTACCTAGAGGTTAGTTGAACCAAGCGGTTAAAGCACCCGTGCGTAGAATGTAGTAAGTCTAGGTTCAATTTGTTAGTGTATTTTTGTAAGAGAGAGATAGAGAAAGATTTTTCATTTGGAGAGTTCTCCTTTTCTTTTTTATTTTTCCCTAAATCCATCCTCAGATTGGCCCTAAACACGATCTGTATAGGATTCCTTGTCCCTACCATCAATCCTCAAAGGGTCCCTGGCTTTCGATATTTCGGGATAACACCGCTCATGGCAACCCTCAGAACCCTGGCTTTCGACACTTCGGGATAGTGTCGCCTATGACGTTCTGTAGCTAAATTCAGGCCCTGGCAATCGACATTTCGGGATAATCCCGCCCATGGCACCTGAACCAGCACAAGGTGCTTACATGGCCCCGGTAGGATATTTAGATATCATAGGAGACAAGCACCGAGGAGGCGATATGTTATTACGCATCTTCGAAGGGAATTTCCCACCTCTCCGTGCCGGAAACTCATCCAATCAACTTGTGTCTTCAAGCTGCTCCTAAGCTAGATTTTCGAGATAGTTTTTTTAAAATAGAACATCTTTGGCTTTATTTCTTCATTAAGTGCACTGAAACAGACTTAGTGTGTGGTTTTTGGGTGCTTATGTTACCAAGTCCTGCAAACCAAAGTGCAGGCAATGGAGCCGAATAATCACTAAGCCTTAGGCCTACTACATTAGCCTCGCACTTTCCTCAACCTCTTGAGGATTAATCCAGATCTTAACAAATACGTGAATGTTTAAACCCTGAAATAGGTCCAACGGCCTAAGATCAACACTCATTACTAGTCTCCTTGTCTCTAGTATTTTAGGACTTAATCTTTTGTTTTGATTTGGTTTAGAACTTAAGTAAATCCCATAATCAATTGCTATGACTATCATTTTTTTCTTGATTTTTGCATCTTTTGACATTTTGAATTTCCTCTTCAAGAAATATTTTCAATCATTTCTCAAAATTTTCTCCCTATCATTTTTTTTATAATATGTATTTTTTTGTGAGAACCCCTCAGAAAATTGAATTTCCATTTGATTTGTACTTTAAAACCCTCCATGTCTAAGTTTTGTAATGTCCTCATTGTAAATTAGGAGGGTATGAATTCAGCTTGGTTCAAAGATTAGAATAGGGTCAAAGGGTAAGTGAACGAGTCGGGATGACTGTTGCGGACGATTTTAAGCTTTGATATGAATACCAAAGATGGAGTTGGCTATTCTAAATTTGAACTTAAAAGTGCAGTAGGAGTGTAGTTCAAAAGGATGATCAGAAGGGTCTCAGGTTTTTGGAATGATGGGTTGTCTCCTGTTAAGTGCTAAATTCAATGCCTTTAGCCGAGCAAAAGGTGATCGACGAGAAGGGGTGGTCAAATCAGAGGAATTTTGTAAAACAAGCACCTTGATAAGTAGCCTGGTTGATCCAACCAGGTACTTATTCAGATCAACAGGCTATTGATGCAGACCAAACCCAATCAGTTTGGTGGGTTGATGGATATGTATCAAAAGGTATGGAGCCCACCAAATACTATGTGGCTCAGAAAGATATGGAAATGAGATTCTGGGGTTTGGCTAAATCAGCTCAGCATGATCAGAGTAAGGGTCTTTAAAAGAAAATGGATCTGTGAAGGATGTAAGAGCCCTACGGGTGAGATCAGAGAAGGATAAGACATGATTCTCGGTCTAATTAATGTTTGATACCCGATCAAAAGATGGAGGTGAATCCTATGTAACCGGATTAGAGAGAGGTGAATTAAAGTAGAAATTGATTCCGGTGATAGGTCAGGGTTGGGATCGGATTTTGGAAAGCTTTGGCTCTATGGCTTCTTGAAAACCTAGGTGTAGTGAGGGCTCTTCTAGAAATGATTCAAAGATAGTTTCCTCTAGAGAGTCTTCATGATGCTCATACAAATCAAATGTAAAACCCTGGAGAGTGTTTATAGGATCATGGAAATTTGAGTCAATAAAAGATTCAAACTCTGGATTGTGGACACTTTCGACGCTTACTGTTTCTGATTCCTACAGATCATAACAGAATGATTCCAACTCAATGGAACATGATTTTGAATCAATGATCTCGAGATCAAGGACCTCAAAATCAGAGTCAAAGAACGGGTCATGGATACTGAGGTCATAAATTGACTCATAATCATCAAGAAACAATGGATCTTCGAAGTTAGAGTATGATTCAAAATCATCGGAGAATATGTGAAAATTAGTTTTCGAACCTGATTCCAGATTTGGATTTCCACCACAGGATGAATCATGATGCATAAAATCAATAGCCTGACTTGGATCTAACCTAATCTCAAATTCCGAGCTCAAAGAGGTGTCCTTATTAGGCATAAGCTCGGGTTCTTGACTCCTAGGGTAGACTCAATCAAATCTCAACTCTTCCAACTCCTCTATTTCTGTATTATAAATCGATATGAATTCCAAAAAATCAATTGTGTCTTTAAGGAGTTTGGAGAGGTGTAATCATTAAATACAGGCCCAGAATCATGATCCAGATCTAAAATCTGATTCTCATCACATTGGGCCTCTTGATCATCCCAAATAGGCTCAGATCTAGATTCTTTGTCAAGAATAGGGATTGAAATACGTTATCCAAATAGTGTATTCCCAAATAGTGTATCCCTATCATCAAGGATTGGGATCATAATCTAGATCATCCCAAATAGTGTATTCCAATGATACACTGGTGTATCATTATAATACACCAGTGTATACGTATAGTACACCGGTGTATTTGTCTACAACAGCAAAGTACTTGACTAACACACTAGTGTATTTATATAATATACAGGTGTGTATTTGACGAATACAATGGTGTATTAATCAAATGCACCGGTGGATTGAGTTGTGCTCCACCAATACTCCAAATATAAGTCATACATCGATGTATTATGCAAATGAAAATAGACATGCAACTAACAGAACCATTTCTTAGTCGATGTCTTCTTCGTACCATTTTCACAACCATACCTTATTTGGATGCTGTTGCCGCTGCTGCCTGTGCTACTGCTGCTTCCCTTGCTACTGCTCGCCATTGTTCTTCGTCCAAGGTTTCCCTCCAACAATGTCCTCGCTTGCTCGATAAAGGTATTTTATGCGATCACCAGTGGACACGATTTGCTCGAGGCTGGTGACTTCCTGATGGTTTGCATTCCAATGGTTTGCGTTGGGTGCTCTTACAGATTCGAAAATGGTTTATATACCGTCTCTTCAAATCCACAGGTGTTTCTAATAACTTTTTCAAGTCCGGACGTGCTTTTCGAAACGCTGCTCAATGAAAATGTGCTTAAATCCATCGGTGAACTCCATATCCCATCACTTTACTTCCATGTCCTATCCCTTTAAATAAACGCTCCAACTTTGCCAAACAAAGGATTACTCATTCCAATCCCTCCATTTCCAGTTCTACCTAAACAAACAAAAAATCCTCTCTATCTCGAGATTGAAACACAATCCTATGACCTTTTTTTCCAATCCCCCACTTCAATTCTCCTAAACAAATGATTCCTTAGGAGGTGTTTAGTTGACAAATTAAATGAATTTACATAATCTGTCAATTAATCGACTTCCTATTTATATCAAGTTAAATAAACTTAACCTAGTGTGAAAAGCATTTAGTTAATTTATTCTATTATTTATTCTATTTACTTTCCATTTTTTTACTTATTCCGTAAATTTATTACCCTCACCAGATGAAGCTTGCTTTACGATACAAAACCCCCTGCTGTCTCTTCCCACCTTATCTCTCTCTCCGTGCATCGATAGATCCGGTGCCGCGTTTGCTTTGCCTTTGGAGGTTGGTTGGTTCCCTACTAAACTTCCCTCCCTCCTACTTCTCCCTCCCCAAAATGGCCTCGTCGAACTCCACCGCCCTCTTCCACTCCTCCACCGCCGCCATCCTCCTACGAAACTCTAACCCTCAACTCCCGCTTCCCTCCCGCGTCCGCCTCCCCCTAAAACCCCCCACCCCCGGATCAACCCTTACCCTCAAATCCCCCATCCGCCTCGCCGTTAAGGCCTCCTCCTCCTCCTCCTCGGTTTCGTCCTCCTCCCGCTCCCCCTCCCCCAACCCTTTCCTCTCCTCCTCCACCCGCACCGTTACCACCCTCCTCGCCGCGGCGCTCTCCCTCCTCAGGACGATCTCCGAGCGGCTCCTCCACCCCGCCACCGGCGAGGAGGCCGCGAGGATCGCGGCCCTCCGGGGGAGCGTCGCCTCGGCGGTGGGGCCTCTCTTCTTCGCCGCGGGGTCTCTTAACACCCCTCTCATGGTGGTGGCGTCCGGGATGAGGCGGTGGCTGGCGATCTACAGCGGTGTGCTCCTCATAAGGGTGTTACTGAGTTGGTTCCCCAACATACCCTGGGAAAGGCAGCCCCTTTCGGCGATGAGGGATCTCTGCGACCCCTACCTCAACCTCTTCCGCAACATCATCCCCCCTGTCTTCGACACGCTCGACGTCAGCCCCTTGCTCGCCTTCGGCGTCTTGGGATTCCTCGAGTCCATAATGGACGGCGTCGGTGTATAGCTATTACCGGTATGATTTGTTTGATTCATTCCGCAAACCTCAGCTATCTCTTCTTCTTCTTCGCAATTTTGACCGCTGTTGTCTTAAGGTGGGCTTGAATCAGATGAGGACCACTTTGAAAATTGAATACTTATAATTCAATTAGATGGGGAAGAACTCTACGGAGCATCTATGGAAATGGATTTTGAAGGGGGTTGGGGGTTCACAACGGTCACTGGTTCTTGACCGCTGTGACAATTACTCTTCCTTTGTCTTGAATTAATGGACTTCAAAACACTACACTAAGTGCTTTTCTGCAAAGATTAGGTTCAGGTTTTTTAAAGAACTCTTTGCGGGAGTAAAAAAGGTGCTTTCCTTGCTCTTGCCAGAAACCTCTTTTACCTCACATGAATTCTACAGAGAACGTATCTAATGTTTGCATATTCATTTGACCAATGACTTGGTCAATCATTTGTAGCTAGGTATGGGGCTGTAAGTAGATCATGAGAGATCAAAAGAAATGGGCCCATTGCCCCTCTGAAATCCTGATATGGTACTAGTGGAATTCATTGAGTAGTTAACTTTATGATATTGGTTGGAGCAAGGAGTGAGGAAAGTCGCCGAAAGAGAGAGGGAAGGGGGGCCATCGAGAGGTGGGCCGTCGGGAGTCGTTGGTAGGGCTTGCCATCGAGGGTAGTGAAGTAGGGGTGAAGGAGACAGTTGGGTGGACGGTGGTAGTGAGGAGGAGGCAACTTCGGACTACGGGTGGTCGCCTGGGTATTGTCTGTCGTGGAGGCGACGCGGAAGAAAAGGTGAGGTGCTTCAGATGTCTTGGTCGTGGTCATTGGGCTTGGGAATGCTGCGGCCCTTGGAGGTGCTGGAGATGCCGTGGGCTTGGGCATAGAAGTATGCATTGCCATAGTGATCATGGTGGTGGAAATACCAGCTTGCCCTCGCAGTAGCCGAGAAGGCTACCGCAAGTTGAGGTTGAGGCGTCGTGGTCTGAACTCTGAAGGGGTGATGGCCTTGCGGGTAGAGGTGGAGGGTGGCCTAGTGGGGGAGATGTTGGAGTGTGGGATAAAATGGGAAGAGGTGGAGGAGTTGGGTTGCGACTCCCTGCTGGAGAGGGTGAAAGTCCTGGCTCTTGACGAGAAGTTCCTGGTCCTTGGCCTTGCCTCGTCGAAGGAGGAGATTTGTTTCAAGGAGGTCAAGACAGAGTCGGGGAGGTGGAGATGGAGATGGCCTTGCCTCCATGATGGGGCGTCCTCGAAGCGCCCACCGGAGAGACCTTTGTTAACACGCTTTTGTTGGGTTTTAAAAATGCGTTGTAGTATAGTCAAAAAAAGTGAATTAACGTTTAAATTTATATCTCGAATGTGAGTCTGAGGTCATCTTAGGGAGCAAAATGATCACAATTAACCACTAATCAAGTACATATAAATTGAATATAATAAGGCACAATAGCTTGATGCAAAAATAAATTGATTACTCAATGAATATTGATATCAAATCTCCAAAAAGGAATGTAAGTGTAAGGCCAAAAAAATATATTTTCAACTAAGCCTAAATCTCAACTCTTGGAAAAATTTCAACTCAAAGGAAGCTTCATCCCAAGTCAAGCACAAAATCCGACCCAAAGCCCCTCATGAATGAAGACCAAAATCGGTCGAAAGCCCAGGTCCATGCCTGCGCGTGTGCGGGTGTGTGTGCTCGTGAAGATGGGGACATGACCCCCTGAGTTCTTGGGCGAATGGATAAGGCACACAATTCCTTATCAGTGCATTTCCAGCTCCTTCGTTCACCGATGTGGGATTGTCTCCTTTGTTCTTCTTCGTCATCGTAGAGGAGCTGCTGCTAATTGATGTTCAATTATTGCTTGATTGGCCGAGGGATTGGAAATCCACGGCCCAAATCTGTTGTTGAGAGGATTCTGCACCATTTGAAGTGGTTCTCGTTCTTGTGCGTCGTCGGATTGGAGGCCACTATCGTCGGAGAAGATGACGAACTATCAATGCGAAAGGTGATATCAAGGCAACACAGCTCAAAATCGCTCGAGGCGAAAGGCGACAAAAAGGCAACAACCCGAGTGAATTGAGGCGATCGTTCTTTTGTTTGCATATATATATCTTATTAATTCAATTTAATACCACTAAGTTTATAAAAATATGTCTAATAACAATGTTGGAGACTTTAAGTAGAAGAAAAGGATATCATACTCATATTATATAACAATATATATACATACTTATATACATAGTTATATATATAGTTACATACAAATATAACAGTATATATTACTTATACATATACATAGTTACAATGTTACATACATGTATAACAGTATACATACGTACTTACACACACACACACATATACATAGTTACGATGTTATTACGTACATATACAATGCTATTACATACATATATATTACATAACAATAAATGTATATACTTAGTACGTAGTACCCTTATATTATAACATACTATATAGTATATATATGTTTAGTACCCAGGGTATTGTATATATACATGCTATATATATACAATGCTTAATTACTTATGTTATATACATACTTATATAACATACATATATAACCGTATATGTTACACAACACACACACACACACACACACACACACACACACACACACACAACAGTATATAGCATATATATGTATATATATAACATATATATAACAGTATACATATGTTTACGATTTACCCTTATGTTTATTATTGTTACAGACTTACAGTATATATATAACAGTATATAACATATATATATGTTTATGGTTTACCCCTATATAACCCTTATGTTTATATATATATATATATACACCTACCCTTATGTTATAAGTTATAACAGTATATAACCCTTCTTTCGTTCTTAGCTTCATCGCTGAAACAAAGAAACTCAGGCTGATGATGCTCAGGCGATGCAGGTTGAGGAGATACCTGGCCGATTGAGGTCGAGGAGGTGGCGTAGATGGCAAGCGGCGACGGCCAGGCGGTGATGGTGGTCGAAGAAGCTTGAGCTGCTCTGTTGTTCCAGCGATAATGGCATGAGGGTTGGCGTGGAGATGAGAAAACTCTTCACAAATGTAAATAGGAGTCTCATATGGAATGTGAGAGGTCGTTGAGGGCAAGATTGGTATGTCAGTTTGTTGCTTTTTTTTTTTAAACCTTTTCAAATGGTCTAGGGTTCGGGCGATGAGGTGGTGAGGCGAGGAGGTGCCGTCTGAGGTGAGGAGGCGCATCGCCTGATCGAAGGCCATCGCCTGGGTCTTCATCGAGGCGACAACTCCCTGTAGCGCCTTGCCTCGTCGCCTCAATGCCTGAGGTGCTCGCCTCGACATCGCTGGTTCCTGCACGAATGAATATAGGCTTTTGGCCCCAATTAAACACCTGGGAAGATCCGGCATGAGTTGTCGGAGCAAAGCCCTCAACCTATTGCAGGCGAGGGTGGCTAGAGCGAGTTGTCGAAGAAGCTCCTCCAGTCGTCAATGGTGGAATGGGGAAGGTGTTGAAGGCGATTAACTACAAATTAATCTACTCTAAAGCTAAAGCTAAATGCCTAGGATGAAAGCCCTATGCTAATTGAGTGAAAGAGGTGGAGGGAACCTGTAGTGGTGGCAGGCTTACAGGCGACGAAGGGGGAGGGTGGTTGGAGTGATCGACGGAGAGAGGGAGCTTGAAGCTTTGCATGAAGCTTTGCCGGACAAAGAGGATGGAAAGCCCTCTATCAATTGTGAGGATAGAGCTGCAAATGAGTGGGGTAGAGGAGCTCCAAGGTGCTCAATAATGGTGATGGAGGAAGAAGATTTTTTCGCCAAATTTCACACGAAGCCTTCTTCCTAAGGCTCGTGCATTTAAATAGGATTGATCAGAGCAACCCTCATTCCTAATTCTCATAGAGTTGTCTGCGAAATTGGTGGATTTTTGATTCGTTAATATTGGCCAAATTGGAGCTCAAGATGCTGCTTGCTGGACAGAGGAAGATCTCACGACCAATCCCACCAAATTTGGTGGGATTTGGTTGAAGTTTTCTCAATCAATCCTTTGATTGAATCCATACGATGATGGGTTCCTTTTTTATGCTATTGTTGCTGCGTTTGCATGAAGGAGAAGGTGGCAGGGCCTTAATGCAAGAACGACAAAAACCTAGGGGTAGTTTTGTAATAAATAGAGGAAATTGGGCTAAACTGCAAAGTAGGTCAAGTTTGATTTTGATTGGTTTCAAAATTTAGGGGTAACCTAATTTAGATCCAAAAAATCTAATGGCGACCTCAAATTTGGATTTTGACGTAATTTGACTAGGTAATTTACACTATAGCCCAAAACAAAGCAAATTCCTGCTTAAGTATCTATTTTGGTCAAAATGAGTTCCTTTGGTCAAAGTAAATGTTCCAAATCTCATAGAATATTTTTCAATAATTTTAAAGAGATTTAGATTACATTTATTTACACCATAACCCGTTTAATTCAAGTGAGACTGTAATTATGATTTTTTTTATTAAATTAATCCTCAAAACTTGGAAGACCCTAGTTCAGTCAGTTTGAGTTCACTTCTTGGGAATTTAAGTTCATTTGACCTTAGCTTAAGTATTGATTAACCCCTTAATCTGCATTCGTGATTTCTCATTAAAACAACAGAAATTACCCAAGTTCCCAGTTTCTTCTTTATTTGACATATAACTGAATTTTTCCATCTTTTGCTTATTAAGGAGTATTTATTCTTGTAATTAGGTTAAATTAGGCCAATTATATCAGATGATGGTGTTACCATCAACCTTTACTTGAGGTGATCAACGCTGAAGTCCCTTGGCGGCTGAGGTTCATGGAGGTGGTAGAGGCGGTGGTGTCCCCTTTTGCTAGGCTCAGAGAATGCAGGGCGGCGGGGCTAACCAAACTTCCTTTGGTGGTGGTGGTTGAATCGAAGGTTGGAGTTCCTATGTTGGAGAGGGTTCTACTACGTCTTGGGGGATCGTCTTGGATAGTGACATGCACAGTTCGAGAAGGTCGAGAAGGTGCTTCATGGAGGGACGTGGCTGGTGCTTCGGTGAGGGAGATGGTGAAGCGGCACCCGGTGATGGTGCAGAGGGCTCGTTGGGAGAGGAGGCGAACGGTCATTGACGTGGACTTGGCTCTCAAAACGACAACACCAATCATGTATGCGGCAGCGGTGATGATAGAGGTAGCGGTGCAATTAGCGGTTTGGGAAATTGAAAGGCCACTTCTCAAGGACTTCAATGCGAGTGCGCCTTCACAGAGATAGTTGAAGACGGGTGCGATGTGTGCTGGACATGCCACGACAGTGGCATCTGGGGATCTGGACCTGCCTCTTTCCTCGAGACTCGGATCTGATAAGGACACTCTCACAAACCTGGTTGGTGATAAGTCTATGAGTCGAATACCAACCGACTCTTTCTCCGAGACCTCTCATGGACCTAGTTGGTGTTAAGTCTTTGAGTTGGATATCAATTGAGAGGGTGTTGCGAAATCCAACCTCTTCCAATCCTGCTTGCAGAGGTGGCCTTATGACACCCTCTCTGAAGGGGGACGACGACCGGTTGGCAACAGCGGAGGTGGACACGGACTTGATGGGAGGAGGGGCTACCGATCGAGCCCCGGTGGTTGATGGGTGTCTGCAATCGGTTGCAAACTCATCGGAGATTCGAGTTGATGGGGGTTCCTTGCAGCAGCGGTCGGAGGACATCACCTTGACATTTGGCGCGATTGATTGGCCTAGTGACTAGGTGGAGGTCCCCTTGATTGGGTGGCGACTGCGTGTGGTGAATGGGGGCCGGGGTGGTGGCCTTCGATATAACCGGAAGTGGAGCTTTCGAAGGACCGGTCAGGGATCACAGGTGGTGGTTGATGATTGCGGAAGGTCACCATAGCCTCCACACCAGGCGTCCTCTGTGTGGGATCGGAATGACGAGGAGGTGCTTTGGATTGCGGAGGTCGGAGGCTTTCGTCCGACTATGAAGGAGACTTCCAACGGTTCTCAATGAATGGTATACTTACTTGGAACATTAGGGGTCTCAATGACCCATCTAGGAGAGCGGCGCTGGGAAACTACATATGCCAGTGGAGGGTGGACGTGGTGCTGCTGTAGGAGATGAAGCTGTATGCTTGTGATGGAAGGTTGTGGAGGGAGATTGGGGTTCATGGATGGAAGGATTTCGAGCTCTTGACGCGGTTGGCTGTGCAGGAGGACAATTGTTGGGGTGGCGCGAAGATTCTTCACTGTGGAAGACTGCTTCAGAGGAGCTCACGTCATTTCTGCAAGGTTGGTGAGGCGAGTGGGAGGGGCCAGAATGATCGTCACAGGGGTCTACGTGCTGTCAGATGCCCAGGCAAGGAGAGTTAAGTGGGAGGAGTTGGCATCTGTGGTGACGAAGTGCCATGGATTACCATGGCTGCTTAAAGGAGACTTTAACATAACTCTGCAGATTGAGGACATACCTGGTGGACGGGGGAGGCAAGACCTCGGGTCAGAGCATTTTGTGGAGTTTGTGGCCCTGCATAGCCTCGTAGATCTGATCCTAGCGTCCTGTGCATATACCTGGAGGAGCACCAATGGTCAGATGTCTAAGATTGACAGGTTTCTCTCCAATGTGTAAATGGCGGAGGCGTTCCTTTTGGTGGATCTCTCCTTTAGAGAAGCCCTCCTCGGACCCTACACCTCTTATGTGGTGATCTAACGAGGGGATTTATTTTGGCATGTACTTCAAATTTGATAGATCCTGGTTAATGGAGGAGGGTTTCAAGAGCATGGTGAAGTGGAATTCTATAGAGGTGGAGGGATCAGCTGCGATTCGATTTGCAAAGAAGCTCGCTGCTTTGCGGCACCATTTGAGGGTTTACAGGAGGGAGCTAAGGGCATCCAGGAGATGCAGGAAGGGGGAGACATTGGCAGTGATCACCAGGATCGATAGGTAGGAGGATTAGGGCTCTATCTTGGTAGAAGATAGAGAGCACAAGGTGAGGATGACACAAGTGGTGCAGGAGAATGATAGGAAGGCGGAGGTGGAGTGGAAGACGAGATCGAGGTAGAGATGGTTAAGAGGGGGTGACTCGAATACTAGGTTCTTTAACCAAGTGGGCTCAACCAAGAGGAGGAGGAATTGGATTGAGAAGTTGCTGGTACACAAGGAGGCTTTCTTTGGCAGGGAGGAGGTTGGACGGGTGGCAGCAGATTACTTTAGGGAGTTCACAGCGAAGCGCAAGGGGGCATTGGAGGTGGAGGGGGGAGGATGTGTAGAGTGTTACTACAGATCAGGCGGTGGATCTTACGGCTGCTTTCATGGAAGATGAGGTAAAGGGGGCGGTGTGGGGCCTTGATGTGGAGGGGTGCCCTAGTCTAGATGGATTTCCTATTTTCTTTCTCAAGGAATTCTGGTCCCTGGTGGTGGTTGATGTGATGCAGATGATGGAAGAGTTTGCAACTAGGAATAGAGGTTTTGATAAGCTGAATAGGTACTACTTGTTCTTGTGGCCTAAGAAGGAGGGTGCGGAGGCAATTCAAGACTTCTGATAGATCACCTTATCGAATGTCATGTACCTTACTGTCACGGAGGTCTTGGCCAACAGACTTTGAGGTCTTTTGAGAGATTTGATCTCGCCCTTTTAGACAACTTTCGTTCTAGGGAGAGGAATCCTAGATGATTTTGTGGTTGCTATGGATGCATTGGCTACTTAGAGGAGGGAGAAGAAGAAAGTCTTTCTATGGAAGGTCAACTTCGGTAAGGTGCACAACTCTGTGCAGTGGGAGTTTCTTTGGATTTCTCGGGTAAGGAGGGGCTTTGCCACGACCTGGGTTGATGGGATGAAAATGTGTGTGATGACATCTTTCTCAGTCCTGGTTAATGGGAACCTAGCGGGAGGTTGGGTGTAGCCTAGGAGAGGGGTTAGGTAGGGTTGTCCTCTTGTGCCTATGTTGTTCGTGCTTGCGGTGGACGCCCTTGGGAGGGTGACTCATAGGGCCTATACTTGGGGTTTGCTCAGGGGTTTTGTGGTTGGTGAGGACAAGGAGATTGCAATATTGCAGTATGTGGATGACACTTTGTTTCCGGTAGAGGGAGCTACCTTGGAGGCTAGAAGGATGAGAATCCTTTTGGAATTTTTTGGTGATGCTCGGGGCTGCGGATTAACTATTAGAAATCGAGCTTTGTCCCATTGAACTCGTCAGCAAAGGAGATGGAGACGGTAGGTAGTGCTCTTGGGACGGATGTGGGTACACTATCGTTGATGTACTTGGGGCTCCCCTTATCGGATCGTCGCCTCAGGATGTAAGATTAGATACCTCTGCTGGAGAGGATGGAGAGGAGGTTGGTGGGCTGGTCCTCCAGGTTGTTGTTGAGGGAAGGGAGATTTGACACTGGTGTAGGTGATATTGGCGTCCATACCAGCATACTTCCTCTCGGTGTTCAGGATACCGCGTCAGATTGAGAAGATCTTGAGGCTGATGAGGGACTTCTTCTGGTCAAATGTGGGTTTGGCAAGAAAGTGGATGAGGTTGGTGGCCTGGAGGAGGTCTGTAGGCCGGTGCACGAGGGGGGGTTGGGAGGATGTGGACAAAGTGAACTTGAGCCTCCTCACGAAATGGATTGCCAGACTAATGATGCTGGAACATGGTCTTTTTGGGGACGTCATGCGATGGTGCTATGGGTCCTTCATTTCGTGGGGACCTTTGGAGACCCCCTTCTCCCGGGGCTTCTCATTTCCTCAGAGGCTTGGCGACGGTGGCGTTAAAGGTGCGATCTTTCTTTTCTCCTATCCTGGGGGAGGGGGATGCCTTCCGTTTCTGGCTGGATGATTGGCAAGGGGTCGAATTTACTCTTAGTGGTAGGTTCCCCCTCCTCTTTGGGAGAGTTGTGGACCCATTAGCTACGGTGGAGAGTTGTTGGGATGGAGTGTGGTGTCCAACCTTTTAGGAGAGCCTCTCGGACCAAAGGTGTGCAGAGTTCGAACATTTGATCCAAGAGTTGGAGGGCTGGGTGCTGGAGGAGGGAGGTGACGCATACTTTTGGGAAGAGGGGGAGTTCTTTGTGGTGAAGGTGAACTGCTTTGGATGGTGGAGTGCCTACTGAAAGTGAAGATTTTTGCTTGGTTGGTGAGGAGGAGGAGAATCATGACAAAGATGTAGAGAGCGAGGTGGGTCCAAACAGATGATCTGAGATGCCCTCTTTGCGAAGGGGCGGATGAAGACAGCCAACACCTCTTTTTCCAATGTCTTTTCGTGATACATGTTTGGCGGAGGATGGGGATCGATTGGATCGCCCCTCGAGACGCGGTTAGTTTCTGGTCCTCATTCTATAGAGGAAATGCCCTCGATGGAGATATCATCTTTAGATCTAAGAAGGATAAAGTCAAGGTTTTGGCGGTATTATGGGGCATCTGGCTGGGGAGAAATGAGGTGTTGTTTAAGGGTGAGAGATCCTACGTAGAGAATTTTGTTTCATCAATTTCTTCCCAAGTGATATTTTGGGAATTAGCTATGTAATCTGTGATGTAATTCCGATTTTTCGGGCAACGGAATGAATATGGGTGGTTAACACACGGATAACCACCTTTTTGCTTTTCAAAAAAATATTATGATATTAGTTTCAAATTAAAGTCTTTGACACGCACATAGAGAAAGTTATGTGCAATGAAAAATGCAAGCACGGTCTGTGAACGCATTAACTGATAATATCTGTAAATGCAAATTACAGATCCTTGAATCTACAACTGGCCAAATGCCTCTCATGGCGGAGAAGCTGCTTAGCATCGGCAAACAGGAAAGCAAGGATTAACCTGATTCTTGATTTAACATATATGAATTCCTTTTAATGTGACATCCAACTAGACTCAGATGATGAATGTGCTCTCTCTCTCTCCCTTTCTCTCTCTCTCTGAAATAGGCATTTTGTTGTTGAAGAGGGTTATAGGATTCTGTCCTTTAATGCAACAGAGATAGATCTCACTGAATGGAAGAACGTCTTCCCACCTTGGTGGCCATTGTCATATGGCTTATGAATCATGATACCATCTGACAATGTACAAAAATAGACCTTGCAACATCTGTGCACCCTGTACAAACGATGTTAGAACAAATGATAATTTTGCATTTTTTTAAGCAAGAACAGATGATAATTTGGTCATTGATGTATCTGCACTATTTATACCATCCCTGGATGTATCTGCGCTAACTCAACAAGTGAGTTCTAAAGCCATAATAGGTTACCACAAGCAAATACTATTGTGTGGACTTTCTCAGATTGCGTCACTGCAAGAAATTATCTCTCTTCCCACGTAGAAAATGCAACACCTAACTAATTATCTTTCCCTTATATTGCAATGTCTTGCAGGACAAATGAGGTAGCTAGACGGAAGATTACCAAGTATTAAGGATGGGAAGATGGTGATCCTTTGGTCTTTTGGGGAGCAAGACAAAGCTTTAATTTTTCTCTTTTTGAATGCCTACTTAATACGTATGGGTGAATTTTGGTGGATCGTTTGTAGCTTCTGTGAGCATCCTTTCGTACGAGCCCCTTAGATGAACGAAATTATTTGTTTTTCTTATCATCTTAAAGAAAAAGATTTTGATTCCTACGGAGTCGAAAGAAAGAAAGGTATTGTTGGACTCTGGAGTTCGTCTAATGAAAGGATCCTTCATATGCCAGTTGTTGATATCAAGAATTTACTTGCTGTAAATAAAAGATTTAACAAATTCATCAGTAGTAGTAGACAAGCAATGGGTATCGTATTTATTATGTTTACCTGTACCATATGTGATATGCACGTCAGTAGCATAGCCACCCACCTTGCTCCTAATCTTCCATACTTTTTTCAAGGATCGAGTTCCACGAACAGTTGATGGCTCTCCCCTCTTCCTCAAAAAAAAAAAAAAAAAAAACTTAGTGCCATCGGCAACTTCTAGCTCTTCCACCCCCTCTCCCTTCTTGTAAGCCGCCACGGCCTTCATCCATCCTCAAGTTGCTGCTTAGGCCTTGACTTAGTTAAACTCGCTTCGTTGGTCCTCTGTCTTTGCTCAGAACCGAGCTCCTGTGAGTCCATCATGTCTTCATATTTCCTGCATGACCCATGGTAGATTGGATCTCCATGTGGTGGTCGTATCTTGCCACTTGCCAATGATGTTGGTTGCTTGGTGGTGTCGATGAACTCGGTTGTAAGTTGTAACGATACGACCCGAGGAGGGTTTGTTCTAACATGGATTAGCTGGCTTTGAACTATCTTTGGCTACCTCTGTCTATCCTCTTGGAGCAAACCATGTATCAATTCTTGCCATGGTTTGCTGAGTCTCATAAGCCATGGACTGGAGACTAGACATGGCTGCGATATTGGATTTGGCTTGGGGCGATTCTCATGGTCAAGGAGGTCAAGTTTATTTGCAAGCTTATAATTTTCTATCTTTTTGTTGGCATGTGGGACTTCTTCATCTTTTATGTGTAAAACATGTTGGGGGTAGGATGCATATTAAGGTAGATCTTGCAAATGAATTGATATGTGATGAAAAATGGGTACCTAATAGATAAATGAATATTGATATATGTTTGGATTTGGATGTCTAATTGGTATATAGAAAGAGCACGTATGGTGAATTTATAAGTGGGTATGTACTTGAGTATAGGCAAATGTATCTTGAACCTGATACTTTGACATTCCTAACGTTGTGCCTGTTCATGCAATTGGTGCAGCAGCTATAAACTAGATCAATGGTAGAGAATTGAGAGTTTAATGTCATGGAGAAAATGGATCTAAGTCATCTTCGGTAAGAATGTGTTATAATACACAAACTACTCAAGGAACGAGAGAATCGTTTGCAGAAAATGTCTTTGGTTCTCTTTATGAGATAGAAAGAGCTAGATTTATTGTTTTGCAAAGAATGGAAATGCTGAATCTGATTGTAACCTCTAACGAGCAAAGGTAGATTTTTCCTTTTGGCCTCATTTGAAAGTGGTTAGTAGGTGATATCTTTCTTGGGATTTTTGTTGGGTTTTTCCAAAAATTTTTTTCATTAAATTATAATAACATCTGCTTTCATTTTTAATATTAAATAAATATCCATTAACATCTTTTCTTTTCATTTTTAATATTAAATAAATATTTATTAAATATTTTATTCTTATTTTTAATATTAAATAAATATCTACTAACATCACATCAATATATCAATTATTTTATTCCATCATTTATTCTATCGATCAAATAAATATCTATTTTTACTTATTTTACATCAACTTATCTTTACAATACTGTATTCTACATTTGAACAGAGTCTTATGTGTTCGACGAGCCTGCTAATGTACTTAGATTTGTTGTATAGTTTAGTAACACTAAGTTATGTGAATTTAATTATCCCATGATGGGGCCATGTAACGATCCGAGTCTAAAATTAAGTTTAAATCATAGTCTAATTGAAAAAAATTATTTTTGATAATTTTTTAGGTATGGATTGTATAAATTCAAATAATCACGTAAAATACTTAAATCTAAATTGACAAATAGTAATTTTTAATTATTGTATCTACTTTCATGAGTTTATGATATTTTATTATCTTTGAGGGTATTATAATTTTTTTCACTTGAAATCCTAATGCCCATGTCAATGTTCGATACTCTCGTAAGCAGTAGCGACTTCATCTTATGATACATTTTTTTTACTATTCCAAGGATAATTCTTTCCTTCCATTTAAGCGAATTTGATTCTGATGTCATTTGTAACTATTCAAACTTAAATGTAACTCTAATTAAAAAAAGTTATACGTGATAACTGATTGGATATCAACCTCGTAGATCTAAACGATCAATCAAAATACTTAAATTCAAATTTATAAATAATAATTTATAATTCGGATAGATTATAATATTACAGAGTTTTGTGGATGATTCCGAATGGTATTGAATTTATGCTTTCGTGAGAACGGTCAATGAGTGGTTTCCCCTTGCTCAAGTAAAACACAAGGTACGTAATCATACCTGCCTGTGTTCCAAGTCTGATCGATATTTTCCACCCAAGGATCCACGTCAACCGGTCCTATCTGCTTTGTGAAGAGGGAAGAACACCCAGTCGCTTCTACCTTCGTCGGAGTAAAGAACCAAAAACTTGGGATTCCTCTCATCTTCTAGAAAAGTAAGTAAAACAGAAGGACACAAACATGGAAGGAAGAGGGTTTAATTGTTTACATGGAAAGAGACGGAGGATGATGACGCAAGTGCCAGCGTCTATTATTGAGCAATTACATAAAAGTCTCCATAACTTTTGGAGAGATTTCAGTGTAATCTTTGACTTTTAAACGTTGCAATTAATTAATGTCGTCTCTAAATCTTCTAAAATTTTCAACGTAGTCCCCCTGTTCCCCAAACGCCTAACGCTGTTAGTTTTAATTTGGTGATTTTTGACAAAATGCGCCTATTCTTATCTACAAAATTAACATAAAAAGAACCCCAAATTAAAAACATTTTCAAACAAACAGTACTCTTGGCCTCTCCCATTAATCCTAAGCCATCCACATCCTCTATTGCAGTCAGAAGTTAATTGGCAGCTGAGTTTGAAATGTTGGTGGTGGGAACGTGTCAAGATGGAGTTTGAGAACTCGTAGGTTGAGGAGATTTGAGGTCAGGGAGCCTACCGGATTAGAGATTTGAGGTAAAAGGATTTACACTGAAATTAACAAACCTTAAGGATAAGGGATGGGTTTAATTGGGGGATATGTGAGGGAAATTGTTAAAATTAGAAAATAAATTATCATTTTCATCCAGATACCTCTAAGAGTTACTCGACTAATCATTAACCTAAATAATCAGCTGAGGGACCACATTGAAAAAAATAGAAAGTCCGGGGATATGATCACTTCGGCGGCGCTGAATAATGAGAGATTATATTGAAATCTCATGGGAGCAGAGAGAAAGAAATATCTACCGACGTTGACACCATCCACTTCCCCGATAAATTTATGGATACATGTGGATGGGATTCCTCCCATTTTTTAAGAAAAAAACTAAGAAAGAAGAATAAAAGGGAGGGGCCACTATTACGATGAACGAAGGATGGCGAAATAGGAAGCGCCCACTATTAGGACCACGTTTGAAAAATTATGAAGGACGGGGATATGACTTTGGCGCCGTCGAATTAATGATGGGAGATTACATTCAGATCTCATGAAAGAAATTTTATCCACGCTGGTCGATGTTGCACAACTCATTTCCCCTATAAATATGTGGATGCATGTGGAAGGGATTCCTCCTCCATCGATCCAACTCTCTCTCTCTCTCTCTGGCAGCGCTTCCCAAACCAAGAAGAAGAGTACTACCAGGCGACCATTCAACTATATATATATAATTTATAATTAATGGCTTCGGAGTTATGTGTAGACGTGCCACGTAGGAAGCTTGGAAGCCAAGGGCTGGAGGTGTCGGCACAGGGCCTCGGGTGTATGGGGATGTCGGCCTTCTACGGCCCGCCGAAGCCGGAGGCCGACATGATCTCCCTTATCCACTATGCCGTCTCCCGCGGCATCACCTTCCTCGACACCTCCGACGTGTACGGGCCCCACACAAACGAGATGCTCCTCGGCAAGGCCCTGCAGGCAACCTCCACCGACGGCCTCAGGGAGAAGGTGGAGCTCGCCACCAAGTTCGGCATACGCTTCGTGGACGGTGGGTGGGAGATCTGCGGCGATCCCACATACGTCCGTGCGGCGTGCGAGTCCAGCCTCCAGAGGCTCGGTGTTAGCTGCATCGATCTCTACTACCAGCACCGGATCGACACCAGGCTCCCCATCGAAGTCACGGTATATATTTATCTTGGCCATCAAATTAACTAATAACTATATTTATCTCGATCTGATCTTCTTTATATATATATAGTTCTTGATGAAATTCTTTGACCTGTAATAAGTAAATTAACATATACACGTCTGGTATGTGCATTTGGAATATGATTTTCGGAAGAGGTCCTATTTGAATGATCATACCGATCGATGTTCTACCTTTTTACCTGCAGTATCATGAATGCCATGAGAAATCTATCTTATAGCTAGGATATAAATATAACTCCTCTTGTAACATAAAAATATATATATATAGTTCGGGAACAAATATCTACATATATCTTGTTAAATATATATATGGATTAATTCAAGTACTGCTGAGCAAATATGCCTTGGATGACTGTGGCGTTTGTCAGATGGGAGAACTCAAGAAATTAGTCCAGGAAGGGAAGATAAAGTATATTGGGCTGTCCGAGGCTTCAGCTTCAACCATCAGAAGGGCACATGCCGTTCACCCCATAACAGCAGTGCAGTTGGAATGGTCCTTGTGGAGCAGAGATGTAGAGGAAGATATAGTTCCCACCTGCAGGCATGAACATATATTACCATACTCTCTCTCTCTCTCTCTCTCTCTCTCTCTATGGATACCCATCGTGTTCGGATAAAGTTATATGCACTCATAGTGTCTTATTCTTTTATATATATATATATATATATATATATATATATATATTTATGCAGAGAGCTTGGCATAGGAATTGTGGCTTACAGCCCTCTGGGAAGAGGTTTCTTCTCTTCTGGACCTAAGCTACTTGATACTCTCACGGAGAAAGACTTTAGGAAGGTTCGTGTCCTTTTCCCCTATAATTTGGCATCACCGAAAGATTTGGAACTACAGAAAAGAAATGGTCGCTATATATGATGTTACTGAATTACATTCCAAGGATCAATGGTTACAAAGTGGAGAAGAGTGCTTCTTACTTTGGTTGGCAAAGAACAAGAACTTAAATCCTTCAATTCCACGTGCCCACAAGATATATATGATGAGCTACGAGAAACAAATTAATTTCTCTGGGGTTCTTGCTAGTTATATGCAAATGTACGTAATTAATTTAGTTCCTTTCCAGCTGAAAAGGAAACATGGATGAATCTAACTACAATAGATAGAGCTGTGGTTCAATTGTAATTAATACCCTCCTGATGGTATATATTTATGTGTTTTCGTTATCCCATCTAATTAAAAGCAGACCGTGCCGAGGTTGCAACCAGAGAATTTGGAGACGAATGCTCTCATCTACGAGCGCGTTAACGAGATGGCGAAGAGGAAGGATTGCACACCTTCTCAGCTCGCATTGGCGTGGGTTCACCATCAAGGGAATGATGTGTGCCCCATCCCTGGCACCACGAAAATCGACAACCTCAACTCCAATATCGCAGCGCTGTCTGTGAAGCTAACTCCTGAGGAAATGGCAGAACTTGAATCCTATGCCCCTTCTGATGCGGTTAAAGGTGATAGGTATGCCACTGGTGTGCCCACCTGGAAACAATCGGAGACACCTCCCCTGTCCTCCTGGAAATGTTAAATGATTGTTGTGCCTTGCTTTTTCTGTTTCCAAAGTAATCGATTGCCCCTTAGTGTAAGTGTTGCCTTTTGTTCCTTTTGAATCGATATATATATGTGAATGAGTTTCATGCATGTTTCTTTTGGAATTGGTTGGTAGTAGGAAATTTCTGCAACAGATGATGAGCTTTGACATGAATCTCCGATTCTCGTTGCCTGCCATCCTTTTCTACTTGGAAGGGTCTTTAGAAATGTTGAATAACACACATACATGAAATACGTAAATACAAACATATGAATTTCCAATCATTTCATGAAAATAAGAAATATTAGATGAAGCAAGTTAATAAACATACGCTAAGATTTAGAATAAAATATATAATAAATAACATGTCACAGTAACAATAAACAAAATAAAATAAGTTTAGAGATTACAATGAATCGCATACGAAGGATTTTTCTTAGAGGAAGTATTTTCTCTCATAATATTGGTGTATGATTACGGCACATGTGATAAGTGTACGGGTAGCTACCCTACATTGGCACGCGGTCAGTCGTTTCCGCTAACAGGTATGTCCAAACGTACAGCTCGGAATAGCACAGGACCTTGCCCTCTCAGAACAGGGGTCTCGCCCTTCAAAAACAAGGGTCTCGCCCCTCAAAGTCCGTGTACCCTCATCCGACTATCCCGGTTTGCCCTCAAGGTCCACGTACCCTCGTCCAACTATCCCGATTTTCCCAATGAGCTAACAAGAGTCGGTGTAGGGTGGCCATACCTAACCTCAGGCCCCATGGGGCGGCTAGCTCCCACTACACTAAGTAGCTTACCTTGGTACCACGTACGCGAGGGCCAAACAGGAGTCAATGTAGAGTGGCCAAACCCACCCCAGGTCTCAACCCAAAGGGCGACAAGCTCCCCTCTATTCTAAAGGAATAGTTGTTCTCCTCGGTACCACGTACACGAGGGCCAGCTCACTTCCCTTAACTAAGTCCAAACAACCACCCGTAGGCGACGTGTTCCCAAAACCATAAGGTTTTTCATAGTACCGTATTGCTGGTTTCTTTCTAAATTCCCTGTAGGGTTCGTACATGGACTTTCTTATTTCCATATCCAGTTCGTTATACATAGAATAGGCAACTCAAATTCCACCATTTATTATTCAGTACAAGCATGCATTTCCATTTATGACATTGTTCATTACAGGTAGTACAGGTAGCTCATAGTTTATTTCTTTTCAGGAAACCTCATGGTAACTTGATCATCCATTAACTATACATGCATTTCTTCCAACCTTAGTGTTCATTTCATAATCCTAGGGTTCGATCGAATATATTCTAGAGTAGCATGCATTTCTTTCTTTCCAGTCCTAGGGTTCATCGCCTAACCTAGGTTCAATTAATTCTACGCATGCAATTAAATTATTAATTCTGAGATTTATGTGAGAACCACTCTACAAGGGTAACCGGGTGGAATGCGGGCTCTCACGGTAACTCCCAACGTCTTCGCAGGTCCCGTATACTCAATGGATTGGAGACCTATGACATAGATTGACAGGTCAAACTAGCTCAAAATGGCATAAACAAGGTATCATTAAGTAGAGAAACTCGAATGGAAATCAACGACGTTTCATTTGCGGAAAATTGGCTCCGTTTGTTCCCTGAACGGGCCCAAAAATACCAACCCTGATCAAAATCAAACGTCTGGGAAGAGTCCCAGATGTCTTAAACGATCTCAGGGACTTATCTTTCTCGAGGTGCCTTTTCTGGATGTTTGGAACTCCGTGCAGACATCTGAGGGTGTCATCAGACATCTGGAGACACTTCCAGACATCTGAAATTGCCTCAGTCCTCGTATCAGGGTGCTTTCCAATCTTCTGACATATGCGCACGCACGGTCAGAACTTTGGTAGGAAAAATAATCAAGAAAATGTGCTATCAGACGTCTGAGATTACCTTTGGATGTCCGACCAACCGTCTGGAGGTCGCTTCGGACATCTGATTCTGCGGAAAAAATGATTTCGCAGAATCGTTTGCGAGCTCCTCGCCGCAAAAGTTGCAACAACTACAGCATCTCCCCATCTCCTCACAACGTTCCGCCCTCCGACTCCCTCCCAGGCCCTCCTTTCTCCTCTGCTCTCCACTCTCTCCCTCACTCCCACTCAACTGCGGTGGTGTGGGAACGAATGGAGGGGGGGTTATAAGGAGGTGGGAAGTATGGGGAGCAGCATGGTGTGAGGAGGGAATGGGGAGGAATGGGGGTGGTGTCGCATACGGTGGGGGATGGTGTGTGTGTGGGGGAGGTGAGGTGAGGGGGGGTGACGTACGGTGGGTATGGGGAAGGGAGAATTGCGGGAACGTCCCCGCAAGTTTTCCCTTTCCCTTGCACATCCACAACAAAAATCCAAGGGGGTGAAAATTGCACCAAGACCCCTAAGAATTCTGAAAACACAAAATGGCCCTAGGAAAGGGTCATTTCATGTTGTTCTCCTGATCCATCATATTTGCCGTAGTACTCACTACCACAATCAGATCTGACGGCCTTAATCCTTTTCTCGAGTTGGTTTTCCACCTCGACCTTATAGGACTTGATCGCATCTAAAGACTGTAACTTTTCATGAAGAAGAAATAGATACCCGTATCTAGAGTAGTCATCTATGAATGTAATAAAATATTGTTGCCCATTCCAGGAGGCCATAGGGAATGGACCATAAATATCTGTATGTATTAGTTATAAGATATCTGTAGCTCTAGTGGCACTTATACTTCTTTTGTTTGTTCTTTACCCCTTTAAACAATCTACACAAACATCCAAATCCGTGTAATCAAGGGAATCAAGAATTCCATTCAAAATAGCCCTATCCATTCTCTGTTTAGAGATATGGCCTAAACGCTTATGTCACAGTAAAGCGAAATTCTCCTGAGTTATTTTACGCTTTGTACCACTCAAAGTCGCATTGAAGGTTTCTAAATTAGAGGAAAAAATATGCAGCATGTATAATTTATCACTAACATACAAAGAATCAAAACCAACTAAATTTGAATTAAGAAACAACTGAAATTGCATATCTCCAAATGAACAAGAATTACCAAATTTGTCTAATAGATAAATAGAAACTAAATTCCGCCTAAATGACGGTACAATGAACGTTTCTTTCAAATCTAATTGGTGATCGGTAGTTGGTGACAGCCTGAAATCTACAATGCCTTCTACCTCCACCTTCTTGCCGTCACCCACATAGATGTATCTTTCACCATCACTTGACATTCGGTAGCTTAGGCAACCCTGCACAGACACACTGATGTGAATAGTAGTTCCCGAATTTATCCAACAAATGTCTGAGGGTGCAGAAGCATAATTAACTTCTGAACAAACCAAAGAGAGTAATGTACCTTTCTTTTCACGTCAAGTGTGATACTTGGTACAATCCTTCTTCACGTGTCCTCTCATGCAGAAGAAGCAGGATGCCTTAGGCTTCTTTTGACTCCCTTTGGAGGAGGATGAACTGGCAGCAACTGTATCCTTAGCCCGCTTCCTTTTGGGCCCAGAAACTAGATGAGCAGTTTCTGGTTTGTCCTGTTTCAGCCTTTCTTTCTCTTGCACACAATGAGAAATGATCTCGTTAAGAGTCCACTTCTCCCATTGGCAGTTATAGTTGACCTTAAAACTGCCCATATTGTGCAGGGAGGGAGATCAAAACTAAATGCATGAAGAGGTCATTTAACAACTCCAACTTAAGTGCCTTTAGTTTTGAGGCTAAATGGCACATTTCTATAATATGCTCCCTAATGTTTTCAGTATCCTTGTACTTAAGTGAGATAAATTTGCTAACAAGATTACTTGTCTTAACTTTATCATTTTTAGCAAATCTTTTCTCAATCTCATCAAGAAATCTCTTAGCATTCAATTCCACTGAGATAGCACCCCTAAAGTTTTCTGAAATAGCATGCTTCATGATCATCTGACACCTGCAATTTGATCACTCCCACCTCTCAGAGTTCTTTATTTCATCAGAAGAACTCTTATCCCTAAGAGGGGAGGGAGGATCAACCCGAAGTGCATAGTCCAGATCCATGCATCCCAGAGCAATAAGGACACTTTCTTTCCAGAACTTAAAATTAGATCTATTTAATTTTGGAATAGAATTTATGTTGGTAATTATGGCAAATGTAGAGGAGTTAACTGAAAACAAAGGAAATAAAACAAATACATGCTCAAAATAAAGTAAACTAAACAATACAATCATTAATATTTAGTCTTTGGACAATAAATATTAATATTATAAAGGTCCGTCTTAAGAATATAAATAACTATTGAAAACAATCATGTAAGTAATTAAGCTATCTTTGGATTAACTTAACTACCCACACGAAGCCTAATAATTTAATAGATAATTTATTAGTAAATGTGTACATATGCATTCAGTCATGAGGCAGTTCACTTTTGGGTTAAGCGTCCCATACATGAATGCAACATACATAGTCGCTTTAATGTTTTAAATAAACTGGGACAAGAAGTAACCTGCTTTGGCAAGAATTAATAAACGTGACACAGTCCTTAATACATTACAACCTATTACTAATGTTTGTATCAAAATAATCATGATCAATGTATCCTAATCAACATACCAGTACCGGTACTCATGATGAGTACTGGTACCAACAGCAATAAACAAGTACCGGTACCAGAATGATATGTACCGGTACTGGTCTTATGTACCGGTACTACATCAGTACTGGACCGATCTTGGGACCATGTCCAGTATCATGTACCGGTACTCATGATGAGTATGGTACTCCATCGATACTGGATCGTTCCTTGGTCCAGCCAGTATCTCTCATGTACCAGTACTCATAATGAGTGAGTACCTGTACTCCTTCAATACTGGTTGTGCTCCTGGGCGTGACCAGTATCCCACATATACCGATATGGTACTGGTACTCATCATGAGTACTGGTATGGTACCGGTACTAGATCGATCACGGCCCGATTCCAGGGTAACGATCTGAAATTGAGATTTGGGGAAAACAACCTAAATCACGATTTCGATCGAAAAACTCGATTTAATTATCAAATATGAGATACAAATGAACATGAAAATCAAAAAACAAATATTAGTTTCATTGATTCAATCCCATCTTGATAAATTGATTCATCAAGATGTGATTGAATTAATCTAAAAAATTAAATGAAATGCAATCTCCCAAAGGCAAATGGAAAATTATTTTTCTCCAAAAAAAAAGAATCATTAAGGCAATGATATAATAAATAGAAAGGCTCTGATACCACTTGATGAAATTTAATGCTGAATAACACCAGAACCATATGATTTTTCTATAATTTTCAAGACCAATCTATTCCCCATATCATCAACCATAATGAAGACTGAAAAGAAAATGATGGAGGAATACCTGAATCCATCGTAGCGGAAGCGTTAAGATCACGGAGATCCTCTGGAGCCGTGGGCTTACTTCTCCAATGAGAGGTGGTGGCAATGGTACTTCCAGAGGGTTCAGAGAGCGAGAGCAGAAGAGAACTGAATGAGGGTGTACCCTTTGGGTTCCATCATGGGCTCTATTTATAATTTTTCTGCGAAGGGATACAAAAAATCGAATGCCTACTTCGCCCTCATCCCTCCAGGGACCATAACCACTAAAAATAAAATGACAATTTCACCCATCACGGAATTACATTTTTCTCTTAAGATTTCTACACATTAAATCACATATCCTAATGAGACATGAATGATAAATTTACATAATTAAGCCACTTTAATGTCCATAAATGTGATGTCTAAATATATATATACATTTAACATATAATTCCGTAATAATAATATATGTAGGTTTACATTATGATTCTAACACTTTGAACTTACACGTCCTTGAAAATCACCTTAGAAGAACTCGATCGAGGTAATTTGATCAACCAATTTAGATTGATTGACAAATTTTTTAATTATCGACCAATTTGGATGATTGGTCAATCAATTTGCGTCAACCTCTCTCCACTACTTCTACAAGTTGAAGGACTAGATTTGTTTTTTAATTGGCCAATATGTGTTGTATGCACCTTATGAGAGAGAGATGAGAGAGACAAGAATGAGAAGAGTTGTGTGTGTGTGTTGATCTCGCATCCTCTAAGTTTTTATAGAACATATTGATGGAAGATGTTATAGACATTATAGAATAAAAACATTGGATTAATTAGCTAATTAATTAATCAATCAATTGATTAAATAATTGATTTGAAAATTAGAGAAATTTTTTTATAGCAAGAGTCCATAATCTAAGTTCTATATTGATTCTCACCTGATGTCGAATCCAAGTCGAGGCTGGGCAAGGTTCGTGCACGCACATGTGTGATCTCAAGCCTTGTCTCTTAGTCTTTGTTATATAAGCTATGAAGGGCAAAAATCTTTTATATCTAACAAGGGGTTTGTCTACTTCCGATATGACATTAAAAGCCTTCACCAAATTTCTTTGATTTCAATATGAATTCCTAATGTCACCATCCTCTAATTACATCCCAATTGATGTAATAAGGCTTAAAAATCGACATTTCCCCACAAATTCATCGTTGAAACTCAACGTGAAAAGAAAAGACTTCTTAGCTGCCACATATTGCTTTCAGGAAAGATACCTTTTGATTTGAACCCTTACCCAAGTCATCGACTTTCACTATCATAGGAATAAAGTGAAACTAGTATTAAACTTTAGACCTTTGATGTAGGGCATACAGTGGTGGCAACAAAGTGAATTGTGAGAACTTGTGTGTAATTTCACGATTAATTAAGACTAGTCAGGCAATTAACCCTTCTATATTGTGAATAAGAAATCCTAGACATTTAATTAAGCGTGTAACTAAGGGTATTGGTGGGAATTGATCACCTAAAATCGGATTTGAAATCTTAAATGCCCAATTTAAGGTGTTAACAATGATGAATATTGATTCCATTAATTAGCTGAGGCTAAGGGATGGATTTAAAGGTGAGGCTAAAATTGGAGGGCCTTAATGTACTAAAAGGGGAGGCTTTGGTAAAGAAAATCAAAGAGAAGGAAATATATGGACCCCCTGATAATTTCCCCAACAATAAAAGCAATTAAGAGTTAAGGTTTGCCTCATCCCATCATTAGAGAGCCCATGATATCTTCTCCACCTTCCTTCGCACAAAGAGAGAGAGAGGGAACGACAACACAACAGTGAGAGAAGGAGGAGAAGAAGAAGGAAGGGGAGGTTAAGTAACTTTAGGAGTAGGGAAGGAGAGCTCCATTGCCTCCCATTAGACCCCACATAAGGTCAAAGACCCATTCCCTATTATTTGGGTTCTTTCTTGTGATGCTTTGGGATGAAGAAGGCTTGCATGTCCGATTGGAGAGGAGATTTTAGCAATCAAATCTCTGCCTTGTGTTTGAGAATGAACTAGAAGTCGATTTGTGGCTTCTAATGGCTTGAACGGTGTTGGTGCAGGTGGGAGTTGTTGCTACAGGTGGTTACAACAGGGAAGTAGAGGAAGAAGAGCTTCAACAACAGTTGTAGTTCCTCCCACAAATTAGAGGTATGGTGTGTAATTGTTTTCATGCATGCGTAGTTTTGCATTTTAGCCAATACAGGGAGGAAACACTTGGGTATCCTTTGCATTTTAAAGATTTCGTGCTTAGGTGTAAGGGGCATCACCACACAAAAAATCCCATTTGCATGTCGTGAAAACAAAGGTTTGATGCGTGTTTGAGGTGATTTTTAAGATCATTAAGTGCTAGGGGTGTTGTTTAGGGGTTACATGGTATTTTGGTATGTTTTCTCAAGTTCCATAATGTTTGAAGTAGAGGTGCCATCGGATGTCTAGTGATGAAATCATATGACTGTTGGAGGGAATGTTTCCTTCAGGGTTGCGATTTTATAGTTTCGATCATCTAACACTATGGTCAACATCAGATACTGTAATAAGGGGATGTTTGATACTCAAATTAGGTGAACTTTGTGGTTCAGACGTTTGGATGTAGGGGTTCGGATTTCTAATAGCCCTTTTTAGAAATAATCAACCTTCATTGACTATGATTTTGGAATTTTAAACCCCTTAGGAATTGATTCTCTTTGGTGGTCTTAGCTATTTTGAGTGAGAGGCAATTGGAGAGAGGATCCTTTTGGAGGACTTTTCAATAAGTCATGCTTTAGGTGGAGGGGCAAGTTATATAATTTTTCCACCCCATATTTAAGGGTAATGGCTTGCAAGAGAAGCCAAAAGAGACTCATTTTGGTTTCATTTGAGATAACAACTCCACCATCGGGAACACCTTTCCCTCCTCTCCTCCCTCCTTTCCTTGTTGGTTGTCCTCCCGTTTGTAACTGCACCTACTGTTGCTACGATTGTTATCGTTGTCGTTGCTAGCCGTGAGAAGAAGAAATGGGAAGGATGATGCATGTCAACCCAGGGTCCTCCTTCCTCTCCTCTTTCCCAACAGCACCTTCTCCTCCACGCCTTGCCTCTCCTCCACTTTGCTCAATTTGCTCCATAATTGAGGGGGGGGGGGGGGGGGGGGGGAATTGAAAGAGCGATCTTCATTTTCGATAAAAAATTTAATATAAAATGATGTGTCATTATAATTCGTTGCGTGGTAAAAAATCACTTTTTAAGACATTTAATATTCAAAATCTAACCACGAAAATAGTTAAGTTGTCTCCACAGGGAGGGATTAGCCTATTACACTAGTGAGTGGTGCCCCAATTATTCGGGAATCTCAATGCATGCGCATGCTATCTAATGCAACTTATTTTCAACATAAGTTCTTATTTTAAATAATTAATCAATATGTAAGGGTGCACATGTAAAATCACCACAATGGAGACATGTGAATCATGATCTTAATATTAACAAATATCATCAATATAAATCAAAATCGAATCCGTTCCCTATAACCAATATTCCATACTCGATTAGTTAAGGGATAAATGCAACTATTCGCTATTCAAATAAACATGAGGGACATTCATGCAAATCTGTCTGAATATAATAATTGGATAAAAAAATGAACAGTGCATCTCACAATGGCATTATGCGTAAAGATTAATTGGGCCTTCACTATAGCGAAATAGGGGAGGAATTTTGTTGCTGCTTGCGTGCAGGAAAGGAGGCTCGTTGGCCACGAGTCTGGGAGGAGGAGATGTGTTGGAGGAGAGGCTTGCAATGGTGGTAATGGCATGGTGTGGGGAGGCTGAGGCTGGCCACACGTCGACGAGTGGTGGTCGACGGTGGGTGAGATGCTGGTGGTGGAACGACGTAGAGGTGCTGGTTGCACTGTTGGTGGCACGTTAGATGGAACGGCATGCTGGCTGCGCTGCTGGTGCGCGCCCACACGCTGGGGCGAGGAGGCTGGAGATGGAGTGGTCGCGCGTGGCGCACTGCTGGAGTAGGCTGCGGTTTGGGTTCCTGTTGGGTGCAAACAGGGGAAGAAGAAGGAAAAGAAGAGGAAGGGGATGGTGCTGTGTGCGTTCGTGGTAAAGGAAGTGGGGATGGCACACTCAAGTGCACGCAGGCTTGCTGTGGCTGCGGGTTTCATGGTGGAGGATGGCTGCGGTGAGGAAGAAGATGGGTATGGGTGCGTTGAGTTGTAGGTGGTGGTGGTGGGTCACGTAGAACGAGAAAAAGGAAGAAGATGAAGGTGATGCGTTTAGGTGATGAGGGTGGTAGTGATGCTCTCTGTCACAGAGCGCCACAAGTTGAGGCAGATTGTGAGGTTGATGGTGAAGAGAGCTCAGGCCACGGTGTGCGCTTGGTGTTCATGGTGCAGGCAAAGATCACGGTGGAGGAGACGATCCCCGTCAAGTGGGAGAGGATCCTTTATGGATGACCAGCCATGTGTTTTTTTTTTTAAACTCCTCCATCTGTTTGTTTCTTCAGTTGGAAGCCTCTCCAACCACTCAGCGAAGATTGCGAGTGGTTGGAATAGAAGACAAGTTCTGGCCATACGCTATCAGACGTCCAATAAACAATCTAGATGTCTTAAAAAGTGTGGATTGCAATGAGTCCACAATGGAGGTTCGCAGACGTCCAAACTAATCTCCAGATGTCTTATAAATGCAGAAATGTCCTGTGAACTCTTGCACCTAGGCTGCATTCATAAAATAAATTATATTATCACAACATATGCTATTAAATGTAAAATTTACACATAAAATTATATACAGACTAAAATGAATTACCATATATCTCCTAATCAATTAACAACTAGGAATAGATAATTAAATATTACTTAGGCTAAATAATGATCCACTAAAGTGGACTTATCAGGAATCAAGGAAAAAAACAACATAGCAGAACAAAGACAAACAAAGGGAGTTCCATACACATGTATAAACAAAGAGCAATCGGTAGCACATGATCGTGTGCTGTACCCCTAAATTCACGCATAGACTCAGCACGGCTGCAAGTGCTCTCTGATAGGTGCTTCGATGTTATTTCCTGTTGCGGGTGATCGGTTAGATTCCTCAACATAGTTAATTAAGTTATTTAAGCTTAATTAATTGCATGAGAAAGTAACTTAAGTTAACTCGAATTAATGTCGTGAGTGTAGTATAGGGTCAAGTTAACCGAACATTTTAGATTTTAAGTTCCTTTTAACTGGTTGAGTCCAGGTCGTTCACTGGGGGCATAATAGTAAGCTTAATTCACCATTTAATTCGTAAGCATAATTAAGAATCAATTAATTAATCAAATTATAATTACAGTATTTTAAGTACATGAATAATTGCACAAAAGATACATCAACATAAGCATGCAACATTCCATTAGGGTAAAACATGTTTACACAAGAAATCTATCATTAAAATTCAAGTAATCATGTTTATTACATCATTGATATCATTTTACAAGAGTATAAAGCAAGAGAATGATATAAAATGAATACATTTGCTTTTTACAACATTGAGAGCTCAAAATAACAAGAAAAGAACATGAAAGTGCAATATAAGGACAAATCAGACGTCTGATTATAATATTGAACGTCTTAAAAGTAGGAATTAGATGGCTTAAAATATGGCAAGACGTCTGATTTCTCCTTCATTTTTCTTCTTTCTTCTTAAGCTCTTAATCTTCAGCCCTCTCTTCTTCTTCTTCTCTTTTGTTTCTTAACTGTTTTGTCGTCGCTCTCTCTTTCTCACTCTCTTTTTCTTCTCTCATTTTTTCTCTTCTTCCTCTTTCGAACCCTCTCTATTCTCTTCACTTAGCTTTCTCCTTAGGTTCTCTCTCTTCTAAGTTTCCCTTAGTATTTTGCATATACGTTCCCACACTTCACCAATTTCACAAGAACTTAAGCTCATTTAGCCTTTAATTATAAAAATTTGATTTTCTTATTGGTGGTTCAGACCAGTTGGGGATATGTAGCACCCTCTAGAGGGTGGGATCAGACCCTACTGGGTCCGAGCCTAATTTTTTCTTAGGTGGTTTAATTTCCTTTTCGAGCTCATGTACAGTACCTAGCCTCTCAGGCCCACACACATCCTTGACCTCACAGGTGCACACACATACCCATGCACAAGCACGTGCAACGCACGCACCCAGACCCATATGCTCGAAGGTTTCTTTGCACTCTGCGCTGACGATCAAAGCGTCATATGCAGGAATTTGTATTATACCAGTGTGGCACCTCACAGACTTTCGATGTGGGACTTAGTTTCCCAAGTTCTGTCCGATATTGGCCAGACTTCGGCCGATGATTCCGACCGCCTCAATTATCCAATCTGATCAAGTAAAGTCTCGATCGAGAGCTAATCAAGTGCTCTACAAGATTATAACACCAATTTGGTGTTTAGATCTGATCTGACCCTTTGATTTGAAGGGTGAAGATGGAAGGTTCGCACAGCCATTAAGGCCTGCAAAAGATAAACTCAGGTCTTTTGACTTGCGGGTGAGCTTTTGACCTCCAGATGAGGTATTGGAAAAATACAGTAGGTGATTCTGCTCCTAATGAAGGATAGAAGAGGCTTTGTGATGAGAGCCTTATCATAAACCCTAACTGGTACAATTTAATCTAAATAAGTGTGAAGAAGCTCCTACAAAACCTAAAGAGAGGCTTAACTCAAAGAATTCTGAGTTAAAGAATAAGACAAATCATAAGGGGTAAAACTGCAATTTCACCAATGCAGTGAGCAAATAGGGTAATTAAGGGTCTAAACGAAGGTCAAATGAGCTTAATAATGAGGAAAGTGGGATGATCTGAAAAGGGTTATAACAACTTCTAGGAATTAAATGGCATTCTATAACCTTAAATAAACCTACTTTAATTCACGAGGTTTGAGGCAAGATAAAAATCAAATAAACCCTCTAAAATTCATGGAAAAATATTCCCTAGGGTTTAGAACCTTCAATTTGGCCTTTGCGACCTATTTTGACCTAAAATGAGAACCATGCCCAATTTATGACCTAATTTGGGTTTTTGTGCAATTGATCAGACAAACATGGTCCAACCTAAAATCAAATTTCACCATTAAAATCCTTAGGTTCAAATTAGGCGGGTATAAAAATTTGAGCCTAAGAAAAGACCATCTTGACCGACTTTACAAATTGGTCCTCTTGAATTACTTTTTGAACCTTATATTTTGAAATCCTTGCAAATAGCCCCCTATCTTTCTCATCATTCTTTGCAGAACGGTCCTCCCTACCATTTCCGAGCAGCACCATACCTCCGGCGACATTGCGCGGAGGTTGGCGCCGCGCAGGGCATGGCGCCCGTTCTCAAGAACGAACGGGAGGTTCCCTACGTCGTCCTTTGTCGCAGGGACCCTCCCCTGACCCCTGCAACAGGCCATGCCTCTCGTGCGAATGCATGACAGGCATGGGTCTCCTTCTTCGGCCATCTCCGGCGTGTGCTGCACGTCTTTCCCTCGGGCTGCTCTCCTCGCTAGCGCCTTTATAAGGAGCGGCAAGGGCGTCTGACCAAAGCAAGCTAGTTCGTCTCTCCCCTCTTCGGTCAGACAGCCCAAGCTTCCGGAGATCTTTCTTCCTCCTCCTCGTCGCTCTGCTGCCATACCTGGAGCAGAGCCCACTCTGGCCCGTCTTCCCATGCCAGGCTGCACCAGCTGGCGTCTCCGGATCCCCTCCTCATCGCCGTTACTCCTCCTCTAGGCACCTTCGTCCCCAGCTCCGACAGGCACGAGTCAGACGCATTCCTCTCCCTCTTCGTCGAATAAGTAGGTAGGAACCTTCCACTTACCCTCCTCTCACTTTTCCCTTATTCAATTAGCATTTCAGACCCCTCGACTGCCACTACCACCCCCATCTACTTCACCTCCGGTTGCCATCTCCGGCGAGGTCGCTCTACCTCCACAAGCCATTTCACCCCTCACTGACAAGCCCAGAAGCTCCCCCTCACTCCACTCAAGCGTTTCCCCCACTCCATTCACCGTCCTTCACCTCCCGACCACCCCCTGAACACACCCACTTCCGCACACACAGTCTGCCCTAGGCACACGGACACAGGCGCTCTTGCGCCTCGCTGACCCTCGCACTACCTTCGCCACACTCCGGCGAAGCTTCCTGTGTTGTCTAACATGGCCGGGAGGTCGTCTTCGTGATTTCAGGGTTCAACCTCCTCGCCGCCATTGACGAGCTGCTGGAGCTTCTTCGCAGGTAGCTCCAGGTCTCCTCTCCAGGTGTGAGCTCCAGGTGACGCGGGGCAAGCTAGTGAAGGCGCCCAGGTTCTCGATTGGGAGCGCGAAAACTTCGTTGCTGCCCAAATCAACGGTTGATTCTCGCCTGCGGGCGAGCGGAGCAGAGGTGGGACTTTAGTGCCACCTCGTAAGTGTGTGGCCTCGCGCCCACACTTAAATTGAAAAAGTGACATTAGCCGTTTGTCTCCAGTCACACAGGGGTGAGGTCCCTCACCTGTTCACGCGCCTCGTCTGCGGCACTGCCCACGCGGACCTGGTGACCCGACCCGACTGCCCTGCCTGTGCACTCCTCGCGCACCACCCACGCCGGTGCGCCTGGACCCAGGCGCGTAACCCGACCTGATTACCCGGCTCTGGGAGAGCTTTCCAAAGAGAGATTCAGAGAGAGAGAGAGACACGGGGAAGGGGTAGGGGTAGGTTTTGCACTGATAGTTGTGTGTGCGCGCAGGGAAGAAGGAAAAAGAAGGAAGAAGCTGGCGAAGGAAGAAAAAAGGAAGGAAAGGAGCTGAAGGAAAAGAAAAGGAGCCACACTGTAGCCAACGCACAGTTAAGTCATCTGGGCGCCGAGTCAGATGTTAGAGGGTCAGCAGCCAGAGCAAGAAAGAAGAAGGCTGGCTGAAGAAGAAAGAAAGAAGAGGAAGGGCCAGAGTAGAAAGAAGAAGAAGAAAAGAAGAAAGAAGAAAACCAGAGATGAAGAAAGGAGGAAGACTTAGTAGCTGAAGGAAATCAGAGAGAAAGCAAAGGCCTCTGCAGCCGCAAGGAAGAAGAAGAGAAGAAAATCAGAGAGGAAAAAAGGAGAAAGAGAAAGAGGAACCACAGAAGTAGAGAAGAAGAAAAGAAGAAGAAGAAAGAAGAGAGTCGAAGCCAATCACCCCTTCTTTTTCTCTCTCTCTTAATTTTTGTATAACCTTATACATTGTGAACTTATATGTTTCTAGAATTATAATTGCTCCCTAAGTTCGACCTCGGGAAACTTGTCATTCCGAGTGATAAATTGTATTAAACTGGTAACTGTTTTGTTATATACCACAACGACTATAATAACTATACAGACAAACGCAGAGCCACTTTGGGAAGCTGCAAAAAGAGAGTTTGGCTTCAGAGCTTCGTACCGAAGCTCAGAGCTTGGATTTGAATTTTGAGACACTCGATAGAGAGTTGACAGACTCTAGAAGGAGATTAAACAACCTCTGTAGGTTGTTATGTTCAGTCCTAGGTGAAATTGGTGGCAGAATTTCGCCAAGAACCCACTAAACACAGTATAGGCTCGAAAATGACCCATACTAGATAGAGATGAGATTAAGTCTAAATTCTCAATAAAACAACTCTAAATCATCCTAGTGATCAATTCAACTCAATAAACATCAATTTTACCCAAGAATTCCCTACTGGCGACCTTTAGTTGACTGAAATGCCCTAGGACTTGACTTTCCAAATTAATCATTCTCTGATCAAATCATAGCTCTGGATAACCTCTAAACAACCTCAGGAATGTGGTCAGAGCTTCAAAAATAGGTTTTGATCAAGTTCCCTAGGGTTTCTAGACTCGTCGCCTGAGATCTAAGTGGGGTTTGTTCATTAGAACAAACCAGGGAATCTCCAAGTACAAAAGAAGCTAGGATGAATTCAGCATGTTGTACTCTTGCTTCTGGAACTTAATTCAAGGTCAAAAACCTATTGAACAGGTTCCTCAAACTTCGCCAGAGTTGGAGAAGATGGATGTCTAAACTGAGCTCCAGATGTTAAATCATCAAATTAATCATTGCTATATAATCCTTAGGTCTTAAGTAATCAGTCTGGAGCTCCGCATGGAGTTTTGAAGGCTGAGTCACAGTTTCGACTTGCCGGAGCTCGCTGGAGCTCTAGTGAGTCCGATTCTGATGTACAGAGGTGAAAACTTCAATAAAACCTTAGGAGAGGTCCTCAGGAGTTTCTAGTACATTGCTCTATAGGAGCAATTGAAAGCTTCGTAGAGGTCCTCAGGAGTTAGGAAGGTGATGTAGGACCTTAATTGGGTATGGAATAACCTCTGTACACTTCACCATGGACAGTGAAGTGTCCAGGTGCGTGTGAAATGAATCAGATGATTACATGGATAATTAGGTGAATTCTAAGGTGGATTAAGGTCCTGAGAATGTGCTAAGGTGATGAAGGACCCTAGATGAGTGTGAATTAGATTCGGGGACCTTCGCCATTGACAGCGGAGGTCGCCGGTGACGGTGAGATGGTCTAGGCGATATAGGCGTTATTTGTAAAGGAAAGAAGGTGGAAATGAACTGTGAAAAGGTAAGACGAGTGGAATAGTACTTAAAAATGCAGAAGATGGCCCGACAAGGTCGGACTTGGCCTCACCAGAGCTGAGGGAAATGAATCTAAATTGCATTAAAACTAAGCTATTCCTTCTCCTAACTATAGCTAACCTACTCCTATGTGTTAGGGCTACTTACCTGAGGAAGGAGGTGAGGGATCTCGCCGTTGCAGGGTGAGAACGTGATCGAAATCTAGATTGGGTGAGAAGAGAAGCTCCAACCGATCAAAGCGGAGATCAAAGGGAGAGTGGGGTGCTCAGTCGCCGTTGGTAGGGCGATAGAGAGCAAGAGGAGGTGAGAGTGGCAGCGCGTCCTCAGTGGCCACGCTCGAGAAGGAGAACGAAGATGCCGGAGTTGCGGAAGAACCTACTGACCAGCTACGGTGAGGTGGAGAGGGAAAGGGAGCCGATCAAGCTCAAATCGGAGAGGTTCAGGCCTACTTATAGGGTTCGACGGTTGTGAAGGGGGAAGAATCTGGACTGGTTTGTGTCTAGGTGCAGCTTAACCTCCGACGTCGTTTCCAATGCCGGTGAAGTTAACACCGTGACCTAATTAAGATTTAGGACAAATCCGAACTGGTGGATGGAGTTGAGGTGGTGAGCGCAAGCTCTAGGAGCTTGGCGATGATGTTTGGACGGAGAATGGACGGTGATCGTAAGGTAAATGCACCGCCAATCGTGAGGCGTCGAAGCGCATGAAGAAGGAAAGAAGAAGAAGAAGCGAAGTGTTCAAAGGGACCAAAATGTGAGAAAAACTATGGACCTTTTGGGAAGAAAAGGACTCGACTGTAATAAAATATAGGGACCAAAATGCAAATAGAGGCTTTTAAGGTTAATTTAAATTATTTTCTTTTCTAACTTTTTATTTATTTTTATAAATTAGCTAACTATTATATTAAAGCCATGTATTCACATTTTTGACTCATTTATTTATATTTATTAAATTTATTTACTTAAGTTATTACATACTTAAGTCTTAAGTTATTCTTAAGTTAAATAAGATATTAATTAGGTAACTAATTAATGGTATTTCGAGCCCATTTATTAATTAAGTTATTAATAATATTAATTGACATGTAATTTAGCATTTTTAACTCATTTTTAGGTTCTTCATTACTTTACCCTTTATTCTATAATTAACCCTTCTATATGCATATTCATAGCTAATTAACTAGGGAAACTAGTTAATTAGCGGTAATTAGAAGCCATGATGAGCCTCTCATCATACCCCCAAGCCAAAGTTTTGCTAGTCCCTAGCAAAATTAACTAGAAATACGATGATTTAAACACCAGGTTTAAATTATTATAAATAAACACTAAGTAGAGGAATTCACAACGCTATTTGCTGAATTCACAACACTACAATCAAGAAGGATATGTTGATCCTTACCCTTCCCCAGATTACATTGCATATAGGTCAGCACCTCCTTATGGACAATCCGAAAAGATTTATTATCAGGGAAGGCATCAAGAACCTCAAGTCGTTGACTCCCTTGCGTTGAACCCAAACCCACCCAACCCTGAACCAAACTATTTGGTTTAGGTTAACCAAGTCCAAGATAAGGTGTTAGCTAACTTAAGGAATACCAGTCAATCTCTAGAAGCTCAGTCAACACCTTGCCTTAAAGAATTGGAGCATCTGATTGAAATGATTGATGATTTTAACAAGTATTTGTTGGGTTGGCTCCATGATGTTAAGGATAAGGACACGGGTGAGTTTTTACTTAGGAAGTTATCGAAATTGAGGATGAGATTCGTGATTGTTCTAGTCCAATCTTGGGGGGATTCCCAGGATGAACCCTTGACAGGAGAGCCGATGTCAGAATCCACTCAAGAACCTGTAGGGGGGACACGTTTTACGAGACAAAGGTTGACCAGGTTGTTCTAGAGCAATCAAATAAGGATGAATCGATTTCTTCACCTAAGGTCTCTAAGTTGGGGTACGGGGAAATGTATGTTTCCATGGAACAAAAAGTGATTGATGATTTTGAGACATACATCAATGTGGATTTAGAATTCTTTGATTCTGAAGGTGAAGAATCGTTGTGTGAAGTCTCACCTAAATTTGAGGAAAATAATTTTAGTGAGACAAATGGGCCCGCAGAGTATGATAAATCATTTGACGGCCCAATAACTGAGGAAATTGATCATGTTCGGGCTCGCATGGCTGATTCAGATCCTCATTTCATGGAGGACTCAATTCAAAGCCCCGATCATCAATTACACCCCATTGAGCTTACTGATGAGTTTGATTTTGAGATCCCTAGACCCAAGTCAATTCTGATTCTGCAACAAATCTTGGACTTGGACATTTTAGATGGGATGATAAATATGCAAGAGGTCCCGAAATTCGAAATTCTAAATGAGGAGGATAGGAATGATGATTTGGGAAGCCAATTTCGGAGGAAGTAAAAGACCAAGTCTAAGGGTGCCTATTTGTCTGAAACCACCAACCTTGGACCAAGACCCTTATGACATCTTTGATTCAGAGGATGTCCAACCCAAGCGCACATTCATTGATTATCCTTTTGAGCTTGATTCCATTGTAACCCGACGTTTTGGACTTAGGTTGCATCCTTACAAATTGCAGGCTCGACCCCGCTTGCATGTTGATCTTAGGGTTTGGATAATTTTTATCCAGAACCTTAGATATTCTCGACCGTAGGGTATGGGTTTGCACCACAATCTGGTCCACATCTGTGTACATCTTCTCCTGGCAAGTCCAAAGCTAAATTTTATTATTATGATTTTTACCTCTCTTGTGAATTCTTTATTTCTTCTTCTTTGTATAGTGTGCCTAGCTGAAGGCATTAAATTTAGCATGTATATAGTTTCTTTTCATCTCAGAGCCGACTTGTTATTCACGCAATTCAGGTGCTTTCTACTCTACTCCACTCTGTTTCATGTCTTGTTAATACAATGAGGATATTGCATTAGATAGGCATGGGGGTGGATATCATTATCTGAATCATTTCGTTAGCTCCATAGATTTTTTATTATTATTAAAAAAAAGGCTGAATTAAGAAAGAGAACTTGGGCTTTAAAAATTTTTCAATCTTAGAGAATAAAGCTGTATGACTTGAACACTAAGACCCTTCAGGTCTTCGGAGTTAATCAGCTCGGGTGTCCACTAAAATGTGGATTTGTTTCTTGAGTCCTCACTAGTCTAAATATATTTCTAATTCGATTAAATAAGATGAGGTGATAAGTACATGACTTATTGATGAGAACCTCATCATAAACCCTAATTAGTACAATCTAATCCAAATATGTGTGAAAAAGCTCCTACAAAACCCAAAGAGAGGCTTAACTCAGAGAATTCTGAGTTAAAAAATAAAACAAATCATAAGGGGTAAAACTGTAATTTCACCAATGCAGTATGCGAATAGGATAATTGAGGGTCCAAACATAGGTCAAACAAGCTTAACAATGAGGGAAGTAGGTTGATCTGATCTGAAAAGTGTTATAGCAACTTCTAGGAATTAAATGATATTCTTTAACCCTAAAAACAAACCCACTTCAATTCACGAGGTTCGAGGCAGGATAAAAATCAACTAAATCCTCTAAAAATCATAGAAAAATATTTCCTAGGGTTTATAACCTTCAATTTGGCCTTTGAAACCTATTTTGACCTAAAATGAGAACCATGCCCAATTAATGACTTAATTTAGGTTTTTATGTAAATTGGCTGGTCAAACATGGTCCAACCTAGAATTAAAATTCACCATTAAAATCCTTAGGTTCAAATTAGTCTGGTATAAAAACTTGAGCCTAGGAAAAGACCTCCTTGACCGACTTTACAATTTGGTCCTCTTTATGTACTTTTTGACCCTTATCTTTTGAAACCCTTGCATTTAGGCTCCCAACTTCTCATTGTTGTTTGCAGGATGGTCCTCCCTGCCACTTCTGCGCAGCGCCATGCCTCCGGCAACCTTGCGCGGAGGATGGCGCCGCGCAGGGTAGGGCTGCCATCCTCTAGAACAGAAGGAGGTTTCCCTGCGACGTCCTCTATCGTAGGGACCCGCCCACGACCTCTGCCATCACCCATGCCTTCCGTGCGAACGCACGAAAGGCATGGGTATCCTTTCCGGGCATCCTCCGGGGAGGCTGGCACGACGCCACCTCGGTCCTCTCTCCGCGCCAAGACCTTTATAAGGAGCGGTAGCCCTTGCCGACTCCTTCAAGCTTCCTCTGGCGGAGAAATACCCCACCTTTCGTCCCTCCCTCCTCCGGTCAAAGTGCTCGAAGCCTCCGGCGATCTCCTCCTCCTCTTCCTCATCGCTCTGCTGCCTTACTTGCAGAAGGGTTTACTCTGCCATGTCATCCGCGCTAGGCTGTACCCGCTGGCGTCCTCCAACTGCTTCCTCGTCGCCGATACCCTCCCCCAGGGCGTCTTCGTCTTCAGCTCCGGCAGGCACGAGCCGGGCGCTGCTCTCTTCCCCTTCGTCGAGTAAATAGGTACAGAGTTTCCTCTCTCTCTCCCTTACATTTTCCCTCTCTTAATTTACCTTTTTATTCCACCTCACGCAACTTCCACCTCCACCTGCTCCGTCTCCGACCACCTTCTCCGGTAAGTCCATCCCTCTTCCACAGACCTGCTCACCCCTCGTCAACTACCCCAGAAGCTTCCCCGTACTCCACTTAACCAATCCCCCCTCTCCACTCACTACCAATCACCGCCTAATCACCCCCCGAACGAATGCATCTTCCCGCACATAGTCTGACCTAGGGCTACCTCCACACGCGCCCTCGCGTCTCGCCGACCCCCGCACTGCCTTCGCCGCACTCCGGCGAAGCTTCCCCTGTTTTCTGATGTGGCCGAGAGGCCATCTTTCTGCTTTCAGGTCAGAGCCCCCTCGCCGCCATTGCTGAGCTGCTGCAGCTCCTCTCACAGCTCTAGGCGTTCTCCAGCCCAAGTGCGAGTCCCAGGTAGCGTGGATTGTTGCTGCGAAGGAGCCCAGGCTTGCGAATTGGGTCGCAAGCCTCACAGCTGCCCCAATTGGTTGTAGTTCCCTCGCCTACGGGTGCGAGATTTGGAGGTGGGACTTTAGTCCCACCTCGTAAGTGTGCAGCCGTGCACCCACACTTATATTGAAAAAGTGCATCGGGCTTACTGCATTCAACACACGGGGGTCAGGTCCCTCTCACCCGCACGCAGCGCGCCACGCGCTCGCTCGCCCTCCCCTGCGCTCACGCCCCGCGGGTCTGGGCTGGATCTGACTACCCGACCACGCACTCCTCGCCCACCACCGCACGCCGGTGGGCATGGTCCCGGGCACGCTACCCGAACTTGAATATCCGGCTCTGGGAGAGCAGTCCTAAGAGAGATTCTGAGAAAGAGAGAGACGCGGGGAAGGGGTAGGGGTAGGTTTTGCATTGACCATTGTGTGAGCATGCAGGAAAGAAAGAAGGAAGAAGAAGAAGCAAGCTAAGGAAGAAGAAGAGAGGAGTGGCCGAAGCCTTAGTCGTACTCAGCAGCTGAAGAAGAAAGGAAGGAGAGGAGCTGAAGAAGAAGAGAAGGAGTTGCATTGTAGCAAACCGAAAGTTAAGTCGTCTGAGCATCAAGTCAGACGATGGAAGGGCAGTGGCCGGAGCAGAAAGAAGAGGAAAAGAAAAGGAGCAGAAGCAGAAAAGAAGAAGGAAGACACAGCCGCAAGCAAGGAAAGAAAGAAAAAGAAGAACATAAGAAAGAAGCAGAGAAGAAGAAGAAAAGCAAGAAGGCACAGTCGCAAGTAAAGAAGAAAAGAAGAAGAAACTAGAGAAAGAGAAGGAGATCAGCTGAAAGAGAAAGAAGGACGGATAGAAGAGGAAGAGAGAAGAAGAAGAAGCCAAGAGAACTCTCTCTCTCTCTCTCATTTTTGTAACCTAATTGATAACTTTTATACTTGTAGAATTCTAGTTGCTCCCTGAGTTCGACCTCGGGAAAACTTTGTATTCCGAGTAAAAATTTGTAGTAATTTGGTAGCTATTTTGGCACATACTACAATGATTGTAAACCATATATAACCACAACGACAGCACTAGCACAAAACAAGCGAGCCACGGTTACTATTTTTGGTGCCGTTGCCGGGGAGCAACGGCTATTCTAGAAGTCATGAATTCTCTATTGAGTTTCTATTAATCTCTTCTCTTTTTGTGTGCAGGCACAGGAAATCAAGAAGACAAGCAGCTGCACAACAACCACTCCGAGGACGGGTAATTTTCTATCCTCTCACTATTAACCCCTAAATTCTGAAGAGGAAGAAAAAGAAAAGAATAAGCAATATAGGTACAACCTGTCTTCTATACTTAGTAAATCATCAAAAGCTGCATGTTTTCAATTTCAACCCCCTATTCCTGCACACACTATTAAGGGTATTTAAGGGCTAACACCTTCTTGCCTGAGCCCTAATTACCCAACAAAGAGCTAACTGGACCAAGTAGAGCCAACATAAGATTCCACGTTAGGGTTTTAGAGACACACTTCTTAAGCAAGAATGGAGAAATCTCAAAAGAAGTGTGCCTAAGCCATTATCTGAAAATACCTATTCAGAAAAACCCTAAGCAACTTGGCTCTTTAAAGACACTTGAACCCTAAAAGACAAGACCTAATAAGCTCTCAAAGGAACTAGCAGGTGAGGTTGACCCCTTGGGTCAACCAACCTTCAACTTAGGTCACTCTTTGCACTCGAAAAGGCTAAAGTTCAAGTGAAAATCTAAGCATCGTGATCTTAAACTGGTAGACTTAAGAGGTCAAGATCCTCATTTTGGTCTACCTGGAATCTCAGTGACAAGAGAGGTCGGGTGGGGGAAACCTTGTAACCCGTGGGGACGCTCTATCGTGTATTGGTCTTTGTGGGACTCACCCTCTCTGGCTGCCCAGGTAATTCTCAGGTGGACGATCTTTTGATCGAGGGGTCCATCTGCCTCGCACCTCTATAGTCACCCAACATTTTGGGTGTCTTGATTGGGTCTAGCACCTGCTAAACTCATCTCTTCCACCCGTGTATGTTTGGTAGGAGGTCCTTGAAACCTCCTTTAGAACTACACTCTCCTCGAGGCCGAGCCTCAGTTCCCTTGTTTGAGAAATCAACATTTCACATCGACCTTTCCTCAGACTCCGAACCCAACTCACCTTCTTCTTCCACAATGGCTCAGCCAGTTGAGGAAGAGAACAAACTGGAGTACCAGCTCCAGCGACTCAATGACCTCTTCCAGAAGTTTGTGCACCCATCGCAGTGTCCTATGTTGCGGGACCATTATAATCCTGCTGCTGTGGCTATTGAGCCTCGAGTCAGAATCTCGACTGGAGGACCTGATTCTGAATTAAAGCCCAATATGATTCATGCCATAGCTAAATTTCATGGGCTTAATTCTGAAGACCCCTTCCAGCACATCAAACAGCTAAAGCATCTGGCCCATACTTTTGGGTCAGATGCGCAAAATCAGGATATTCTCCTTATGAAGATGTTCTCCTTCTCCTTTATGGACAAGGCCGCTCATTGGTACTAAACACAGACCCGGCCGATCAACAATTGGGAAGAACTTCAGTTCTAATTCTTGAAGAAGTTCTTTCCCGTTGGTCGGACCAATGCCTTGCGCCATCAGATTACCCACTTCACGCAACAATCGGGAGAACCTCTCCATGTGGCATGGGATCGCTTCTAGGATCTCATGAGAAAGTGCCCCCATCACGGAGTTCCTAAATGGGAACAAGTCCAGTCTTCTTACCAGGGACTTCGTGAGGATATTAGGCTTTTCGTCAATGCAACTTGCGTAGGGAATATCATGGGTCAGCATGAGGACACCGTGTGGGAGATTTTCGGAAACATGTGCGAGAACTCCATCAATAATGACACCATAGGATTATTCGACAGGACGAATATCCACGCATCGATGAACCTTAGGGGAGCACATGAGACGCAGGGCCTGTCCGCATCAGTCGACCTGGAACTGATGGCCAGTCGATTGACAAGGTCTCTATCATCTAGAAGAAGGTGGATGAGCTGACTCAGCACTTGCAGCGAGCCACCTCTGCGCATAATTCCTTTGCACAGCATCCTTCCACACGGGAGACTGTGCAAAACATTCTCCACCGACCTTCTCCTGGGATGGATCAATATCCACCCCCATCTGATTCTCGGATCGGAGGACCCTCCGATCCTTTCTATGCTAGCCAGGGGAATTCCATTCCCTCATTCTCTGACTCTTTGGAGGTTCCTCAGACCTGCGAGGACCTCAACGCCATCTAGAATGACCAATTTTCCAACACCTACAATCCTGGATGGCGAAACCATCCCAACTTCCAGTGGGTGGGAAATTTCCAAACTCAAAGACCACCCTTTTAGCCCCGTCAACAACTACCTCGTCGTTACCAGCCGCCTTAGCCTCGGCCCAACCCTACTTATCCATCAGGGCCTAACTAAGACTAAATGTCCATCATCCTTCAGATTCTGGCTGACATTCAAAGAAGAAGCCAAGAGAACTTTCTCTCTCTCTCATTTTTGTAACATAATTGAGAACTTTTATACTTCTAGAATTCTAGTTGCTCCCTGAGTTCGACCTCGGAAAATCTTTGTATTCCGAGTAAAAATTTGTAGTAATCTGGTAGCTGTTTTGGCACATACTACAATGATTGTAAACCATATATAACCACAACGACAACACTAGCACAAAACAAGCGAGCCACGGTTACTACATATCAACTCGCCCTCTGATTTAAGGGGATTTTAATTCTAAGCATCTAAACACTATTTGCATTGACTTGCTTTTTGACGATTTTTTTGGAAATTGGGTAGCTAATAAACTTCTAGGGTAATATGGCTGGCAAGTTATCGTGGGTAACAGCCCATTGGTAGCCCATTGGTAAGTTGTCCAAAGCTTAGTCACATGACCACTTTTTTCCTGCTTTCTTTAGGTAAATCTTATATCTAGGAAGCCACCTACTTAGAAAAAAGAAGGAAAAAAATAGAAAAATATCCAAAAAGAAAAGAAAAAGAAATGGAAAAGGAGAAAAGAAAAGAAAAAAAGAAATAACCCACACTTCACCGCACGAGTATGGCAGGCAAGTTATCATGGGTAACAACCTATTGGTAGGTTGTCCATATCCCAGCTCAAGAAATGCACATATAATTCCAAAACACTTAGGAAGAAGCGGAGAAATAGAATAAGCCGGGGAGATATACACTGGGCTCGCCCTTGTGTGAACCCTATAAAAATAAAAGTAGGGAGAAAGCTACCGGTCGAATAGATACACCTTTAGGCAGAATTTCTTTTCAAGGTCACCTAGGGGCGTAGAAACCCAAAGTCCATTCTAATCATCGATCAGTGAGTCTATCACATTTCACACATAAAGATGCTTAGAACTTAGGGTTCTCTTCGAGTCTTGGGTGGGTTGAGTCACCGTAGAAAGCTACTCTAAAACCCTAAACTCAAAAATCCAAAAAAATTAGAAAAGAAGAAAAAGAAGAAAAAGATCCTTCTTTGAATAAGGCGAGAACTTGAGGCAGTCTGTATTTTGGCAATCACCCGGGTGCTGTTGTGTCTTTGCAGTTCAGGTCTTAGTTAAAATTCATAAGAGTTGAAAAATAACTATTGCCCAAGAAATCCGACCTAATTCTCTTATAAATAACATGTAGTTTTGCTAGGGACTAGCAAAATATAGGCATAGGGATGTGATGTAAACATGTTTATATCACATAAACCGTCTATGTTTGCACATTCTTAGGCATATAGTTGCATTATGCATTCTAAATATTGCATAACATGCATCATCATGCATTTAGGATAGATTGCATAAATTTTAGGTTAATTTCTCCTTTTTATGGTCAGGTGATAGGGCGACCATTAATTGGGGCCTCGGATTAAAGATCCAACCGTACGGATCTAATCAGGGCGACAACTGGAGTTCACCGACTCCAAGATTGCCCTGATCGGACTTCTGTAGCATCTGATATAGTCTGAGAAAGATCAGAGGTCAAGGGCCACTTCAGATGACAGGTTCGACCACATTGATTGGTTTAGATCGACGATCGCGGCCCAACGGCATGAAAATCGACCCAATTCAACATCCGTGGCACCATCTACAAGACACAAAAGATGGATGGCCAAGATGGCACCATGTGGCGCCATCTCAGCCGCCCATATCGGCCAAGGACACCTGTCCTTTCTCTCTCCTCAACCGACCATCAGATCTAGGCCATTGGATTTTGATCCAATAGCCATGGACTCTCGTGACTGATGTAAACACATTTACACTACTTAAGATGTCTATTTATGCATGTTCTTAAGCATAGATTGCATTGAATGCTATAAATATTACATAACATGCATCATCAAGCATTTAGAGTAGTTTGAATAAAATGGAGATTAATTATCTCCTTTTATGTTCATGGATAGGGCAAATTTTTATCGGGGCCTCGGATCGAAGATCCAACTGTACAGATGTGATCAGGGCGACGATTGGAGTTCAACAACTCCAAGATCGCCCTAATCAGACTTTTGTAGCATCAGATAGTGACCGGGGAACCCTAGAAAATCAAGGGCCAAGATGGTGTGAATCCACACTTCAAACGACAAATCCGACAGCACGGATGGATTCGGATCGACGATCGTAACCTAACGGCGCGAAAATCGACTCAATCCGACAACCGTGGCACCATCTACATTATCTAGAAGATGGACGGCCAAGATAGCGCCATGTGGCACCATCTCAGCCGTCCAATCGACCCTCAAGCACCACCGCACCTTCTCTTTCTCAATCAGAGCGCTGCTTCTCCGCCGTTGGATCTTGATCCAACGGTTGTGGACGCGCGCGCCTTAAATTGTCCGCGCGACACTTTCCACCGCGCAGCGCAGCTGTCGCGAGGCCATGCGCGTTCACAGGACGCGAGTTCGACTCGCGATCTGCGGGCGTGAGCGATTAAAGGCGACCGCCCGATCAGCTGTGGGCGACTCAGATCACCCGATAACGCCTACGCGCTATTGCACGAACGGCGAGGACGCGGCATTGCACGTGGGCGAGCGTGTAGCGCAGGAGGGTGAAGGCGTGATCTAAGCCGTCCGATCTTGCGATTGGACGGCTGAGATCGGTTGGACGTGCGTGTGCGTTGAGCGCGCAAGCAAGCGAGCGGGTGCACGCGCGCCGCCCACTACGCCCACATTTAGACCTTTAACGACGGTTTTATCCGTCACTAAAGGTCCTGAATTAATGTTTTAAGAGTTGTAATGACCAAATTTCCCCCACTCCTTGAAACTATAAAAGGAGATCCCCTTCATACAAAATTCTCATCCCTTCCCTCTCTTCTCTCCCTCTCCAAAGCTCAAGAGAAGCTTTTCCCACACCCGGGATGCTTCTCGAGAGATAAAGTCAATTTTTCGTCCTCCTTTCGGAAACGGATCCCACGACGACGACGTGTTGCCTTGTTCCCGTTCTTCCTGCTTCGCCCTCCTTCGTCCTGCTTTGTCCTCCTTCGTCCAGGCGTCGTCCCGTCCGGCTCGTCCTTCAAGCGACCGTCGAGGAAGATATTTCTCTCCCCATTCTTTTAGTGCTTTCTAGAGTAGTTCGGCTCGTCCTCTAAGCGACCATCGAGGGGGATATCTCTCTCTTTATTCTTTTTACTGCTTTCTAGAATAGATTTACTGCTTTCTAGTGTAATCATTTTTCCGCTTTCTAGTGTAATGAACAATCGTTCTGATGATGAAATTCTATGTTTATTTTACATCTCATTTTGATTTTTGTTTGTAATATTCTTTCTCTCTCTTATTCTCTCTCTCTCTCACTTTTCTATTTATTGTAAATAGTTAGATAGTTTTAATCAATTGAATTTTTTCGTGACAAATAAAAGCAAACGCGTAGTTTTTAAATTAAACGTCTGCCTCCCTGTGTTTGACCCCGAATTTCTATTTCGGTATAAATTTTATTTGTTGAACATGAGTTCTTCGCATTCATACTACGACAGGTTTTCAAAACCGAACGCGTTAGTGTAGCAATTCGCACATTCAACATTTTGGCGCCGTTGTTGGGGAGGCGACGCTCTTTGATTTTTTCTTCGTGTTCTTAATGAGAACCTCATCATGAGCCATAACTAGCTCATTTTGACCTAATACAAAGGATAAAAGCTCCTACATAACTCAAGGAAAGGCTTAACTCAGAGAATTCTGAGTTTAAGGAGAAAACGAGTCATAAGGGGTAAAAATGTAATTTTACCAGTATAATCTGCATACAGGGTAATTCAGGGTCCAAACATAGGTCAAAGAAACCTAATAAGAATAAAAGTGGGATGAGATGATCTGACAAGGGTTACAGCAATTCCAAGGAACTAAATGATAATCTGTAACCTTAAAACAAATCCACTTCAATTTGCGAGGTTCGAGGTAAAGTAAAAATAGAATAAACCCTCTAAAATTCATAGAAAAATAATCTCTAGGGTTCATAACCTTCAATTTGGCCTTAGGAATCCATTTTGACCTACATTGAGAACCATGCCCAATTAACAACTTAATTTAGGTTTTTACGTAAATTGACCGGTCAAACAAGGTTTAATCTGGAAATAAAATTCACCATCATAATCCTTAGGCCCCTATTAGTCATGTATAAAAACTTGAGCCTAAGAGGAAACCTTCTTGACCAACTTTGCACTTTGGTCCTCATTTATTTACTTTTTGACCCTCAACTTTTGAACCCTCACATTTCTGCCCCTAACTCTCCTTCGTTCTTTGCATTCAGGTCCCTCCTGCCAAAACCTGACCAGCACCATGCTCCGGCGACCTTGCGCGGAGCATGGCGTCGCGCAGGATAAGGGGGAGGGTCTGGCAAGTAAACCGGGGGTGTCCTGCGTCGTCAGCCGTCGCAGGAACACCCCCTGGTCGCTGCAACCCACCATACCGGCCGTGCAAACGCACGGACGGTATGGGTCTCCATCTCCGGCGTCCTTCGGCGAGGGAGACACGTCGTCTCCCTCCGCCCTCCTCTCTGATTCCGCCTCTCTAAATACCCCCGTCGCTCCGCCGTTCTGAGTAGCTCGGTCCTGACGGAGAAAGACCCCCACTTCCTCTCTTCCCACTCCGACAGGAAGCCCTCCAACTCCGGCGGCCTCTCCCCTTCCTCCTCTTCGCTCTGCCGCAATACCAGCAGCAGAGACTCCTTTCTGATTCTCCTTCGCGTCGCGCAATACCGGCGCGCGCTGCTTCAGCCCCGTCGCCGCCGCCGTTCTCTCCCTCTGGGCATTTCTTCTCCAGCTCCGGTAGGTACGAGCCGGCAGCCACTTCGTCCCCTTCGTCACTTTAGTTAGGTTAGAATTAGTCGTCTCTACCCCCTCTTTCTTTTCCTCGCTATTTTACATTCAATTAAACCCTCGACCGACCCGACCACCGTCATCTTCCACACCTCCGGCCATCTTCCAGCGAGTCGCTCCCGTCATTCCGCCACTCCACACGACTCGCTGACCCCCACAGAACCTCCACCTCCTCACCCTGATCAACCTCCGCCCTTCCACTTCCCCCAAATCACCCTCTGCAACTCCACCGAACAAACCCATCTCCCGACCCACAGTCCGACCTAGGGCAGCCCTTGCACGCCGCCCCACGCCTCGCCACCACCCGAACGAGCTTCGCCGCACTCTGGCGAAGCTCCCGACACCTTCTGATTAGGCTGAGAGGCCATTTTGCTGTGAACAGGTCACCCGTCCTCCACCGCCATTGCTGTGCGGAAGAAGCTGCTTCGACCTGCTGCTCCAGGCGCGCCGAGCCCAGGTCACGTTCCCAGGCTGTGCGAGGTGTCTTCGCAAAGCGTCAGGCTGCAGTTGAGGCGAAGCCCTCGTGCGAAGCCTCGACCGCCGCTGCCTCCTCCGCGCAGGCGTCAAATTGAGGTGGGACATTTAGTCCCACCTCGGAAGGCTCTGAAGGAACAAAGAGGTACAAATAGAAAAAGTGCTGAAGGCTTATCTCCTCAGCACACGGGGTGAGGTCCCCTTCACCCTCCCGACTACCCGGCCTCGTCCGCACGCACGCCTCGCGGACCTGGCCCGACCCGACTTAGCCTGACCTGCACTCCTCGCCCACCACCGCACGCCGGTGGGCCTGGACCCGGGCGCGACCCGTACCCGACTACCCGGCAGCTCTGGGAGAGCTTTCCTAAGAGCGACTTCTGTGAGAGAGAAACGCGGGGGGAGGGTAGAGTAGGTTTTTGCCCACTGACGAGAGCTTTGAAGTGTGCAGGCACAGGCGAAGAAGAAGAAGACGAGAGAGGCAGAGAAGAAGGACGACGAAAGCTGAAGGAAGGAGGAGCACTGTAGCAGCGGCGGTTTAAGTCGTCTGATTGGAAAATCAGACGACGTCCTGAAGGCAAAGAAGGAGAAGGAAGGCGAGGCAGAGGAGAACACAGAGAGGCCAAGGGAAGAACTGAAAGAAGAAGAAGAGCACGAGAAGAAGAAGATCTGAAGAAAGGAAAAGAAGAAAGAAAGAAGAAGAAGAAGAACAGGACCGCAAGGGAGAAGAAAAAGAAAGAGACGAGCAGAAACAAGAACTGAAAGAAGAAGAAGAGCATCACTACTGCTGCAGATAAAGCAGAAGAGCCAAGCAGAAGAAGATAAGCAAAGAGAAAAGAAGAGAAGAAGAAAGAAGCCAACAAATTCTCTCTCTCTCTTTCTTTATTTTTTTTGTAAAAGAAACTTGTATCTCTAGAATACAACTTGCTCCCTGAGTTCGACCTCGGGAACTCTTTTATTTTCGAGTAACAAATTGTATTAAACTAGTAATCACTTCTCTATACTATACTACAACGAAATAATAGAACTATAGAGGAAGGTCGTCACCAGTTCTTGTAGCTTACAAATAATTTACCTCTCTTCTCTCCTTTCTTATTGTGATTGCAGGTACTCTTTTGAGACAAGCAAACGCGGTAGATTGGAGTAAAGTGCTGTGGAAGGTTTTATAAGTTACCCTTACCTCCCACCCATTAGATTTCATTTCACCACATAATAACACAAACATCAATCAACCTAGGTGTTCTTATAAATTATAAGGTTAGATTGTTTGTTGTTTGACACCCACACCTGCCCCAACCCCCACATTAAAAAAAGAAAAATAAAAAAATCTCACAGAGGTACACAACCTCATCTGATTTTCAAACCCAATCAGTAAACCTATCTTTGGAGCCGGTACACGCACTCAAACACATAATTGAGTATAAAGCAGATTAGGTAATCACTTTTGTGCCTAATTAAGTGGTGTAACAGGCCAATTGTTTGAGTTGATTGGGCTGCACCACTTCAATTAAAATCAACTCATTAAGTAGCTGCCATTTAGGTTCAACTCTTAGGGATTTACCAGGCACTCCACATTCTTTTAAGTTTTAAAGGAAAACATCTCCACCTGTGCTTTCAAAACCTGGTGTGCCAACAAAACTTGTTTGAAAACACCTAAAGTTGAATCCTAAAAGCTACTAAGCAAGATTTGAACTCTAAAATTCATCACACCAAAAGTAATCTTGCTTGAAAACCACTGGTTGTGCACGCACACACAAATCAATCAATCATTAAGGGCACAACCTAGATAAAGGGTCCATCACATTCCAAAGCATATTCAAACCTAGCCCTAAATAAAACAGAGTAGACGTTGGCCTTAAGGATTTGACTCGCTCTTCAGAGCCCAGAACGAGATTATTTTTGATTAGTCTGTTTCTACTATTTAATCTGATGTCTAGCTATGGGAGCAGAATCAAATGATCGCGGCTTGGGGGTACACTAGGAACCGGAGGCGCAAGCCAAAGGAAGAACCTTCTCCCCAGTCCCTCTTTCTAACATGTTGGATTGAATAGACAAAAGTAGATCAAATAGTTTCTCTATCTCATGACGGGTTTTGGGAGTTTGTAGGTCTTTAAGCTAGCCCACTTAAGGATAGGTTTGATTATTTATATTGTATGGCGCCTTTCCTCCTCCCGTGTCTCATGAATCCCTCCACATATTACACGCATTCCCGCTCTTTCCCTCCTGTTTTGAATTATCCTCAACATGACGATTATCCCAACTTGTACTGTAATCAACCATCAGTTAGTTGGGATAACTCGGATTGGGGACATAGTTCTAGACCTCTGTGTTTAGGGTCTAACCCTGAACACTGTGATTGTGATTTTTATCCTTCTCAAAGTCACATCGATTATAGATCGTTATCCTTTTATGAACAACCTAATACGATCTACAATTAAGAAGGATACACTGATCCTTACCCATCCTATGATTACTGTAACGACCCGGTTCCCGAGTCCTTACGAGACACGAGAACCGGACCGACTCAACTAATCCCAAGACCTAGTCGTCCAACGAGGAAGTAACCAAAAGACAGTAAAATAAACCACATTCAGCATGAATATAACTAACAGTAAGAAAGTACACCAGTAAGGAAAGAAACTAGTACAGTAGGTACCACCACAACAGTAAAACAGCATTTATCATATAACAAGAACTGCAGGTAAAGAAGGTACAGCGGAAACAAAAACTACTCACTAGAACAGAAACAAAAGAGGTACAAAAGGCTGTGGTAACTCTACTGGACCCTACTCGGCCCAGCGTCCTCTGCAGCCGCCGACCCTGGCTGCTCAACACCTGGTCCTGAAAAAGGTAACGAGTGTGACACGTCAGCAAAACGCTGAGTAGAGTGGCAGACTAACTAAAGGCAACAGTAGAGTGTACAGTAGCTGTTATGTTCTATTACTTCCTTTATTCACATCTTTCAATTTTTCTCACTATTTCATTTGTTTCTCAGATCCTTTGCTTGATCTCGAATGTCCTCGTGGGAACGATCTTGATTGCAGTCTTTTCCAAAAGTAGAAGTAGCACGTGGTGCTCTCCTGGCCGGGAGAGTCCCCCGTGGTGATCCTACCCTCAGTCAACCACCCCAAGGTCACTGACAGACGTAACGGTGACTACGGCACGCGCGATAAACGCACAGGTAGCTAGCCCGCACTGGCACGCGGTCAGTCGTTTCCGTTAACGGGTGCGCCCAAAGCACAGCACGGAACCAGGGCAGAGCCCTCTCAGTAACAGGGGTCCAACCCCTCCACAGTAACCAAACCGGGGCCTTGCCCCTCCACAGTCCGCGCACCCTCGCCTGACTACCCTGGTTTGCCCTAGTGGGCCTGACAAGTCGGTGGAGGAGGCTAGCAGAACCCCGGGGCCCGTGGGGTAGCTAGTACTCTCTTAACACTACTAGCTCTCCTCGGTACTACGGACACGAGGGCCAACAAGTCGGTACAGAGCGGCCAATCCTAACCCCGGGTCCCTGGGGCGGCTGGCCCCACTCTGCACTAAACAGGTACAGGTACTTCCCTTGGTACTGCGTACCCAAGAGACAGTACAAACTACATCTCAGTTTCCATTCCTTTTTCTTTCCAGGAGTTCCACTCCTAATTCCCCGTAGGGTTCCAGCTCTTTATCTCAGAACATCATATGTTTCACTTTCCAGATTCACGTTCTCAAAATCCATGATCTCAATCATGTTTCTTTATTCATAACAGACAGCTATTAATTCAAATTACAGGCAGCTTTATATTCCTTTCCATTTTTTTTTCCAAGACTGCAGTATTATACATTCCACTAGTTCTTCCATCCTAGGGTTCATGTCACATCCTAGGATCTAGCATACAACTAGTTTTCCAGCCCTAGGATTCATGCATCACCTAGGAGCTATCATTCCATACATTTCTCATTCCTAGGATTCATGCAATGTCCTAGCTTCTAGTTATGGTTCCATACTTTAACAGATTTTATTAATAAACTTAAGCCACTCTACCAGGTACAACGGGAGTAATGGGGGCGTGATCGGGAATCCCGCGTGCCTCCGCGACTCTCAAGACTGCAACCGAACGGGGTCCTATCACAAGGATCAAACACAAGGAGTGTCTCAAAACAGTGTATAGCTACTGTAGAGGGGTAGAGGAATTACTTCTGAAAAGAACGCAACTCGAATCGCGGAAAACGAAGCCTGAACGGGCCCTAAACGGGTCGAAAAAGACGATACTGTGCAAAATCAGACGTCTGGAACTCCTTCCAGACGTCTTAAAAAGTGGATCAGAGAATTACCTGTTCAGCGTGGTTTCCCAGACGTCCAGAAGTCTGCGGGGACGTCTGCCCTAGATCCCAGACGTCCGATGGTCCCTCCGGACGTCTGGAGGTCACTCCCGCCGTTTGGTACAACTTCCAGACGTCTGATTCGCAAAGGATGGCGAATCAGCGAACCTGCGCACAGCCAACCCCCTCCCTCAGTACGGTCAGTCGACAAGAAGGAAGAAGAAGGCGGAAACTCACCTTTCAGACGTCTGTATGATCTTACAGACGTCGACCTTGCCGTCTGTCTATCAATCCAGACGTCTGATTCTGGAAATTTTTCCAGAATCAGGACCCTGCTCGGCCTCCGCTCGCGACGCCGCCCGCATCGCACCTCGCGCTCCTGCTGCTCATACCGCAGCAGGTCCCTCTCCGCGTCGCTCCGCGCCCCCTGCGCCCTCCGCCGGCCGGCCAAGCCGCTCCGGCGAGCTCTCCCTCACGGCAGAGCTCCGCCCTCGCACGCTGCACCTCCGCGCTCACTGCGGCCGCCACTGCCGCCCTCGCGTCCGCTCGCTCTCACGCACAGGAAGGAGAAGAAGGAGGAGACGGTGGAGGCGGGAGGGGAGGCGTGGCCCTTTTAAGGCCGCGCGAGGAGGAGAGAGAAGGTGGCAGGCCGCCTGCAGCCGCAGAGAGAAAAAGAGGGAATATGCGGTCTGCGCACTCAGGCGCGCAGGCGACTCGCGTGTGTCGAAAATAACGGATTTCCAGACGTCTGGAAACGATCCCAGACGTCTGGTACGACGTTTGGGCCACCTCCCAGACGTCTTAAAAGACGTCTGGGGCACACATTCGTTACAATATAACAAACTCAAAGGAAGTTTCGTCCCCGAAACTTGCGCCAACTAGGGTGCGGGAAAAAGATGTCCAATAAACCATAACAAACTCAAAGAGGACCGAAGCCGATCCGAAAAGACGTACCCGCGAAAAGCTCCGGGTACCGCTCCCGCATTGCCGCCTCAGGCTCCCAGGTAGCCTCCTCGTACCGCTGGCTCCTCCACAAAACCTTTACCAGGGGTACTTGCTTTCGTCTCAACCTGCGGACGGCTCTGTCTAGGATCTGTACTGGCCGCTCGGGGTTGGTCAGGTCGTCGCTCACCTCGACGCTCTCGTGACTCAGTACGTGACTGGAATCGGCTACGTACTTCCTGAGGTTGGACACGTGGAACACGTCGTGCACACCAGAAAGCTGCGGGGGAAGGGCAAGTCTGTAAGCAACGGGTCCAACCCGCTCCAGGACCTCAAAGGGCCCCACGAACCTCGGCGCGAGCTTCCCTCTCACCCCAAACCGCTGTAAGCCCTTCATGGGCGAAACACGAAGGAAGACGTGGTCCCCAACCTCGAACTGCACCTCTCTGCGTCTGCGATCCGCGTAGCTCTTCTGTCTGCTCCTGACAGTGCGGAGTCGTCTGTGGATCTGCTCCACTACCTCCTGACTCTGCCGGATCAACCTGGGGCCAACCTCCCACATGGTCCCCACCTCAACCCAACTCAAGGGTGTCGTACATTCCATCCGTACAGAGCCTCGTAGGGAGCCATGCCGATGCTCGAGTGATAACTGTTGTTGTATGCAAACTCCGCCAGGGGCAGGTGCTCCTCCCAAGAGCCCCTCCAGTCCAGTACACAGGCACGCAAAAGGTCCTCAAGTGTCTGTATCGTGCACTCAGACTGTCCGTCCGTCTGGGGGTGGTAAGCCGTGCTAAACCTCAGCCTCGTCCCCAAGGCCTGCTGAAACTCAGCCCAAAACTGGGATGTAAAGCGGGTATCCCGGTCGGATACGATCTCCCGCGGAACTCCGTGTAGTCGCACCACATCACGGATATACCTCTCTGCCAACTGTGCTGGTCCCAAAGTGACTCGGATCGGCAAGAATCGCGCCGTCTTCGTCAATCTATCCACTATTACCCAGACTGCGTCGTGTCCCCGCTGGGTAACAGGTAAGCCCACCACCAAGTCCATGGTGATGCTTTCCCACTTCCACTCTGGCACTGGAAGCGGCGGAAGCGGCCCTGCAGGCCTCTGATGCTCGGCTTTCACCTGCTGGCACACTAAGCACTGCTGCACGAACTCACCCACATCCCGCTTCATCCCTCTCCACCAAAACTCGCTTCTCAAGTCATGGTACATTTTCGTGTTTCCGGGATGTATGGTGAATCTGGAACCGTGTGCCTCAGTCAGGAGCTCTCTCAACAGCTCCTCGTCTCTGGGAACGCACAACCGTCCCCTCAAGCGTAGCACCTGGTCTATGAAAGAGAAGTCCCCTCGGTCCCCTGATAGTACTCTGTCGCGCAAAGACTGCAAGTACGGATCGGCCATCTGTCCAACCCATGCACGCATTCATTGATTATCCTTTTGAGCTTGAATTCTCTATAACCTGACTTTTTGGTCTTAGGTTGCATTCTCATAAATTGCAGGCCCGACCCTACTTGCATACTGATTTTAGGTTTTGGGAAATTTTTATCCAGAACATGAGATATTCTCGATTATGGGGTATGGGTTTGCATCACAATCTGGTCTACATTTGTGGACATCTACTGACAGGTCAGAGGATTTTTATGTTTATTATGATTCTGACCTGCACCTGTGAATTCTTCATTTCTCTTCTTTGTATAGTGTGCCTAGCTAAAGGCACTAAATTCAGTACATATACAATTCTTTTTAGTTTCTATCTCGGAGCGGACCTGACATTCATGCAATTCAGGTGTTTTCTACGCTATTCCACTCTGTTTTATGTCTTTTTAATAAAATGAGGACATTGCATTAGATAGCATGGGGGGGTGGATATTCATCTCTGAATTTATTCGTCAACTCCGTAGATTTGTTTTATTTTATTAAAAAAAAAAGTGGAATTAGGAAGGAGAACTTGGGTTTAAGAAAGTTTTCAATCTTAAGAAATACTACATTATGATTTGAACACAAAGACCTTTCAGGTTTTTGGACTTAATCAGCCTGTGTATCCACTAAAATTGTGGATTTATTTTTTTAAGTCATCGCCAACCTAAATTCTATTTTAATTGGAGTAAATAAGTTTGGGTGATAAGTACCCGACTTATCAACCTGCCCTCTAATTTGAGGGAACTTTGAGTTTTTAGCATCTACATACTTTCTTTGCTCTGACTCGTTGTTCGGCGATTCTAATGGAAATTTGGTAGCTAATGAACCTTCTAGGGTGATATGGCTGGCAAGTTATCGTGGGTAACAACCCATAGGTAGGTTATCCAGAGCCCAGTCACGGGACCTTTCTCTTTTTGCTGCCTTTAGGTAAATCTTAGACCAGGGAAGCCACCTACTTAAAAAAAAAAATCAAAAAGAAAAGGAGAAAAGAAAAGAAAAAAAAAGAAATAAACCACACTTTGCCGCACGAGTATGGCTGGTAAGTTGTCGGTGGTAACAGCTCATCGACCGGTTGTCCAGAACCTAGCTCAATAAATGCATTGAAAATTCCCAAAACACTTAGGAAGAAGCGGAGAAGTAGAATAAATCGGGGAGATATACATTGGATTCACCCTTGTGTTGACCCTGTAAAAAAATAAAAGTAGGGAGAAAGCTACTAGTTGTAAAGATACACCTTTAGGAAGAATTCTTTTTTTAGGTCACCTAGAGGCGTAGAAATCTGAAGTCCGTTTTAACTGTCGGTCAAACGGGTCTATCACATTCACAATAAGATGCTTAGAACTTAGGGTTCTCATCAAACCTTGGGTGAGTTGAAAGGCCATAGAAAGCCACTCTTAAACCCTAAAACTTGAAAATCAAAAAAAAAATTAAAAAAAAGGAAAAAGAGAAAAAGAAAATTTTCTTTGAATAAGGCGAGGGCTTGAGGCAATCTGCATTTTGGCAGATACTCAGGCACTGTTGTGTCTTTGAAAGTTCAGATCCTAAGTAGACATTTTCTTAATGATTGAAAATAACTTATGCCCAAATAATCCAACCTGATTCTTTTATAAATAGTATATAGTTTTTGCTAGGGACTAGCAAAAGATAGGCATGGGGGTACGATGTAAACACGTTTACACTACTTAAGATGTCTATTTATGCATGTTCTTAAGCATAGGATTGAATTGCATGCTATAAATATTGCATAACATGTATCATCTTGCATTTAGAGTAGTTTGAGTAAAATGGAGGTTAATTGTCTCCTTTTATGTTCATGGACAGGGCAAACTTTTATCGGGGCCTTGGATCGAAGATCCAACCGTACAGATGTGATCAGGGCACTGATTGGAGTTCAACGACTCCAAGATTGCCCTAATCAGACATTTGTAGCATCAGATAGTGACCGGAGAACCCTAGAAGATCAAGGGCCAAGGTGATGTGAATTCGCAGTTCAAACGACAAATCCGACCACACGGATGGATTCGGATCGACGATCCCAGCCTAACGACATGAAAATCGACTCAATCCGACAACCGTGGCACCATCTACATCATCCAGAAGAAGGACAGCCAAGATGGCGCCATGTAGCGCCATCTCAGTCGTCCAATCGACCCTCAAGCATCGCCGTGCCTTCTCTTCTTCAATCAGAGTGCCGCTTCTCCGCTATTGGATCTTGATCCAATGGCTGTGGACGCGCACTCATTAAATTGTCCGCGCGACACTTTCCACCGCGCAGTGCAGCGGTCGCGAGGCGTTGTGTGTTCACAGGACGCGAGTTCGACTAGCGATCTGAGGGCGCGCGCGATTAAAGGCGACTGCCCGATCGGCTATGGGCGGCCCAGATCACTCGATAGTGCCCACGCGCTATTGCATGCGCGGCGAGGATGCAGCATCGCTCGCGGGCGGGCACGCAGCGTAGGCGGGCGAAGGCGCGATCTAAGCCGTCCGATCTCGCGATCAGACAACTGAGATTGGTTGGATTGCGCGTGCGTTGAGCGCGCACGTAAGCGAGTGGGCGCACGTGCGCCGCCCACTATGCCCAAGTTTAGACCTTTAGCGACGGTTTTATCCGTCAGTAAAGGTTCTGAATTAATGTTTTAAGAGTTGTATTGACCAAATTGCCCCCACTCCTTGCAACTATAAAAGGAGACCCCCTCCATACGAAATTCTCATCCCTTCCTTCTCTTCTCTACCTCTCCAAAGCTCAAGAGAAGCTTGTCTCACACCCGGGATGCTTCTCGCGAGATAAAGTCAATTTTTTGTCCCCTTTTCGGAGGCGGATCTCGCGATGACGACGACGTGCTACCCCGTTATTGTTCTTCCCGCTTTGTTCTCCTTCGTCCTTTTTCGTCTAGGCGTCGTCCCGTCCGGCTCGTCCTCCAGGCGACCGTCGAGGAGGATATTTCTCTCCCCATTCTTTTAGTGCTTTCTAGAGTAGTTCGGCTCGTCCTCCAAGCGACCGTCGAGGATGATATCTCTCTCCCCATTCTTTTTGTTGCTTTCTAGAATAGATTTACTGCTTTCTAGACTAGATTTACTGCTTTCTAGTGTAATCATTTTCCCGCTTTCTAGTGTAATGAACAATCGTTCTGATGATGAAATTCTATGTTTATTCTACATCTCATTTTGGTTTTTATTTGTAATATTCTTTCTCTCTCTTATTCTCTCTCTCTTTTCTATTTATTGTAAATAGTTAGATAGTTCTAATCAATTGGATTATTTTGTGACAAATAAAAGTAAACGCGTAGATTTTAAATCAAACGTCTGCCTCCCTGTGTTCGACCCGGAATTTCCATTTCGGTATAAATTTTATTTGTTGAACACGAGTTCTTCGCTTTCATGCTACGACGACAGGTTTTCAAAATCGAACACGTTAGCGTAGCAACTCGCATGTTCAACAGTGCCTTAATTCTTAAACATGCCTCAAGTGACCGCGTAGCTCAGCGGTTGAGCACTCAACGTGCGAGAGGAGGGCACAGGTTCTCTAACGAACGCGTGCCCCAGACGTCTTTTAAGACGTCTGGGAGGTGGCCTAGACGTCGGACCAGACGTCTGGGATCACATCCAGACGTTTGACCAGACGTCTGGGATCGCTTCCAGACGTCTGAAAATCCGTTAATTTCGACACGCGTGAGTCGTTTGAGCGTCTGAGCGCGCAGACCGGATATTCGCTTATTCCCTCTTTCCCTGTGGCTGCAGACGCCTGCCACGTCCTCTCTCTCCTCCTCGCGCGGCCTTAAAAGGCCACGCGCTCCCTCCCGTCGTCTCCACCGTCTCCTACCTCTTCTCCTTCAGCTAGTGAGCGTGAGCGCGAGTGCGAGGGCGGCGGCAGTGAGGGCGGAGGAGGTGCGGCGTGCGAGAGCGGAGCTCTGCCGTGAGGGCGAGCTCGCCGGGGCTGCTAGGGCCGGCCGGCGGAGGGCGCAGGGGGCGCGGAGTGACGTGGAGGGGGGGACTGCTGCGGTCTGAGCAGTAGGCGCGCGAGGTGCGACGCGGGCGGCGTCGCGAGCGGAGGCCGAGTGGTGCCCTGATTCTGGAAGAATTTCCAGAATCAGACGTCTGGGTTGATAGCCAGACGGCGAGGACGACATCTGGAAGACCTTCCAGACGTCTGAAAGGTGAGTTTTCCGTCTTCTTCCTTCCTGTCGACTGACCGTACTGAGGGAGGGAGATGGGTGTGCGCAGGCTCGGTGATTCGCCATCCAACGCGAATTAGACGTCTGGGTGTTGTACCAGACGGCGGGAGCGACCTCCAGACGTTCGGGGTGACCATCGGACGTCTGGGAGCTAGGCCAGACGTCCCCGCAGACTTCTGGACGTCCGGGAAACCACGCTGAACAGGTAATTCTCTGATCCACTTTTTAAGACGTCTGGAAGAAGTTCCAGACGTCTGATTTTGCATAGTGTCGTTGTTTTTGACCCGTTTAGGCCCCGTTCGGGTTCCGTTTTCCGCGATTCGAGTTGCGTTCTTTTAAGAATTAATTCCTCTACCCGTCTACAGTAGCTATACACTGTTTTGAGACACTCCTTGTGTTTGATCTTTATGATAGGACACCGTTCTGTTGCAGTCTCAGGGGTCGCGGAGGCACGCGGGATTCCCGATCATACCCCCATTTCTCCCGTTATACCTGGTAGAGTGGCTTTAAGTTATTAATAAAATCTGTTAAATTATGGAACCATAAATAGGACCTAGGACATTGCATGAATCCTAGGAATGAGAAATAGATGGAATGATAGGTCCTAGGTGTTGCATGAATCATAGGACTGGAAAACTAGATTGTATGATAGATCCTAGGATATGGCATGAATCCTAGGATGGGAAAACTAGTGGAATGTATAATACTGCAGTCTTGGAAAATGGAAAGAGATATAAAGCTGCTTGTAATTTGAATTAACAGCTGCCTGTTGTGAATAAATAACGTGGTTGAGAACATGGATTGTAAGAATGTGAAACTGGAAAGTGAAACCTGGATGTTTGAGTAAAAAGGATGGAACCCTACGGGGAAGTAGGAGTAGAACTCCTGGAAAGTGAATGGAATAGTATTGGGGAAGTGAGCTGGCCCTTGAGTACGGAGTACCAAGGAGAGCGACTGTCCCCTTGTTTAGTGCAGAGCGGAGCCAGCCGCCCCAGGGACCCGGGGTTAGGACTGGCCACTCTGTACCGACTTGCTGGCCCTCGCGTACGTAGTACCGAGGAGAGCTACTAGTGTAGGGAGGTACTAGCTACCCCACGGACCCTGGGGTTCTGCTAGCCTCCCACACCGACTTGTTAGGCCCGCTGGGGCAAACCAGGGTAGTTAGGCGAGGGTGCGTGGACTGTGGAGGGGCAAGGCCCCGGTTTGGTTACTGTGGAGGGGTTGGACCCCTGTTACTGAGAGGGCTCTGCCCTGGACTGGTTCCATGCTGTGCTTTGGGCGCACCCGTTAACGGAAACGACTGACCGCGTGCCAGTACGGGTTAGCTACCTGTGCGTTTATTTTTGCGTGCCGTAGTCACCGTTACGTCTGTCAGTGACCTTGGGGTGGTTGACTGAGGGTAGGATCACCACGGGGGACTCTCTCGGCCAGGAGAGCACCACGTGCTACTTCTACTTTTTGGAAAAGACTGCAATCAAGATCGTTCCCACGAGGAACATTCGAGATCAAGAAAAAGATCTGGGGAATAAATGAAATAGTGAGATAATTGAAAGATGTGAATAAAGAAAGTAATAGAACATAACAGCTACTGTACACTCTACTGTTGTCTTTAGTTTTAGTTGCCACTCTACTCAGCGTTTTGCTGACGTGTTACACTCGTTACCTTTTTCAGGACCAGGTGTTGAGCAGCCAGGGCCAGCGGCTGCAGAGGACGCTGGGCCGAGTAGGGTCCAGTAGAGTTACTACTGTCTTTTGTACATCTTTGTTTCCGTTATAGTGAGTAGTTCTTGTTTCCTCTGTACTTTTCTTTACCTACAGTTCATGTTATATGATAGATGTTGTTCTACTGTTGTGGTGTTATATACTGTAGTAGTTTCTTTCCTTACTGCTGTACTTTTTTACTGTTAGTTATATTCATGCTGAATGTGGTTTATTTTTACTGCTCTTTTGGTTACTTCCTCGTTGGACGACTAGGTCTTGGGATTAGTCGAGTCGGTCCGGTTCTCGTGTCTCGTAGGGACTCGGAACCGGGTCGTTACAGGTTCGAAGCCCTGTGTGCCTCAAATCGAGTGCAAGCGTAGGGCACGACTCAATTGATTGTCCAATGCATGATGAGCGGCTTTGGAAGAGTCGACGTGGCGCGATCTGGGCGCGTGGATCACACACGTGCTGTAACGAGCGCGTGCCCCAGACGCCTTTTAAGACGTCTGGGAGGTGGCCCAGACGTCGTACCAGACGTCTGGGATCACATCCAGACGTCTGACCAGACGTCCGGGATAGTTTACAGACGTCTGGAGAACAGTTAGGTTCGCACGGGAGATTCGTCTGCGCGCCTGTGCGCGCAGACCTGCGTTTCTGCCCTCTTTCTCTGCGGCTGCAGGCGGCTGCGACCGCCTTCTCTCTCCTCTCCGCGCGGCGTTAAAAGGGGGGCGCGCCTCCCCTCCCGTCTTCACCATCTTCCTCCTTCTTCTCCTTCCTGTGCGCGAGAGCGAGCGGACGCGAGGGCGTAGCGGCAGCGGCAGCCGCAGCGAGCGCGGAGGAGCTGCGGCGTGCGAAGGCGGGGCTCTGCCGTGAGGGCGAGCTCGCCAGGAGCGGCTTGGCCGGCCGGCGGAAGGCGCAGGGGGCGCGGAGCGTCGCGGAGAGGGACCTGTGCGGGCTGAGCAGCAGACGCGCGAGGTGCGACGCGGGCGGCGTCGCGAGCGGAGGCCGAGCAGGGTTCTGATTCTGGAAAAATTTCCAGAATCAGACGTCTGGATTGATATCCAGACGGCAAGGTCGACGTCTGTGAGATCATACAGACGTCTGAAAGGTGAGTTTCTGCTTTCTTCTTCCTTCTTGTCGACTGACCGTACTGAGGGAGGGGGGTTGGCTGTGCGCAGGTTTTCTGATTCGTCATCCTTTGCGAATCAGACGTCTGGAAGTTGTACCAGACGGCGGGAGTGACCTCCAGACGTCCGGAGGGACCATCGGACGTTTGGGATCTAGGCAGACGTCCCCGCAGACTTCTGGACGTCCGGGGAACCAAGCTAAACAGGTAATTCTCTGATCCACCGTTTAAGACGTCTGGAAGGAGTTCCAGACGTCTGATTTTGCACAGTATCGTCTTTCTTGATCCGTTTAGGGCCCGTTTGGGCTCCGTTTTCCGCGATTCGAGTTGCGTTCGTTTCAGAATTAATTCCTCTACCCGCCTACAGTAGCTATACACTGTTTTGAGACACTCCTTGTGTTTGATCCTTGTGATAGGACCTCGTTCGGTTGCAGTCTTGAGAGTCGCGGAGGCGCGCGGGATTCCCGATCACGCCCCCATTACTCCCGTTGTACCTGGTAGAGTGGCTTTAAGTATTAATAAAATCTGTTAAAGTATGGAACCATAACTAGAACCTAGGGCTTTGCATGAATCCTAGGAATGAGAAATATATGGAATGATAGCTCCTAGGTGTTGCATGAATCCTAGGGTCGGAAAACTAGATTGTATGATAGATCCTAGGATATGGCATGAATCCTAGGATGGAAAAACTAGTGGAATGTATATTACTGCAGTCTTGGAAAAAATGGAAAGGAATATATAAAGCTGCCTGTAAATTTAATTAACAGCTGCGTGTTATGAATAAAGAAACATGTTTGAGATCATGGAATTTGAGAACGTGAATCTGGAAAGTGAAAGATATGATGTTCTGAAATAAAGAGCTGGAACCCTACGGGGAGTTAGGAGTGGAACTCCTGGAAAGAAAAAAGAATGGAACTGAGATGTAGTTGTACTGTCTCTTGGGTACGCAGTACCAAGGGAAGTACCTGTACCTGTTTAGTGCAGAGTGGGGCCAGCCGCCCCAGGGACCCGGGGTTAGGATTGGCCGCTCTGTACCGACTTGTTGGCCCTCGTGTACGTAGTACCGAGGAGAGCTAGTAGTGTTAGGAGAGTACTAGCTACCCCACGGGCCCCGGGGTTCTGCTAGCCTCCTTCACCGACTTGTTAGGCCCACTAGGGCAAACCAGGGTAGTCAGGCGAGGGTACGCGGACTGTGGAGGGGCAAGGCCCCGGTTTGGTTACTGTGGAGGGGTTGGACCCCTGTTACTGAGAGGGCTCTGCCCTGGTTCCGTGCTGTGCTTTGGGCGCACCCGTTAATGGAAACGACTGACCGCGTGCCAGTGCGGGCTAGCTACCTGTGCGTTTATCGCGCGTGCTGTAGTCACCGTTACGTCTGTCAGTGACCTTGGGGTGGTTGACTGAGGGTAGGATCACCACGGGGGACTCTCCCGGCCAGGAGAGCACCACGTGCTACTTCTACTTTTGGAAAAGACTGCAATCAAGATCGTCCCACGAGGACATTCGAGATCAAGTAAAGGATCTGAGAAATAAATGAAATAGTGAGAAAAATTGAAAGATGTAAATAAAGGAAGTAATAGAACATAACAGCTACTGTACACTCTACTGTTGCCTTTAGTTAGTTGCCACTCTACTCAGCATTTTGCTGACGTGTTACACTCGTTACCTTTTTCAGGACCAGGTGCTGAGCAGCCAGGGTCGGCGGCTGCAGAGGACGCTGGGCCGAGTAGGGTCCAGTAGAGTTACCCCAGCTTTGTACCCCTTTTTGTTTCTGTTCTAGTGAGTAGTTTTTGTTTCCGCTGTACCTTCTTTACCTGCAGTTTTTGTTATATGATAAATGTTGTTTTACTGTTGTGGTGGTGCCTACTGTAGTAGTTTCTTTCCTTACTGCTGTACTTTCTTACTGTTAGTTATATTCATGCTGAATGTGGTTTATTTTACTGTCTTTTGGTTACTTCCTCGTTGGACGACTGGGTCTTGGGATTAGTCGAGTCGGTCCGGTTCTCGTGTCTCGTAGGGACTCGGGAACCGGGTCGTTACACGTGCGATCGAACGCGTGTTTGAACGCCCGGTCACATGCAGGCGCGAGATGAGGCACGATTAAGGCATGGGCGAGATGGATTTTAAGCTGTCCGATCTCGCGATCGAACGGCTGAGGATTTTTGAACGTGGATGAGCATTGGAATGGCTAAAGGTGAGGAGGTGGGGGGCGTGCACACATCTTCAGCCACGTTGGAGCTACAGTGACGGTCATAAACGTCACTAAAGACACTGAAATGAATGTTTTAAAGCTTGTAAATGTCTCTTTTGCCGTCAACTCTCACATCTATAAAAGGCTACCCTGCTACTCGAATTCTTCATCCCTTCCTCTCTTCTCTCACCCCCTCCAAAGCTCTAAGAGCTTGTCCCAAACTCGGGATGTTTCTCTAAAGTTAAAAATATAATTTTTCCACCTCATCCCCTTTGTGGAGCATTCTGGGGTGGTCCTCTCACTGCCATTTAGGAAGCGGATCCCGTTGCGACATCGCCCTGCCCCGTTCTTCGTCGTCCATCATGATTCTCCTTCGTCCCACATCTCACCACCTTCATCTGGGCACTCCGTCAATGCGGCTCGTCCTCCAAGCTGTCGTCAAGGAGGATAAGTTCTCTCCACCTTCTTTTTACTGCTTTCTAGCGTAGATTTATCGCTTTCTAGTTGTAAGATTTTTCGCTTTCTACTGTAGTGGTTAGTTGTAATAGACATCACTCTGTGGTTATGAAATATCTATTTATTCTATCTCTATTTTGTGTTTATTTGTAATATTCTCTCTCTCTCTTCTATTCATTATTCTTTAAATAGATAGCTAGTTTTGAATAAATTCGACCTGCTAATTTGCTTTGTGACAAATAAAACAAATGTGATTTTTAATCAAACGTCTGCCTCCCTATATTCGACCCGAAATTCCTTTCGAGTTTTGGTTAAATTTATCTGTTGACAGTTTTTTTCTTGCAAATCGTGCTACAACGACGGGTTTTCAAAACTCAAACCTTTTTTTGTAGATTTTCCACTCCAACAAGCACGGCTGGTGTGATGATGGGGTTTATTCGATGAATGGCAGCGTGTGGTGGGCAGCCGAGGTCGGAGATGATGACGGCAAGGTGCGGTGCTCGGTGGAGGTGTATGGTGGATGAATGCCTCAATAAAGAGAGGGTTTTTGTTCAGGTGAATGTTGTGAAGGTCGCGGAGGTGGCAGTGAGGTGAAAGATGATGTGTGGTGGTCGGATGACCACGCCGGAGGCATGGCGGGCTGTGGGGAAGACGCAAGGGGAGAGTAGTGATTGTCCGTCGAATTGGGATGTAGAAGATCCTAATCTAAACTAGGGAGAGAGAGAAAGTGAAGGAACCTAATTATGGACGATCACTAGGGAGATCCACACTGGCTTTGATTGGCTGGTGCCGGAGGGGATGAAATCTCCAGTGGGTGAAGCGATGATGATGAGAAGGTCTGGGAGCGCCTTGTTGGTATTGCAAGGAGCGAACGAAGGAGAGGAGGAAGGAGGTGCCTCCAATTTATTCGTTAGAGGCCTTGATGAGAGAAATCGAGGTGATCGTCGGAGTCGGTGGAGTTCGTGGCCATAGAGAAGGGAAGAGAGGGTTTTCCAACCTAGAAACAACTAAGGAGAACGGTCGACTGTAGGGAAGCTTATTTAGAGCTTCAGGATGAGCTTTGAATGAAGGAGCTTGATTGATTTGTGGCTTTTGGGGAAAAAGTTACCCAAAATCCTTAAGCTTGCCTGAGCTCTAGGATCAATTCTAATCCCTTAAATGGGGTTGGTTGGATTCCTGATTGTCTGATCATTAATCCCTCTAATTTTGGAGGGATTTGGAGTCGAATCGAGAGAGATCTCCTCACTTGAGGGTCAGAGCCCTTGGGTTCACACCTATCATGGTGGCAGGGACCCATTTTCAAAGGTGACGACAGGTTAGGAACCTATGTGTAAGAGATTTCGATAGTTGGGGGTCCGACCGTAGAAAATAGAGTTTTAAGGGGTAAGATTGCAAAATAGGTTAAGATGAACTTTGATTGGGCCCAAATTTTAGTACAAACTTAATTTGGATTTAAGGAATCTGATGGTAAAGTTAGATTTGAGTTTTGACCACCTTGATTGGAAAATTTGCACAGAAGCCTAAATTAGGGTAAAATCTCATTTGAGACTTTGTTTAAGGTCAAAATACGTTCAGATGGTTAAACGAAGGGTTCTAAATCTCTTAGAATATTTTTCTATTAATTTTAGGAGATTTAGATGAATTTTATCCTGGCCATAACCTCTTTAATTTAAGCAGGTCTGAAATTGGGGTTTTGTGTGCTATTACGGTTCTTGAAGTGCGTGAAATTCCATTTTTGTCTGTGTAGGCCCACTCTTAGGAGTTTAATGCTCAATTGACCTTTAATTAACCCCTGACAAACCCTGTGGTTACTCTGCATTTATGATATAATGTTAAAACTGCAGAATTAACCCTATTTTGATGTTTTCTTCTTAGAATAGATTTGCATGGAATTATGGCTCATAGGCGACTATGTAGGAGTATTTGTCTCTTGATTCTGACTAATTAAAGCTAGTTATAGCATATGATGGTGTTACCATCATACCCCAATGCCTAACTTGGATAGTCCTTAGCAAAATCTTATTGAAAGAACTAGATCTCTAGACCATGCCTTTATGTTCAAATGCCTGATGTGTGTCATTCTCTAGAATTTATGTCAGAATGCCAACAATAGGCCTAGAGGTACTTGTTGAACGTTCGGGTTGATACGCTAATGTGTTTGGTTTTGAAAACCTGTCATTGTAGTTTGAAAGCGAAGAACTCGTGTTCAACAAATAAAATTTATACCGAAATGAAAATTCCGGGTCGAACACAGGGAGGCGGACGCTTGATTTAAAAATAACGCGTTTGTTTTTATTTGTCACGAAATAATTCAATTGATTAGGACTACTTACAATAAATAAAAGGGAGAGAGAGAGAATAAGAGAGAATAATACAAACAAAAATCAAAAGAGATATAGAATGCACATGGAATTCATTATCAAAAGGGATTGTTCATTACACTAAATATTGCGACTAGAAAGCGGGAAAATGATTACACTAGAAAGCGATAAATATACTCTAAAAAGCAGTAAAAGAATGGAGAGAGAAATATCCTCCTCAACGGTCGCTTGGAGGACGAGCTGAACTACTCTAGAAAGCGGTAAATCTATTCTAGAAAGCAGTAAAAAGAATGGGGAGAGAGATATCCTCCTTGACGGTCGCCTGGAGGATGAGTCGGACGAGACGACGCCTGGACGAAGGAGGATGAAGCAGGACGAAGGAGGACGGAGCAGAAGAACGGGAACGGGGCAGCACATCGTCGTCGTCGCGGGATCCACTTCCGAAGGGGGACGAAAATTGGACTTTATCTCGTGAGAAGCATCTCGGGTGTGGGACAAGCTTCTCTTGAGCTTTGGAGAGGAAGAGAAGAGAAGGAAGGGATGAGAATTTCGTGTGGAGGGGGTCTCCTTTTATAGTTGCAAGGAGTGGGGGCAAATTGGTCATTACATCTTTAAAAACATTAATTTATGACCTTTAGTGACAGATAAAACCGTCGCTAAAGGTCTGAACGTGGGCGTAGTGGGCGGCGCGCGCGCGCCCGCTTGCCTGCCCTCACGCGCAACTCTTGCGCACGTTCAGCCATCCTCAACCATCTGATCGCTAGATTGGACGGCTTAAATTGCACCTTCGCCCGCTGCGTTGCGCGTCCGCCTGCGTGCGTTGCCGTGTTATCGTCGTGCGTGAAATAGCACGTGAGCACTATCGAGTGCTTCTGACCGTTCGATTGCGATCCGACGGTCGATTGAAGGCACGCCCCCCGCTCCAGATTCCGCGTGGCAAGGCTCGAATGCACGCTCACTTCGCGTTAGAGCGCTCGACCAACGCGTTGGTGGGGTGTTTGTGTCGAGCGCCTGACTTCAGCGCAGGCGCGTCATAGCCGTTGGATCTTGATCCAACGGTGAGGAAGGACGGATCCGGGGGCTTTAACGGTTGCGTGCGGGCGATTGGGCGGCTGAGATGGCACCACGTGGTGCCGTCTTGGCAGTGGTGCCGTCTTGGCCGTCCATTTTCTGGGTGATGTAAATTGTGCCACGGGTGTCGGATTGACTCGATTTTTGTGTCATTAGGCTACAATCGTCGATCTAAATCCATCCGTGCGGTCGGATTTATCGTTTGAAGTACACATTTACACCATCTTAGCCCTTGATCTTCTAGGGTTTCCCGATCACTATTTGATGCTACAGATGCCTGATTAGAGCGATCTTGGAGTCGTTGAACTCCAATCGTCACATTGATCAGATCTGTACGGTTGGATCTTCGACCCGAGGCCCCGGTAAAAAGTTTTCCTTGTCCAAGCACATAGAAGGAGACAATTAACCTCCATTTTTTTCAAACTACTCTAAATACAAGATGATGCATGTTATGTAATATTTATAGCATGCAATACAATCCTATGCTTAAGAACATGCATAAATAGACATCTTAAGTAGTGTAAACGTATTTACATCAGTACTCAAGTATCAATCAAGATCCAGACCTGAGTAGCTTCAATCTGAGTTTGCTGCGAAGGTTTCTAAGGCCAGCAAAAACTACCTAGAGGTTAGTTGAACCAAGCGGTTAAAGCACCCGTGCGTAGAATGTAGTAAGTCTAGGTTCAATTTGTTAGTGTATTTTTGTAAGAGAGAGATAGAGAAAGATTTTTCATTTGGAGAGTTCTCCTTTTCTTTTTTATTTTTCCCTAAATCCATCCTCAGATTGGCCCTAAACACGATCTGTATAGGATTCCTTGTCCCTACCATCAATCCTCAAAGGGTCCCTGGCTTTCGATATTTCGGGATAACACCGCTCATGGCAACCCTCAGAACCCTGGCTTTCGACACTTCGGGATAGTGTCGCCTATGACGTTCTGTAGCTAAATTCAGGCCCTGGCAATCGACATTTCGGGATAATCCCGCCCATGGCACCTGAACCAGCACAAGGTGCTTACATGGCCCCGGTAGGATATTTAGATATCATAGGAGACAAGCACCGAGGAGGCGATATGTTATTACGCATCTTCGAAGGGAATTTCCCACCTCTCCGTGCCGGAAACTCATCCAATCAACTTGTGTCTTCAAGCTGCTCCTAAGCTAGATTTTCGAGATAGTTTTTTTAAAATAGAACATCTTTGGCTTTATTTCTTCATTAAGTGCACTGAAACAGACTTAGTGTGTGGTTTTTGGGTGCTTATGTTACCAAGTCCTGCAAACCAAAGTGCAGGCAATGGAGCCGAATAATCACTAAGCCTTAGGCCTACTACATTAGCCTCGCACTTTCCTCAACCTCTTGAGGATTAATCCAGATCTTAACAAATACGTGAATGTTTAAACCCTGAAATAGGTCCAACGGCCTAAGATCAACACTCATTACTAGTCTCCTTGTCTCTAGTATTTTAGGACTTAATCTTTTGTTTTGATTTGGTTTAGAACTTAAGTAAATCCCATAATCAATTGCTATGACTATCATTTTTTTCTTGATTTTTGCATCTTTTGACATTTTGAATTTCCTCTTCAAGAAATATTTTCAATCATTTCTCAAAATTTTCTCCCTATCATTTTTTTTATAATATGTATTTTTTTGTGAGAACCCCTCAGAAAATTGAATTTCCATTTGATTTGTACTTTAAAACCCTCCATGTCTAAGTTTTGTAATGTCCTCATTGTAAATTAGGAGGGTATGAATTCAGCTTGGTTCAAAGATTAGAATAGGGTCAAAGGGTAAGTGAACGAGTCGGGATGACTGTTGCGGACGATTTTAAGCTTTGATATGAATACCAAAGATGGAGTTGTCTATTCTAAATTTGAACTTAAAAGTGCAGTAGGAGTGTAGTTCAAAAGGATGATCAGAAGGGTCTCAGGTTTTTGGAATGATGGGTTGTCTCCTGTTAAGTGCTAAATTCAATGCCTTTAGCCGAGCAAAAGGTGATCGACGAGAAGGGGTGGTCAAATCAGAGGAATTTTGTAAAACAAGCACCTTGATAAGTAGCCTGGTTGATCCAACCAGGTACTTATTCAGATCAACAGGCTATTGATGCAGACCAAACCCAATCAGTTTGGTGGGTTGATGGATATGTATCAAAAGGTATGGAGCCCACCAAATACTATGTGGCTCAGAAAGATATGGAAATGAGATTCTGGGGTTTGGCTAAATCAGCTCAGCATGATCAGAGTAAGGGTCTTTAAAAGAAAATGGATCTGTGAAGGATGTAAGAGCCCTACGGGTGAGATCAGAGAAGGATAAGACATGATTCTCGGTCTAATTAATGTTTGATACCCGATCAAAAGATGGAGGTGAATCCTATGTAACCGGATTAGAGAGAGGTGAATTAAAGTAGAAATTGATTCCGGTGATAGGTCAGGGTTGGGATCGGATTTTGGAAAGCTTTGGCTCTATGGCTTCTTGAAAACCTAGGTGTAGTGAGGGCTCTTCTAGAAATGATTCAAAGATAGTTTCCTCTAGAGAGTCTTCATGATGCTCATACAAATCAAATGTAAAACCCTGGAGAGTGTTTATAGGATCATGGAAATTTGAGTCAATAAAAGATTCAAACTCTGGATTGTGGACACTTTCGACGCTTACTGTTTCTGATTCCTACAGATCATAACAGAATGATTCCAACTCAATGGAACATGATTTTGAATCAATGATCTCGAGATCAAGGACCTCAAAATCAGAGTCAAAGAACGGGTCATGGATACTGAGGTCATAAATTGACTCATAATCATCAAGAAACAATGGATCTTCGAAGTTAGAGTATGATTCAAAATCATCGGAGAATATGTGAAAATTAGTTTTCGAACCTGATTCCAGATTTGGATTTCCACCACAGGATGAATCATGATGCATAAAATCAATAGCCTGACTTGGATCTAACCTAATCTCAAATTCCGAGCTCAAAGAGGTGTCCTTATTAGGCATAAGCTCGGGTTCTTGACTCCTAGGGTAGACTCAATCAAATCTCAACTCTTCCAACTCCTCTATTTCTGTATTATAAATCGATATGAATTCCAAAAAATCAATTGTGTCTTTAAGGAGTTTGGAGAGGTGTAATCATTAAATACAGGCCCAGAATCATGATCCAGATCTAAAATCTGATTCTCATCACATTGGGCCTCTTGATCATCCCAAATAGGCTCAGATCTAGATTCTTTGTCAAGAATAGGGATTGAAATACGTTATCCAAATAGTGTATTCCCAAATAGTGTATCCCTATCATCAAGGATTGGGATCATAATCTAGATCATCCCAAATAGTGTATTCCAATGATACACTGGTGTATCATTATAATACACCAGTGTATACGTATAGTACACCGGTGTATTTGTCTACAACAGCAAAGTACTTGACTAACACACTAGTGTATTTATATAATATACAGGTGTGTATTTGACGAATACAATGGTGTATTAATCAAATGCACCGGTGGATTGAGTTGTGCTCCACCAATACTCCAAATATAAGTCATACATCGATGTATTATGCAAATGAAAATAGACATGCAACTAACAGAACCATTTCTTAGTCGATGTCTTCTTCGTACCATTTTCACAACCATACCTTATTTGGATGCTGTTGCCGCTGCTGCCTGTGCTACTGCTGCTTCCCTTGCTACTGCTCGCCATTGTTCTTCGTCCAAGGTTTCCCTCCAACAATGTCCTCGCTTGCTCGATAAAGGTATTTTATGCGATCACCAGTGGACACGATTTGCTCGAGGCTGGTGACTTCCTGATGGTTTGCATTCCAATGGTTTGCGTTGGGTGCTCTTACAGATTCGAAAATGGTTTATATACCGTCTCTTCAAATCCACAGGTGTTTCTAATAACTTTTTCAAGTCCGGACGTGCTTTTCGAAACGCTGCTCAATGAAAATGTGCTTAAATCCATCGGTGAACTCCATATCCCATCACTTTACTTCCATGTCCTATCCCTTTAAATAAACGCTCCAACTTTGCCAAACAAAGGATTACTCATTCCAATCCCTCCATTTCCAGTTCTACCTAAACAAACAAAAAATCCTCTCTATCTCGAGATTGAAACACAATCCTATGACCTTTTTTTCCAATCCCCCACTTCAATTCTCCTAAACAAATGATTCCTTAGGAGGTGTTTAGTTGACAAATTAAATGAATTTACATAATCTGTCAATTAATCGACTTCCTATTTATATCAAGTTAAATAAACTTAACCTAGTGTGAAAAGCATTTAGTTAATTTATTCTATTATTTATTCTATTTACTTTCCATTTTTTTACTTATTCCGTAAATTTATTACCCTCACCAGATGAAGCTTGCTTTACGATACAAAACCCCCTGCTGTCTCTTCCCACCTTATCTCTCTCTCCGTGCATCGATAGATCCGGTGCCGCGTTTGCTTTGCCTTTGGAGGTTGGTTGGTTCCCTACTAAACTTCCCTCCCTCCTACTTCTCCCTCCCCAAAATGGCCTCGTCGAACTCCACCGCCCTCTTCCACTCCTCCACCGCCGCCATCCTCCTACGAAACTCTAACCCTCAACTCCCGCTTCCCTCCCGCGTCCGCCTCCCCCTAAAACCCCCCACCCCCGGATCAACCCTTACCCTCAAATCCCCCATCCGCCTCGCCGTTAAGGCCTCCTCCTCCTCCTCCTCGGTTTCGTCCTCCTCCCGCTCCCCCTCCCCCAACCCTTTCCTCTCCTCCTCCACCCGCACCGTTACCACCCTCCTCGCCGCGGCGCTCTCCCTCCTCAGGACGATCTCCGAGCGGCTCCTCCACCCCGCCACCGGCGAGGAGGCCGCGAGGATCGCGGCCCTCCGGGGGAGCGTCGCCTCGGCGGTGGGGCCTCTCTTCTTCGCCGCGGGGTCTCTTAACACCCCTCTCATGGTGGTGGCGTCCGGGATGAGGCGGTGGCTGGCGATCTACAGCGGTGTGCTCCTCATAAGGGTGTTACTGAGTTGGTTCCCCAACATACCCTGGGAAAGGCAGCCCCTTTCGGCGATGAGGGATCTCTGCGACCCCTACCTCAACCTCTTCCGCAACATCATCCCCCCTGTCTTCGACACGCTCGACGTCAGCCCCTTGCTCGCCTTCGGCGTCTTGGGATTCCTCGAGTCCATAATGGACGGCGTCGGTGTATAGCTATTACCGGTATGATTTGTTTGATTCATTCCGCAAACCTCAGCTATCTCTTCTTCTTCTTCGCAATTTTGACCGCTGTTGTCTTAAGGTGGGCTTGAATCAGATGAGGACCACTTTGAAAATTGAATACTTATAATTCAATTAGATGGGGAAGAACTCTACGGAGCATCTATGGAAATGGATTTTGAAGGGGGTTGGGGGTTCACAACGGTCACTGGTTCTTGACCGCTGTGACAATTACTCTTCCTTTGTCTTGAATTAATGGACTTCAAAACACTACACTAAGTGCTTTTCTGCAAAGATTAGGTTCAGGTTTTTTAAAGAACTCTTTGCGGGAGTAAAAAAGGTGCTTTCCTTGCTCTTGCCAGAAACCTCTTTTACCTCACATGAATTCTACAGAGAACGTATCTAATGTTTGCATATTCATTTGACCAATGACTTGGTCAATCATTTGTAGCTAGGTATGGGGCTGTAAGTAGATCATGAGAGATCAAAAGAAATGGGCCCATTGCCCCTCTGAAATCCTGATATGGTACTAGTGGAATTCATTGAGTAGTTAACTTTATGATATTGGTTGGAGCAAGGAGTGAGGAAAGTCGCCGAAAGAGAGAGGGAAGGGGGGCCATCGAGAGGTGGGCCGTCGGGAGTCGTTGGTAGGGCTTGCCATCGAGGGTAGTGAAGTAGGGGTGAAGGAGACAGTTGGGTGGACGGTGGTAGTGAGGAGGAGGCAACTTCGGACTACGGGTGGTCGCCTGGGTATTGTCTGTCGTGGAGGCGACGCGGAAGAAAAGGTGAGGTGCTTCAGATGTCTTGGTCGTGGTCATTGGGCTTGGGAATGCTGCGGCCCTTGGAGGTGCTGGAGATGCCGTGGGCTTGGGCATAGAAGTATGCATTGCCATAGTGATCATGGTGGTGGAAATACCAGCTTGCCCTCGCAGTAGCCGAGAAGGCTACCGCAAGTTGAGGTTGAGGCGTCGTGGTCTGAACTCTGAAGGGGTGATGGCCTTGCGGGCAGAGGTGGAGGGTGGCCTAGTGGGGGAGATGTTGGAGTGTGGGATAAAATGGGAAGAGGTGGAGGAGTTGGGTTGCGACTCCCTGCTGGAGAGGGTGAAAGTCCTGGCTCTTGACGAGAAGTTCCTGGTCCTTGGCCTTGCCTCGTCGAAGGAGGAGATTTGTTTCAAGGAGGTCAAGACAGAGTCGGGGAGGTGGAGATGGAGATGGCCTTGCCTCCATGATGGGGCGTCCTCGAAGCGCCCACCGGAGAGACCTTTGTTAACACGCTTTTGTTGGGTTTTAAAAATGCGTTGTAGTATAGTCAAAAAAAGTGAATTAACGTTTAAATTTATATCTCGAATGTGAGTCTGAGGTCATCTTAGGGAGCAAAATGATCACAATTAACCACTAATCAAGTACATATAAATTGAATATAATAAGGCACAATAGCTTGATGCAAAAATAAATTGATTACTCAATGAATATTGATATCAAATCTCCAAAAAGGAATGTAAGTGTAAGGCCAAAAAAATATATTTTCAACTAAGCCTAAATCTCAACTCTTGGAAAAATTTCAACTCAAAGGAAGCTTCATCCCAAGTCAAGCACAAAATCCGACCCAAAGCCCCTCATGAATGAAGACCAAAATCGGTCGAAAGCCCAGGTCCATGCCTGCGCGTGTGCGGGTGTGTGTGCTCGTGAAGATGGGGACATGACCCCCTGAGTTCTTGGGCGAATGGATAAGGCACACAATTCCTTATCAGTGCATTTCCAGCTCCTTCGTTCACCGATGTGGGATTGTCTCCTTTGTTCTTCTTCGTCATCGTAGAGGAGCTGCTGCTAATTGATGTTCAATTATTGCTTGATTGGCCGAGGGATTGGAAATCCACGGCCCAAATCTGTTGTTGAGAGGATTCTGCACCATTTGAAGTGGTTCTCGTTCTTGTGCGTCGTCGGATTGGAGGCCACTATCGTCGGAGAAGATGACGAACTATCAATGCGAAAGGTGATATCAAGGCAACACAGCTCAAAATCGCTCGAGGCGAAAGGCGACAAAAAGGCAACAACCCGAGTGAATTGAGGCGATCGTTCTTTTGTTTGCATATATATATCTTATTAATTCAATTTAATACCACTAAGTTTATAAAAATATGTCTAATAACAATGTTGGAGACTTTAAGTAGAAGAAAAGGATATCATACTCATATTATATAACAATATATATACATACTTATATACATAGTTATATATATAGTTACATACAAATATAACAGTATATATTACTTATACATATACATAGTTACAATGTTACATACATGTATAACAGTATACATACGTACTTACACACACACACACATATACATAGTTACGATGTTATTACGTACATATACAATGCTATTACATACATATATATTACATAACAATAAATGTATATACTTAGTACGTAGTACCCTTATATTATAACATACTATATAGTATATATATGTTTAGTACCCAGGGTATTGTATATATACATGCTATATATATACAATGCTTAATTACTTATGTTATATACATACTTATATAACATACATATATAACCGTATATGTTACACAACACACACACACACACACACACACACACACACACACACACACAACAGTATATAGCATATATATGTATATATATAACATATATATAACAGTATACATATGTTTACGATTTACCCTTATGTTTATTATTGTTACAGACTTACAGTATATATATAACAGTATATAACATATATATATGTTTATGGTTTACCCCTATATAACCCTTATGTTTATATATATATATATATACACCTACCCTTATGTTATAAGTTATAACAGTATATAACCCTTCTTTCGTTCTTAGCTTCATCGCTGAAACAAAGAAACTCAGGCTGATGATGCTCAGGCGATGCAGGTTGAGGAGATACCTGGCCGATTGAGGTCGAGGAGGTGGCGTAGATGGCAAGCGGCGACGGCCAGGCGGTGATGGTGGTCGAAGAAGCTTGAGCTGCTCTGTTGTTCCAACGATAATGGCATGAGGGTTGGCGTGGAGATGAGAAAACTCTTCACAAATGTAAATAGGAGTCTCATATGGAATGTGAGAGGTCGTTGAGGGCAAGATTGGTATGTCAGTTTGTTGCTTTTTTTTTTTAAACCTTTTCAAATGGTCTAGGGTTCGGGCGATGAGGTGGTGAGGCGAGGAGGTGCCGTCTGAGGTGAGGAGGCGCATCGCCTGATCGAAGGCCATCGCCTGGGTCTTCATCGAGGCGACAACTCCCTGTAGCGCCTTGCCTCGTCGCCTCAATGCCTGAGGTGCTCGCCTCGACATCGCTGGTTCCTGCACGAATGAATATAGGCTTTTGGCCCCAATTAAACACCTGGGAAGATCCGGCATGAGTTGTCGGAGCAAAGCCCTCAACCTATTGCAGGCGAGGGTGGCTAGAGCGAGTTGTCGAAGAAGCTCCTCCAGTCGTCAATGGTGGAATGGGGAAGGTGTTGAAGGCGATTAACTACAAATTAATCTACTCTAAAGCTAAAGCTAAATGCCTAGGATGAAAGCCCTATGCTAATTGAGTGAAAGAGGTGGAGGGAACCTGTAGTGGTGGCAGGCTTACAGGCGACGAAGGGGGAGGGTGGTTGGAGTGATCGACGGAGAGAGGGAGCTTGAAGCTTTGCATGAAGCTTTGCCGGACAAAGAGGATGGAAAGCCCTCTATCAATTGTGAGGATAGAGCTGCAAATGAGTGGGGTAGAGGAGCTCCAAGGTGCTCAATAATGGTGATGGAGGAAGAAGATTTTTTCGCCAAATTTCACACGAAGCCTTCTTCCTAAGGCTCGTGCATTTAAATAGGATTGATCAGAGCAACCCTCATTCCTAATTCTCATAGAGTTGTCTGCGAAATTGGTGGATTTTTGATTCGTTAATATTGGCCAAATTGGAGCTCAAGATGCTGCTTGCTGGACAGAGGAAGATCTCACGACCAATCCCACCAAATTTGGTGGGATTTGGTTGAAGTTTTCTCAATCAATCCTTTGATTGAATCCATACGATGATGGGTTCCTTTTTTATGCTATTGTTGCTGCGTTTGCATGAAGGAGAAGGTGGCAGGGCCTTAATGCAAGAACGACAAAAACCTAGGGGTAGTTTTGTAATAAATAGAGGAAATTGGGCTAAACTGCAAAGTAGGTCAAGTTTGATTTTGATTGGTTTCAAAATTTAGGGGTAACCTAATTTAGATCCAAAAAATCTAATGGCGACCTCAAATTTGGATTTTGACGTAATTTGACTAGGTAATTTACACTATAGCCCAAAACAAAGCAAATTCCTGCTTAAGTATCTATTTTGGTCAAAATGAGTTCCTTTGGTCAAAGTAAATGTTCCAAATCTCATAGAATATTTTTCAATAATTTTAAAGAGATTTAGATTACATTTATTTACACCATAACCCGTTTAATTCAAGTGAGACTGTAATTATGATTTTTTTTATTAAATTAATCCTCAAAACTTGGAAGACCCTAGTTCAGTCAGTTTGAGTTCACTTCTTGGGAATTTAAGTTCATTTGACCTTAGCTTAAGTATTGATTAACCCCTTAATCTGCATTCGTGATTTCTCATTAAAACAACAGAAATTACCCAAGTTCCCAGTTTCTTCTTTATTTGACATATAACTGAATTTTTCCATCTTTTGCTTATTAAGGAGTATTTATTCTTGTAATTAGGTTAAATTAGGCCAATTATATCAGATGATGGTGTTACCATCAACCTTTACTTGAGGTGATCAACGCTGAAGTCCCTTGGCGGCTGAGGTTCATGGAGGTGGTAGAGGCGGTGGTGTCCCCTTTTGCTAGGCTCAGAGAATGCAGGGCGGCGGGGCTAACCAAACTTCCTTTGGTGGTGGTGGTTGAATCGAAGGTTGGAGTTCCTATGTTGGAGAGGGTTCTACTACGTCTTGGGGGATCGTCTTGGATAGTGACATGCACAGTTCGAGAAGGTCGAGAAGGTGCTTCATGGAGGGACGTGGCTGGTGCTTCGGTGAGGGAGATGGTGAAGCGGCACCCGGTGATGGTGCAGAGGGCTCGTTGGGAGAGGAGGCGAACGGTCATTGACGTGGACTTGGCTCTCAAAACGACAACACCAATCATGTATGCGGCAGCGGTGATGATAGAGGTAGCGGTGCAATTAGCGGTTTGGGAAATTGAAAGGCCACTTCTCAAGGACTTCAATGCGAGTGCGCCTTCACAGAGATAGTTGAAGACGGGTGCGATGTGTGCTGGACATGCCACGACAGTGGCATCTGGGGATCTGGACCTGCCTCTTTCCTCGAGACTCGGATCTGATAAGGACACTCTCACAAACCTGGTTGGTGATAAGTCTATGAGTCGAATACCAACCGACTCTTTCTCCGAGACCTCTCATGGACCTAGTTGGTGTTAAGTCTTTGAGTTGGATATCAATTGAGAGGGTGTTGCGAAATCCAACCTCTTCCAATCCTGCTTGCAGAGGTGGCCTTATGACACCCTCTCTGAAGGGGGACGACGACCGGTTGGCAACAGCGGAGGTGGACACGGACTTGATGGGAGGAGGGGCTACCGATCGAGCCCCGGTGGTTGATGGGTGTCTGCAATCGGTTGCAAACTCATCGGAGATTCGAGTTGATGGGGGTTCCTTGCAGCAGCGGTCGGAGGACATCACCTTGACATTTGGCGCGATTGATTGGCCTAGTGACTAGGTGGAGGTCCCCTTGATTGGGTGGCGACTGCGTGTGGTGAATGGGGGCCGGGGTGGTGGCCTTCGATATAACCGGAAGTGGAGCTTTCGAAGGACCGGTCAGGGATCACAGGTGGTGGTTGATGATTGCGGAAGGTCACCATAGCCTCCACACCAGGCGTCCTCTGTGTGGGATCGGAATGACGAGGAGGTGCTTTGGATTGCGGAGGTCGGAGGCTTTCGTCCGACTATGAAGGAGACTTCCAACGGTTCTCAATGAATGGTATACTTACTTGGAACATTAGGGGTCTCAATGACCCATCTAGGAGAGCGGCGCTGGGAAACTACATATGCCAGTGGAGGGTGGACGTGGTGCTGCTGTAGGAGATGAAGCTGTATGCTTGTGATGGAAGGTTGTGGAGGGAGATTGGGGTTCATGGATGGAAGGATTTCGAGCTCTTGACGCGGTTGGCTGTGCAGGAGGACAATTGTTGGGGTGGCGCGAAGATTCTTCACTGTGGAAGACTGCTTCAGAGGAGCTCACGTCATTTCTGCAAGGTTGGTGAGGCGAGTGGGAGGGGCCAGAATGATCGTCACAGGGGTCTACGTGCTGTCAGATGCCCAGGCAAGGAGAGTTAAGTGGGAGGAGTTGGCATCTGTGGTGACGAAGTGCCATGGATTACCATGGCTGCTTAAAGGAGACTTTAACATAACTCTGCAGATTGAGGACATACCTGGTGGACGGGGGAGGCAAGACCTCGGGTCAGAGCATTTTGTGGAGTTTGTGGCCCTGCATAGCCTCGTAGATCTGATCCTAGCGTCCTGTGCATATACCTGGAGGAGCACCAATGGTCAGATGTCTAAGATTGACAGGTTTCTCTCCAATGTGTAAATGGCGGAGGCGTTCCTTTTGGTGGATCTCTCCTTTAGAGAAGCCCTCCTCGGACCCTACACCTCTTATGTGGTGATCTAACGAGGGGATTTATTTTGGCATGTACTTCAAATTTGATAGATCCTGGTTAATGGAGGAGGGTTTCAAGAGCATGGTGAAGTGGAATTCTATAGAGGTGGAGGGATCAGCTGCGATTCGATTTGCAAAGAAGCTCGCTGCTTTGCGGCACCATTTGAGGGTTTACAGGAGGGAGCTAAGGGCATCCAGGAGATGCAGGAAGGGGGAGACATTGGCAGTGATCACCAGGATCGATAGGTAGGAGGATTAGGGCTCTATCTTGGTAGAAGATAGAGAGCACAAGGTGAGGATGACACAAGTGGTGCAGGAGAATGATAGGAAGGCGGAGGTGGAGTGGAAGACGAGATCGAGGTAGAGATGGTTAAGAGGGGGTGACTCGAATACTAGGTTCTTTAACCAAGTGGGCTCAACCAAGAGGAGGAGGAATTGGATTGAGAAGTTGCTGGTACACAAGGAGGCTTTCTTTGGCAGGGAGGAGGTTGGACGGGTGGCAGCAGATTACTTTAGGGAGTTCACAGCGAAGCGCAAGGGGGCATTGGAGGTGGAGGGGGGAGGATGTGTAGAGTGTTACTACAGATCAGGCGGTGGATCTTACGGCTGCTTTCATGGAAGATGAGGTAAAGGGGGCGGTGTGGGGCCTTGATGTGGAGGGGTGCCCTAGTCTAGATGGATTTCCTATTTTCTTTCTCAAGGAATTCTGGTCCCTGGTGGTGGTTGATGTGATGCAGATGATGGAAGAGTTTGCAACTAGGAATAGAGGTTTTGATAAGCTGAATAGGTACTACTTGTTCTTGTGGCCTAAGAAGGAGGGTGCAGAGGCAATTCAAGACTTCTGATAGATCACCTTATCGAATGTCATGTACCTTACTGTCACGGAGGTCTTGGCCAACAGACTTTGAGGTCTTTTGAGAGATTTGATCTCGCCCTTTTAGACAACTTTCGTTCTAGGGAGAGGAATCCTAGATGATTTTGTGGTTGCTATGGATGCATTGGCTACTTAGAGGAGGGAGAAGAAGAAAGTCTTTCTATGGAAGGTCAACTTCGGTAAGGTGCACAACTCTGTGCAGTGGGAGTTTCTTTGGATTTCTCGGGTAAGGAGGGGCTTTGCCACGACCTGGGTTGATGGGATGAAAATGTGTGTGATGACATCTTTCTCAGTCCTGGTTAATGGGAACCTAGCGGGAGGTTGGGTGTAGCCTAGGAGAGGGGTTAGGTAGGGTTGTCCTCTTGTGCCTATGTTGTTCGTGCTTGCGGTGGACGCCCTTGGGAGGGTGACTCATAGGGCCTATACTTGGGGTTTGCTCAGGGGTTTTGTGGTTGGTGAGGACAAGGAGATTGCAATATTGCAGTATGTGGATGACACTTTGTTTCCGGTAGAGGGAGCTACCTTGGAGGCTAGAAGGATGAGAATCCTTTTGGAATTTTTTGGTGATGCTCGGGGCTGCGGATTAACTATTAGAAATCGAGCTTTGTCCCATTGAACTCGTCAGCAAAGGAGATGGAGACGGTAGGTAGTGCTCTTGGGACGGATGTGGGTACACTATCGTTGATGTACTTGGGGCTCCCCTTATCGGATCGTCGCCTCAGGATGTAAGATTAGATACCTCTGCTGGAGAGGATGGAGAGGAGGTTGGTGGGCTGGTCCTCCAGGTTGTTGTTGAGGGAAGGGAGATTTGACACTGGTGTAGGTGATATTGTCGTCCATACCAGCATACTTCCTCTCGGTGTTCAGGATACCGCGTCAGATTGAGAAGATCTTGAGGCTGATGAGGGACTTCTTCTGGTCAAATGTGGGTTTGGCAAGAAAGTGGATGAGGTTGGTGGCCTGGAGGAGGTCTGTAGGCCGGTGCACGAGGGGGGGTTGGGAGGATGTGGACAAAGTGAACTTGAGCCTCCTCACGAAATGGATTGCCAGACTAATGATGCTGGAACATGGTCTTTTTGGGGACGTCATGCGATGGTGCTATGGGTCCTTCATTTCGTGGGGACCTTTGGAGACCCCCTTCTCCCGGGGCTTCTCATTTCCTCAGAGGCTTGGCGACGGTGGCGTTAAAGGTGCGATCTTTCTTTTCTCCTATCCTGGGGGAGGGGGATGCCTTCCGTTTCTGGCTGGATGATTGGCAAGGGGTCGAATTTACTCTTAGTGGTAGGTTCCCCCTCCTCTTTGGGAGAGTTGTGGACCCATTAGCTACGGTGGAGAGTTGTTGGGATGGAGTGTGGTGTCCAACCTTTTAGGAGAGCCTCTCGGACCAAAGGTGTGCAGAGTTCGAACATTTGATCCAAGAGTTGGAGGGCTGGGTGCTGGAGGAGGGAGGTGACGCATACTTTTGGGAAGAGGGGGAGTTCTTTGTGGTGAAGGTGAACTGCTTTGGATGGTGGAGTGCCTACTGAAAGTGAAGATTTTTGCTTGGTTGGTGAGGAGGAGGAGAATCATGACAAAGATGTAGAGAGCGAGGTGGGTCCAAACAGATGATCTGAGATGCCCTCTTTGCGAAGGGGCGGATGAAGACAGCCAACACCTCTTTTTCCAATGTCTTTTCGTGATACATGTTTGGCGGAGGATGGGGATCGATTGGATCGCCCCTCGAGACGCGGTTAGTTTCTGGTCCTCATTCTATAGAGGAAATGCCCTCGATGGAGATATCATCTTTAGATCTAAGAAGGATAAAGTCAAGGTTTTGGCGGTATTATGGGGCATCTGGCTGGGGAGAAATGAGGTGTTGTTTAAGGGTGAGAGATCCTACGTAGAGAATTTTGTTTCATCAATTTCTTCCCAAGTGATATTTTGGGAATTAGCTATGTAATCTGTGATGTAATTCCGATTTTTCGGGCAACGGAATGAATATGGGTGGTTAACACACGGATAACCACCTTTTTGCTTTTCAAAAAAATATTATGATATTAGTTTCAAATTAAAGTCTTTGACACGCACATAGAGAAAGTTATGTGCAATGAAAAATGCAAGCACGGTCTGTGAACGCATTAACTGATAATATCTGTAAATGCAAATTACAGATCCTTGAATCTACAACTGGCCAAATGCCTCTCATGGCGGAGAAGCTGCTTAGCATCGGCAAACAGGAAAGCAAGGATTAACCTGATTCTTGATTTAACATATATGAATTCCTTTTAATGTGACATCCAACTAGACTCAGATGATGAATGTGCTCTCTCTCTCTCCCTTTCTCTCTCTCTCTGAAATAGGCATTTTGTTGTTGAAGAGGGTTATAGGATTCTGTCCTTTAATGCAACAGAGATAGATCTCACTGAATGGAAGAACGTCTTCCCACCTTGGTGGCCATTGTCATATGGCTTATGAATCATGATACCATCTGACAATGTACAAAAATAGACCTTGCAACATCTGTGCACCCTGTACAAACGATGTTAGAACAAATGATAATTTTGCATTTTTTTAAGCAAGAACAGATGATAATTTGGTCATTGATGTATCTGCACTATTTATACCATCCCTGGATGTATCTGCGCTAACTCAACAAGTGAGTTCTAAAGCCATAATAGGTTACCACAAGCAAATACTATTGTGTGGACTTTCTCAGATTGCGTCACTGCAAGAAATTATCTCTCTTCCCACGTAGAAAATGCAACACCTAACTAATTATCTTTCCCTTATATTGCAATGTCTTGCAGGACAAATGAGGTAGCTAGACGGAAGATTACCAAGTATTAAGGATGGGAAGATGGTGATCCTTTGGTCTTTTGGGGAGCAAGACAAAGCTTTAATTTTTCTCTTTTTGAATGCCTACTTAATACGTATGGGTGAATTTTGGTGGATCGTTTGTAGCTTCTGTGAGCATCCTTTCGTACGAGCCCCTTAGATGAACGAAATTATTTGTTTTTCTTATCATCTTAAAGAAAAAGATTTTGATTCCTACGGAGTCGAAAGAAAGAAAGGTATTGTTGGACTCTGGAGTTCGTCTAATGAAAGGATCCTTCATATGCCAGTTGTTGATATCAAGAATTTACTTGCTGTAAATAAAAGATTTAACAAATTCATCAGTAGTAGTAGACAAGCAATGGGTATCGTATTTATTATGTTTACCTGTACCATATGTGATATGCACGTCAGTAGCATAGCCACCCACCTTGCTCCTAATCTTCCATACTTTTTTCAAGGATCGAGTTCCACGAACAGTTGATGGCTCTCCCCTCTTCCTCAAAAAAAAAAAAAAAAAAAACTTAGTGCCATCGGCAACTTCTAGCTCTTCCACCCCCTCTCCCTTCTTGTAAGCCGCCACGGCCTTCATCCATCCTCAAGTTGCTGCTTAGGCCTTGACTTAGTTAAACTCGCTTCGTTGGTCCTCTGTCTTTGCTCAGAACCGAGCTCCTGTGAGTCCATCATGTCTTCATATTTCCTGCATGACCCATGGTAGATTGGATCTCCATGTGGTGGTCGTATCTTGCCACTTGCCAATGATGTTGGTTGCTTGGTGGTGTCGATGAACTCGGTTGTAAGTTGTAACGATACGACCCGAGGAGGGTTTGTTCTAACATGGATTAGCTGGCTTTGAACTATCTTTGGCTACCTCTGTCTATCCTCTTGGAGCAAACCATGTATCAATTCTTGCCATGGTTTGCTGAGTCTCATAAGCCATGGACTGGAGACTAGACATGGCTGCGATATTGGATTTGGCTTGGGGCGATTCTCATGGTCAAGGAGGTCAAGTTTATTTGCAAGCTTATAATTTTCTATCTTTTTGTTGGCATGTGGGACTTCTTCATCTTTTATGTGTAAAACATGTTGGGGGTAGGATGCATATTAAGGTAGATCTTGCAAATGAATTGATATGTGATGAAAAATGGGTACCTAATAGATAAATGAATATTGATATATGTTTGGATTTGGATGTCTAATTGGTATATAGAAAGAGCACGTATGGTGAATTTATAAGTGGGTATGTACTTGAGTATAGGCAAATGTATCTTGAACCTGATACTTTGACATTCCTAACGTTGTGCCTGTTCATGCAATTGGTGCAGCAGCTATAAACTAGATCAATGGTAGAGAATTGAGAGTTTAATGTCATGGAGAAAATGGATCTAAGTCATCTTCGGTAAGAATGTGTTATAATACACAAACTACTCAAGGAACGAGAGAATCGTTTGCAGAAAATGTCTTTGGTTCTCTTTATGAGATAGAAAGAGCTAGATTTATTGTTTTGCAAAGAATGGAAATGCTGAATCTGATTGTAACCTCTAACGAGCAAAGGTAGATTTTTCCTTTTGGCCTCATTTGAAAGTGGTTAGTAGGTGATATCTTTCTTGGGATTTTTGTTGGGTTTTTCCAAAAATTTTTTTCATTAAATTATAATAACATCTGCTTTCATTTTTAATATTAAATAAATATCCATTAACATCTTTTCTTTTCATTTTTAATATTAAATAAATATTTATTAAATATTTTATTCTTATTTTTAATATTAAATAAATATCTACTAACATCACATCAATATATCAATTATTTTATTCCATCATTTATTCTATCGATCAAATAAATATCTATTTTTACTTATTTTACATCAACTTATCTTTACAATACTGTATTCTACATTTGAACAGAGTCTTATGTGTTCGACGAGCCTGCTAATGTACTTAGATTTGTTGTATAGTTTAGTAACACTAAGTTATGTGAATTTAATTATCCCATGATGGGGCCATGTAACGATCCGAGTCTAAAATTAAGTTTAAATCATAGTCTAATTGAAAAAAATTATTTTTGATAATTTTTTAGGTATGGATTGTATAAATTCAAATAATCACGTAAAATACTTAAATCTAAATTGACAAATAGTAATTTTTAATTATTGTATCTACTTTCATGAGTTTATGATATTTTATTATCTTTGAGGGTATTATAATTTTTTTCACTTGAAATCCTAATGCCCATGTCAATGTTCGATACTCTCGTAAGCAGTAGCGACTTCATCTTATGATACATTTTTTTTACTATTCCAAGGATAATTCTTTCCTTCCATTTAAGCGAATTTGATTCTGATGTCATTTGTAACTATTCAAACTTAAATGTAACTCTAATTAAAAAAAGTTATACGTGATAACTGATTGGATATCAACCTCGTAGATCTAAACGATCAATCAAAATACTTAAATTCAAATTTATAAATAATAATTTATAATTCGGATAGATTATAATATTACAGAGTTTTGTGGATGATTCCGAATGGTATTGAATTTATGCTTTCGTGAGAACGGTCAATGAGTGGTTTCCCCTTGCTCAAGTAAAACACAAGGTACGTAATCATACCTGCCTGTGTTCCAAGTCTGATCGATATTTTCCACCCAAGGATCCACGTCAACCGGTCCTATCTGCTTTGTGAAGAGGGAAGAACACCCAGTCGCTTCTACCTTCGTCGGAGTAAAGAACCAAAAACTTGGGATTCCTCTCATCTTCTAGAAAAGTAAGTAAAACAGAAGGACACAAACATGGAAGGAAGAGGGTTTAATTGTTTACATGGAAAGAGACGGAGGATGATGACGCAAGTGCCAGCGTCTATTATTGAGCAATTACATAAAAGTCTCCATAACTTTTGGAGAGATTTCAGTGTAATCTTTGACTTTTAAACGTTGCAATTAATTAATGTCGTCTCTAAATCTTCTAAAATTTTCAACGTAGTCCCCCTGTTCCCCAAACGCCTAACGCTGTTAGTTTTAATTTGGTGATTTTTGACAAAATGCGCCTATTCTTATCTACAAAATTAACATAAAAAGAACCCCAAATTAAAAACATTTTCAAACAAACAGTACTCTTGGCCTCTCCCATTAATCCTAAGCCATCCACATCCTCTATTGCAGTCAGAAGTTAATTGGCAGCTGAGTTTGAAATGTTGGTGGTGGGAACGTGTCAAGATGGAGTTTGAGAACTCGTAGGTTGAGGAGATTTGAGGTCAGGGAGCCTACCGGATTAGAGATTTGAGGTAAAAGGATTTACACTGAAATTAACAAACCTTAAGGATAAGGGATGGGTTTAATTGGGGGATATGTGAGGGAAATTGTTAAAATTAGAAAATAAATTATCATTTTCATCCAGATACCTCTAAGAGTTACTCGACTAATCATTAACCTAAATAATCAGCTGAGGGACCACATTGAAAAAAATAGAAAGTCCGGGGATATGATCACTTCGGCGGCGCTGAATAATGAGAGATTATATTGAAATCTCATGGGAGCAGAGAGAAAGAAATATCTACCGACGTTGACACCATCCACTTCCCCGATAAATTTATGGATACATGTGGATGGGATTCCTCCCATTTTTTAAGAAAAAAACTAAGAAAGAAGAATAAAAGGGAGGGGCCACTATTACGATGAACGAAGGATGGCGAAATAGGAAGCGCCCACTATTAGGACCACGTTTGAAAAATTATGAAGGACGGGGATATGACTTTGGCGCCGTCGAATTAATGATGGGAGATTACATTCAGATCTCATGAAAGAAATTTTATCCACGCTGGTCGATGTTGCACAACTCATTTCCCCTATAAATATGTGGATGCATGTGGAAGGGATTCCTCCTCCATCGATCCAACTCTCTCTCTCTCTCTCTGGCAGCGCTTCCCAAACCAAGAAGAAGAGTACTACCAGGCGACCATTCAACTATATATATATAATTTATAATTAATGGCTTCGGAGTTATGTGTAGACGTGCCACGTAGGAAGCTTGGAAGCCAAGGGCTGGAGGTGTCGGCACAGGGCCTCGGGTGTATGGGGATGTCGGCCTTCTACGGCCCGCCGAAGCCGGAGGCCGACATGATCTCCCTTATCCACTATGCCGTCTCCCGCGGCATCACCTTCCTCGACACCTCCGACGTGTACGGGCCCCACACAAACGAGATGCTCCTCGGCAAGGCCCTGCAGGCAACCTCCACCGACGGCCTCAGGGAGAAGGTGGAGCTCGCCACCAAGTTCGGCATACGCTTCGTGGACGGTGGGTGGGAGATCTGCGGCGATCCCACATACGTCCGTGCGGCGTGCGAGTCCAGCCTCCAGAGGCTCGGTGTTAGCTGCATCGATCTCTACTACCAGCACCGGATCGACACCAGGCTCCCCATCGAAGTCACGGTATATATTTATCTTGGCCATCAAATTAACTAATAACTATATTTATCTCGATCTGATCTTCTTTATATATATATAGTTCTTGATGAAATTCTTTGACCTGTAATAAGTAAATTAACATATACACGTCTGGTATGTGCATTTGGAATATGATTTTCGGAAGAGGTCCTATTTGAATGATCATACCGATCGATGTTCTACCTTTTTACCTGCAGTATCATGAATGCCATGAGAAATCTATCTTATAGCTAGGATATAAATATAACTCCTCTTGTAACATAAAAATATATATATATAGTTCGGGAACAAATATCTACATATATCTTGTTAAATATATATATGGATTAATTCAAGTACTGCTGAGCAAATATGCCTTGGATGACTGTGGCGTTTGTCAGATGGGAGAACTCAAGAAATTAGTCCAGGAAGGGAAGATAAAGTATATTGGGCTGTCCGAGGCTTCAGCTTCAACCATCAGAAGGGCACATGCCGTTCACCCCATAACAGCAGTGCAGTTGGAATGGTCCTTGTGGAGCAGAGATGTAGAGGAAGATATAGTTCCCACCTGCAGGCATGAACATATATTACCATACTCTCTCTCTCTCTCTCTCTCTCTCTCTCTATGGATACCCATCGTGTTCGGATAAAGTTATATGCACTCATAGTGTCTTATTCTTTTATATATATATATATATATATATATATATATATATATTTATGCAGAGAGCTTGGCATAGGAATTGTGGCTTACAGCCCTCTGGGAAGAGGTTTCTTCTCTTCTGGACCTAAGCTACTTGATACTCTCACGGAGAAAGACTTTAGGAAGGTTCGTGTCCTTTTCCCCTATAATTTGGCATCACCGAAAGATTTGGAACTACAGAAAAGAAATGGTCGCTATATATGATGTTACTGAATTACATTCCAAGGATCAATGGTTACAAAGTGGAGAAGAGTGCTTCTTACTTTGGTTGGCAAAGAACAAGAACTTAAATCCTTCAATTCCACGTGCCCACAAGATATATATGATGAGCTACGAGAAACAAATTAATTTCTCTGGGGTTCTTGCTAGTTATATGCAAATGTACGTAATTAATTTAGTTCCTTTCCAGCTGAAAAGGAAACATGGATGAATCTAACTACAATAGATAGAGCTGTGGTTCAATTGTAATTAATACCCTCCTGATGGTATATATTTATGTGTTTTCGTTATCCCATCTAATTAAAAGCAGACCGTGCCGAGGTTGCAACCAGAGAATTTGGAGACGAATGCTCTCATCTACGAGCGCGTTAACGAGATGGCGAAGAGGAAGGATTGCACACCTTCTCAGCTCGCATTGGCGTGGGTTCACCATCAAGGGAATGATGTGTGCCCCATCCCTGGCACCACGAAAATCGACAACCTCAACTCCAATATCGCAGCGCTGTCTGTGAAGCTAACTCCTGAGGAAATGGCAGAACTTGAATCCTATGCCCCTTCTGATGCGGTTAAAGGTGATAGGTATGCCACTGGTGTGCCCACCTGGAAACAATCGGAGACACCTCCCCTGTCCTCCTGGAAATGTTAAATGATTGTTGTGCCTTGCTTTTTCTGTTTCCAAAGTAATCGATTGCCCCTTAGTGTAAGTGTTGCCTTTTGTTCCTTTTGAATCGATATATATATGTGAATGAGTTTCATGCATGTTTCTTTTGGAATTGGTTGGTAGTAGGAAATTTCTGCAACAGATGATGAGCTTTGACATGAATCTCCGATTCTCGTTGCCTGCCATCCTTTTCTACTTGGAAGGGTCTTTAGAAATGTTGAATAACACACATACATGAAATACGTAAATACAAACATATGAATTTCCAATCATTTCATGAAAATAAGAAATATTAGATGAAGCAAGTTAATAAACATACGCTAAGATTTAGAATAAAATATATAATAAATAACATGTCACAGTAACAATAAACAAAATAAAATAAGTTTAGAGATTACAATGAATCGCATACGAAGGATTTTTCTTAGAGGAAGTATTTTCTCTCATAATATTGGTGTATGATTACGGCACATGTGATAAGTGTACGGGTAGCTACCCTACATTGGCACGCGGTCAGTCGTTTCCGCTAACAGGTATGTCCAAACGTACAGCTCGGAATAGCACAGGACCTTGCCCTCTCAGAACAGGGGTCTCGCCCTTCAAAAACAAGGGTCTCGCCCCTCAAAGTCCGTGTACCCTCATCCGACTATCCCGGTTTGCCCTCAAGGTCCACGTACCCTCGTCCAACTATCCCGATTTTCCCAATGAGCTAACAAGAGTCGGTGTAGGGTGGCCATACCTAACCTCAGGCCCCATGGGGCGGCTAGCTCCCACTACACTAAGTAGCTTACCTTGGTACCACGTACGCGAGGGCCAAACAGGAGTCAATGTAGAGTGGCCAAACCCACCCCAGGTCTCAACCCAAAGGGCGACAAGCTCCCCTCTATTCTAAAGGAATAGTTGTTCTCCTCGGTACCACGTACACGAGGGCCAGCTCACTTCCCTTAACTAAGTCCAAACAACCACCCGTAGGCGACGTGTTCCCAAAACCATAAGGTTTTTCATACTACCGTATTGCTGGTTTCTTTCTAAATTCCCTGTAGGGTTCGTACATGGACTTTCTTATTTCCATATCCAGTTCGTTATACATAGAATAGGCAACTCAAATTCCACCATTTATTATTCAGTACAAGCATGCATTTCCATTTATGACATTGTTCATTACAGGTAGTACAGGTAGCTCATAGTTTATTTCTTTTCAGGAAACCTCATGGTAACTTGATCATCCATTAACTATACATGCATTTCTTCCAACCTTAGTGTTCATTTCATAATCCTAGGGTTCGATCGAATATATTCTAGAGTAGCATGCATTTCTTTCTTTCCAGTCCTAGGGTTCATCGCCTAACCTAGGTTCAATTAATTCTACGCATGCAATTAAATTATTAATTCTGAGATTTATGTGAGAACCACTCTACAAGGGTAACCGGGTGGAATGCGGGCTCTCACGGTAACTCCCAACGTCTTCGCAGGTCCCGTATACTCAATGGATTGGAGACCTATGACATAGATTGACAGGTCAAACTAGCTCAAAATGGCATAAACAAGGTATCATTAAGTAGAGAAACTCGAATGGAAATCAACGACGTTTCATTTGCGGAAAATTGGCTCCGTTTGTTCCCTGAACGGGCCCAAAAATACCAACCCTGATCAAAATCAAACGTCTGGGAAGAGTCCCAGATGTCTTAAACGATCTCAGGGACTTATCTTTCTCGAGGTGCCTTTTCTGGATGTTTGGAACTCCGTGCAGACATCTGAGGGTGTCATCAGACATCTGGAGACACTTCCAGACATCTGAAATTGCCTCAGTCCTCGTATCAGGGTGCTTTCCAATCTTCTGACATATGCGCACGCACGGTCAGAACTTTGGTAGGAAAAATAATCAAGAAAATGTGCTATCAGACGTCTGAGATTACCTTTGGATGTCCGACCAACCGTCTGGAGGTCGCTTCGGACATCTGATTCTGCGGAAAAAATGATTTCGCAGAATCGTTTGCGAGCTCCTCGCCGCAAAAGTTGCAACAACTACAGCATCTCCCCATCTCCTCACAACGTTCCGCCCTCCGACTCCCTCCCAGGCCCTCCTTTCTCCTCTGCTCTCCACTCTCTCCCTCACTCCCACTCAACTGCGGTGGTGTGGGAACGAATGGAGGGGGGGTTATAAGGAGGTGGGAAGTATGGGGAGCAGCATGGTGTGAGGAGGGAATGGGGAGGAATGGGGGTGGTGTCGCATACGGTGGGGGATGGTGTGTGTGTGGGGGAGGTGAGGTGAGGGGGGGTGACGTACGGTGGGTATGGGGAAGGGAGAATTGCGGGAACGTCCCCGCAAGTTTTCCCTTTCCCTTGCACATCCACAACAAAAATCCAAGGGGGTGAAAATTGCACCAAGACCCCTAAGAATTCTGAAAACACAAAATGGCCCTAGGAAAGGGTCATTTCATGTTGTTCTCCTGATCCATCATATTTGCCGTAGTACTCACTACCACAATCAGATCTGACGGCCTTAATCCTTTTCTCGAGTTGGTTTTCCACCTCGACCTTATAGGACTTGATCGCATCTAAAGACTGTAACTTTTCATGAAGAAGAAATAGATACCCGTATCTAGAGTAGTCATCTATGAATGTAATAAAATATTGTTGCCCATTCCAGGAGGCCATAGGGAATGGACCATAAATATCTGTATGTATTAGTTATAAGATATCTGTAGCTCTAGTGGCACTTATACTTCTTTTGTTTGTTCTTTACCCCTTTAAACAATCTACACAAACATCCAAATCCGTGTAATCAAGGGAATCAAGAATTCCATTCAAAATAGCCCTATCCATTCTCTGTTTAGAGATATGGCCTAAACGCTTATGTCACAGTAAAGCGAAATTCTCCTGAGTTATTTTACGCTTTGTACCACTCAAAGTCGCATTGAAGGTTTCTAAATTAGAGGAAAAAATATGCAGCATGTATAATTTATCACTAACATACAAAGAATCAAAACCAACTAAATTTGAATTAAGAAACAACTGAAATTGCATATCTCCAAATGAACAAGAATTACCAAATTTGTCTAATAGATAAATAGAAACTAAATTCCGCCTAAATGACGGTACAATGAACGTTTCTTTCAAATCTAATTGGTGATCGGTAGTTGGTGACAGCCTGAAATCTACAATGCCTTCTACCTCCACCTTCTTGCCGTCACCCACATAGATGTATCTTTCACCATCACTTGACATTCGGTAGCTTAGGCAACCCTGCACAGACACACTGATGTGAATAGTAGTTCCCGAATTTATCCAACAAATGTCTGAGGGTGCAGAAGCATAATTAACTTCTGAACAAACCAAAGAGAGTAATGTACCTTTCTTTTCACGTCAAGTGTGATACTTGGTACAATCCTTCTTCACGTGTCCTCTCATGCAGAAGAAGCAGGATGCCTTAGGCTTCTTTTGACTCCCTTTGGAGGAGGATGAACTGGCAGCAACTGTATCCTTAGCCCGCTTCCTTTTGGGCCCAGAAACTAGATGAGCAGTTTCTGGTTTGTCCTGTTTCAGCCTTTCTTTCTCTTGCACACAATGAGAAATGATCTCGTTAAGAGTCCACTTCTCCCATTGGCAGTTATAGTTGACCTTAAAACTGCCCATATTGTGCAGGGAGGGAGATCAAAACTAAATGCATGAAGAGGTCATTTAACAACTCCAACTTAAGTGCCTTTAGTTTTGAGGCTAAATGGCACATTTCTATAATATGCTCCCTAATGTTTTCAGTATCCTTGTACTTAAGTGAGATAAATTTGCTAACAAAATTACTTGTCTTAACTTTATCATTTTTAGCAAATCTTTTCTCAATCTCATCAAGAAATCTCTTAGCATTCAATTCCACTGAGATAGCACCCCTAAAGTTTTCTGAAATAGCATGCTTCATGATCATCTGACACCTGCAATTTGATCACTCCCACCTCTCAGAGTTCTTTATTTCATCAGAAGAACTCTTATCCCTAAGAGGGGAGGGAGGATCAACCCGAAGTGCATAGTCCAGATCCATGCATCCCAGAGCAATAAGGACACTTTCTTTCCAGAACTTAAAATTAGATCTATTTAATTTTGGAATAGAATTTATGTTGGTAATTATGGCAAATGTAGAGGAGTTAACTGAAAACAAAGGAAATAAAACAAATACATGCTCAAAATAAAGTAAACTAAACAATACAATCATTAATATTTAGTCTTTGGACAATAAATATTAATATTATAAAGGTCCGTCTTAAGAATATAAATAACTATTGAAAACAATCATGTAAGTAATTAAGCTATCTTTGGATTAACTTAACTACCCACACGAAGCCTAATAATTTAATAGATAATTTATTAGTAAATGTGTACATATGCATTCAGTCATGAGGCAGTTCACTTTTGGGTTAAGCGTCCCATACATGAATGCAACATACATAGTCGCTTTAATGTTTTAAATAAACTGGGACAAGAAGTAACCTGCTTTGGCAAGAATTAATAAACGTGACACAGTCCTTAATACATTACAACCTATTACTAATGTTTGTATCAAAATAATCATGATCAATGTATCCTAATCAACATACCAGTACCGGTACTCATGATGAGTACTGGTACCAACAGCAATAAACAAGTACCGGTACCAGAATGATATGTACCGGTACTGGTCTTATGTACCGGTACTACATCAGTACTGGACCGATCTTGGGACCATGTCCAGTATCATGTACCGGTACTCATGATGAGTATGGTACTCCATCGATACTGGATCGTTCCTTGGTCCAGCCAGTATCTCTCATGTACCAGTACTCATAATGAGTGAGTACCTGTACTCCTTCAATACTGGTTGTGCTCCTGGGCGTGACCAGTATCCCACATATACCGATATGGTACTGGTACTCATCATGAGTACTGGTATGGTACCGGTACTAGATCGATCACGGCCCGATTCCAGGGTAACGATCTGAAATTGAGATTTGGGGAAAACAACCTAAATCACGATTTCGATCGAAAAACTCGATTTAATTATCAAATATGAGATACAAATGAACATGAAAATCAAAAAACAAATATTAGTTTCATTGATTCAATCCCATCTTGATAAATTGATTCATCAAGATGTGATTGAATTAATCTAAAAAATTAAATGAAATGCAATCTCCCAAAGGCAAATGGAAAATTATTTTTCTCCAAAAAAAAAGAATCATTAAGGCAATGATATAATAAATAGAAAGGCTCTGATACCACTTGATGAAATTTAATGCTGAATAACACCAGAACCATATGATTTTTCTATAATTTTCAAGACCAATCTATTCCCCATATCATCAACCATAATGAAGACTGAAAAGAAAATGATGGAGGAATACCTGAATCCATCGTAGCGGAAGCGTTAAGATCACGGAGATCCTCTGGAGCCGTGGGCTTACTTCTCCAATGAGAGGTGGTGGCAATGGTACTTCCAGAGGGTTCAGAGAGCGAGAGCAGAAGAGAACTGAATGAGGGTGTACCCTTTGGGTTCCATCATGGGCTCTATTTATAATTTTTCTGCGAAGGGATACAAAAAATCGAATGCCTACTTCGCCCTCATCCCTCCAGGGACCATAACCACTAAAAATAAAATGACAATTTCACCCATCACGGAATTACATTTTTCTCTTAAGATTTCTACACATTAAATCACATATCCTAATGAGACATGAATGATAAATTTACATAATTAAGCCACTTTAATGTCCATAAATGTGATGTCTAAATATATATATACATTTAACATATAATTCCGTAATAATAATATATGTAGGTTTACATTATGATTCTAACACTTTGAACTTACACGTCCTTGAAAATCACCTTAGAAGAACTCGATCGAGGTAATTTGATCAACCAATTTAGATTGATTGACAAATTTTTTAATTATCGACCAATTTGGATGATTGGTCAATCAATTTGCGTCAACCTCTCTCCACTACTTCTACAAGTTGAAGGACTAGATTTGTTTTTTAATTGGCCAATATGTGTTGTATGCACCTTATGAGAGAGAGATGAGAGAGACAAGAATGAGAAGAGTTGTGTGTGTGTGTTGATCTCGCATCCTCTAAGTTTTTATAGAACATATTGATGGAAGATGTTATAGACATTATAGAATAAAAACATTGGATTAATTAGCTAATTAATTAATCAATCAATTGATTAAATAATTGATTTGAAAATTAGAGAAATTTTTTTATAGCAAGAGTCCATAATCTAAGTTCTATATTGATTCTCACCTGATGTCGAATCCAAGTCGAGGCTGGGCAAGGTTCGTGCACGCACATGTGTGATCTCAAGCCTTGTCTCTTAGTCTTTGTTATATAAGCTATGAAGGGCAAAAATCTTTTATATCTAACAAGGGGTTTGTCTACTTCCGATATGACATTAAAAGCCTTCACCAAATTTCTTTGATTTCAATATGAATTCCTAATGTCACCATCCTCTAATTACATCCCAATTGATGTAATAAGGCTTAAAAATCGACATTTCCCCACAAATTCATCGTTGAAACTCAACGTGAAAAGAAAAGACTTCTTAGCTGCCACATATTGCTTTCAGGAAAGATACCTTTTGATTTGAACCCTTACCCAAGTCATCGACTTTCACTATCATAGGAATAAAGTGAAACTAGTATTAAACTTTAGACCTTTGATGTAGGGCATACAGTGGTGGCAACAAAGTGAATTGTGAGAACTTGTGTGTAATTTCACGATTAATTAAGACTAGTCAGGCAATTAACCCTTCTATATTGTGAATAAGAAATCCTAGACATTTAATTAAGCGTGTAACTAAGGGTATTGGTGGGAATTGATCACCTAAAATCGGATTTGAAATCTTAAATGCCCAATTTAAGGTGTTAACAATGATGAATATTGATTCCATTAATTAGCTGAGGCTAAGGGATGGATTTAAAGGTGAGGCTAAAATTGGAGGGCCTTAATGTACTAAAAGGGGAGGCTTTGGTAAAGAAAATCAAAGAGAAGGAAATATATGGACCCCCTGATAATTTCCCCAACAATAAAAGCAATTAAGAGTTAAGGTTTGCCTCATCCCATCATTAGAGAGCCCATGATATCTTCTCCACCTTCCTTCGCACAAAGAGAGAGAGAGGGAACGACAACACAACAGTGAGAGAAGGAGGAGAAGAAGAAGGAAGGGGAGGTTAAGTAACTTTAGGAGTAGGGAAGGAGAGCTCCATTGCCTCCCATTAGACCCCACATAAGGTCAAAGACCCATTCCCTATTATTTGGGTTCTTTCTTGTGATGCTTTGGGATGAAGAAGGCTTGCATGTCCGATTGGAGAGGAGATTTTAGCAATCAAATCTCTGCCTTGTGTTTGAGAATGAACTAGAAGTCGATTTGTGGCTTCTAATGGCTTGAACGGTGTTGGTGCAGGTGGGAGTTGTTGCTACAGGTGGTTACAACAGGGAAGTAGAGGAAGAAGAGCTTCAACAACAGTTGTAGTTCCTCCCACAAATTAGAGGTATGGTGTGTAATTGTTTTCATGCATGCGTAGTTTTGCATTTTAGCCAATACAGGGAGGAAACACTTGGGTATCCTTTGCATTTTAAAGATTTCGTGCTTAGGTGTAAGGGGCATCACCACACAAAAAATCCCATTTGCATGTCGTGAAAACAAAGGTTTGATGCGTGTTTGAGGTGATTTTTAAGATCATTAAGTGCTAGGGGTGTTGTTTAGGGGTTACATGGTATTTTGGTATGTTTTCTCAAGTTCCATAATGTTTGAAGTAGAGGTGCCATCGGATGTCTAGTGATGAAATCAGATGACTGTTGGAGGGAATGTTTCCTTCAGGGTTGCGATTTTATAGTTTCGATCATCTAACACTATGGTCAACATCAGATACTGTAATAAGGGGATGTTTGATACTCAAATTAGGTGAACTTTGTGGTTCAGACGTTTGGATGTAGGGGTTCGGATTTCTAATAGCCCTTTTTAGAAATAATCAACCTTCATTGACTATGATTTTGGAATTTTAAACCCCTTAGGAATTGATTCTCTTTGGTGGTCTTAGCTATTTTGAGTGAGAGGCAATTGGAGAGAGGATCCTTTTGGAGGACTTTTCAATAAGTCATGCTTTAGGTGGAGGGGCAAGTTATATAATTTTTCCACCCCATATTTAAGGGTAATGGCTTGCAAGAGAAGCCAAAAGAGACTCATTTTGGTTTCATTTGAGATAACAACTCCACCATCGGGAACACCTTTCCCTCCTCTCCTCCCTCCTTTCCTTGTTGGTTGTCCTCCCGTTTGTAACTGCACCTACTGTTGCTACGATTGTTATCGTTGTCGTTGCTAGCCGTGAGAAGAAGAAATGGGAAGGATGATGCATGTCAACCCAGGGTCCTCCTTCCTCTCCTCTTTCCCAACAGCACCTTCTCCTCCACGCCTTGCCTCTCCTCCACTTTGCTCAATTTGCTCCATAATTGAGGGGGGGGGGGGGGGGGGGGGGAATTGAAAGAGCGATCTTCATTTTCGATAAAAAATTTAATATAAAATGATGTGTCATTATAATTCGTTGCGTGGTAAAAAATCACTTTTTAAGACATTTAATATTCAAAATCTAACCACGAAAATAGTTAAGTTGTCTCCACAGGGAGGGATTAGCCTATTACACTAGTGAGTGGTGCCCCAATTATTCGGGAATCTCAATGCATGCGCATGCTATCTAATGCAACTTATTTTCAACATAAGTTCTTATTTTAAATAATTAATCAATATGTAAGGGTGCACATGTAAAATCACCACAATGGAGACATGTGAATCATGATCTTAATATTAACAAATATCATCAATATAAATCAAAATCGAATCCGTTCCCTATAACCAATATTCCATACTCGATTAGTTAAGGGATAAATGCAACTATTCGCTATTCAAATAAACATGAGGGACATTCATGCAAATCTGTCTGAATATAATAATTGGATAAAAAAATGAACAGTGCATCTCACAATGGCATTATGCGTAAAGATTAATTGGGCCTTCACTATAGCGAAATAGGGGAGGAATTTTGTTGCTGCTTGCGTGCAGGAAAGGAGGCTCGTTGGCCACGAGTCTGGGAGGAGGAGATGTGTTGGAGGAGAGGCTTGCAATGGTGGTAATGGCATGGTGTGGGGAGGCTGAGGCTGGCCACACGTCGACGAGTGGTGGTCGACGGTGGGTGAGATGCTGGTGGTGGAACGACGTAGAGGTGCTGGTTGCACTGTTGGTGGCACGTTAGATGGAACGGCATGCTGGCTGCGCTGCTGGTGCGCGCCCACACGCTGGGGCGAGGAGGCTGGAGATGGAGTGGTCGCGCGTGGCGCACTGCTGGAGTAGGCTGCGGTTTGGGTTCCTGTTGGGTGCAAACAGGGGAAGAAGAAGGAAAAGAAGAGGAAGGGGATGGTGCTGTGTGCGTTCGTGGTAAAGGAAGTGGGGATGGCACACTCAAGTGCACGCAGGCTTGCTGTGGCTGCGGGTTTCATGGTGGAGGATGGCTGCGGTGAGGAAGAAGATGGGTATGGGTGCGTTGAGTTGTAGGTGGTGGTGGTGGGTCACGTAGAACGAGAAAAAGGAAGAAGATGAAGGTGATGCGTTTAGGTGATGAGGGTGGTAGTGATGCTCTCTGTCACAGAGCGCCACAAGTTGAGGCAGATTGTGAGGTTGATGGTGAAGAGAGCTCAGGCCACGGTGTGCGCTTGGTGTTCATGGTGCAGGCAAAGATCACGGTGGAGGAGACGATCCCCGTCAAGTGGGAGAGGATCCTTTATGGATGACCAGCCATGTGTTTTTTTTTTTAAACTCCTCCATCTGTTTGTTTCTTCAGTTGGAAGCCTCTCCAACCACTCAGCGAAGATTGCGAGTGGTTGGAATAGAAGACAAGTTCTGGCCATACGCTATCAGACGTCCAATAAACAATCTAGATGTCTTAAAAAGTGTGGATTGCAATGAGTCCACAATGGAGGTTCGCAGACGTCCAAACTAATCTCCAGATGTCTTATAAATGCAGAAATGTCCTGTGAACTCTTGCACCTAGGCTGCATTCATAAAATAAATTATATTATCACAACATATGCTATTAAATGTAAAATTTACACATAAAATTATATACAGACTAAAATGAATTACCATATATCTCCTAATCAATTAACAACTAGGAATAGATAATTAAATATTACTTAGGCTAAATAATGATCCACTAAAGTGGACTTATCAGGAATCAAGGAAAAAAACAACATAGCAGAACAAAGACAAACAAAGGGAGTTCCATACACATGTATAAACAAAGAGCAATCGGTAGCACATGATCGTGTGCTGTACCCCTAAATTCACGCATAGACTCAGCACGGCTGCAAGTGCTCTCTGATAGGTGCTTCGATGTTATTTCCTGTTGCGGGTGATCGGTTAGATTCCTCAACATAGTTAATTAAGTTATTTAAGCTTAATTAATTGCATGAGAAAGTAACTTAAGTTAACTCGAATTAATGTCGTGAGTGTAGTATAGGGTCAAGTTAACCGAACATTTTAGATTTTAAGTTCCTTTTAACTGGTTGAGTCCAGGTCGTTCACTGGGGGCATAATAGTAAGCTTAATTCACCATTTAATTCGTAAGCATAATTAAGAATCAATTAATTAATCAAATTATAATTACAGTATTTTAAGTACATGAATAATTGCACAAAAGATACATCAACATAAGCATGCAACATTCCATTAGGGTAAAACATGTTTACACAAGAAATCTATCATTAAAATTCAAGTAATCATGTTTATTACATCATTGATATCATTTTACAAGAGTATAAAGCAAGAGAATGATATAAAATGAATACATTTGCTTTTTACAACATTGAGAGCTCAAAATAACAAGAAAAGAACATGAAAGTGCAATATAAGGACAAATCAGACGTCTGATTATAATATTGAACGTCTTAAAAGTAGGAATTAGATGGCTTAAAATATGGCAAGACGTCTGATTTCTCCTTCATTTTTCTTCTTTCTTCTTAAGCTCTTAATCTTCAGCCCTCTCTTCTTCTTCTTCTCTTTTGTTTCTTAACTGTTTTGTCGTCGCTCTCTCTTTCTCACTCTCTTTTTCTTCTCTCATTTTTTCTCTTCTTCCTCTTTCGAACCCTCTCTATTCTCTTCACTTAGCTTTCTCCTTAGGTTCTCTCTCTTCTAAGTTTCCCTTAGTATTTTGCATATACGTTCCCACACTTCACCAATTTCACAAGAACTTAAGCTCATTTAGCCTTTAATTATAAAAATTTGATTTTCTTATTGGTGGTTCAGACCAGTTGGGGATATGTAGCACCCTCTAGAGGGTGGGATCAGACCCTACTGGGTCCGAGCCTAATTTTTTCTTAGGTGGTTTAATTTCCTTTTCGAGCTCATGTACAGTACCTAGCCTCTCAGGCCCACACACATCCTTGACCTCACAGGTGCACACACATACCCATGCACAAGCACGTGCAACGCACGCACCCAGACCCATATGCTCGAAGGTTTCTTTGCACTCTGCGCTGACGATCAAAGCGTCATATGCAGGAATTTGTATTATACCAGTGTGGCACCTCACAGACTTTCGATGTGGGACTTAGTTTCCCAAGTTCTGTCCGATATTGGCCAGACTTCGGCCGATGATTCCGACCGCCTCAATTATCCAATCTGATCAAGTAAAGTCTCGATCGAGAGCTAATCAAGTGCTCTACAAGATTATAACACCAATTTGGTGTTTAGATCTGATCTGACCCTTTGATTTGAAGGGTGAAGATGGAAGGTTCGCACAGCCATTAAGGCCTGCAAAAGATAAACTCAGGTCTTTTGACTTGCGGGTGAGCTTTTGACCTCCAGATGAGGTATTGGAAAAATACAGTAGGTGATTCTGCTCCTAATGAAGGATAGAAGAGGCTTTGTGATGAGAGCCTTATCATAAACCCTAACTGGTACAATTTAATCTAAATAAGTGTGAAGAAGCTCCTACAAAACCTAAAGAGAGGCTTAACTCAAAGAATTCTGAGTTAAAGAATAAGACAAATCATAAGGGGTAAAACTGCAATTTCACCAATGCAGTGAGCAAATAGGGTAATTAAGGGTCTAAACGAAGGTCAAATGAGCTTAATAATGAGGAAAGTGGGATGATCTGAAAAGGGTTATAACAACTTCTAGGAATTAAATGGCATTCTATAACCTTAAATAAACCTACTTTAATTCACGAGGTTTGAGGCAAGATAAAAATCAAATAAACCCTCTAAAATTCATGGAAAAATATTCCCTAGGGTTTAGAACCTTCAATTTGGCCTTTGCGACCTATTTTGACCTAAAATGAGAACCATGCCCAATTTATGACCTAATTTGGGTTTTTGTGCAATTGATCAGACAAACATGGTCCAACCTAAAATCAAATTTCACCATTAAAATCCTTAGGTTCAAATTAGGCGGGTATAAAAATTTGAGCCTAAGAAAAGACCATCTTGACCGACTTTACAAATTGGTCCTCTTGAATTACTTTTTGAACCTTATATTTTGAAATCCTTGCAAATAGCCCCCTATCTTTCTCATCATTCTTTGCAGAACGGTCCTCCCTACCATTTCCGAGCAGCACCATACCTCCGGCGACATTGCGCGGAGGTTGGCGCCGCGCAGGGCATGGCGCCCGTTCTCAAGAACGAACGGGAGGTTCCCTACGTCGTCCTTTGTCGCAGGGACCCTCCCCTGACCCCTGCAACAGGCCATGCCTCTCGTGCGAATGCATGACAGGCATGGGTCTCCTTCTTCGGCCATCTCCGGCGTGTGCTGCACGTCTTTCCCTCGGGCTGCTCTCCTCGCTAGCGCCTTTATAAGGAGCGGCAAGGGCGTCTGACCAAAGCAAGCTAGTTCGTCTCTCCCCTCTTCGGTCAGACAGCCCAAGCTTCCGGAGATCTTTCTTCCTCCTCCTCGTCGCTCTGCTGCCATACCTGGAGCAGAGCCCACTCTGGCCCGTCTTCCCATGCCAGGCTGCACCAGCTGGCGTCTCCGGATCCCCTCCTCATCGCCGTTACTCCTCCTCTAGGCACCTTCGTCCCCAGCTCCGACAGGCACGAGTCAGACGCATTCCTCTCCCTCTTCGTCGAATAAGTAGGTAGGAACCTTCCACTTACCCTCCTCTCACTTTTCCCTTATTCAATTAGCATTTCAGACCCCTCGACTGCCACTACCACCCCCATCTACTTCACCTCCGGTTGCCATCTCCGGCGAGGTCGCTCTACCTCCACAAGCCATTTCACCCCTCACTGACAAGCCCAGAAGCTCCCCCTCACTCCACTCAAGCGTTTCCCCCACTCCATTCACCGTCCTTCACCTCCCGACCACCCCCTGAACACACCCACTTCCGCACACACAGTCTGCCCTAGGCACACGGACACAGGCGCTCTTGCGCCTCGCTGACCCTCGCACTACCTTCGCCACACTCCGGCGAAGCTTCCTGTGTTGTCTAACATGGCCGGGAGGTCGTCTTCGTGATTTCAGGGTTCAACCTCCTCGCCGCCATTGACGAGCTGCTGGAGCTTCTTCGCAGGTAGCTCCAGGTCTCCTCTCCAGGTGTGAGCTCCAGGTGACGCGGGGCAAGCTAGTGAAGGCGCCCAGGTTCTCGATTGGGAGCGCGAAAACTTCGTTGCTGCCCAAATCAACGGTTGATTCTCGCCTGCGGGCGAGCGGAGCAGAGGTGGGACTTTAGTGCCACCTCGTAAGTGTGTGGCCTCGCGCCCACACTTAAATTGAAAAAGTGACATTAGCCGTTTGTCTCCAGTCACACAGGGGTGAGGTCCCTCACCTGTTCACGCGCCTCGTCTGCGGCACTGCCCACGCGGACCTGGTGACCCGACCCGACTGCCCTGCCTGTGCACTCCTCGCGCACCACCCACGCCGGTGCGCCTGGACCCAGGCGCGTAACCCGACCTGATTACCCGGCTCTGGGAGAGCTTTCCAAAGAGAGATTCAGAGAGAGAGAGAGACACGGGGAAGGGGTAGGGGTAGGTTTTGCACTGATAGTTGTGTGTGCGCGCAGGGAAGAAGGAAAAAGAAGGAAGAAGCTGGCGAAGGAAGAAAAAAGGAAGGAAAGGAGCTGAAGGAAAAGAAAAGGAGCCACACTGTAGCCAACGCACAGTTAAGTCATCTGGGCGCCGAGTCAGATGTTAGAGGGTCAGCAGCCAGAGCAAGAAAGAAGAAGGCTGGCTGAAGAAGAAAGAAAGAAGAGGAAGGGCCAGAGTAGAAAGAAGAAGAAGAAAAGAAGAAAGAAGAAAACCAGAGATGAAGAAAGGAGGAAGACTTAGTAGCTGAAGGAAATCAGAGAGAAAGCAAAGGCCTCTGCAGCCGCAAGGAAGAAGAAGAGAAGAAAATCAGAGAGGAAAAAAGGAGAAAGAGAAAGAGGAACCACAGAAGTAGAGAAGAAGAAAAGAAGAAGAAGAAAGAAGAGAGTCGAAGCCAATCACCCCTTCTTTTTCTCTCTCTCTTAATTTTTGTATAACCTTATACATTGTGAACTTATATGCTTCTAGAATTATAATTGCTCCCTAAGTTCGACCTCGGGAAACTTGTCATTCCGAGTGATAAATTGTATTAAACTGGTAACTGTTTTGTTATATACCACAACGACTATAATAACTATACAGACAAACGCAGAGCCACTTTGGGAAGCTGCAAAAAGAGAGTTTGGCTTCAGAGCTTCGTACCGAAGCTCAGAGCTTGGATTTGAATTTTGAGACACTCGATAGAGAGTTGACAGACTCTAGAAGGAGATTAAACAACCTCTGTAGGTTGTTATGTTCAGTCCTAGGTGAAATTGGTGGCAGAATTTCGCCAAGAACCCACTAAACACAGTATAGGCTCGAAAATGACCCATACTAGATAGAGATGAGATTAAGTCTAAATTCTCAATAAAACAACTCTAAATCATCCTAGTGATCAATTCAACTCAATAAACATCAATTTTACCCAAGAATTCCCTACTGGCGACCTTTAGTTGACTGAAATGCCCTAGGACTTGACTTTCCAAATTAATCATTCTCTGATCAAATCATAGCTCTGGATAACCTCTAAACAACCTCAGGAATGTGGTCAGAGCTTCAAAAATAGGTTTTGATCAAGTTCCCTAGGGTTTCTAGACTCGTCGCCTGAGATCTAAGTGGGGTTTGTTCATTAGAACAAACCAGGGAATCTCCAAGTACAAAAGAAGCTAGGATGAATTCAGCATGTTGTACTCTTGCTTCTGGACCTTAATTCAAGGTCAAAAACCTATTGAACAGGTTCCTCAAACTTCGCCAGAGTTGGAGAAGATGGATGTCTAAACTGAGCTCCAGATGTTAAATCATCAAATTAATCATTGCTATATAATCCTTAGGTCTTAAGTAATCAGTCTGGAGCTCCGCATGGAGTTTTGAAGGCTGAGTCACAGTTTCGACTTGCCGGAGCTCGCTGGAGCTCTAGTGAGTCCGATTCTGATGTACAGAGGTGAAAACTTCAATAAAACCTTAGGAGAGGTCCTCAGGAGTTTCTAGTACATTGCTCTATAGGAGCAATTGAAAGCTTCGTAGAGGTCCTCAGGAGTTAGGAAGGTGATGTAGGACCTTAATTGGGTATGGAATAACCTCTGTACACTTCACCATGGACAGTGAAGTGTCCAGGTGCGTGTGAAATGAATCAGATGATTACATGGATAATTAGGTGAATTCTAAGGTGGATTAAGGTCCTGAGAATGTGCTAAGGTGATGAAGGACCCTAGATGAGTGTGAATTAGATTCGGGGACCTTCGCCATTGACAGCGGAGGTCGCCGGTGACGGTGAGATGGTCTAGGCGATATAGGCGTTATTTGTAAAGGAAAGAAGGTGGAAATGAACTGTGAAAAGGTAAGACGAGTGGAATAGTACTTAAAAATGCAGAAGATGGCCCGACAAGGTCGGACTTGGCCTCACCAGAGCTGAGGGAAATGAATCTAAATTGCATTAAAACTAAGCTATTCCTTCTCCTAACTATAGCTAACCTACTCCTATGTGTTAGGGCTACTTACCTGAGGAAGGAGGTGAGGGATCTCGCCGTTGCAGGGTGAGAACGTGATCGAAATCTAGATTGGGTGAGAAGAGAAGCTCCAACCGATCAAAGCGGAGATCAAAGGGAGAGTGGGGTGCTCAGTCGCCGTTGGTAGGGCGATAGAGAGCAAGAGGAGGTGAGAGTGGCAGCGCGTCCTCAGTGGCCACGCTCGAGAAGGAGAACGAAGATGCCGGAGTTGCGGAAGAACCTACTGACCAGCTACGGTGAGGTGGAGAGGGAAAGGGAGCCGATCAAGCTCAAATCGGAGAGGTTCAGGCCTACTTATAGGGTTCGACGGTTGTGAAGGGGGAAGAATCTGGACTGGTTTGTGTCTAGGTGCAGCTTAACCTCCGACGTCGTTTCCAATGCCGGTGAAGTTAACACCGTGACCTAATTAAGATTTAGGACAAATCCGAACTGGTGGATGGAGTTGAGGTGGTGAGCGCAAGCTCTAGGAGCTTGGCGATGATGTTTGGACGGAGAATGGACGGTGATCGTAAGGTAAATGCACCGCCAATCGTGAGGCGTCGAAGCGCATGAAGAAGGAAAGAAGAAGAAGAAGCGAAGTGTTCAAAGGGACCAAAATGTGAGAAAAACTATGGACCTTTTGGGAAGAAAAGGACTCGACTGTAATAAAATATAGGGACCAAAATGCAAATAGAGGCTTTTAAGGTTAATTTAAATTATTTTCTTTTCTAACTTTTTATTTATTTTTATAAATTAGCTAACTATTATATTAAAGCCATGTATTCACATTTTTGACTCATTTATTTATATTTATTAAATTTATTTACTTAAGTTATTACATACTTAAGTCTTAAGTTATTCTTAAGTTAAATAAGATATTAATTAGGTAACTAATTAATGGTATTTCGAGCCCATTTATTAATTAAGTTATTAATAATATTAATTGACATGTAATTTAGCATTTTTAACTCATTTTTAGGTTCTTCATTACTTTACCCTTTATTCTATAATTAACCCTTCTATATGCATATTCATAGCTAATTAACTAGGGAAACTAGTTAATTAGCGGTAATTAGAAGCCATGATGAGCCTCTCATCATACCCCCAAGCCAAAGTTTTGCTAGTCCCTAGCAAAATTAACTAGAAATACGATGATTTAAACACCAGGTTTAAATTATTATAAATAAACACTAAGTAGAGGAATTCACAACGCTATTTGCTGAATTCACAACACTACAATCAAGAAGGATATGTTGATCCTTACCCTTCCCCAGATTACATTGCATATAGGTCAGCACCTCCTTATGGACAATCCGAAAAGATTTATTATCAGGGAAGGCATCAAGAACCTCAAGTCGTTGACTCCCTTGCGTTGAACCCAAACCCACCCAACCCTGAACCAAACTATTTGGTTTAGGTTAACCAAGTCCAAGATAAGGTGTTAGCTAACTTAAGGAATACCAGTCAATCTCTAGAAGCTCAGTCAACACCTTGCCTTAAAGAATTGGAGCATCTGATTGAAATGATTGATGATTTTAACAAGTATTTGTTGGGTTGGCTCCATGATGTTAAGGATAAGGACACGGGTGAGTTTTTACTTAGGAAGTTATCGAAATTGAGGATGAGATTCGTGATTGTTCTAGTCCAATCTTGGGGGGATTCCCAGGATGAACCCTTGACAGGAGAGCCGATGTCAGAATCCACTCAAGAACCTGTAGGGGGGACACGTTTTACGAGACAAAGGTTGACCAGGTTGTTCTAGAGCAATCAAATAAGGATGAATCGATTTCTTCACCTAAGGTCTCTAAGTTGGGGTACGGGGAAATGTATGTTTCCATGGAACAAAAAGTGATTGATGATTTTGAGACATACATCAATGTGGATTTAGAATTCTTTGATTCTGAAGGTGAAGAATCGTTGTGTGAAGTCTCACCTAAATTTGAGGAAAATAATTTTAGTGAGACAAATGGGCCCGCAGAGTATGATAAATCATTTGACGGCCCAATAACTGAGGAAATTGATCATGTTCGGGCTCGCATGGCTGATTCAGATCCTCATTTCATGGAGGACTCAATTCAAAGCCCCGATCATCAATTACACCCCATTGAGCTTACTGATGAGTTTGATTTTGAGATCCCTAGACCCAAGTCAATTCTGATTCTGCAACAAATCTTGGACTTGGACATTTTAGATGGGATGATAAATATGCAAGAGGTCCCGAAATTCGAAATTCTAAATGAGGAGGATAGGAATGATGATTTGGGAAGCCAATTTCGGAGGAAGTAAAAGACCAAGTCTAAGGGTGCCTATTTGTCTGAAACCACCAACCTTGGACCAAGACCCTTATGACATCTTTGATTCAGAGGATGTCCAACCCAAGCGCACATTCATTGATTATCCTTTTGAGCTTGATTCCATTGTAACCCGACGTTTTGGACTTAGGTTGCATCCTTACAAATTGCAGGCTCGACCCCGCTTGCATGTTGATCTTAGGGTTTGGATAATTTTTATCCAGAACCTTAGATATTCTCGACCGTAGGGTATGGGTTTGCACCACAATCTGGTCCACATCTGTGTACATCTTCTCCTGGCAAGTCCAAAGCTAAATTTTATTATTATGATTTTTACCTCTCTTGTGAATTCTTTATTTCTTCTTCTTTGTATAGTGTGCCTAGCTGAAGGCATTAAATTTAGCATGTATATAGTTTCTTTTCATCTCAGAGCCGACTTGTTATTCACGCAATTCAGGTGCTTTCTACTCTACTCCACTCTGTTTCATGTCTTGTTAATACAATGAGGATATTGCATTAGATAGGCATGGGGGTGGATATCATTATCTGAATCATTTCGTTAGCTCCATAGATTTTTTATTATTATTAAAAAAAAGGCTGAATTAAGAAAGAGAACTTGGGCTTTAAAAATTTTTCAATCTTAGAGAATAAAGCTGTATGACTTGAACACTAAGACCCTTCAGGTCTTCGGAGTTAATCAGCTCGGGTGTCCACTAAAATGTGGATTTGTTTCTTGAGTCCTCACTAGTCTAAATATATTTCTAATTCGATTAAATAAGATGAGGTGATAAGTACATGACTTATTGATGAGAACCTCATCATAAACCCTAATTAGTACAATCTAATCCAAATATGTGTGAAAAAGCTCCTACAAAACCCAAAGAGAGGCTTAACTCAGAGAATTCTGAGTTAAAAAATAAAACAAATCATAAGGGGTAAAACTGTAATTTCACCAATGCAGTATGCGAATAGGATAATTGAGGGTCCAAACATAGGTCAAACAAGCTTAACAATGAGGGAAGTAGGTTGATCTGATCTGAAAAGTGTTATAGCAACTTCTAGGAATTAAATGATATTCTTTAACCCTAAAAACAAACCCACTTCAATTCACGAGGTTCGAGGCAGGATAAAAATCAACTAAATCCTCTAAAAATCATAGAAAAATATTTCCTAGGGTTTATAACCTTCAATTTGGCCTTTGAAACCTATTTTGACCTAAAATGAGAACCATGCCCAATTAATGACTTAATTTAGGTTTTTATGTAAATTGGCTGGTCAAACATGGTCCAACCTAGAATTAAAATTCACCATTAAAATCCTTAGGTTCAAATTAGTCTGGTATAAAAACTTGAGCCTAGGAAAAGACCTCCTTGACCGACTTTACAATTTGGTCCTCTTTATGTACTTTTTGACCCTTATCTTTTGAAACCCTTGCATTTAGGCTCCCAACTTCTCATTGTTGTTTGCAGGATGGTCCTCCCTGCCACTTCTGCGCAGCGCCATGCCTCCGGCAACCTTGCGCGGAGGATGGCGCCGCGCAGGGTAGGGCTGCCATCCTCTAGAACAGAAGGAGGTTTCCCTGCGACGTCCTCTATCGTAGGGACCCGCCCACGACCTCTGCCATCACCCATGCCTTCCGTGCGAACGCACGAAAGGCATGGGTATCCTTTCCGGGCATCCTCCGGGGAGGCTGGCACGACGCCACCTCGGTCCTCTCTCCGCGCCAAGACCTTTATAAGGAGCGGTAGCCCTTGCCGACTCCTTCAAGCTTCCTCTGGCGGAGAAATACCCCACCTTTCGTCCCTCCCTCCTCCGGTCAAAGTGCTCGAAGCCTCCGGCGATCTCCTCCTCCTCTTCCTCATCGCTCTGCTGCCTTACTTGCAGAAGGGTTTACTCTGCCATGTCATCCGCGCTAGGCTGTACCCGCTGGCGTCCTCCAACTGCTTCCTCGTCGCCGATACCCTCCCCCAGGGCGTCTTCGTCTTCAGCTCCGGCAGGCACGAGCCGGGCGCTGCTCTCTTCCCCTTCGTCGAGTAAATAGGTACAGAGTTTCCTCTCTCTCTCCCTTACATTTTCCCTCTCTTAATTTACCTTTTTATTCCACCTCACGCAACTTCCACCTCCACCTGCTCCGTCTCCGACCACCTTCTCCGGTAAGTCCATCCCTCTTCCACAGACCTGCTCACCCCTCGTCAACTACCCCAGAAGCTTCCCCGTACTCCACTTAACCAATCCCCCCTCTCCACTCACTACCAATCACCGCCTAATCACCCCCCGAACGAATGCATCTTCCCGCACATAGTCTGACCTAGGGCTACCTCCACACGCGCCCTCGCGTCTCGCCGACCCCCGCACTGCCTTCGCCGCACTCCGGCGAAGCTTCCCCTGTTTTCTGATGTGGCCGAGAGGCCATCTTTCTGCTTTCAGGTCAGAGCCCCCTCGCCGCCATTGCTGAGCTGCTGCAGCTCCTCTCACAGCTCTAGGCGTTCTCCAGCCCAAGTGCGAGTCCCAGGTAGCGTGGATTGTTGCTGCGAAGGAGCCCAGGCTTGCGAATTGGGTCGCAAGCCTCACAGCTGCCCCAATTGGTTGTAGTTCCCTCGCCTACGGGTGCGAGATTTGGAGGTGGGACTTTAGTCCCACCTCGTAAGTGTGCAGCCGTGCACCCACACTTATATTGAAAAAGTGCATCGGGCTTACTGCATTCAACACACGGGGGTCAGGTCCCTCTCACCCGCACGCAGCGCGCCACGCGCTCGCTCGCCCTCCCCTGCGCTCACGCCCCGCGGGTCTGGGCTGGATCTGACTACCCGACCACGCACTCCTCGCCCACCACCGCACGCCGGTGGGCATGGTCCCGGGCACGCTACCCGAACTTGAATATCCGGCTCTGGGAGAGCAGTCCTAAGAGAGATTCTGAGAAAGAGAGAGACGCGGGGAAGGGGTAGGGGTAGGTTTTGCATTGACCATTGTGTGAGCATGCAGGAAAGAAAGAAGGAAGAAGAAGAAGCAAGCTAAGGAAGAAGAAGAGAGGAGTGGCCGAAGCCTTAGTCGTACTCAGCAGCTGAAGAAGAAAGGAAGGAGAGGAGCTGAAGAAGAAGAGAAGGAGTTGCATTGTAGCAAACCGAAAGTTAAGTCGTCTGAGCATCAAGTCAGACGATGGAAGGGCAGTGGCCGGAGCAGAAAGAAGAGGAAAAGAAAAGGAGCAGAAGCAGAAAAGAAGAAGGAAGACACAGCCGCAAGCAAGGAAAGAAAGAAAAAGAAGAACATAAGAAAGAAGCAGAGAAGAAGAAGAAAAGCAAGAAGGCACAGTCGCAAGTAAAGAAGAAAAGAAGAAGAAACTAGAGAAAGAGAAGGAGATCAGCTGAAAGAGAAAGAAGGACGGATAGAAGAGGAAGAGAGAAGAAGAAGAAGCCAAGAGAACTCTCTCTCTCTCTCTCATTTTTGTAACCTAATTGATAACTTTTATACTTGTAGAATTCTAGTTGCTCCCTGAGTTCGACCTCGGGAAAACTTTGTATTCCGAGTAAAAATTTGTAGTAATTTGGTAGCTATTTTGGCACATACTACAATGATTGTAAACCATATATAACCACAACGACAGCACTAGCACAAAACAAGCGAGCCACGGTTACTATTTTTGGTGCCGTTGCCGGGGAGCAACGGCTATTCTAGAAGTCATGAATTCTCTATTGAGTTTCTATTAATCTCTTCTCTTTTTGTGTGCAGGCACAGGAAATCAAGAAGACAAGCAGCTGCACAACAACCACTCCGAGGACGGGTAATTTTCTATCCTCTCACTATTAACCCCTAAATTCTGAAGAGGAAGAAAAAGAAAAGAATAAGCAATATAGGTACAACCTGTCTTCTATACTTAGTAAATCATCAAAAGCTGCATGTTTTCAATTTCAACCCCCTATTCCTGCACACACTATTAAGGGTATTTAAGGGCTAACACCTTCTTGCCTGAGCCCTAATTACCCAACAAAGAGCTAACTGGACCAAGTAGAGCCAACATAAGATTCCACGTTAGGGTTTTAGAGACACACTTCTTAAGCAAGAATGGAGAAATCTCAAAAGAAGTGTGCCTAAGCCATTATCTGAAAATACCTATTCAGAAAAACCCTAAGCAACTTGGCTCTTTAAAGACACTTGAACCCTAAAAGACAAGACCTAATAAGCTCTCAAAGGAACTAGCAGGTGAGGTTGACCCCTTGGGTCAACCAACCTTCAACTTAGGTCACTCTTTGCACTCGAAAAGGCTAAAGTTCAAGTGAAAATCTAAGCATCGTGATCTTAAACTGGTAGACTTAAGAGGTCAAGATCCTCATTTTGGTCTACCTGGAATCTCAGTGACAAGAGAGGTCGGGTGGGGGAAACCTTGTAACCCGTGGGGACGCTCTATCGTGTATTGGTCTTTGTGGGACTCACCCTCTCTGGCTGCCCAGGTAATTCTCAGGTGGACGATCTTTTGATCGAGGGGTCCATCTGCCTCGCACCTCTATAGTCACCCAACATTTTGGGTGTCTTGATTGGGTCTAGCACCTGCTAAACTCATCTCTTCCACCCGTGTATGTTTGGTAGGAGGTCCTTGAAACCTCCTTTAGAACTACACTCTCCTCGAGGCCGAGCCTCAGTTCCCTTGTTTGAGAAATCAACATTTCACATCGACCTTTCCTCAGACTCCGAACCCAACTCACCTTCTTCTTCCACAATGGCTCAGCCAGTTGAGGAAGAGAACAAACTGGAGTACCAGCTCCAGCGACTCAATGACCTCTTCCAGAAGTTTGTGCACCCATCGCAGTGTCCTATGTTGCGGGACCATTATAATCCTGCTGCTGTGGCTATTGAGCCTCGAGTCAGAATCTCGACTGGAGGACCTGATTCTGAATTAAAGCCCAATATGATTCATGCCATAGCTAAATTTCATGGGCTTAATTCTGAAGACCCCTTCCAGCACATCAAACAGCTAAAGCATCTGGCCCATACTTTTGGGTCAGATGCGCAAAATCAGGATATTCTCCTTATGAAGATGTTCTCCTTCTCCTTTATGGACAAGGCCGCTCATTGGTACTAAACACAGACCCGGCCGATCAACAATTGGGAAGAACTTCAGTTCTAATTCTTGAAGAAGTTCTTTCCCGTTGGTCGGACCAATGCCTTGCGCCATCAGATTACCCACTTCACGCAACAATCGGGAGAACCTCTCCATGTGGCATGGGATCGCTTCTAGGATCTCATGAGAAAGTGCCCCCATCACGGAGTTCCTAAATGGGAACAAGTCCAGTCTTCTTACCAGGGACTTCGTGAGGATATTAGGCTTTTCGTCAATGCAACTTGCGTAGGGAATATCATGGGTCAGCATGAGGACACCGTGTGGGAGATTTTCGGAAACATGTGCGAGAACTCCATCAATAATGACACCATAGGATTATTCGACAGGACGAATATCCACGCATCGATGAACCTTAGGGGAGCACATGAGACGCAGGGCCTGTCCGCATCAGTCGACCTGGAACTGATGGCCAGTCGATTGACAAGGTCTCTATCATCTAGAAGAAGGTGGATGAGCTGACTCAGCACTTGCAGCGAGCCACCTCTGCGCATAATTCCTTTGCACAGCATCCTTCCACACGGGAGACTGTGCAAAACATTCTCCACCGACCTTCTCCTGGGATGGATCAATATCCACCCCCATCTGATTCTCGGATCGGAGGACCCTCCGATCCTTTCTATGCTAGCCAGGGGAATTCCATTCCCTCATTCTCTGACTCTTTGGAGGTTCCTCAGACCTGCGAGGACCTCAACGCCATCTAGAATGACCAATTTTCCAACACCTACAATCCTGGATGGCGAAACCATCCCAACTTCCAGTGGGTGGGAAATTTCCAAACTCAAAGACCACCCTTTTAGCCCCGTCAACAACTACCTCGTCGTTACCAGCCGCCTTAGCCTCGGCCCAACCCTACTTATCCATCAGGGCCTAACTAAGACTAAATGTCCATCATCCTTCAGATTCTGGCTGACATTCAAAGAAGAAGCCAAGAGAACTTTCTCTCTCTCTCATTTTTGTAACATAATTGAGAACTTTTATACTTCTAGAATTCTAGTTGCTCCCTGAGTTCGACCTCGGAAAATCTTTGTATTCCGAGTAAAAATTTGTAGTAATCTGGTAGCTGTTTTGGCACATACTACAATGATTGTAAACCATATATAACCACAACGACAACACTAGCACAAAACAAGCGAGCCACGGTTACTACATATCAACTCGCCCTCTGATTTAAGGGGATTTTAATTCTAAGCATCTAAACACTATTTGCATTGACTTGCTTTTTGACGATTTTTTTGGAAATTGGGTAGCTAATAAACTTCTAGGGTAATATGGCTGGCAAGTTATCGTGGGTAACAGCCCATTGGTAGCCCATTGGTAAGTTGTCCAAAGCTTAGTCACATGACCACTTTTTTCCTGCTTTCTTTAGGTAAATCTTATATCTAGGAAGCCACCTACTTAGAAAAAAGAAGGAAAAAAATAGAAAAATATCCAAAAAGAAAAGAAAAAGAAATGGAAAAGGAGAAAAGAAAAGAAAAAAAGAAATAACCCACACTTCACCGCACGAGTATGGCAGGCAAGTTATCATGGGTAACAACCTATTGGTAGGTTGTCCATATCCCAGCTCAAGAAATGCACATATAATTCCAAAACACTTAGGAAGAAGCGGAGAAATAGAATAAGCCGGGGAGATATACACTGGGCTCGCCCTTGTGTGAACCCTATAAAAATAAAAGTAGGGAGAAAGCTACCGGTCGAATAGATACACCTTTAGGCAGAATTTCTTTTCAAGGTCACCTAGGGGCGTAGAAACCCAAAGTCCATTCTAATCATCGATCAGTGAGTCTATCACATTTCACACATAAAGATGCTTAGAACTTAGGGTTCTCTTCGAGTCTTGGGTGGGTTGAGTCACCGTAGAAAGCTACTCTAAAACCCTAAACTCAAAAATCCAAAAAAATTAGAAAAGAAGAAAAAGAAGAAAAAGATCCTTCTTTGAATAAGGCGAGAACTTGAGGCAGTCTGTATTTTGGCAATCACCCGGGTGCTGTTGTGTCTTTGCAGTTCAGGTCTTAGTTAAAATTCATAAGAGTTGAAAAATAACTATTGCCCAAGAAATCCGACCTAATTCTCTTATAAATAACATGTAGTTTTGCTAGGGACTAGCAAAATATAGGCATAGGGATGTGATGTAAACATGTTTATATCACATAAACCGTCTATGTTTGCACATTCTTAGGCATATAGTTGCATTATGCATTCTAAATATTGCATAACATGCATCATCATGCATTTAGGATAGATTGCATAAATTTTAGGTTAATTTCTCCTTTTTATGGTCAGGTGATAGGGCGACCATTAATTGGGGCCTCGGATTAAAGATCCAACCGTACGGATCTAATCAGGGCGACAACTGGAGTTCACCGACTCCAAGATTGCCCTGATCGGACTTCTGTAGCATCTGATATAGTCTGAGAAAGATCAGAGGTCAAGGGCCACTTCAGATGACAGGTTCGACCACATTGATTGGTTTAGATCGACGATCGCGGCCCAACGGCATGAAAATCGACCCAATTCAACATCCGTGGCACCATCTACAAGACACAAAAGATGGATGGCCAAGATGGCACCATGTGGCGCCATCTCAGCCGCCCATATCGGCCAAGGACACCTGTCCTTTCTCTCTCCTCAACCGACCATCAGATCTAGGCCATTGGATTTTGATCCAATAGCCATGGACTCTCGTGACTGATGTAAACACATTTACACTACTTAAGATGTCTATTTATGCATGTTCTTAAGCATAGATTGCATTGAATGCTATAAATATTACATAACATGCATCATCAAGCATTTAGAGTAGTTTGAATAAAATGGAGATTAATTATCTCCTTTTATGTTCATGGATAGGGCAAATTTTTATCGGGGCCTCGGATCGAAGATCCAACTGTACAGATGTGATCAGGGCGACGATTGGAGTTCAACAACTCCAAGATCGCCCTAATCAGACTTTTGTAGCATCAGATAGTGACCGGGGAACCCTAGAAAATCAAGGGCCAAGATGGTGTGAATCCACACTTCAAACGACAAATCCGACAGCACGGATGGATTCGGATCGACGATCGTAACCTAACGGCGCGAAAATCGACTCAATCCGACAACCGTGGCACCATCTACATTATCTAGAAGATGGACGGCCAAGATAGCGCCATGTGGCACCATCTCAGCCGTCCAATCGACCCTCAAGCACCACCGCACCTTCTCTTTCTCAATCAGAGCGCTGCTTCTCCGCCGTTGGATCTTGATCCAACGGTTGTGGACGCGCGCGCCTTAAATTGTCCGCGCGACACTTTCCACCGCGCAGCGCAGCTGTCGCGAGGCCATGCGCGTTCACAGGACGCGAGTTCGACTCGCGATCTGCGGGCGTGAGCGATTAAAGGCGACCGCCCGATCAGCTGTGGGCGACTCAGATCACCCGATAACGCCTACGCGCTATTGCACGAACGGCGAGGACGCGGCATTGCACGTGGGCGAGCGTGTAGCGCAGGAGGGTGAAGGCGTGATCTAAGCCGTCCGATCTTGCGATTGGACGGCTGAGATCGGTTGGACGTGCGTGTGCGTTGAGCGCGCAAGCAAGCGAGCGGGTGCACGCGCGCCGCCCACTACGCCCACATTTAGACCTTTAACGACGGTTTTATCCGTCACTAAAGGTCCTGAATTAATGTTTTAAGAGTTGTAATGACCAAATTTCCCCCACTCCTTGAAACTATAAAAGGAGATCCCCTTCATACAAAATTCTCATCCCTTCCCTCTCTTCTCTCCCTCTCCAAAGCTCAAGAGAAGCTTTTCCCACACCCGGGATGCTTCTCGAGAGATAAAGTCAATTTTTCGTCCTCCTTTCGGAAACGGATCCCACGACGACGACGTGTTGCCTTGTTCCCGTTCTTCCTGCTTCGCCCTCCTTCGTCCTGCTTTGTCCTCCTTCGTCCAGGCGTCGTCCCGTCCGGCTCGTCCTTCAAGCGACCGTCGAGGAAGATATTTCTCTCCCCATTCTTTTAGTGCTTTCTAGAGTAGTTCGGCTCGTCCTCTAAGCGACCATCGAGGGGGATATCTCTCTCTTTATTCTTTTTACTGCTTTCTAGAATAGATTTACTGCTTTCTAGTGTAATCATTTTTCCGCTTTCTAGTGTAATGAACAATCGTTCTGATGATGAAATTCTATGTTTATTTTACATCTCATTTTGATTTTTGTTTGTAATATTCTTTCTCTCTCTTATTCTCTCTCTCTCTCACTTTTCTATTTATTGTAAATAGTTAGATAGTTTTAATCAATTGAATTTTTTCGTGACAAATAAAAGCAAACGCGTAGTTTTTAAATTAAACGTCTGCCTCCCTGTGTTTGACCCCGAATTTCTATTTCGGTATAAATTTTATTTGTTGAACATGAGTTCTTCGCATTCATACTACGACAGGTTTTCAAAACCGAACGCGTTAGTGTAGCAATTCGCACATTCAACATTTTGGCGCCGTTGTTGGGGAGGCGACGCTCTTTGATTTTTTCTTCGTGTTCTTAATGAGAACCTCATCATGAGCCATAACTAGCTCATTTTGACCTAATACAAAGGATAAAAGCTCCTACATAACTCAAGGAAAGGCTTAACTCAGAGAATTCTGAGTTTAAGGAGAAAACGAGTCATAAGGGGTAAAAATGTAATTTTACCAGTATAATCTGCATACAGGGTAATTCAGGGTCCAAACATAGGTCAAAGAAACCTAATAAGAATAAAAGTGGGATGAGATGATCTGACAAGGGTTACAGCAATTCCAAGGAACTAAATGATAATCTGTAACCTTAAAACAAATCCACTTCAATTTGCGAGGTTCGAGGTAAAGTAAAAATAGAATAAACCCTCTAAAATTCATAGAAAAATAATCTCTAGGGTTCATAACCTTCAATTTGGCCTTAGGAATCCATTTTGACCTACATTGAGAACCATGCCCAATTAACAACTTAATTTAGGTTTTTACGTAAATTGACCGGTCAAACAAGGTTTAATCTGGAAATAAAATTCACCATCATAATCCTTAGGCCCCAATTAGTCATGTATAAAAACTTGAGCCTAAGAGGAAACCTTCTTGACCAACTTTGCACTTTGGTCCTCATTTATTTACTTTTTGACCCTCAACTTTTGAACCCTCACATTTCTGCCCCTAACTCTCCTTCGTTCTTTGCATTCAGGTCCCTCCTGCCAAAACCTGACCAGCACCATGCTCCGGCGACCTTGCGCGGAGCATGGCGCCGCGCAGGATAAGGGGGAGGGTCTGGCAAGTAAACCGGGGGTGTCCTGCGTCGTCAGCCGTCGCAGGAACACCCCCTGGTCGCTGCAACCCACCATACCGGCCGTGCAAACGCACGGACGGTATGGGTCTCCATCTCCGGCGTCCTTCGGCGAGGGAGACACGTCGTCTCCCTCCGCCCTCCTCTCTGATTCCGCCTCTCTAAATACCCCCGTCGCTCCGCCGTTCTGAGTAGCTCGGTCCTGACGGAGAAAGACCCCCACTTCCTCTCTTCCCACTCCGACAGGAAGCCCTCCAACTCCGGCGGCCTCTCCCCTTCCTCCTCTTCGCTCTGCCGCAATACCAGCAGCAGAGACTCCTTTCTGATTCTCCTTCGCGTCGCGCAATACCGGCGCGCGCTGCTTCAGCCCCGTCGCCGCCGCCGTTCTCTCCCTCTGGGCATTTCTTCTCCAGCTCCGGTAGGTACGAGCCGGCAGCCACTTCGTCCCCTTCGTCACTTTAGTTAGGTTAGAATTAGTCGTCTCTACCCCCTCTTTCTTTTCCTCGCTATTTTACATTCAATTAAACCCTCGACCGACCCGACCACCGTCATCTTCCACACCTCCGGCCATCTTCCAGCGAGTCGCTCCCGTCATTCCGCCACTCCACACGACTCGCTGACCCCCACAGAACCTCCACCTCCTCACCCTGATCAACCTCCGCCCTTCCACTTCCCCCAAATCACCCTCTGCAACTCCACCGAACAAACCCATCTCCCGACCCACAGTCCGACCTAGGGCAGCCCTTGCACGCCGCCCCACGCCTCGCCACCACCCGAACGAGCTTCGCCGCACTCTGGCGAAGCTCCCGACACCTTCTGATTAGGCTGAGAGGCCATTTTGCTGTGAACAGGTCACCCGTCCTCCACCGCCATTGCTGTGCGGAAGAAGCTGCTTCGACCTGCTGCTCCAGGCGCGCCGAGCCCAGGTCACGTTCCCAGGATGTGCGAGGTGTCTTCGCAAAGCGTCAGGCTGCAGTTGAGGCGAAGCCCTCGTGCGAAGCCTCGACCGCCGCTGCCTCCTCCGCGCAGGCGTCAAATTGAGGTGGGACATTTAGTCCCACCTCGGAAGGCTCTGAAGGAACAAAGAGGTACAAATAGAAAAAGTGCTGAAGGCTTATCTCCTCAGCACACGGGGTGAGGTCCCCTTCACCCTCCCGACTACCCGGCCTCGTCCGCACGCACGCCTCGCGGACCTGGCCCGACCCGACTTAGCCTGACCTGCACTCCTCGCCCACCACCGCACGCCGGTGGGCCTGGACCCGGGCGCGACCCGTACCCGACTACCCGGCAGCTCTGGGAGAGCTTTCCTAAGAGCGACTTCTGTGAGAGAGAAACGCGGGGGGAGGGTAGAGTAGGTTTTTGCCCACTGACGAGAGCTTTGAAGTGTGCAGGCACAGGCGAAGAAGAAGAAGACGAGAGAGGCAGAGAAGAAGGACGACGAAAGCTGAAGGAAGGAGGAGCACTGTAGCAGCGGCGGTTTAAGTCGTCTGATTGGAAAATCAGACGACGTCCTGAAGGCAAAGAAGGAGAAGGAAGGCGAGGCAGAGGAGAACACAGAGAGGCCAAGGGAAGAACTGAAAGAAGAAGAAGAGCACGAGAAGAAGAAGATCTGAAGAAAGGAAAAGAAGAAAGAAAGAAGAAGAAGAAGAACAGGACCGCAAGGGAGAAGAAAAAGAAAGAGACGAGCAGAAACAAGAACTGAAAGAAGAAGAAGAGCATCACTACTGCTGCAGATAAAGCAGAAGAGCCAAGCAGAAGAAGATAAGCAAAGAGAAAAGAAGAGAAGAAGAAAGAAGCCAACAAATTCTCTCTCTCTCTTTCTTTATTTTTTTTGTAAAAGAAACTTGTATCTCTAGAATACAACTTGCTCCCTGAGTTCGACCTCGGGAACTCTTTTATTTTCGAGTAACAAATTGTATTAAACTAGTAATCACTTCTCTATACTATACTACAACGAAATAATAGAACTATAGAGGAAGGTCGTCACCAGTTCTTGTAGCTTACAAATAATTTACCTCTCTTCTCTCCTTTCTTATTGTGATTGCAGGTACTCTTTTGAGACAAGCAAACGCGGTAGATTGGAGTAAAGTGCTGTGGAAGGTTTTATAAGTTACCCTTACCTCCCACCCATTAGATTTCATTTCACCACATAATAACACAAACATCAATCAACCTAGGTGTTCTTATAAATTATAAGGTTAGATTGTTTGTTGTTTGACACCCACACCTGCCCCAACCCCCACATTAAAAAAAGAAAAATAAAAAAATCTCACAGAGGTACACAACCTCATCTGATTTTCAAACCCAATCAGTAAACCTATCTTTGGAGCCGGTACACGCACTCAAACACATAATTGAGTATAAAGCAGATTAGGTAATCACTTTTGTGCCTAATTAAGTGGTGTAACAGGCCAATTGTTTGAGTTGATTGGGCTGCACCACTTCAATTAAAATCAACTCATTAAGTAGCTGCCATTTAGGTTCAACTCTTAGGGATTTACCAGGCACTCCACATTCTTTTAAGTTTTAAAGGAAAACATCTCCACCTGTGCTTTCAAAACCTGGTGTGCCAACAAAACTTGTTTGAAAACACCTAAAGTTGAATCCTAAAAGCTACTAAGCAAGATTTGAACTCTAAAATTCATCACACCAAAAGTAATCTTGCTTGAAAACCACTGGTTGTGCACGCACACACAAATCAATCAATCATTAAGGGCACAACCTAGATAAAGGGTCCATCACATTCCAAAGCATATTCAAACCTAGCCCTAAATAAAACAGAGTAGACGTTGGCCTTAAGGATTTGACTCGCTCTTCAGAGCCCAGAACGAGATTATTTTTGATTAGTCTGTTTCTACTATTTAATCTGATGTCTAGCTAGGGGAGCAGAATCAAATGATCGCGGCTTGGGGGTACACTAGGAACCGGAGGCGCAAGCCAAAGGAAGAACCTTCTCCCCAGTCCCTCTTTCTAACATGTTGGATTGAATAGACAAAAGTAGATCAAATAGTTTCTCTATCTCATGACGGGTTTTGGGAGTTTGTAGGTCTTTAAGCTAGCCCACTTAAGGATAGGTTTGATTATTTATATTGTATGGCGCCTTTCCTCCTCCCGTGTCTCATGAATCCCTCCACATATTACACGCATTCCCGCTCTTTCCCTCCTGTTTTGAATTATCCTCAACATGACGATTATCCCAACTTGTACTGTAATCAACCATCAGTTAGTTGGGATAACTCGGATTGGGGACATAGTTCTAGACCTCTGTGTTTAGGGTCTAACCCTGAACACTGTGATTGTGATTTTTATCCTTCTCAAAGTCACATCGATTATAGATCGTTATCCTTTTATGAACAACCTAATACGATCTACAATTAAGAAGGATACACTGATCCTTACCCATCCTATGATTACTGTAACGACCCGGTTCCCGAGTCCTTACGAGACACGAGAACCGGACCGACTCAACTAATCCCAAGACCTAGTCGTCCAACGAGGAAGTAACCAAAAGACAGTAAAATAAACCACATTCAGCATGAATATAACTAACAGTAAGAAAGTACACCAGTAAGGAAAGAAACTAGTACAGTAGGTACCACCACAACAGTAAAACAGCATTTATCATATAACAAGAACTGCAGGTAAAGAAGGTACAGCGGAAACAAAAACTACTCACTAGAACAGAAACAAAAGAGGTACAAAAGGCTGTGGTAACTCTACTGGACCCTACTCGGCCCAGCGTCCTCTGCAGCCGCCGACCCTGGCTGCTCAACACCTGGTCCTGAAAAAGGTAACGAGTGTAACACGTCAGCAAAACGCTGAGTAGAGTGGCAGACTAACTAAAGGCAACAGTAGAGTGTACAGTAGCTGTTATGTTCTATTACTTCCTTTATTCACATCTTTCAATTTTTCTCACTATTTCATTTGTTTCTCAGATCCTTTGCTTGATCTCGAATGTCCTCGTGGGAACGATCTTGATTGCAGTCTTTTCCAAAAGTAGAAGTAGCACGTGGTGCTCTCCTGGCCGGGAGAGTCCCCCGTGGTGATCCTACCCTCAGTCAACCACCCCAAGGTCACTGACAGACGTAACGGTGACTACGGCACGCGCGATAAACGCACAGGTAGCTAGCCCGCACTGGCACGCGGTCAGTCGTTTCCGTTAACGGGTGCGCCCAAAGCACAGCACGGAACCAGGGCAGAGCCCTCTCAGTAACAGGGGTCCAACCCCTCCACAGTAACCAAACCGGGGCCTTGCCCCTCCACAGTCCGCGCACCCTCGCCTGACTACCCTGGTTTGCCCTAGTGGGCCTGACAAGTCGGTGGAGGAGGCTAGCAGAACCCCGGGGCCCGTGGGGTAGCTAGTACTCTCTTAACACTACTAGCTCTCCTCGGTACTACGGACACGAGGGCCAACAAGTCGGTACAGAGCGGCCAATCCTAACCCCGGGTCCCTGGGGCGGCTGGCCCCACTCTGCACTAAACAGGTACAGGTACTTCCCTTGGTACTGCGTACCCAAGAGACAGTACAAACTACATCTCAGTTTCCATTCCTTTTTCTTTCCAGGAGTTCCACTCCTAATTCCCCGTAGGGTTCCAGCTCTTTATCTCAGAACATCATATGTTTCACTTTCCAGATTCACGTTCTCAAAATCCATGATCTCAATCATGTTTCTTTATTCATAACAGACAGCTATTAATTCAAATTACAGGCAGCTTTATATTCCTTTCCATTTTTTTTTCCAAGACTGCAGTATTATACATTCCACTAGTTCTTCCATCCTAGGGTTCATGTCACATCCTAGGATCTAGCATACAACTAGTTTTCCAGCCCTAGGATTCATGCATCACCTAGGAGCTATCATTCCATACATTTCTCATTCCTAGGATTCATGCAATGTCCTAGCTTCTAGTTATGGTTCCATACTTTAACAGATTTTATTAATAAACTTAAGCCACTCTACCAGGTACAACGGGAGTAATGGGGGCGTGATCGGGAATCCCGCGTGCCTCCGCGACTCTCAAGACTGCAACCGAACGGGGTCCTATCACAAGGATCAAACACAAGGAGTGTCTCAAAACAGTGTATAGCTACTGTAGAGGGGTAGAGGAATTACTTCTGAAAAGAACGCAACTCGAATCGCGGAAAACGAAGCCTGAACGGGCCCTAAACGGGTCGAAAAAGACGATACTGTGCAAAATCAGACGTCTGGAACTCCTTCCAGACGTCTTAAAAAGTGGATCAGAGAATTACCTGTTCAGCGTGGTTTCCCAGACGTCCAGAAGTCTGCGGGGACGTCTGCCCTAGATCCCAGACGTCCGATGGTCCCTCCGGACGTCTGGAGGTCACTCCCGCCGTTTGGTACAACTTCCAGACGTCTGATTCGCAAAGGATGGCGAATCAGCGAACCTGCGCACAGCCAACCCCCTCCCTCAGTACGGTCAGTCGACAAGAAGGAAGAAGAAGGCGGAAACTCACCTTTCAGACGTCTGTATGATCTTACAGACGTCGACCTTGCCGTCTGTCTATCAATCCAGACGTCTGATTCTGGAAATTTTTCCAGAATCAGGACCCTGCTCGGCCTCCGCTCGCGACGCCGCCCGCATCGCACCTCGCGCTCCTGCTGCTCATACCGCAGCAGGTCCCTCTCCGCGTCGCTCCGCGCCCCCTGCGCCCTCCGCCGGCCGGCCAAGCCGCTCCGGCGAGCTCTCCCTCACGGCAGAGCTCCGCCCTCGCACGCTGCACCTCCGCGCTCACTGCGGCCGCCACTGCCGCCCTCGCGTCCGCTCGCTCTCACGCACAGGAAGGAGAAGAAGGAGGAGACGGTGGAGGCGGGAGGGGAGGCGTGGCCCTTTTAAGGCCGCGCGAGGAGGAGAGAGAAGGTGGCAGGCCGCCTGCAGCCGCAGAGAGAAAAGAGGGAATATGCGGTCTGCGCACTCAGGCGCGCAGGCGACTCGCGTGTGTCGAAAATAACGGATTTCCAGACGTCTGGAAACGATCCCAGACGTCTGGTACGACGTTTGGGCCACCTCCCAGACGTCTTAAAAGACGTCTGGGGCACACATTCGTTACAATATAACAAACTCAAAGGAAGTTTCGTCCCCGAAACTTGCGCCAACTAGGGTGCGGGAAAAAGATGTCCAATAAACCATAACAAACTCAAAGAGGACCGAAGCCGATCCGAAAAAGACGTACCCGCGAAAAGCTCCGGGTACCGCTCCCGCATTGCCGCCTCAGGCTCCCAGGTAGCCTCCTCGTACCGCTGGCTCCTCCACAAAACCTTTACCAGGGGTACTTGCTTTCGTCTCAACCTGCGGACGGCTCTGTCTAGGATCTGTACTGGCCGCTCGGGGTTGGTCAGGTCGTCGCTCACCTCGACGCTCTCGTGACTCAGTACGTGACTGGAATCGGCTACGTACTTCCTGAGGTTGGACACGTGGAACACGTCGTGCACACCAGAAAGCTGCGGGGGAAGGGCAAGTCTGTAAGCAACGGGTCCAACCCGCTCCAGGACCTCAAAGGGCCCCACGAACCTCGGCGCGAGCTTCCCTCTCACCCCAAACCGCTGTAAGCCCTTCATGGGCGAAACACGAAGGAAGACGTGGTCCCCAACCTCGAACTGCACCTCTCTGCGTCTGCGATCCGCGTAGCTCTTCTGTCTGCTCCTGACAGTGCGGAGTCGTCTGTGGATCTGCTCCACTACCTCCTGACTCTGCCGGATCAACCTGGGGCCAACCTCCCACATGGTCCCCACCTCAACCCAACTCAAGGGTGTCGTACATTCCATCCGTACAGAGCCTCGTAGGGAGCCATGCCGATGCTCGAGTGATAACTGTTGTTGTATGCAAACTCCGCCAGGGGCAGGTGCTCCTCCCAAGAGCCCCTCCAGTCCAGTACACAGGCACGCAAAAGGTCCTCAAGTGTCTGTATCGTGCACTCAGACTGTCCGTCCGTCTGGGGGTGGTAAGCCGTGCTAAACCTCAGCCTCGTCCCAAGGCCTGCTGAAACTCAGCCCAAAACTGGGATGTAAAGCGGGTATCCCGGTCGGATACGATCTCCCGCGGAACTCCGTGTAGTCGCACCACATCACGGATATACCTCTCTGCCAACTGTGCTGGTCCCAAAGTGACTCGGATCGGCAAGAATCGCGCCGTCTTCGTCAATCTATCCACTATTACCCAGACTGCGTCGTGTCCCCGCTGGGTAACAGGTAAGCCCACCACCAAGTCCATGGTGATGCTTTCCCACTTCCACTCTGGCACTGGAAGCGGCGGAAGCGGCCCTGCAGGCCTCTGATGCTCGGCTTTCACCTGCTGGCACACTAAGCACTGCTGCACGAACTCACCCACATCCCGCTTCATCCCTCTCCACCAAAACTCGCTTCTCAAGTCATGGTACATTTTCGTGTTTCCGGGATGTATGGTGAATCTGGAACCGTGTGCCTCAGTCAGGAGCTCTCTCAACAGCTCCTCGTCTCTGGGAACGCACAACCGTCCCCTCAAGCGTAGCACCTGGTCTATGAAAGAGAAGTCCCCTCGGTCCCCTGATAGTACTCTGTCGCGCAAAGACTGCAAGTACGGATCGGCCATCTGTCCAACCCATGCACGCATTCATTGATTATCCTTTTGAGCTTGAATTCTCTATAACCTGACTTTTTGGTCTTAGGTTGCATTCTCATAAATTGCAGGCCCGACCCTACTTGCATACTGATTTTAGGTTTTGGGAAATTTTTATCCAGAACATGAGATATTCTCGATTATGGGGTATGGGTTTGCATCACAATCTGGTCTACATTTGTGGACATCTACTGACAGGTCAGAGGATTTTTATGTTTATTATGATTCTGACCTGCACCTGTGAATTCTTCATTTCTCTTCTTTGTATAGTGTGCCTAGCTAAAGGCACTAAATTCAGTACATATACAATTCTTTTTAGTTTCTATCTCGGAGCGGACCTGACATTCATGCAATTCAGGTGTTTTCTACGCTATTCCACTCTGTTTTATGTCTTTTTAATAAAATGAGGACATTGCATTAGATAGCATGGGGGGGTGGATATTCATCTCTGAATTTATTCGTCAACTCCGTAGATTTGTTTTATTTTATTAAAAAAAAAAGTGGAATTAGGAAGGAGAACTTGGGTTTAAGAAAGTTTTCAATCTTAAGAAATACTACATTATGATTTGAACACAAAGACCTTTCAGGTTTTTGGACTTAATCAGCCTGTGTATCCACTAAAATTGTGGATTTATTTTTTTAAGTCATCGCCAACCTAAATTCTATTTTAATTGGAGTAAATAAGTTTGGGTGATAAGTACCCGACTTATCAACCTGCCCTCTAATTTGAGGGAACTTTGAGTTTTTAGCATCTACATACTTTCTTTGCTCTGACTCGTTGTTCGGCGATTCTAATGGAAATTTGGTAGCTAATGAACCTTCTAGGGTGATATGGCTGGCAAGTTATCGTGGGTAACAACCCATAGGTAGGTTATCCAGAGCCCAGTCACGGGACCTTTCTCTTTTTGCTGCCTTTAGGTAAATCTTAGACCAGGGAAGCCACCTACTTAAAAAAAAAAATCAAAAAGAAAAGGAGAAAAGAAAAGAAAAAAAAAGAAATAAACCACACTTTGCCGCACGAGTATGGCTGGTAAGTTGTCGGTGGTAACAGCTCATCGACCGGTTGTCCAGAACCTAGCTCAATAAATGCATTGAAAATTCCCAAAACACTTAGGAAGAAGCGGAGAAGTAGAATAAATCGGGGAGATATACATTGGATTCACCCTTGTGTTGACCCTGTAAAAAAATAAAAGTAGGGAGAAAGCTACTAGTTGTAAAGATACACCTTTAGGAAGAATTCTTTTTTTAGGTCACCTAGAGGCGTAGAAATCTGAAGTCCGTTTTAACTGTCGGTCAAACGGGTCTATCACATTCACAATAAGATGCTTAGAACTTAGGGTTCTCATCAAACCTTGGGTGAGTTGAAAGGCCATAGAAAGCCACTCTTAAACCCTAAAACTTGAAAATCAAAAAAAAAATTAAAAAAAAGGAAAAAGAGAAAAAGAAAATTTTCTTTGAATAAGGCGAGGGCTTGAGGCAATCTGCATTTTGGCAGATACTCAGGCACTGTTGTGTCTTTGAAAGTTCAGATCCTAAGTAGACATTTTCTTAATGATTGAAAATAACTTATGCCCAAATAATCCAACCTGATTCTTTTATAAATAGTATATAGTTTTTGCTAGGGACTAGCAAAAGATAGGCATGGGGGTACGATGTAAACACGTTTACACTACTTAAGATGTCTATTTATGCATGTTCTTAAGCATAGGATTGAATTGCATGCTATAAATATTGCATAACATGTATCATCTTGCATTTAGAGTAGTTTGAGTAAAATGGAGGTTAATTGTCTCCTTTTATGTTCATGGACAGGGCAAACTTTTATCGGGGCCTTGGATCGAAGATCCAACCGTACAGATGTGATCAGGGCACTGATTGGAGTTCAACGACTCCAAGATTGCCCTAATCAGACATTTGTAGCATCAGATAGTGACCGGAGAACCCTAGAAGATCAAGGGCCAAGGTGATGTGAATTCGCAGTTCAAACGACAAATCCGACCACACGGATGGATTCGGATCGACGATCCCAGCCTAACGACATGAAAATCGACTCAATCCGACAACCGTGGCACCATCTACATCATCCAGAAGAAGGACAGCCAAGATGGCGCCATGTAGCGCCATCTCAGTCGTCCAATCGACCCTCAAGCATCGCCGTGCCTTCTCTTCTTCAATCAGAGTGCCGCTTCTCCGCTATTGGATCTTGATCCAATGGCTGTGGACGCGCACTCATTAAATTGTCCGCGCGACACTTTCCACCGCGCAGTGCAGCGGTCGCGAGGCGTTGTGTGTTCACAGGACGCGAGTTCGACTAGCGATCTGAGGGCGCGCGCGATTAAAGGCGACTGCCCGATCGGCTATGGGCGGCCCAGATCACTCGATAGTGCCCACGCGCTATTGCATGCGCGGCGAGGATGCAGCATCGCTCGCGGGCGGGCACGCAGCGTAGGCGGGCGAAGGCGCGATCTAAGCCGTCCGATCTCGCGATCAGACAACTGAGATTGGTTGGATTGCGCGTGCGTTGAGCGCGCACGTAAGCGAGTGGGCGCACGTGCGCCGCCCACTATGCCCAAGTTTAGACCTTTAGCGACGGTTTTATCCGTCAGTAAAGGTTCTGAATTAATGTTTTAAGAGTTGTATTGACCAAATTGCCCCCACTCCTTGCAACTATAAAAGGAGACCCCCTCCATACGAAATTCTCATCCCTTCCTTCTCTTCTCTACCTCTCCAAAGCTCAAGAGAAGCTTGTCTCACACCCGGGATGCTTCTCGCGAGATAAAGTCAATTTTTTGTCCCCTTTTCGGAGGCGGATCTCGCGATGACGACGACGTGCTACCCCGTTATTGTTCTTCCCGCTTTGTTCTCCTTCGTCCTTTTTCGTCTAGGCGTCGTCCCGTCCGGCTCGTCCTCCAAGCGACCGTCGAGGAGGATATTTCTCTCCCCATTCTTTTAGTGCTTTCTAGAGTAGTTCGGCTCGTCCTCCAAGCGACCGTCGAGGATGATATCTCTCTCCCCATTCTTTTTGTTGCTTTCTAGAATAGATTTACTGCTTTCTAGACTAGATTTACTGCTTTCTAGTGTAATCATTTTCCCGCTTTCTAGTGTAATGAACAATCGTTCTGATGATGAAATTCTATGTTTATTCTACATCTCATTTTGGTTTTTATTTGTAATATTCTTTCTCTCTCTTATTCTCTCTCTCTTTTCTATTTATTGTAAATAGTTAGATAGTTCTAATCAATTGGATTATTTTGTGACAAATAAAAGTAAACGCGTAGATTTTAAATCAAACGTCTGCCTCCCTGTGTTCGACCCGGAATTTCCATTTCGGTATAAATTTTATTTGTTGAACACGAGTTCTTCGCTTTCATGCTACGACGACAGGTTTTCAAAATCGAACACGTTAGCGTAGCAACTCGCATGTTCAACAGTGCCTTAATTCTTAAACATGCCTCAAGTGACCGCGTAGCTCAGCGGTTGAGCACTCAACGTGCGAGAGGAGGGCACAGGTTCTCTAACGAACGCGTGCCCCAGACGTCTTTTAAGACGTCTGGGAGGTGGCCTAGACGTCGGACCAGACGTCTGGGATCACATCCAGACGTTTGACCAGACGTCTGGGATCGCTTCCAGACGTCTGAAAATCCGTTAATTTCGACACGCGTGAGTCGTTTGAGCGTCTGAGCGCGCAGACCGGATATTCGCTTATTCCCTCTTTCCCTGTGGCTGCAGACGCCTGCCACGTCCTCTCTCTCCTCCTCGCGCGGCCTTAAAAGGCCACGCGCTCCCTCCCGTCGTCTCCACCGTCTCCTACCTCTTCTCCTTCAGCTAGTGAGCGTGAGCGCGAGCGCGAGGGCGGCGGCAGTGAGGGCGGAGGAGGTGCGGCGTGCGAGAGCGGAGCTCTGCCGTGAGGGCGAGCTCGCCGGGGCTGCTAGGGCCGGCCGGCGGAGGGCGCAGGGGGCGCGGAGTGACGTGGAGGGGGGGACTGCTGCGGTCTGAGCAGTAGGCGCGCGAGGTGCGACGCGGGCGGCGTCGCGAGCGGAGGCCGAGTGGTGCCCTGATTCTGGAAGAATTTCCAGAATCAGACGTCTGGGTTGATAGCCAGACGGCGAGGACGACATCTGGAAGACCTTCCAGACGTCTGAAAGGTGAGTTTTCCGTCTTCTTCCTTCCTGTCGACTGACCGTACTGAGGGAGGGAGATGGGTGTGCGCAGGCTCGGTGATTCGCCATCCAACGCGAATTAGACGTCTGGGTGTTGTACCAGACGGCGGGAGCGACCTCCAGACGTTCGGGGTGACCATCGGACGTCTGGGAGCTAGGCCAGACGTCCCCGCAGACTTCTGGACGTCCGGGAAACCACGCTGAACAGGTAATTCTCTGATCCACTTTTTAAGACGTCTGGAAGAAGTTCCAGACGTCTGATTTTGCATAGTGTCGTTGTTTTTGACCCGTTTAGGCCCCGTTCGGGTTCCGTTTTCCGCGATTCGAGTTGCGTTCTTTTAAGAATTAATTCCTCTACCCGTCTACAGTAGCTATACACTGTTTTGAGACACTCCTTGTGTTTGATCTTTATGATAGGACACCGTTCTGTTGCAGTCTCAGGGGTCGCGGAGGCACGCGGGATTCCCGATCATACCCCCATTTCTCCCGTTATACCTGGTAGAGTGGCTTTAAGTTATTAATAAAATCTGTTAAATTATGGAACCATAAATAGGACCTAGGACATTGCATGAATCCTAGGAATGAGAAATAGATGGAATGATAGGTCCTAGGTGTTGCATGAATCATAGGACTGGAAAACTAGATTGTATGATAGATCCTAGGATATGGCATGAATCCTAGGATGGGAAAACTAGTGGAATGTATAATACTGCAGTCTTGGAAAATGGAAAGAGATATAAAGCTGCTTGTAATTTGAATTAACAGCTGCCTGTTGTGAATAAATAACGTGGTTGAGAACATGGATTGTAAGAATGTGAAACTGGAAAGTGAAACCTGGATGTTTGAGTAAAAAGGATGGAACCCTACGGGGAAGTAGGAGTAGAACTCCTGGAAAGTGAATGGAATAGTATTGGGGAAGTGAGCTGGCCCTTGAGTACGGAGTACCAAGGAGAGCGACTGTCCCCTTGTTTAGTGCAGAGCGGAGCCAGCCGCCCCAGGGACCCGGGGTTAGGACTGGCCACTCTGTACCGACTTGCTGGCCCTCGCGTACGTAGTACCGAGGAGAGCTACTAGTGTAGGGAGGTACTAGCTACCCCACGGACCCTGGGGTTCTGCTAGCCTCCCACACCGACTTGTTAGGCCCGCTGGGGCAAACCAGGGTAGTTAGGCGAGGGTGCGTGGACTGTGGAGGGGCAAGGCCCCGGTTTGGTTACTGTGGAGGGGTTGGACCCCTGTTACTGAGAGGGCTCTGCCCTGGACTGGTTCCATGCTGTGCTTTGGGCGCACCCGTTAACGGAAACGACTGACCGCGTGCCAGTACGGGTTAGCTACCTGTGCGTTTATTTTTGCGTGCCGTAGTCACCGTTACGTCTGTCAGTGACCTTGGGGTGGTTGACTGAGGGTAGGATCACCACGGGGGACTCTCTCGGCCAGGAGAGCACCACGTGCTACTTCTACTTTTTGGAAAAGACTGCAATCAAGATCGTTCCCACGAGGAACATTCGAGATCAAGAAAAAGATCTGGGGAATAAATGAAATAGTGAGATAATTGAAAGATGTGAATAAAGAAAGTAATAGAACATAACAGCTACTGTACACTCTACTGTTGTCTTTAGTTTTAGTTGCCACTCTACTCAGCGTTTTGCTGACGTGTTACACTCGTTACCTTTTTCAGGACCAGGTGTTGAGCAGCCAGGGCCAGCGGCTGCAGAGGACGCTGGGCCGAGTAGGGTCCAGTAGAGTTACTACTGTCTTTTGTACATCTTTGTTTCCGTTATAGTGAGTAGTTCTTGTTTCCTCTGTACTTTTCTTTACCTACAGTTCATGTTATATGATAGATGTTGTTCTACTGTTGTGGTGTTATATACTGTAGTAGTTTCTTTCCTTACTGCTGTACTTTTTTACTGTTAGTTATATTCATGCTGAATGTGGTTTATTTTTACTGCTCTTTTGGTTACTTCCTCGTTGGACGACTAGGTCTTGGGATTAGTCGAGTCGGTCCGGTTCTCGTGTCTCGTAGGGACTCGGAACCGGGTCGTTACAGGTTCGAAGCCCTGTGTGCCTCAAATCGAGTGCAAGCGTAGGGCACGACTCAATTGATTGTCCAATGCATGATGAGCGGCTTTGGAAGAGTCGACGTGGCGCGATCTGGGCGCGTGGATCACACACGTGCTGTAACGAGCGCGTGCCCCAGACGCCTTTTAAGACGTCTGGGAGGTGGCCCAGACGTCGTACCAGACGTCTGGGATCACATCCAGACGTCTGACCAGACGTCCGGGATAGTTTACAGACGTCTGGAGAACAGTTAGGTTCGCACGGGAGATTCGTCTGCGCGCCTGTGCGCGCAGACCTGCGTTTCTGCCCTCTTTCTCTGCGGCTGCAGGCGGCTGCGACCGCCTTCTCTCTCCTCTCCGCGCGGCGTTAAAAGGGGGGCGCGCCTCCCCTCCCGTCTTCACCATCTTCCTCCTTCTTCTCCTTCCTGTGCGCGAGAGCGAGCGGACGCGAGGGCGTAGCGGCAGCGGCAGCCGCAGCGAGCGCGGAGGAGCTGCGGCGTGCGAAGGCGGGGCTCTGCCGTGAGGGCGAGCTCGCCAGGAGCGGCTTGGCCGGCCGGCGGAAGGCGCAGGGGGCGCGGAGCGTCGCGGAGAGGGACCTGTGCGGGCTGAGCAGCAGACGCGCGAGGTGCGACGCGGGCGGCGTCGCGAGCGGAGGCCGAGCAGGGTTCTGATTCTGGAAAAATTTCCAGAATCAGACGTCTGGATTGATATCCAGACGGCAAGGTCGACGTCTGTGAGATCATACAGACGTCTGAAAGGTGAGTTTCTGCTTTCTTCTTCCTTCTTGTCGACTGACCGTACTGAGGGAGGGGGGTTGGCTGTGCGCAGGTTTTCTGATTCGTCATCCTTTGCGAATCAGACGTCTGGAAGTTGTACCAGACGGCGGGAGTGACCTCCAGACGTCCGGAGGGACCATCGGACGTTTGGGATCTAGGCAGACGTCCCCGCAGACTTCTGGACGTCCGGGGAACCAAGCTAAACAGGTAATTCTCTGATCCACCGTTTAAGACGTCTGGAAGGAGTTCCAGACGTCTGATTTTGCACAGTATCGTCTTTCTTGATCCGTTTAGGGCCCGTTTGGGCTCCGTTTTCCGCGATTCGAGTTGCGTTCGTTTCAGAATTAATTCCTCTACCCGCCTACAGTAGCTATACACTGTTTTGAGACACTCCTTGTGTTTGATCCTTGTGATAGGACCTCGTTCGGTTGCAGTCTTGAGAGTCGCGGAGGCGCGCGGGATTCCCGATCACGCCCCCATTACTCCCGTTGTACCTGGTAGAGTGGCTTTAAGTATTAATAAAATCTGTTAAAGTATGGAACCATAACTAGAACCTAGGGCTTTGCATGAATCCTAGGAATGAGAAATATATGGAATGATAGCTCCTAGGTGTTGCATGAATCCTAGGGTCGGAAAACTAGATTGTATGATAGATCCTAGGATATGGCATGAATCCTAGGATGGAAAAACTAGTGGAATGTATATTACTGCAGTCTTGGAAAAAATGGAAAGGAATATATAAAGCTGCCTGTAAATTTAATTAACAGCTGCGTGTTATGAATAAAGAAACATGTTTGAGATCATGGAATTTGAGAACGTGAATCTGGAAAGTGAAAGATATGATGTTCTGAAATAAAGAGCTGGAACCCTACGGGGAGTTAGGAGTGGAACTCCTGGAAAGAAAAAAGAATGGAACTGAGATGTAGTTGTACTGTCTCTTGGGTACGCAGTACCAAGGGAAGTACCTGTACCTGTTTAGTGCAGAGTGGGGCCAGCCGCCCCAGGGACCCGGGGTTAGGATTGGCCGCTCTGTACCGACTTGTTGGCCCTCGTGTACGTAGTACCGAGGAGAGCTAGTAGTGTTAGGAGAGTACTAGCTACCCCACGGGCCCCGGGGTTCTGCTAGCCTCCTTCACCGACTTGTTAGGCCCACTAGGGCAAACCAGGGTAGTCAGGCGAGGGTACGCGGACTGTGGAGGGGCAAGGCCCCGGTTTGGTTACTGTGGAGGGGTTGGACCCCTGTTACTGAGAGGGCTCTGCCCTGGTTCCGTGCTGTGCTTTGGGCGCACCCGTTAATGGAAACGACTGACCGCGTGCCAGTGCGGGCTAGCTACCTGTGCGTTTATCGCGCGTGCTGTAGTCACCGTTACGTCTGTCAGTGACCTTGGGGTGGTTGACTGAGGGTAGGATCACCACGGGGGACTCTCCCGGCCAGGAGAGCACCACGTGCTACTTCTACTTTTGGAAAAGACTGCAATCAAGATCGTCCCACGAGGACATTCGAGATCAAGTAAAGGATCTGAGAAATAAATGAAATAGTGAGAAAAATTGAAAGATGTAAATAAAGGAAGTAATAGAACATAACAGCTACTGTACACTCTACTGTTGCCTTTAGTTAGTTGCCACTCTACTCAGCATTTTGCTGACGTGTTACACTCGTTACCTTTTTCAGGACCAGGTGTTGAGCAGCCAGGGTCGGCGGCTGCAGAGGACGCTGGGCCGAGTAGGGTCCAGTAGAGTTACCCCAGCTTTGTACCCCTTTTTGTTTCTGTTCTAGTGAGTAGTTTTTGTTTCCGCTGTACCTTCTTTACCTGCAGTTTTTGTTATATGATAAATGTTGTTTTACTGTTGTGGTGGTGCCTACTGTAGTAGTTTCTTTCCTTACTGCTGTACTTTCTTACTGTTAGTTATATTCATGCTGAATGTGGTTTATTTTACTGTCTTTTGGTTACTTCCTCGTTGGACGACTGGGTCTTGGGATTAGTCGAGTCGGTCCGGTTCTCGTGTCTCGTAGGGACTCGGGAACCGGGTCGTTACACGTGCGATCGAACGCGTGTTTGAACGCCCGGTCACATGCAGGCGCGAGATGAGGCACGATTAAGGCATGGGCGAGATGGATTTTAAGCTGTCCGATCTCGCGATCGAACGGCTGAGGATTTTTGAACGTGGATGAGCATTGGAATGGCTAAAGGTGAGGAGGTGGGGGGCGTGCACACATCTTCAGCCACGTTGGAGCTACAGTGACGGTCATAAACGTCACTAAAGACACTGAAATGAATGTTTTAAAGCTTGTAAATGTCTCTTTTGCCGTCAACTCTCACATCTATAAAAGGCTACCCTGCTACTCGAATTCTTCATCCCTTCCTCTCTTCTCTCACCCCCTCCAAAGCTCTAAGAGCTTGTCCCAAACTCGGGATGTTTCTCTAAAGTTAAAAATATAATTTTTCCACCTCATCCCCTTTGTGGAGCATTCTGGGGTGGTCCTCTCACTGCCATTTAGGAAGCGGATCCCGTTGCGACATCGCCCTGCCCCGTTCTTCGTCGTCCATCATGATTCTCCTTCGTCCCACATCTCACCACCTTCATCTGGGCACTCCGTCAATGCGGCTCGTCCTCCAAGCTGTCGTCAAGGAGGATAAGTTCTCTCCACCTTCTTTTTACTGCTTTCTAGCGTAGATTTATCGCTTTCTAGTTGTAAGATTTTTCGCTTTCTACTGTAGTGGTTAGTTGTAATAGACATCACTCTGTGGTTATGAAATATCTATTTATTCTATCTCTATTTTGTGTTTATTTGTAATATTCTCTCTCTCTCTTCTATTCATTATTCTTTAAATAGATAGCTAGTTTTGAATAAATTCGACCTGCTAATTTGCTTTGTGACAAATAAAACAAATGTGATTTTTAATCAAACGTCTGCCTCCCTATATTCGACCCGAAATTCCTTTCGAGTTTTGGTTAAATTTATCTGTTGACAGTTTTTTTCTTGCAAATCGTGCTACAACGACGGGTTTTCAAAACTCAAACCTTTTTTTGTAGATTTTCCACTCCAACAAGCACGGCTGGTGTGATGATGGGGTTTATTCGATGAATGGCAGCGTGTGGTGGGCAGCCGAGGTCGGAGATGATGACGGCAAGGTGCGGTGCTCGGTGGAGGTGTATGGTGGATGAATGCCTCAATAAAGAGAGGGTTTTTGTTCAGGTGAATGTTGTGAAGGTCGCGGAGGTGGCAGTGAGGTGAAAGATGATGTGTGGTGGTCGGATGACCACGCCGGAGGCATGGCGGGCTGTGGGGAAGACGCAAGGGGAGAGTAGTGATTGTCCGTCGAATTGGGATGTAGAAGATCCTAATCTAAACTAGGGAGAGAGAGAAAGTGAAGGAACCTAATTATGGACGATCACTAGGGAGATCCACACTGGCTTTGATTGGCTGGTGCCGGAGGGGATGAAATCTCCAGTGGGTGAAGCGATGATGATGAGAAGGTCTGGGAGCGCCTTGTTGGTATTGCAAGGAGCGAACGAAGGAGAGGAGGAAGGAGGTGCCTCCAATTTATTCGTTAGAGGCCTTGATGAGAGAAATCGAGGTGATCGTCGGAGTCGGTGGAGTTCGTGGCCATAGAGAAGGGAAGAGAGGGTTTTCCAACCTAGAAACAACTAAGGAGAACGGTCGACTGTAGGGAAGCTTATTTAGAGCTTCAGGATGAGCTTTGAATGAAGGAGCTTGATTGATTTGTGGCTTTTGGGGAAAAAGTTACCCAAAATCCTTAAGCTTGCCTGAGCTCTAGGATCAATTCTAATCCCTTAAATGGGGTTGGTTGGATTCCTGATTGTCTGATCATTAATCCCTCTAATTTTGGAGGGATTTGGAGTCGAATCGAGAGAGATCTCCTCACTTGAGGGTCAGAGCCCTTGGGTTCACACCTATCATGGTGGCAGGGACCCATTTTCAAAGGTGACGACAGGTTAGGAACCTATGTGTAAGAGATTTCGATAGTTGGGGGTCCGACCGTAGAAAATAGAGTTTTAAGGGGTAAGATTGCAAAATAGGTTAAGATGAACTTTGATTGGGCCCAAATTTTAGTACAAACTTAATTTGGATTTAAGGAATCTGATGGTAAAGTTAGATTTGAGTTTTGACCACCTTGATTGGAAAATTTGCACAGAAGCCTAAATTAGGGTAAAATCTCATTTGAGACTTTGTTTAAGGTCAAAATACGTTCAGATGGTTAAACGAAGGGTTCTAAATCTCTTAGAATATTTTTCTATTAATTTTAGGAGATTTAGATGAATTTTATCCTGGCCATAACCTCTTTAATTTAAGCAGGTCTGAAATTGGGGTTTTGTGTGCTATTACGGTTCTTGAAGTGCGTGAAATTCCATTTTTGTCTGTGTAGGCCCACTCTTAGGAGTTTAATGCTCAATTGACCTTTAATTAACCCCTGACAAACCCTGTGGTTACTCTGCATTTATGATATAATGTTAAAACTGCAGAATTAACCCTATTTTGATGTTTTCTTCTTAGAATAGATTTGCATGGAATTATGGCTCATAGGCGACTATGTAGGAGTATTTGTCTCTTGATTCTGACTAATTAAAGCTAGTTATAGCATATGATGGTGTTACCATCATACCCCAATGCCTAACTTGGATAGTCCTTAGCAAAATCTTATTGAAAGAACTAGATCTCTAGACCATGCCTTTATGTTCAAATGCCTGATGTGTGTCATTCTCTAGAATTTATGTCAGAATGCCAACAATAGGCCTAGAGGTACTTGTTGAACGTTCGGGTTGATACGCTAATGTGTTTGGTTTTGAAAACCTGTCATTGTAGTTTGAAAGCGAAGAACTCGTGTTCAACAAATAAAATTTATACCGAAATGAAAATTCCGGGTCGAACACAGGGAGGCGGACGCTTGATTTAAAAATAACGCGTTTGTTTTTATTTGTCACGAAATAATTCAATTGATTAGGACTACTTACAATAAATAAAAGGGAGAGAGAGAGAATAAGAGAGAATAATACAAACAAAAATCAAAAGAGATATAGAATGCACATGGAATTCATTATCAAAAGGGATTGTTCATTACACTAAATATTGCGACTAGAAAGCGGGAAAATGATTACACTAGAAAGCGATAAATATACTCTAAAAAGCAGTAAAAGAATGGAGAGAGAAATATCCTCCTCAACGGTCGCTTGGAGGACGAGCTGAACTACTCTAGAAAGCGGTAAATCTATTCTAGAAAGCAGTAAAAAGAATGGGGAGAGAGATATCCTCCTTGACGGTCGCCTGGAGGATGAGTCGGACGAGACGACGCCTGGACGAAGGAGGATGAAGCAGGACGAAGGAGGACGGAGCAGAAGAACGGGAACGGGGCAGCACATCGTCGTCGTCGCGGGATCCACTTCCGAAGGGGGACGAAAATTGGACTTTATCTCGTGAGAAGCATCTCGGGTGTGGGACAAGCTTCTCTTGAGCTTTGGAGAGGAAGAGAAGAGAAGGAAGGGATGAGAATTTCGTGTGGAGGGGGTCTCCTTTTATAGTTGCAAGGAGTGGGGGCAAATTGGTCATTACATCTTTAAAAACATTAATTTATGACCTTTAGTGACAGATAAAACCGTCGCTAAAGGTCTGAACGTGGGCGTAGTGGGCGGCGCGCGCGCGCCCGCTTGCCTGCCCTCACGCGCAACTCTTGCGCACGTTCAGCCATCCTCAACCATCTGATCGCTAGATTGGACGGCTTAAATTGCACCTTCGCCCGCTGCGTTGCGCGTCCGCCTGCGTGCGTTGCCGTGTTATCGTCGTGCGTGAAATAGCACGTGAGCACTATCGAGTGCTTCTGACCGTTCGATTGCGATCCGACGGTCGATTGAAGGCACGCCCCCCGCTCCAGATTCCGCGTGGCAAGGCTCGAATGCACGCTCACTTCGCGTTAGAGCGCTCGACCAACGCGTTGGTGGGGTGTTTGTGTCGAGCGCCTGACTTCAGCGCAGGCGCGTCATAGCCGTTGGATCTTGATCCAACGGTGAGGAAGGACGGATCCGGGGGCTTTAACGGTTGCGTGCGGGCGATTGGGCGGCTGAGATGGCACCACGTGGTGCCGTCTTGGCAGTGGTGCCGTCTTGGCCGTCCATTTTCTGGGTGATGTAAATTGTGCCACGGGTGTCGGATTGACTCGATTTTTGTGTCATTAGGCTACAATCGTCGATCTAAATCCATCCGTGCGGTCGGATTTATCGTTTGAAGTACACATTTACACCATCTTAGCCCTTGATCTTCTAGGGTTTCCCGATCACTATTTGATGCTACAGATGCCTGATTAGAGCGATCTTGGAGTCGTTGAACTCCAATCGTCACATTGATCAGATCTGTACGGTTGGATCTTCGACCCGAGGCCCCGGTAAAAAGTTTTCCTTGTCCAAGCACATAGAAGGAGACAATTAACCTCCATTTTTTTCAAACTACTCTAAATACAAGATGATGCATGTTATGTAATATTTATAGCATGCAATACAATCCTATGCTTAAGAACATGCATAAATAGACATCTTAAGTAGTGTAAACGTATTTACATCAGTACTCAAGTATCAATCAAGATCCAGACCTGAGTAGCTTCAATCTGAGTTTGCTGCGAAGGTTTCTAAGGCCAGCAAAAACTACCTAGAGGTTAGTTGAACCAAGCGGTTAAAGCACCCGTGCGTAGAATGTAGTAAGTCTAGGTTCAATTTGTTAGTGTATTTTTGTAAGAGAGAGATAGAGAAAGATTTTTCATTTGGAGAGTTCTCCTTTTCTTTTTTATTTTTCCCTAAATCCATCCTCAGATTGGCCCTAAACACGATCTGTATAGGATTCCTTGTCCCTACCATCAATCCTCAAAGGGTCCCTGGCTTTCGATATTTCGGGATAACACCGCTCATGGCAACCCTCAGAACCCTGGCTTTCGACACTTCGGGATAGTGTCGCCTATGACGTTCTGTAGCTAAATTCAGGCCCTGGCAATCGACATTTCGGGATAATCCCGCCCATGGCACCTGAACCAGCACAAGGTGCTTACATGGCCCCGGTAGGATATTTAGATATCATAGGAGACAAGCACCGAGGAGGCGATATGTTATTACGCATCTTCGAAGGGAATTTCCCACCTCTCCGTGCCGGAAACTCATCCAATCAACTTGTGTCTTCAAGCTGCTCCTAAGCTAGATTTTCGAGATAGTTTTTTTAAAATAGAACATCTTTGGCTTTATTTCTTCATTAAGTGCACTGAAACAGACTTAGTGTGTGGTTTTTGGGTGCTTATGTTACCAAGTCCTGCAAACCAAAGTGCAGGCAATGGAGCCGAATAATCACTAAGCCTTAGGCCTACTACATTAGCCTCGCACTTTCCTCAACCTCTTGAGGATTAATCCAGATCTTAACAAATACGTGAATGTTTAAACCCTGAAATAGGTCCAACGGCCTAAGATCAACACTCATTACTAGTCTCCTTGTCTCTAGTATTTTAGGACTTAATCTTTTGTTTTGATTTGGTTTAGAACTTAAGTAAATCCCATAATCAATTGCTATGACTATCATTTTTTTCTTGATTTTTGCATCTTTTGACATTTTGAATTTCCTCTTCAAGAAATATTTTCAATCATTTCTCAAAATTTTCTCCCTATCATTTTTTTTATAATATGTATTTTTTTGTGAGAACCCCTCAGAAAATTGAATTTCCATTTGATTTGTACTTTAAAACCCTCCATGTCTAAGTTTTGTAATGTCCTCATTGTAAATTAGGAGGGTATGAATTCAGCTTGGTTCAAAGATTAGAATAGGGTCAAAGGGTAAGTGAACGAGTCGGGATGACTGTTGCGGACGATTTTAAGCTTTGATATGAATACCAAAGATGGAGTTGGCTATTCTAAATTTGAACTTAAAAGTGCAGTAGGAGTGTAGTTCAAAAGGATGATCAGAAGGGTCTCAGGTTTTTGGAATGATGGGTTGTCTCCTGTTAAGTGCTAAATTCAATGCCTTTAGCCGAGCAAAAGGTGATCGACGAGAAGGGGTGGTCAAATCAGAGGAATTTTGTAAAACAAGCACCTTGATAAGTAGCCTGGTTGATCCAACCAGGTACTTATTCAGATCAACAGGCTATTGATGCAGACCAAACCCAATCAGTTTGGTGGGTTGATGGATATGTATCAAAAGGTATGGAGCCCACCAAATACTATGTGGCTCAGAAAGATATGGAAATGAGATTCTGGGGTTTGGCTAAATCAGCTCAGCATGATCAGAGTAAGGGTCTTTAAAAGAAAATGGATCTGTGAAGGATGTAAGAGCCCTACGGGTGAGATCAGAGAAGGATAAGACATGATTCTCGGTCTAATTAATGTTTGATACCCGATCAAAAGATGGAGGTGAATCCTATGTAACCGGATTAGAGAGAGGTGAATTAAAGTAGAAATTGATTCCGGTGATAGGTCAGGGTTGGGATCGGATTTTGGAAAGCTTTGGCTCTATGGCTTCTTGAAAACCTAGGTGTAGTGAGGGCTCTTCTAGAAATGATTCAAAGATAGTTTCCTCTAGAGAGTCTTCATGATGCTCATACAAATCAAATGTAAAACCCTGGAGAGTGTTTATAGGATCATGGAAATTTGAGTCAATAAAAGATTCAAACTCTGGATTGTGGACACTTTCGACGCTTACTGTTTCTGATTCCTACAGATCATAACAGAATGATTCCAACTCAATGGAACATGATTTTGAATCAATGATCTCGAGATCAAGGACCTCAAAATCAGAGTCAAAGAACGGGTCATGGATACTGAGGTCATAAATTGACTCATAATCATCAAGAAACAATGGATCTTCGAAGTTAGAGTATGATTCAAAATCATCGGAGAATATGTGAAAATTAGTTTTCGAACCTGATTCCAGATTTGGATTTCCACCACAGGATGAATCATGATGCATAAAATCAATAGCCTGACTTGGATCTAACCTAATCTCAAATTCCGAGCTCAAAGAGGTGTCCTTATTAGGCATAAGCTCGGGTTCTTGACTCCTAGGGTAGACTCAATCAAATCTCAACTCTTCCAACTCCTCTATTTCTGTATTATAAATCGATATGAATTCCAAAAAATCAATTGTGTCTTTAAGGAGTTTGGAGAGGTGTAATCATTAAATACAGGCCCAGAATCATGATCCAGATCTAAAATCTGATTCTCATCACATTGGGCCTCTTGATCATCCCAAATAGGCTCAGATCTAGATTCTTTGTCAAGAATAGGGATTGAAATACGTTATCCAAATAGTGTATTCCCAAATAGTGTATCCCTATCATCAAGGATTGGGATCATAATCTAGATCATCCCAAATAGTGTATTCCAATGATACACTGGTGTATCATTATAATACACCAGTGTATACGTATAGTACACCGGTGTATTTGTCTACAACAGCAAAGTACTTGACTAACACACTAGTGTATTTATATAATATACAGGTGTGTATTTGACGAATACAATGGTGTATTAATCAAATGCACCGGTGGATTGAGTTGTGCTCCACCAATACTCCAAATATAAGTCATACATCGATGTATTATGCAAATGAAAATAGACATGCAACTAACAGAACCATTTCTTAGTCGATGTCTTCTTCGTACCATTTTCACAACCATACCTTATTTGGATGCTGTTGCCGCTGCTGCCTGTGCTACTGCTGCTTCCCTTGCTACTGCTCGCCATTGTTCTTCGTCCAAGGTTTCCCTCCAACAATGTCCTCGCTTGCTCGATAAAGGTATTTTATGCGATCACCAGTGGACACGATTTGCTCGAGGCTGGTGACTTCCTGATGGTTTGCATTCCAATGGTTTGCGTTGGGTGCTCTTACAGATTCGAAAATGGTTTATATACCGTCTCTTCAAATCCACAGGTGTTTCTAATAACTTTTTCAAGTCCGGACGTGCTTTTCGAAACGCTGCTCAATGAAAATGTGCTTAAATCCATCGGTGAACTCCATATCCCATCACTTTACTTCCATGTCCTATCCCTTTAAATAAACGCTCCAACTTTGCCAAACAAAGGATTACTCATTCCAATCCCTCCATTTCCAGTTCTACCTAAACAAACAAAAAATCCTCTCTATCTCGAGATTGAAACACAATCCTATGACCTTTTTTTCCAATCCCCCACTTCAATTCTCCTAAACAAATGATTCCTTAGGAGGTGTTTAGTTGACAAATTAAATGAATTTACATAATCTGTCAATTAATCGACTTCCTATTTATATCAAGTTAAATAAACTTAACCTAGTGTGAAAAGCATTTAGTTAATTTATTCTATTATTTATTCTATTTACTTTCCATTTTTTTACTTATTCCGTAAATTTATTACCCTCACCAGATGAAGCTTGCTTTACGATACAAAACCCCCTGCTGTCTCTTCCCACCTTATCTCTCTCTCCGTGCATCGATAGATCCGGTGCCGCGTTTGCTTTGCCTTTGGAGGTTGGTTGGTTCCCTACTAAACTTCCCTCCCTCCTACTTCTCCCTCCCCAAAATGGCCTCGTCGAACTCCACCGCCCTCTTCCACTCCTCCACCGCCGCCATCCTCCTACGAAACTCTAACCCTCAACTCCCGCTTCCCTCCCGCGTCCGCCTCCCCCTAAAACCCCCCACCCCCGGATCAACCCTTACCCTCAAATCCCCCATCCGCCTCGCCGTTAAGGCCTCCTCCTCCTCCTCCTCGGTTTCGTCCTCCTCCCGCTCCCCCTCCCCCAACCCTTTCCTCTCCTCCTCCACCCGCACCGTTACCACCCTCCTCGCCGCGGCGCTCTCCCTCCTCAGGACGATCTCCGAGCGGCTCCTCCGCCCCCCCACCGGCGAGGAGGCCGTGAGGATCGCGGCCCTCCGGGGGAGCGTCGCCTCCGCGGTGGGGCCTCTCTTCTTCGCCGCGGGGTCTCTGAACACCCCTCTCATGGTGGTGGCGTCCGGGATGAGGCGGTGGCTGGCGATCTACAGCGGTGTACTCCTCATAAGGGTGTTGCTGAGTTGGTTCCCCAACATACCTTGGGAAAGGCAGCCCCTTTCGGCGATGAGGGATCTCTGCGACCCCTACCTCAACCTCTTCCGCAACATCATTCCCCCGATCTTCGACACGCTCGACGTCAGCCCCTTGCTCGCCTTCGGCGTCTTGGGATTCCTCGAGTCCATCATGGACGGCGTCGGTGTATAGCGATTATCGGTATGATTTGTTTTAATCATTCCACAAACCGCACCTATCTCTTCTTCTTCTTCTTCTTCGCAATTTTGATCGCTGTTGTCTTAAGGTGGGCTTGAATTAGATGAGGACAACTTTGAAAATTGGATACTTGGAATTCAATTAGATGGGGAATAACTCCACGGAGCATCCATGGAAATGCATTTTGAGGGGGGTTGAGGGGTTGTTCTTAAGGGAAATTCTAACATCTCAACGGCCGTCTATCAGCGAGCTTTCCAGTGATTTTGCAAGGGGAAAATTATTAGCATAGCGGTCAAACTCAAACACAAATCTCATCTTCTACGAGCAGCAAGGGTGCAAAAAATGGTAGCCGATGTTCAATCTTCGAGGTTATCAACTACGGAGTATATGACGTGAGGATTCATCATTTCTCCGTTAAGTATTTTTTAATATTGAAAAATTTTATGTGCATTTGTGTTAATATTATTTGTTTTCAAAAGTGGGATGGGTGGTTGTTCCATTGATAATCACCTAGAAAATATATTAATTAAGGGCTAAGATGAGTAGTTAGAATTATACAGTGCTTTCCTAGTAATTTGCTAAAGATAAAATATAATTAATAAAATTTTTAAGGTACGATGTTGCCCTTTGAAAATAGCTGTGTTTTCCTTAAGCATGGCCAAACCTTTTGCCTTATCTTTCTTTGTCCTAAAGGTGCTTTGTCCTTCACTATGATTTCCACTCCTAAAAGATTGCCAAAATTCACTATTACTGGAGTGTACTATCCACACTAGGCGGAAGTGTACCCAGACTTATGTAGAGAAAGAGCATCCAGGCCTAGTTTATGGTGGGGGTTCATCCTTGCTTGCTAAGGAGGTTAACCCAACCCATGTTTAAGCTTTCAACACGGGTTACCCTAACTCATATTCGAATGGGGGTTGGCTTAACCCTCGTTTTAAGCCCCATTCTCTTTGTCCTTGAAGCATTACCTCCCTCACAACCAATTTCCTGAGTTGTCCTTTTCCGCCCTCTTCGCTCCCACGAGGGCTTGTTTGACTGCCTATTTGTAGAGCAAGTATTGTATTTGTGAATTGTTTTAAATGTGATCATTTGTGATTATTTGACTGCTTTGCATCCATGTCATGTTTATATTGAAGTTTTCATCTCATTTGGATTTTCTTGCTTATATATGAATATGATTACCACTTATATATGAGCTTTTCCCGTTGTGAGATGAAAAATTTTTTCTTGGGTTTGGAGGATAATGGGGGATATTTTTTTCTTCAATTGCCATCTGAATTTTTTCATGAGTTTTGCAGCAAACATCATTTTTTTTCTTTTTTATTTGTGTATTGGGTTGAATCTTTGGCTCTTTCTCTGTGTCATTTGTGGAGCAAGTCCTGTTATGGGTTGGGCTATCCCCCATTAATGACCCTATCAACCAAGGGAAGTCTTTTACTGCATTTGAATTCTTTGATCTCCCTGACAAAATTCATGTTATAGATGCCATGTTCGAATGTATTGTTTTAGGTGTAATGGGAATTGTTGGATGTATTAAGGAGGTTTTTAGCAAGAATGAACCCTTTTCCCCTAGCTTTGTATTTTATGCCATATAAAAAACTACCTCAACTAACTTACCTACCATTTCAAGAGTAAACATGTCTTTTGCCACCTTATTTTCCATTCTAACCTCCAATCCCAAGTAAACATGTCCTTTCACATCACAGGATGACCCACATTCCTAACCCTTATTCAGTAAACACAAACAAGGGTTAACCTCTATTTGCAAGTAAATAGAAACAGGGGTTAACCCTTGCTGTAACTTTGCTAACCCGAGTTAGTTAACACGTGTCATAAACTAACCCCCAAAGAGCAAATGCTCTATGTGCCCATCCGCTTTTGCAAAGTGGGCAAGTCTTGTCTGTCATTGCCACCTATCTAGTCAGCATGCAAAAATTTTTATCTTCAATGAGCAAGAGGTTGACCAAATATCTTTGATCTAATCAAAATTTGTCACCGGTCCTCTATTTCCCAATCTTTTATATGTCTTTCGGACAGTGAACTCTCCTCAAGGATCTAGGTTCCTTGAAGAAATTCTCTTCCATGTAAAATGAATCATTACTCAACATACCAAAGTCCATATGTTGAAAGTTTAAAATAAGATGGGAATGATCACCAAATTGATATTATCAACAAATGAACTACAATCATCATAAAAAAATTTTAAAAGACTAAACTAAATGTTGATAAGTATCATAATTATTAATCAATTACGATAACCTAATCAATGAGAACATGATCAAAATAGAACACAATCAATAATGGATAAGACATGAAAATTCAATAATAAGTGCTGAAATGAAATAAATTAGGACAAAAAAATGAATTGGAAAAATGAAAATCATGATAAAAGGGAAAATGTAACACGCCATATTTAACAAGACCAACATGCCTTGTTGAAAGAAAAAAAAACTTTGCAAGAAATAAAAAAATTAACAAGTTATATTCAATCAGCCAATAGAGGAACATGAGTGGGAGGGAGAGCCATCGAAAACGTGAGAGGGGAAATGCCTTCGTGGAAGGTCGGTCAGGGGAGGGGGAGAAGGGTAGTTGGACCGTGGAGAGGAGGAAGGGGCTCTTTGGAGCAGGGGCAGTCAGAGGTGGAGGATCGGGGAGGAGGGATTCATGCTTCAAATGCCTTGGTCGCGAACATTGGGCTAAGGATTGCCGTGACCCTTGGAAGTGCTGGAGGTGTGGAGGTTTCGGACATCGTAGCGTGCTTTGCAGTTGTGGTAGACAAGGTGGAGCATTGCCCCCACCACCGGCGACGAAGGTCCCACAGGCGGAGGTTGAGGCGTTGTGGTCTGATGGGGCGGTGGCGTTGCGGGCTACGGTTGAGGAGGGTCTGGTAGGAGAGGTCGTGGAGGGTCGGATTCATCGTGGGAAGGTCGTCGCGGCCCTAGGTGGTGAGGGAATGGAGGGGGTGGAGGTCTTCGTTTTCGACGAGAGAAAGTTCCTAGTCCTCGGCCTCGGCCTCTTGTCTTCCATGAAGGAGAGGCTTTGTTTCAAGGAGCATCAGTTGGAGGAGGGGAGGTTGCGATGGCAGAGGCCTTGCATCCACAATGGGGCTTCATCGGAGCGACCTCCGAAGCGGCCACTCGTTGAAGTGGTCCTCATGGGGGTCTCATGGTGGTTGAGGATGGTGAAGGTTGTGGAGGCGATGGTTGCACTGTTTGCTTGGCTTCAGAGGTGTAGGTACACTGGCCTCATCGCTCTCCCTCTGCTGGCGGATATTGAACCTAAGGTGGGTCTTCCTTTACTGGAGAAGATCATGCTTAGGCTTGGAGGAGCCTCTTGGGTGGTGACCTGCACTCTAAGGGGGATGGCGACAGGTTAGGGAGCGGTAGAAGCTCCACCTACTGAGGCGGCAGGTGGGTGGCGAGGAGGCGTTGAAGGGAGGAGACTCGAATCATTTCGGAGTTTGAGGCGCCGATCTCTGAGGCGGCGGGATTGATGGTAGAACATTAGGCGCAGTCCGAGGCGATGATGGTGGCGCATGCGACAATTCAGGAAGCAGAAGAGGCAGAGTTGAATGCGAGTTTCCAGTTGGAGACTTGTTCTGGGCATTTAAGAAGGATGCAGGTGGGGAGTGCAATTGGGTATCTGGACTCGGATATGAAGGAGGGGAGGACCTGCTTGTGGAGGGGCGCTCATTGGTTGATGGATTTGATTGTGGAGGGAGAGATCCATCTGGGATGGGGTTTCTTTTCGAAGTGGGATCTCAACCTGCAAGAGATGAGTCCCCTGCATCTCAGCAGGGGACGTCGCTGGGAGGGGCATCCGGGGATGGTGAACTGAAGGAGTTCGCTGCTTCGCCTCCCTTTGAGGGGAGACGTGGACCCGAGGCAGAGGCGTCATCCCTGATTGCGGTGACATGTGTGATAGCAACGGCAACCATGGCGGTGGAGGTGGAGGTTGAGGCGACTTTGGAGGTGGCTGGGGTTAAGGTGGCGACGCTGTTCTCGGAAACAATGGTGTGCCAGGGCGACGATAATGGCACAACTGTGGTGGTGGAGGCTGCGACGCTTGTTGGGCAGGCGACAGCGGCAATGTCGGATGAGGGTGCGGCGGAGGCTGTGGCTTCGGAGGTCAGGTTGGCAGCTAGTGTGCTAGGTCGGTCTGATAGCCTAGTTGGAGTCAACACCATTGGATGGAAGCTTTGCATTGTGACCAGAGGTTGGGGGTTGGCCTTCGGTACAACCGGAGATGGGAGGTTCAGTAAAAATGGAAGGGGGGACCGCGTGGTGGCTGATGGCCGTGGAGGGACACTGCCGATCCCACGTAAGGAGGCCGGAGTGTTGGATGAGAAGGATGAGGTGTGCCGGATGGCGGAGGTCGCAGGTTTCCATCCGAATGCGGGGGAGATCATTTCAGTTTCCCAATGAATGGTGTCCTCTCTTGGAACGTTAGGGGTCTTAATGACCTGTCGATGAGGTCGGCTCTGGGGAGTTATGTCAAGCAGTGGAGGGCAGATATGGTGCTGCTTCAGGAGACGAAGCTGCCTGTGTGTGATGGGAAGTTATGGAGGGAGATTGGGGGTTCTTGGATGGAGGGGTTTTTGCCTCTGAATGCGGTTGGCCGTGTAAGGGGACAGTTGATTGGATGGTGCAAGGATACTTTTACATTGGAAGACTGCTTCAGGGGAAGTCACATTGTCTCTGCCAGGCTGATCAGGAGAGCAGATGGGGCCAGAATGACAGTGACTGGAGTGTATGGTTCGTCGGAGGCTCAGGCGAGGGGTGTGATGTGGGAGGAGCTCATGATGGTGGTGGCTGGGACTCAGGGGGTGCCATGGCTGATTGGAGGGGACTTCAATGTCACATTGTAGGTGGATGATAGGCCTGGTGCGGGGGGGGTAGACAGGATCTTGGGGCGGAGAATTTTGCAGAGTTTGTGGCCCTGCACATCCTTGTTGACATGGTCCCGGTCTCCTGCGCTTATACTTGGAGGAATGCTAGCGGTCAGAGGTCCAGGATTGGTCGGTTCCTCTCCAGTGTCGAGTTGATGGAGGCGTACCCGTTGGTGGATGTTTCTCCCCTGGAGAGGCCTTTTTCTGACCACGCGCCTCTCTTGTGGAGATCCAATGAGGGGATCTTTTTTGGCACCTACTTCAAGTTTGATAGATCTTGGCTGATGGAGGATGGCTTTAGATCGTGGGTGGAGGAGAAGTGGGGCTTGATGGAGGTGTAGGGGTTGGCGACTACTCGACTAGCAAAGAAGCTGGTAGTGGCAGGTCTACGGGACCTCTTGAGGGTCTATAGGAAGGAGATCAGGGAGTCCAGGTGTGGTAGGAAGACAGAGGTGCTAGCAGAGATATCTAGGATTGACAGGCAGGAGGATCTCAGGTCTGTTTCTGTGGAGGATAGAAACTGCAGGGAGAGGATGGTTCGGGTGGTGCATGAGGAGGACAGGCAGGTGGAGGCTGAATGGAAGACGAGGTCAAGACAGAGGTAGTTGCGGGAGAGCGATTCAAACACCAGATTCTTTCACCAAGTGGCCTTGGCGAGGAGAAGGAGGAACTGGGTTGAGAGTCTGCAGGTGGGAGGAGAGTCTTTCATTGGAAGGGAGGAGGTAGGGCGGGCAGCTGCAGCATACTTTAGGGATTTCATAGGGAGGCGAAGTAGAGGGAGCTAGAGGTGGAGGGGGGAAGATGTGGCATGCGTTACGATGGATCAAGCCTTGAGTCTCACATCGGCCTTCATGGAGGGTGAGGTGAGGAAGGCGGTGTGGGGTTTCAATGGAAAGGGTTGCCTTGGTCCTGACAGATTCCCCATTGTTTTTTTCAATGAGTTTTGGGTTCTGGTCAAGTTTGATGTGATGTAGATGATGGAGGAGTTTGCGGCAGGTAACAGGGTATTCGACAGGTTGAATAGGTTGCCTAAGAAAGATGGGGCATAGGCGATTGAGGACTTCTGGCCTATTGCGCTGTCGAATGCGGTTTATCTCATTGTCGCTAAGGTCCTGGCAAATAGACTCCGTGTCCTTCTAGATGATCTTATCTTGCCGATGCAGACGACATTTGGTCCATGAAGGGGAATTCTGGATGGCTTTCTGATTGCCTTGGAGGCTCTGGTTGCTTAGAGGAGGGAGAAGAGGAAGGCCTTCTAGTGGAAGGTTGACTTCAGCAAGGCTTACGACTCCGTGCAGTGGGATTTTCTTTGAACTTCCTTGGTGAAGAGGAGTTTTCCCCAGATCTAGATTGAGTGGATGAAGAGGTATGTGACTATAACCTCTTTCTCGATCTTGATTAATGGGAATCCTGAGGGAGGTCGGGTGCAGCCAGGAGGGGGTTTAGGCAGGGCTGCCTACTTGCCCCACTGCTTTTTGTGCTGGCAGTAGATGCCCTTGCAAGGGTGACGCATAGATCTTGTGCTAGGGGGTTGATAAAAGGTTTTAGGGCTAGGGCTGGGAGAGAGGTCCTGGTGTTATAGTATGCATATGACACATTATTTCTGGTTGAGGGGGTTGTTCTAGAGTCAAGAAGGATGAGAATACTATTGGAACTCTTTAGAGAAGCTTCGGGGCCACGGATTAATTATTAGTAATCATGCTTTATTCCATTGAACATGGCAGGCGAGGAGGTGGAGGCAGTTGCTGAGGCTCTTGGGACTGGGGTGGGTGAGCTGCCCTTGGTTTACCTGGGGCTACCATTATCAGATCATCGCCTTAGATTACGAGATTGAATTCCACTGCTGGAGAGAATCGAGAGGAGGTTGGCGGGCTAGTCATTTAAGTTGTTATGGGGGGGGGGGGGGGGGGGGGGTTGACATTGGTGAAGGCGGTGTTGTCGTCAATTCCAACATATTTCTTGTTCGTTTTCAAGGTCTCACGTTAGGTGGAAAAGAAGATATAGGGCTGATGAGAGACTTCTTATGGTCTAATGTCAGGTCGGTGGGGAAGGGGATGAGGCTAGTGGTTTGGGAGGAGGTGTGTCGGCCACTGTAGGAAGGGGGGTTGGGTGTTAGAGATGTGGGGAAGGTTAATTTAAGCCTTCTAGCGAAGTGGATTGTGAGGTTGGTGGGGTAGGAGCGAGGTATGTTTGGTGACATCATGCGACAGTGTTATGGTTCCTTTCACTCCTGGGGACCGTTGGAGGCTCCTCCTACGGGGGTGTCCCAATTCCTCAGAGGCTTGGTGGCAGTGGTACTAAGGGTGCAGTCTTTCTTCTCACCGGTCCTTGGGGAAGGTGATGCGTTCCAATTTTAGCTTGATGATTGGCAAGGGGTTGGGGATAGCCTCGGTGATAGGTTTCCTCGTCTATTCGGGAGGGTTGTGGACCTGTTTGCTATGGTTGGTGGTTGCTGGGACGAAGCATGGTGTCTGTCTTCTTGGGGGGGACTCTCGGACCAGAGATTAGCAGAGTTTTAGTAGATGCTTCAGGAGCTGGAAGGCTAGGCTCCAGGCGTAGGGGGAGACACCATGGTTGGGATGATGGAGACTTTACTGTTGTGAAGGTGTTCCGTAGGCTTGGTTCTGCCTCGTAGAATGTGGATTTCGATCTCTCCAGAGTCTGCAGACTTCTATGGTTGGTAGAATGCCCTCTCAAAGTTAATATTTTCGCCTGGCTGTTGCGGAGGGGAAGGATCGTCACAAAGGTATGGAGGGCGAGATGGGCCCATACAGATGACGTGGGGTGTGCCCTTTGTGGTGAGGCAGATGAGGACGTGCAGCACCTCTTCTTCCAGTGTTCGTTTGGTGAATGGATTTGGTGAAGAATGAGCCTCAGTTGGATTAGATCACTGGGACGTGGTCAGTTTCTGGTCGTCATTCCGAAGAGGCAGCATCCATGAAGGAGCTAGCACTTTTCGGTCCAAGAGGGATAGAGCCAAGGTGTTGGCGGTGTTGTGGGATATATGGCTAGAGAGGAATGGTATAGTGTTTAGGGGAGACAAACCTTATTTGGAGAATTTTTTCTCGTCCATCTCCTTCCAGGTGTCCTTGTGGGAGTCCTCTTTGTAATTGGGAATGTATTTTTTTGGGTGATATGATGGAATGAATTTAGGTGGTTATTGTTCGGATAACTCTCGTTTTACTTCTTTTAAAAAAAAAAAATTCAATCAGCCAATTAATCAGCTTGATTGAATATATACTCTCATATCAGTATGTGTTCGTTAAGCGATTCAATGCAATTGATCAGCCGACTAAACTGATTTTCGCAGCCTGATTAAGCAGCAAAACTTAAACACAAAAATCCCATATTTTATTATTTCAGGCAAACCTTAAAATGCCTCAGAAGATGTTTTCCAATAAACTGAAACTAAACAATTCCATCCCAACCAATTTCAGGGGAAAGGGAAGGTTACTAACAAGCAATCATCAATGATAGGGAGCACAGCAGCCAAAATTATACCTTTATAACATCTTCTGCCATTGTTATAGGGGAAGGTCAAGGAGTGAAGATAGGGGAGAGGTGGAGGAGGGGCAGTGGTGTGGACTCTGAATGAATGGGAGGAAGAGGACAAGGGGTTGGATGGGTTATCACTCGAGAGGGTCGGCCGAGTTATTTAAGCATTAGTCTTGTTGGAAGGGTCTTCTACATGCACCCACATAGCTAGACCTATGTACATACATATATTCCCAGTCACGCCCTCATGACTTCTACTGATTGAGATGAGTTTAAGTACTACTATCTTTCTTGAGACTTAATTATAAATCTATGGTATAATTTTAAACAGTTTGCGATTGAGTCATTTGAGAGATGTTGTTAAATTTTGGAGATACCTGGGACTTGAACGGAACAAATTCTTCTTAGAGATCCAATGCCAAAAATAAAAGGAACTAATAAAGAATGTATTGGATTACTGATTGAAAATTTCTTCTTTGGGTTCTATTGGATTCAGCATAAGGGAAAAAAATCCGTTCACAGTGAGCAATCACACAAAAAGGTAGAAAATTTAGTTATGCAGTTTCAAAACTATAAAAGGTGTATGTCTCGACAGAGTATGATAATTCTCAGAACTTTGATTATGTTGAATAGGAATATAGAAATTTAGTTTTTTCTCTCTCTATCCCTCTATGTGCGTGCCTCTACTTATAGGGGTCCTCTCCTATTTTAAAAGTGAAAAGTTTGGTAATGTCTAAAATATTACTGGGTGAGAATTTTAGATCATGGTATTTGTGATCGGATCCGACAATCATTATCTGGCACGTAGGCCACGTCCCTTAGTAGTCGTGGTTGCGTGACCTTAAATGATCATAACCGTTGTCCTTTTGCCAGAAGTTCATATGTTGTGTTAGGTTGGCCAGCAAGGTATTTAGTCGGTTAAAGTAAAAGAAGGTTCGCTTGATCTTTCAATCTTTTTTGTAAGTCTTGACATTTAATCTTTTACCTATTTCCGTTAGTGGGAAAGGCAGGATTCCCTTGTTAGGACATTCTCTTTCCCTGACAAAGTATTTGTCAGGTTGAGTAGTCAGGTAGTGTCCGATTAGATTTTTTATCTTTTATTTGTTGGGTTTTTTTAAATTTTAACGATTAGACTTAATTGAAGAATTTTTCCTTCTTCGTTAATTACTTTCCAAAAATAAAGCACACAACGGAAGTGAAAACCATAATTGGTAAATGTAAATGTTGAATTGATAAAGTTGTCGCTTCATAGACATATGTCCTTCGCACCACTTGTTAACATGAAAACATCGTTTCAGAAGAAAATAAGACGTATGAGAAATCTATGATGGCTCAGCCTTTGGATAATGCAATTAGAAGAGTCCGTGTGATTACTGGTTCTCCTCAACTGAAAAAATGTAACTTGTTATATGTTGAAACTCAGTGAATGGATCTCAAGCCTCAAGCTAAAGACAACTCTAAGATAAATAATAAGAGGATATGATGATTACAACAAACCAAGCTAAGCAAATTCAAAGGCATGAAATTGTTGTTGCAAAGATAATATTGCATGTATGCATAAAGGCTGACTACTAAGAATTGCATGGCATACTACATGAAAGTAGATTACTCTTCTATTTGGAGACCTTCGTCTAGAAGTAAAACAAGTGATGATGCGTAACCGATAATGCAACACTATCTTGGCTTGTCCAACTGACTGTGCACATAGGCTATGGCAAGTTTTTTTGAAAGTGTATGCTATGGGCAAGTTCAACCCTGAACTCGTACATAACATAATTGTTTCATTCATAGACCGCCTCAAGGATGAAAAAATGCTCTCCAAATTGTCCAAAACCTATATTTACATAGGATGTGGGTCCAGTGCCCTCTTAATGAGTCCTAACTAATGGCTAGCTGCGTGCTTGTGTATGTTGGAGAAGATTAGCTAAACATGTACTTTGTAAAGCCAATGAAAGTCTGCTTGATTATTTTAAAACTTAATGGGATGGTGGCTATATTCATATACTTTCATGATCTTGTTGCGACGTTAACAACTTCACGGGGAAGCACCTTTCTTGGTCTTTGATTTGATCTTTCCCACAAGAAATTAAATACTTCACATATTTTAACGCCTGTGGAAATTTAAAAGTTGATTGTCTTACCAGTGGCAAAAGTCGTCGGTTACGTTGGTTTCCCAGTTTGCTTTTACATGGAATGACATCTTTAAACTCTTCCATGACTTGCACACACCAGGCTCAATGTCAATAAATTTGAGATTTCTAGATAATATACTTGACTCCCTTTCTTGCTAAAAGGCCCTGATTGAATTCTGTTGGCCAATAGGCCTTTTAAAATACCTAGGTAAAAACAATGACCAAATGCTTGGCTTCCTGCCTTTATGATAAACTGGTCGGGATTCTTTGTCCTGACCTTTATGCAAGGGAGAAATATTGCTATTCTTTTGCACTGGCATGCTATCAAAGTTAAGGCTTGCCACTTAAAAGTTGATTTTCCGAATGGCTTTGGCCGGCGGGCATTTTCCAAATGGTTCTTGGTACTTGAGTTGGGGGTTTTCGTGTCAACTTGAGGGTTTTATTTTGACAACACCTTCATGCAATGGATTAGAGTGCTCCTTGATGTAACAAGATTTGATAAACATCAATGGCCTATTACATGACTGCTTTAAGCCTTCTCTAGGTGTTCCTTAAGGTGACTCACTCTAGGTTCTTGTGGGAGTTCTTGATTCCTTAATCAATGAAGTATTTGATATAGTTCTTTTGGACCGTGAATCTAATTCGGGTAAATCGGAGGAAAGTTGGCAACCCTGACACACAAACCTCAAGTAAAAGTAGGGATGTGAATTTAAATTTGGATTTCTCTCATCAAAGTTAAAAGTCTTCGCCACTCGACTATTCCCTAGTGTGTAATATAGGTGATTTTCATATACAAAGAGATGTTTGGAACTTCACATCATCAATATATAATTTGTAGTCAACTAGCTAATTTTCCTAGAAGGTTCCCGACAATCTTTCATCCTTGAGGTCCTATTCTTTCTATCTTGTCTCCAGTTAAAATTGACAAATCCATCGTTGTCTGATGAACTTAGTGGACGATGATCTGGAGGATTTAATTTATCTTGTCTTGTAAAATAGGTTCTTGTCCCTTTTTTTGACGAATTCTCACTTTCTCCCTTGAGTCTCAGAAACGAGGATTGACATCCCGAAAAGGCTGCAAAGTTGGAAAGCAAACATGCTCTCTTTTTGAAATTGCAATTGCTATTCCAGCTTTAACTCCTTACCGACCTCAAATCTTCCGGTATTCAGGGTAATACTCAAAGAAATTTCTTTTGGTATATGACTAATTAAAACGGAGGAATATAGTTTTACTTGTTAGGGAAATTATGTAGACTAAAACAAGATGGCTGGGAAGTTACAAATCTTGATCTCTTTATCCAAGTTCTGTGTACAAGGGCCCTTCCAAAACTTTAAGCACAATGAGCATTTGGATAAAAATGGTTAGAGAAAAATATTCAAGGGAAACAAACCTGTCTACTCCAAACACTAGTATCATCTCGCCAATGTGGAAAAACTTATAGTCAGGCACTGGTTTTCCGTAGTGACAATCACTCTTCCTCTTTCTTCAATTAATGGACTTAAAACACCGCAGTAGGTGCTTTTTTGTGAAGATTTGGTTCAGGTTTTTTAAAGAACTGTTTGTTGAAGAAAAGAAGGTGCTTTCCTTGGTTTTTCCAAAAACCTCTTTTGGATTACATGAGTTCGGTAGAGAATGTATTAGGCATTTGGATATTCTTTCTATCAATGACTTGGTCAAGCATTCGTGATTGAGTATGAGACCATAAGTAGAGCATGTGAGATCAAAAGAAATGGGTCCATTGTTCTTTTGAAATCCTCATGTAGTGGTAGCGCAATTCATTTAGTCAACTTTATGATATTAGCTTTGTTAAGATTGGCACATGTGGAGCGTGGAGGCTCCCTTAGCAGCCCAATAGGGGTTAGTTTCACATTGAGATCAGGGTGAGAGAGAGAGAGGGCAGCAACCATCGGTTGCTTGAAGGTGGTAGGTCGGTGATGATGGTGGCCAACGATGATGTTCAGAGAGAGAGGGTAGCTGATTGCCTTGAAAGAAGAGAGAAGGCGGGGAGTTTTGAAAATAAGTAGGAAATATTATTGCTAACTCAAGATCAAATACAATAAGAATGTTCTCTTTTATAAAAGAGAGAACATATCCTCTATAACAAGAATTAAATCATATCTCCTAATTAAAAAAAAAAAAATCTCAAATAAATCACCAAAAATAGCTTTCCTAAAAATCAACTTAACAAATAACAAAACTTGGGACTTAAGCAAATCAAAACTAGGACCCTTAGTTCACTTAGTCGTTGGTCATGAGGGTCTCTGTCTTGCTGTCACGTGGCAATGCCATGTGGCTTGGATAGCTGTGACATGGCACTGCCATGTGGTCTTCTTATTCTCAACACTCTCCCTCAAGTTGAGGTCAGGAGGACAATGACTCGGTCTTCAACTTGTGAGACTAGATGCCCCACCACCCTTCTTCTTTGAGAGTTGTGCTCTCAGTCTTCTCTTTAGAAGAGTTAATGATGTAGCCGCTTGTGACCTTCGAAGTTGTTGCATTTGTGGCAACCTCAATAATCATCGCGACAACCATTGTTGTCTTCTTCTCTTTTTCCTTCTTCGAAAGGAGCTTGCCACCTCTCGAGTTGTTGCTTTTGTGGCAACCTTGATACTCGTGGTGATGGCCACTATGGTCTTTTCTTCCTTTGTATCTTCTCAAGGTCGGTAGGTGTGAGAAAGTCTGCATTTGAGGTGCTACTAGCCCCACTGTGAGACCTCTACATCTTGGATCTTCAGGAAAGAATCTTCTGACATGTTTTCTCTGGGAAAATCTCCTCTTTTGAAAGAGAGTAAAAAATCGACTATAAAGCGTCAACATGAAGATCACAAACCATGTAGATAGATAGATCTCATCTTTTCTTTTTTGGGCTTCGAACTCCATCATCTTAGTTGACAACATGGCTCCGGTGACCGTAGCGATGGCATCTGTCATCTTCTATGATCTTCCTTCTCTGCGTAATACGTCGGATTTTGTCGAGAAAGATTTTTGCCAGAGACGAAAATCATACGTATGTGGTCAAGAACACGCACATGTTAAAAGAACCTTGACCGAAGGTTCTAATACCATGTTAAGATTTACGCACGTGGAGCGTGGAGGCTCCCTTGGTGTGTGGAAAAATAGCTGAACAAGGGCTGTTCCACGTTGAGATTAGGGAGAGAGAGAGAGAGAGAGAGAGAGAGAGAGAGAGAGAGAGAGAGAGAGAGGGCACTGCTTGAAGGTAGCAGGCTAGTGATGATGGTAGCCAACGGTGATGTTGAGAGAGAGAGGGTGGCCGGCTGCCTTGAGAGAAGAGAGAGGGAGATGAGTTTTGGAAATAAGTAAGAAATATTATTGCTAACTCAAGATTAAATACAATAGGAAAGTTCTCTTTTATAGAAAAAAGAACATATCCTCTATAACAAGAAAGAAATCCTATATTCTACTTAAGAAAGAACAAATTTCAAACAAATAACTAAAAATAACTTTCCTTAAAATCAAATTAACAAAATAACAAAACTTGAAACTTAAACAAATCAAAACTAGGACTCTTGGTTCACCTAATTGTTAACCTTAAGAGCCTCTGTCTTGCTACCACGTGGCAGTTTCACATGGCGTAGATGGCTACGACGTAACATTGCCAAGTGACCTCCATATCCCAAACAAGTTTCAAATTAAAGTTTTGGAAGCATACTTAGAGAAAGTTACGTGCAATGAAAAATGCAAGCACGGTCTGTGAGCGCATTAACTGATAATATCTGGAAAAGCAAGTAACAAATCCTTGAATCTTCAATTGGCCAAATGCCTCTCTCATGGCAGAGGAGCTTCTTAATATCCGCAAACAGGAAAGCACGAATTAACATGAGTGTTGATTTAACATATATGAATTCCGTCTTATGTGACATTCAACTAGACTCAGATGATGAACGTTCTTTCTCTTTGTCTCTCTCTGAAAAAGGCATTTTGTTGTTGAAGAGGCTTATAGAATTCTGTCTTTTGATGTAACAATGTTAGATCTTACTGAAAACGTTTGGAAGAACGTCTTTCCACCTTGGTGGCCATTGCCATATGGCTTCTGAATAATGATACCATCTGACAATGTACGAAAATAGACCTTGCAACATCTGTGCACCTTGTACAAACTATATCAGAACAGATGATAATTTGGTCATTGATGCATCTGCACTATTTATATCGGATTGTATCGCTGCAAGAAATTATCACTCTTCCTACGTAGAAAATGGGAAACCTAACTAATTTATCTTTCCCTTGTATTGCAATATCTTGCAGGACAAATGAACTGGCTAGGTCCGAGATTACCAAGTATTAAGGATGGGAAGATGCTGATCCTTTGGTCTTTTGGGAAGCACGTACGACAAAGCTTTAATTTTCTTCTTTCAGAATGTCTACTTAATATGGGTGAATTTTGATGTATCGTCTGTAGCTTTTGTAAACATCCTTTCATACGACGCCCTTAGATGACTGAAATTATTTGTTTTTTATCATCTTTTTTTTTTAAAAAGAGTTTGATTTCTTCCGTGTTGAAGTAAAAAAATGTATTGCTTGGAGTTCGTGTAAAGAAAGGATCCTTATATGCCAGTTGCTGATATCGAGAATATACTTACCGAAAATAAAGCTTGAACAAATGTATTAGTAATAGTAGTAGAAGACAACCAATGGGTGCTGTATTTATTGCGTTGAACCGTCCCACATGTGATAGCTGTTGTCTCTCCTACCTGCCTCCCAAAGAAAGAAGGGAAAAAAACACCTTAGTATCATCACATCGTCAACTTAATTCTACCTCTTCCATCCCCTCGCTGTTCTTGGAGGGGTTATTTGGTTGATGAAATAGAGAAAGAATCAAGGTTAAATTTTATATTTGATAATTTTTATTTCGATGTTGGCATATTTCGAAATTGAATGATATATTTTGAAATAAACAAATCTCGTTAAAAAGGTAAAATTTATTTATTTTATTGATTTATTCGACCTCTTTTATCTCTTTCCTTTAACTTTATCATATAAAATTTATTTATTTTTATTAAATATCTCATGTGAAATAAATACTTTAAATTTTATTATGTAACAATAAATACAATTAAATCCTTATATGAAATAAAAATTTTTAATTCCTCCTGTTCTTTTATAGTTTCTTTTTTATCTCCCTAATTATTCCTCTAATCAAACCGACCCGTGAGCTGCCGTGGTGAACTGTACTTTGCTTGCACTGCAAGCCAGAGCTCCACCTTCCGCTCCCCTCCTTCGACTCCTCTTTGATCAGCTGTCTGGAGCTTCGATCGGTGCTCCGTCCACGGTTAACGAGATTTCAATGCACCTTCTCTACGGCACCGAGCACATTAAATGCATTTAGATGTACTTGGTCGGCACAGGGCCTTGGGTGCATGGGGATGTTGGCCTTCTACTTCCTGCCGAAGCCGGAGGCTGACCTGATCTCCCTCATCCACTATGCCGTCTCCCGCGGCGTCACCTTATTCGACACCGCCGACGTGTACGGGCCCAACGAGATGCTCCTCGGCAATGCCCTGCAGGCAATCGCCGTCGACGGCCTTAGGGAGAAGGTGGAGCTACGTGGACGTCGCTGGCCACCTAGTTCGGCATACGCTACGTGGACGGCCAGCGGGAGCTCTGCGGAGATCCCACGTGCGTTGGCGCGGCGTGCGAATCCAGCCTCCAGAGGCTCGGTGTCAACTGCGTCGATCTCTACTACCGGCACCGGATCAACAACAGGCTCCCCATTGAAGTCACGGTATATAATTAGGACTTATTAATTAGTGCTAGATCTCTTGCAACATAAATATATATAGTTAATTCGGGAAAATCACTTGTCTATATATCTTGTTATATCCTGGACGACTATGGCCTTTGTCAGATGGGATAACTCAAGAAATTAGTACAAGAAGGGAAGATAAAGTATGTTGGGGTGTCTGAGGCGTCAGCTTCAACCATTAGAAGGGCACATGCTGTTCAACCCATAACAGCAGTGCAGTTGGAAAGGTCCTTGTGGAGTATAGATGCAGAGGAAGAAATTGTTCCTACCTGCAGACATGAACTTAGATTGCCATAGTCTCTCTCTCTGTTTTTTTTTTTTTTTAGTTGATGAATACCCATCGTGATCGGATAAAGTTATATACATGCATAGTGTCTTATTCTTTTATATATATATTTATGCACAGAGCTTGGCATAGGCATTGTGACTAAAGGTTTCTTCACCTCTGGACCTAAGCTGCTTGATACTATCTCGGAGAAAGACTTTAGGAGGGTTGGTGTCCTTTTCTCCTGTGATGTGGCATCATCTAAAGATTCAGAACTGTCAAAATAGTCCTTATAATGTTACTGAATTAAATTCTAAGGATTAATGGTTACAAGGTGGAGAAGAGAACTTCTTACTTTGGTTGGCAAAAAACAATTAGTACTTAAATCCTTCAATTCCTCGTACCCACAAGATATATGTGATAAGCCACGAGTTTAGCAAATTAATTTCTCAGGGGTGCTTGCTAGGTAATTTAGTTCCTTTCTAGCTGAAATGGGAAACTATAATAGATAGAGTTTTGGTCTAATTAAGTACCCTCCTGATAATATATATTCATGTATTTTCATTAGCACATCTAAATGCAGACCATGCCGAGGTTTCAACCAGAGAATCTAGAGACGAATGCCATCATCTACAAGCGTGTTAACGGGATGGCAGAGAGGAAGGGTTGCACACCTTCTCAGCCCGCATGGGCATGGCTTCACCATCAAGGGAATGATGTTTGCCCCCATCCCTGGCACCACGAAAATTGAGAACCTCAACTCGAATATCGCAGGGCTGTCTGTGAAGCTAACTGCTGAGGAAATGGCAGAACTTGAATCCTATGCCTCTGCTGATGCGATTAAAGGTGAGAGGGTTGGTCCTGGTTTGCCCACCTGGAAGCAATCAGAGACACCTCCCCTGTTCTCTTGGAAATGTTAAATGATTATTATTGTTGTGCCATGCTTTTTCTGTTTCCGAAGTAATCGATTGCCCCTCCACCAGTCTCTGAAATAAAGCATGGGCTTAGTGTAAGTGATGACTTTTGTTCTTCCGGGTGCATTGCTGCCCACCTCTATTGTAACCTCCTAAAATTGTACATGGTGTCATTTCTGCACGATGGCCTTTGCAAAAACGTGGATGGTGTTGTGGCAGAATGGAGGAGGAGGATGGTTTGAGTGTTGGCTACTTAAATTTTACTCCTAAGATTAAGGTTAAATTTGGACTGTCAGCCAACACCGACTCTGATGTCGGTTTTACATGGCCGACTTAAAAAGCCTATGAATAGTCATGTAGAGGGCCATTTGTATGTGCGTGGCTGTGACGGAGTCGTCGATACAGTGGGCGAGGTGCGGTGATCGAGTGATTCATGGGGTGTGATGGTGAGTCAGATCAAGGGGTGATTTAGTGAGTGCAGCCAAGTTGTGCGACAGACTAATAGTCAGGGTAGTGTGATGTGGTGTAAGTCTCTAAAGGTAATCAAGCCCAACTATTGCGTTGAGGCGGGGGGGGGGGTTGGTTCTGCGAGGGGCGGTGTGTTTGGGTTTGAGGAAACTTTTTGACATGAACAGAGTTGAGGCTTGCAAAAGAGCCAAGAGGCTGCTGCTGGACCTGGAGGAGATGGGCATTTAGGTGGTGTGGATGAAGAGGTACCTGCACCAAAGTATCACAAGAAATTCTTGAAAGGAATTAAGCACATGGAAGCACACAATGAGTCACCTCGATTTCATGAAGGAGACTTTTATGACAACTAATGACACAATGGGTGCTGCCATGGTGTTGGCCAGAGGGGAGCAAAGGTATCTCTGGGATGCGGTGAGATATGCAGCCTCTCCAGAGGAGGTGGTAAGGCTCATTTGGGGCAAGAAACACGTCTCAAAATGGTCGGGGTGGCTCTACGTGGCTGCCTATTCACCAAAGATCATCTACACTCATGGGGCCTCAACATTGACTCCACATGCATGCTATGTGGGGAGGATGAGGAAAATGCGGCTCATTTGTTCTTTATTTACCCATTCACCTTCAATGTTGTACTTTGAAGCTATTGGGCTAGGAGGCGGAGGAGTTGAAACCCATGTTACACAACGTCAGGCTCATTTGTTCTTTATTTACCCATTCACCTTCAATGTTGTACTTTGAAGCTATTGGGCTAGGAGGCGGAGGAGTTGAAACCCATGTTACACAACGTCAGGTTGGGCCGGCAATCTCCTCATTAGAGCCTAACATGCTTTTACGTGGTATATTTGGAAGGAGAGGAACAGACATATTCAGCTGGGTAGAGAGCCGAGTGGGGTCGAGATAACTGCAAATATCGTAGAGTCTATTCTATTTCTATAGGAGGGCGGTTGTGGGTGTGTGGAAGTTGTATGGTGAACACTATTGTACTTTTATTTTTGTATTTGGATAATTAATGTATGTAGATCTGTGGTATGGTTTCATAAAACTAAGTTATGTGAATATAATTATCCCATCGTGAAACCTGTCCTGATCGGTAGTAATCGTAGAGATAGTTTTGCGATTGATTTGAAACTGTAATTAATTAATGCTTACTTGAGAAAGGGTCAATGAAACGCTTCCTCTCTAGCTCAAGTAAAACATATGGTAATCATACCCGCGTCTAATCGATATTTTACACCCAATGATCCACGTCAACGAGTACCAAGTGCTCTATGAAGAGGAAAGAACACCCAGCTATCTCTTCTACCTTTGCCGGAGTAGAGAATCATAAATTGGATTCATCCCATTTTCTAGAAAAAACTAAGAAAGAAGAACAAAAACACGAAAAGAGAGGGCGGCTGCACGATGACGCAATAGGTTGCGCCGTCTATTGGGACCGCGTTGAAAGAATTAGGAAGTACGGGGAGTATGACTTTGACTACGTTAAATTAATGATGGGAATTACTTTGAAATGCCACGAAAGGAAGAAAGAAAGAAAAATGTACTCACGTTGATGTTGCACCATTCACTTCCCCTATAAATTAGCAGATGCATGTGGAAGGGATTCCTCCTCCATCGATCTAACTAGCCAGTAACTCTCTCTGGTAGCGCTTCTCGACCAAGAAGTACAGTACTACTAGGCGACCATTCAACTATATATAATTCATAATTAATGGCTTCGGAGTTATGTGTAGACGTGCCACGTAGGAAGCTTGGAAGTCAAGGGCTGGAGGTGTCGGCACAGGGACTCGGGTGCATGGGGATGTCGGCCTTCTACGGCCCGCCGAAGCCGGAGGCCGACATGATCTCCCTTATCCACTACGCCCTCTCCCGCGGCATCACCTTCTTTGACACGTCCGACCTGTACGGGCCCCACACCAACGAGATGCTCCTCGGCAAGGCCCTACAGGCAACCGCCCCCGACGGCCTTAAGGAGATGGTGGAGCTCGCCACCAAGTTCGGCATACGCTTCGTAGACGGGGTGCCGGAGATCTGCGGTGATCCCGCATACGTCCGCGTGGCGTGCGAGTCCAGCCTCCAGAGGCTCGGTCTCACCTGCATCGATCTCTACTACCAGCACCGCATCGACGCCAGGCTCCCCATCGAGGTCACGGTAAGTAATTACTACTAATTTAATTATCTAGTGCCATGCTAGCTATTTCTTCTTCTTACTCGATCTTATAGCTACATATTATGTATACATATGGTCATTCGGATTGGGTATATATATTCTTGATGAAATTATTTGACTTGTGATAAGTAAATTAATGTATACACGTCTGGTATGTGCATTTGGAATATGATTTTCGGCAGAGGTCCTATTTGAATGATCATATCGATCGATGTTCTTACTTTTTAATTACATGCTTGTAACATATATATGTATGTATGTATATATATATAGTTCGGGAACAATTATCTATATCTATCTTGTCATATATATTGAATTTAATTACTACCGTGCATATATGCTTTGGATGACTGTGGTGTTTAATTTGTCAGATGGGAGAACTCAAGAAATTAGTACAAGAAGGGAAAATAAAGTATATTGGGTTGTCTGAAGCTTCAGCTTCAACCATCAGAAGGGCACATGCTGTTCACCCCATAACAGCAGTGCAGTTGGAATGGTCATTGTGGAGCAGAGATGTAGAGGAAGACATAGTTCCTACCTGCAGGCATGAACATATATTACCATACTTTCTCTCTCTATGAATACCCATCGTGATCGGATAAAGTTATCTACATGCATAGTGTCTTATTCTTATATATATATATATATATATATATATATATATATATATATATATGCAGAGAGCTTGGCATAGGCATTGTGGCTTACAGCCCTCTAGGAGGAGGTTTCTTCTCCTCTGGACCTAAGCTGCTGGATACTCTCACGGAAAAAGACGTCAGGAAGGTCGGTGTCCTTTTCTCCTATAATATGGCATCATCGAAAGATTCCAAACTATGGAAATGGTCCTTATAATGTTACCGAATTAAATTCCAAGGGTTAATGGTTACAAAGTGGAGAAGAGAACTTTTTGCTTTGGTTGGCAAAGAATAATTAGTACTTAAATCCTTCGATTCAACGTACCGACGAGATACATATAACGAGCATGCAACGAGAAACAAATTAATTTGCTAGGGGTTCTTGCCAGTCATATGCAAATGTAATTTAGTTCCTTTCAAGCAGAAATAGGAACGTGGACGAATCCAACTATAATATATAGATAGAGCTTTAGTCGTTCAATTGAAGGTACCCTCCTGATCTGATGATATATATTAATGTATTTCCATTATATATCCCATGCATCTAAATGCAGACCATGCCAAGGTTGCAACCAGAGAATTTGGAGACGAATGCTCTCATCTACGAGCGAGTTAACGAGATGGCGAAGAGGAAGGGTTGCACGCCTTCTCAGCTCGCATTGGCGTGGGTTCACCATCAAGGGAATGATGTGTGCCCCATCCCTGGCACCACGAAAATCGACAACCTCAATTCCAATATCGCAGCGCTGTCTGTGAAGCTCACTACTGAGGAAATGGCTGAACTTGAATCCTATGCCTCTGCTGATGCGGTTAAAGGTGAGAGGTGCGGCTCTGGTGTGCCCACCTGGAAGCAATCGGAGACACCTCCCCTGTCCTCTTGGAAATGTTAAATGATTAATATTGGTTTGCCCTCCCCTTTTCTGTTTCCAAAGTAATCGATTGCCCCTCCTCCTGTATCTGAAATAAAGCATGTGCTTAGTGTTAAGTGACGCCCTTTGTTCTTTCTGAATCGATATTTGGGAAAGAGTCTCATGTTTCTTCTGGAATTGGTTGGTAGTACCAAATGTCTACGTTAGATGACGAGCTTTGATCACATGAATCTCAGATTTGCGCAATCCTCGTTGCCTGTCATCCTTTTGTAGCTACTTGGAAGGGCTTGTATACATGAAGGTTAGGAAACGAGAATGGGGGTAGTTTCACTCTAATGCAAAGTTATTTTACTAAAGTTATTTTACTGTAGAATAACTTTAATCCTTTTAAGTATGTAAAGATTAAAATTCACTTATTCTAATCGTTTCTTCTTTATCCTTCTGCTTATTCCACTATCTTTTATCAAGCAGCCCTATACAATCGGCACCGCATTGTCGACACCAACGTCCCCATGGGGATCACTGTGGCCTTCGGTTGTTCTTATTGGTAAATTACGATTCTAGTAAAGATGAACAAAAAATTAACCCACTTTAACATATAAAGCAGAGCGGGTGGTGACTTCCATGCATCCAAAAGCAAGGGTTGCAATCTTACCCTATTAAAAAAACAGATCAATACTAGGTGAAATTATATTAACAATCTCTCCTATTCTGTTTTAGATTTATGCTCAATTTTATTTATTTGACTATATTCCATTTTCCGTAATCTATAACTATTAAAATTAGAATGGATATATATATATATATATATATATATATAATCATTAAAGTGATTTAATTATGTAAATTTAACATTCACATCTTATTATGACATGATATTTAATATATAGAAATTTTAATAAAATACAATTTCATGATAGGTGGAATTGTCATTTTATATTTAATGGTTATGATCTCCAAAGGAGTGAGAGAGAAGTGGGCATATAGTTTTCTGCATTATTGCAGAAAAGTATAAAAAGGGATCATGACAGGACCTAGGGTGTATGCTCCCATTCAGTTTTCTTTTCCTCTCGCTCTCTGAACCCTCTGGAAGTACCATTGTCACCGCCTTTTGTTAGAGAAACAAACCCTACAGCTCTAGAGGATCTCAGTGATCTCCTCAACGCTTCTGCTCAATGGATTCAGGTATCATCCTTCCATCGTTTTCCTTTCCATTTTCGTTTTGGCTGATGATATGATGATTAAATCGTTCTTGGGGTTGTATAGAAAATCATTCCATTTTGATTTCTATTCGGAAATAATTCCAACAAGTGGCATCAGAGCATGTTTATTCATTATATCATTGCCTTGACGATTTGGATTTTGAGGAAAACAATTTCCCATTCGATTTTGGGGGATTGTTCTTCAATTAGTCTTTGGATTGATTCAATCCCATTTTGTTGAATCAATGCAAACTATTGTTTGTTTTAGGCTATCATGATTATATATATCCCATGCATGATCATCGAATTGAGTTTTCACAATCAGAATCGTGATTTTTGGAGTTTTTCTTCAAATCTCGATTTCAGATCGTCGCCTTGGAATCAGGCTGTAACTGATCCGGTACCCGTACTCATGATGAGTACTGATACTGGTAAGGTACGGGTATTGATCGGGCACTTCCTGGAGCGCTGCTAGTATCGATAGGGTACCGGTACTTATGATGAGTACCGATACATGTGGGATACTAGTCAGGCCCTAGGAGCGCTGCCAGTATCGATGGGGTACTCGTACTCATCATGAGTATCGGTACAAATACGATACTGGTAATGGTTCCAGGATTGGTCCAATACTGATGCAGTACCGGTATATAAGATCAATACTGATATACATCATTCTGGTATTGGTACATAAGGTCCAGTACGATACTTGGTCATTACTGTTGGTACCGGTACCCATTATGAGTACTGGTACTGGCATGTTGATTGGGGTACAATTTTGTGATCATGATTATTTTGGTACGAACATTAGTGATTAGTTTTAATGTATTAAGTACTCTATCACATTTAGTAATTTTTGCCAAAGCAGGTTGCTTCTTGTGCCAGTTTATTTAAAACATTAAAGTGACTATGTATGTTGTATTTCTATCTGGGGTACTTAACCCAAAGGTGAACTGCCTCATGACTGGATGCATATGTACACGTTTAATGATAAATTTTCTGTTGAATTATTAGGTTTCATGTGGGTATTAAGTTAATCCAAAGATGGCTTGATTACTTATATGATTGTTTTCAATGGTTATTTATCATTCTTATGACTGCCCTTTACAATATTAATGTTTATTCTTCAAAGATTAAATATTAATGATTGTATTGTTTGGTTTACTTAATTCTGAGCATGTATTTAGTTTATTTCCTTTGTTTTCCAGTTAAATCCTCCACATCTACCATAACTATTGATAAGAGCCTCGTCATAAACCCTAAACTAGCACCATCTAACCTAGATTTGCAAGAAAAAGCTCCTACATAACTTATAGAAAGGCTTGTCTCAGAGAATTCTGAGTTTGTGAAGAAAATAGGAACTAAGGGGTAAAAATGCAATTTCACCAACACAATCTGTAAACAGGGTAACATAGGATCCAAACATAGGTCAAACTAACTTAATAAGAAGGAAAGTGGGATGGGTTGATCCAACTAGGGCTACAGCAACTCCGAGGAATTAAATGACATCCTGTAACCCTAAAACAAATCCACTTCAATTCACGAGGTTCTAGGCAAAGTAAAAATCGAATAAACCCTCTAAAATTCATAGAAAAATAATTTATAGGGTTTATAACCTTCAATTTGGCTTTGGAAACCCATTTTGACCTACATTGAGAACCATGCCCAATTAATGATTTAATTTGAATTTTTACGTAAATTGACCAGTCAAACAAGGTCTGATCTAGAAATAAAATTCACCATTAGAATCCTTAAGTCCTATTTAGTCATGCATAAAAACTTGAGCCTAAGAAGAGACCTTCTTGACCGACTTTGCATTTTGGTCCTCATCTATTACTTTTTGACCCTCAACTTTTGCAACCCTCACGTTTTGGCCCCTAATTCTTCATCGTTCTTTGCATTTAGGTCCTCCCTGCAAAACCCTGAGTAGCGCCATGCTCCGACGACTTTGCGCGGAGTATGACGCCACGCAGGGTGAGGGAGGCCCTCTGCCCTTTCAACCGGGTGTTCCCTGCGACGTCTGCTGTCGCAGGGACACCTCCATGATCTCTGCGGCTGCCCAAACCTTCTGTGCGAACGCGCGGAAGGTATGGGTCCCTACTCCGACCGTCCTCCGGTGAGGGAGGCACGTCGCCTCCCTTCGCCCACCTCTCCGCTTTCGCCTCTACAAAAGTCGCCTCCGCCTGCAGAAGAAGGCAGCTCGGTCCTGACGGAGAAACACCCCCATCTTTCCTCTCTTCCCACTCCAGCAGAAGCCCTCCATCTCCGGCGGTTCTTCCTCCCCCTCCTCGTCGTTCTGATGTAATACAAGTAGCAGAGCCACCCTTTCCTGCTCTTCCCGTGTCGTGCAGTACCCAGCATGCGCCCTCCCGCTCTCTCCTCGCCGCCACCCTCTCCCTCTGGGCGTCTTCTTCTCCAGCGACAGTCGATACGACTGCCGCCCTGCTCCGGCCCCCTTCGTCCCTACAACTAGGTCAGAATTTCTCCCCACCTCCCCCTCTTTCTTTTCCTCACTATTTTACGTTCAATTAAGCCCTCGACCACTCCTGTCCACCGTCACCCCCTTTGTCTCCGGCTACCCTCCGGCGAGACGCCCCCATCGCTCCATAGCCCCACACGCCTCGCCGACCCTCTCAGAAGCTTCCCCTCACTTCACTCAACAGCTTCCCCCTTTCCATTCCCTGCCACACGCCACCTAACGACCCCCCGAATAAACCCATTCCTCCAACCACAGTCCGACCTAGGGCTGCCACCATACGTCGCCTCACGTCTTGCCACCACTCGCACGAGCTTCGCCGCACTCCGGCGAAGCTCCCTGCACCTTCTGACTAGGCCAAGAGGCGTATGCTTGATTTCAGGTCACGCCCTCTTCACCGCCATTGCTGAGCAGGTGAAGCTCTTTCACCTGCAGCTGCAGGTTCGCCCTCGCCTAGGCTTGCACTCCAGGACGCGCGGCTTGCCCCCGCGAAGCTTCCCAGGCCTGCAGCTGGGGGGAAAGCCTCGCACACGGCCGCAATTGCCTGCAGCTTCCTTAGCTGCAGGCGCCAATTTGGGTGGGACATTTAGTCCCACCTCGGTAGTTCTGGAAGCCCTGCAGCCAAATAAATGAAAAAAGTGACATAGCCTCTTCGCCTCCGAACACGGGGGGAGGTCCCTCTCACTCGCTTCACCCGGCCTCATCTGCGACCACCCCTCCCGGACCTGGCCCGACCCGTATACCCGACCTGCACTCCTCGCCCACCACCGCACGCAGGTGGGCCTGGTCCCGGGCGCGAACCCGTACCCGAATACCCGGCTCTGGGAGAGCGATCCTACGAGCAAAATCTGAGAGAGAGACGCGGGGGAGGGTAGGGTTAGGTTTTGCTCTGACCAAGCTAAGTGAGTGTGCAGGCAGAGAAGAAGAGGAGAAAGAAGACCGCAGAAGAGGAAAGACTGCAAGAAGAAAAAGAAGGAAGAAGCAGCCAGGGCTGCTCGAAGCAAAGCAGAAGAAGAAGGACTGCAAGAAGAAGAGGAAGGAGAAGAAGAAGAAAGAAGCAGAAGAAGGAGCACCGAGGAAGCACTGTAGCAGGTGCTACTTAAGTCGTCTGATTGAGAAATCAGATGACGCTCTGAAGGAAAAGAAAAGAAGGAAAGAAGAACAGGCGCCGCAGCTGAAAGCAAAAAGAAAGAAAAGAAGAAGAACAGAAGATAAAGAGCTGAAGAAGATCAAAGAGAGAAGAAGGAAAGAAAAAGAAAGAAGGTAAAAGAAGAACTAAGGACGATCAAGTAAAGAGAAGAGAAGAGAAAGAAGAAGACAAAGACAAGAGAGAAAGAAGAGAAGAAGAAAAAGCCAAGAGACCAATCTACCTCTCTCTCTCTCTCTTATTTTTGTAATAAAAACATTGTACTTCTAGAATTATAGTTTGCTCCCTGAGTTCGACCTCGGGAAACCTCTTATTTCCGAGTAAAATTGTAATAGTGGCAATGACTATCTGTACTACAACGCCATTTCTATAACAAACAACAAAACCTAGTCATACCACCACTATTTTTGGCGCCGTTGCCGGGGAGCAACGGCTATTCTAGAAGTTATATTTGTAAGTTTCTAATAATCTCTCTCTCTCTTGTGAAGGTACAGAAAGAAAAAGACGCAGCCGCACCACAGTCACTCCAAGGACAGGTAACTTCCTCTTAAACCCTAAAATTTTAAAGAGGAAAAAGAAAAAAAAAGAGGTATAACCTGTCTTTTATACATAGTAATAGCTGCATATTCTCAAAAACTATTATTCTTGCACACAATATTAAAGGTAATTAAGGGCTAACGCTTTCTTGCCTAAGCCCTAATTACCCAGCAAAGAATTAACTGGACCAAGTAGAGCTAACATAAGGTCAAACATTAGGATTTCAGATACACACCCCTTAATCAAGAATTGAGAAAATCCAAAAGAGGTGTGCCCAAGCCATTGATTGAAAATACCTAATAAGAAAAACCCTAAACAATTGGCTCTCTAAACACTTGAACCCTAAAAAGAAACAAGGCCTAAATTCTCCACGGAATCATTAGGTAAAGTTGACTCCTAGGGTCAACCAACCTTCAAATTAGGCCACCTTGTTCACAAAAACACCTAAGAGTTCAAGTGAAACCTTAAGTACCTTGATCTTAAAGTAAAAGAGGTAGACTTAAGAGTCAAGATCCCCATTCTGGTCTACCTGGAACCGCAGTGACAAGAAAGGTCGGGTGGGGGAAACCCTGTAACCCGTGGGGACGCTCTACCGTGTAGGGGTCTTCGCAGGACTCACCCTCTCTGGCTGCCCAGGTAATTCTTAGGTGGACGATCTTTCTGATCAAGGGGTCCATTTGCCCCGCACCTCTATAGTCACCCAACACATTTTTGGGTGTTTTGATTGGGTCCAGCACCTTCTAAACTCATCTATTCCAACAGTGCATGAACGGTAGGAGATCCTTAAGACCACTCTTAAGATCTCCTTTAGGAATTCACTCTCATCAAGGCCAAGCCTCGACGCCCATGTTTGCACAGCAACCCTACCCCATCATTCTCTTATCTGATTCTGAGCCAAGCTCTTCTTCTTCCCCCATCATGGCTTAGCCTGTTGAGGAAGAAAATAATCTGGAGCACCAGCTCCAGCGACTCAATGACCTCTTTCAAAACTTTGTGCACCCACCGCAGCGTCCTATGATGCGGGACCATTATAATCCTACTGCGGTGGCCATCGAGCCTCGAGTCAGAATCCCGACTGGAGGACCTGATTCTGAATTGAAGCCCAACATGATTCATGCTATACCTAAATTCCATGGGCTTAATTCCGAAGATCCCTTTCAGCACATCAAACAGCTAAAACATCTGGCCCAAACTTTTGGGTCAGATGCACAAAATCGGGATATTCTTCTCATGAAGATGTTCTCCTTTTCTCCTATGGACAAGGCCGCTCATTGGTATCAAACTTAGACCCGGCCGATTAACACTTGGGAAGAACTTCAGTCCGAGTTTTTGAAAAAGTTCTTTCCCGTTGGTCGAACCAACGCCTTGCGCCATCAGATTACTCACTTCACTCAACAAACAGGGGAACCTCTCCATGAGGCATGGGATCGTTTTCAAGATCTCATGAGAAAGTGCCCCCATCACGGAGTTTCTAAATGGGAACAGGTCCAATCTTTTTACCAGGGACTCCGTGAGGACATCCGTCTTTTCATCAATGCAACCTGCGGAGGAAATATCATGGGTCAACATGAGGACACCGTGTGGGAGATTCTCGAAAACATGTGCGAGAACTCCATCAACAATGACTCCATGGGATTATTCGACAGGACGAATACCTACGCATCGACGAATCTTAGGGGAGCACATGAGACGCAGGGCCTGTCCGCATCAGTTGACCTGGAATTAATGGCCAGTCGATTGGACAAGGTCTCAATCATTGAAAAGAAGGTGGATGAGCTGACTTAGCACCTGCAGCGATCCACCTCTGTGCATAACCCCTTTGCACAGCCTCCTTCCACAAGAGAAACTGTGCAAAACATTCTCCATCGATCTTCTCCTAGGATGGATCCATATCCGCCATCCGATCCTTTCTACACCAGCCCGGGTAATTCCATCCCCTCTTTCTCTGACTCTCTGGAGGCTCCTCAGACCTGCGAGGACCTCAACACCATCCAGAATGACCCGTTCTCCAACACTTATAACCCTGGATGGCGAAACCATCCCAACTTTCAGTGGGTGGGAAATTCCCAAACCCAAAGACCACCCTTTCAGCCCCGCCCACAACCCCCTCGTCCTTACCAGTCGCCTCATCCTCGCCCAACCCTACTTATCCATCAGGGCCAAATCAAGATCAAATGTCCCTTATCCTTCAGACTTTGGCTGACATTCAAAGAACGAATGCGGCTATTCAAAAGCAACACAAGGACGAACTTACAGAGGTCCGAAACCAATTGGCCCAGTTGGCAAACTCTCGCCAGCCAGGCACTCTTCCTTCCCAACCTCTTCCTAACCCGAATAACGTACCAACCCAGCGGCACGTTATGAACCCAAACCCGGGCCAATCCCATATGATTTATCAGGCCCCCCTGTTCCTTCACCCGACGGGATAGAGGCTTCCACTTCTTTTGCAGGCTACCAGCGGCAACCCACCTTACCCAATCCCAACCAAAACCAGGCAGGACTTAATTCCATAACAACCCGTAGTGGTAAGGAAACCCAAGATCCACCTCATCCAAACCACTCCAAGCCTGGTAGTGATCCCAAGCCTAGGACGGTAATCCAGGATGTTCCTACCCCTGTCCCAGACCTAAGACCTAGACCTATCCTAGAAGAACCAACCAAGATCCTGTTTCCCGAGGCCTTGACCAAGGGAAAGAAGACCACCAAGCCCGTGGCACCTGAGGAGGACCTGGTCAAGCTCTTTGAGCAGGTCCACATAAACATCCCCTTGATGGATGCAATCCGCCACGTACCGGCTTATGCATGATTCTTAAAGAATGTGTGTACACCCTAGCGTAAGCCACGAACCAAGAGTGGGAGTCCAATTGTTCTGTCAGAGCAAGCCAGCTCTGTAATCCTAAGCAGACTCCCACCCAAGGCTAAAGATCCTGGTACTCCCCTGTTTCCTGCAAGATAGGTGATACCCAATTTGATAGAGCCTTACTAGACTTGGGTGCATCCATAAATCTGATACCCACATCCTTACTTGACCATCTAGAAGAATCTGAGCTAAAACCAACCGAGGTGACATTACAATTAGCAGATCGATCTATAAAGTCACTAAAAGGGATTCTCGAGGATGTTATTGTGAGGATACGAGATTTCTACTTTCCTGTAGACTTCATAGTCTTAGACATGGACGTACCTGAAAACCCTAGGGATACACCAATCATTTTAAGGAGACCTTTCTTGGCTACTGCTAGAGCCAACATTAGCTGTGAGGAGGGCCAAATAGAGCTCAAATTTAGGAATCAAACCCTGAAAATTGATATATTTAAGGCCCAATAAGGAATCAATTGCGGCGTCATCGAACATATTTGTGACATTAGGGCTTTGGTTGATGAAACACACTTCCAGAATGACTTGATTATACCTCATCAACCACAGAAAGATCTTGACCCGCAAACAGAGGAGTGTAATCTAGATATAAACAACCCAGTAACTCCTACCCTTGAACCTCACGTCTATATTGAACCACCCGCCGCTGCTGATAACCATATCCTCGAGTTGAAGCCCCTTCCTGCTCACTTGAAATACATCTTTTTAGGTTCTAATCAGACCCTCCCTGTGATTATCAATTCCAACCTCAATCCCGAACAGGAATCCCATCTGATTACTGTCCTCCAGCAACATCGCAGAGCCATCGGGTGGACTCTCGATGATTTGACTGGAATAAGTCCCTCTTATTGTACTCATCATATCCATTCAGAAGAGGGCGCACGACCTTCTCGTGAAATGCAGAGACGTTTGAACCCTAATCTGCAGGAGGTCGTGAAGAAGGAGATCATCAAGTGGTTAGATGCCGGAATCATCTACCCGATCTTCGATAGTTGTTGGGTGAGCCCGATTCAGGTTGTGCCTAAGAAGGCAGGACTCACCATTATAACGACTGAGACCGGAGAAATCATTCCTACCCGATTAGCCAACGCGTGGAGAGTCTGTATAGATTACCGCCGACTCAATTCCTCCACGAAGAAGGATCATTTCCCACTACCTTTCATTGATCAAATTCTCGAGAAACTAGCGGGAAATAGGTTCTTCTGCTTTCTTGACAGGTACTCCAGTTACAACCAGGTGGAAATCCATCCTGAGGACCAAGAAAAGACCACGTTCACCTGCCCCTTCGGAACATACACTTTCGAAAGGATGCCTTTCGGTCTTTGCAATGCACCCGCTACTTTTCAGCGGTGCATGCTTGCCATATTCTCAGATATGGTAGGTGATTATCTGGAAGACTTCATGGATGACTTTTCAGTTTTTGGAGAATCTTTTGACGATTGCCTCCAACACTTGGTCCAAATACTCAGGCGGTGCATCAAGGTGAATTTGGTTCTTTCCTGGGAAAAGAGCCATTTCATGGTACCTGAGGGAATTGTCCTGGGACACTTAATTTCAGAAAAAGTCATCCAAGTGGATCGGGCTAAGGTTGATCTGATCTCTCGCCTTCCTATGCCTAGCTCGATTAGGGACATCCATTTTTTTCTGGGGCACGTCGGTTTTTACCGTCATTTCATTCCGGATTTCTCAAAAATCGCGCGCCCCTTGACTTCTCTTCTCTCTAAGGATGTACCCTTTGAAATCTCCAAGGAATGCACACTAGCCTTTGAAAACCTTCGTGACCGAGTCACCCAGGCACCTATCCTACAATCCCCTGACTGGTCTCAACCTTTTGAGATCATGTGCGATGCGTCTGATTTCGCTGTAGGAGTGGTCCTGGGGCAGAAAGGTGACGGGAAACCTGTGGTCATCTACTACGCTAACAAGACACTTGACGAGGCTTAGCGTAACTATACGGTTACGGAGAAAGAGCTGCTAGCCGTAGTATTTGCCCTCGAAAAGTTCCGATCGTATCTCCTGGGTTCGTATGTCATCATTTACTCGGATCACACGACTGTAAGGCATCTCCTTGCCAAGAAGGACGCGAAGCCCCGACTAATTCGTTGGATCTTGCTGTTGCAAGAATTCGACCTTGAGATTCGCGACAAGGCGGGAAGGCAGAATGTAGTAGCCGACCATCTGTCCCGTCTTCCTTCTGAGATTATCAACCCTTCCGGACCCATCACAGAACATTTTCCTGATGAGCACCTACTGACTATCGGTACTAGACTTCCATGGTTTGCTGATATAGTAAACTACTTGACATCTCATCAGATCCCGTCTGATTGGCCAAAGGCCAAGAAAGACAAATTGCGTTCTGATACCAAGTATTACATCTGGGAAGACCCGTACCTTTTCCGCATAGGTGCTGATCAAGTCATCCGGAGATGTGTCCCAGAGGAGGAAATCAGCAATATCCTCTCTTTCTGCCATGACCAGGCATGCGGTGGCCATTTCTCTGGGCATAAGACCGCATCAAAAGTCCTCCAGTGTGGCTTTTACTGGCCCACGCTGTTCAAAGTCGCATACAGTCACTGCAAGGCATGCATTCGTTGCCAGACTTTGGGCAACATGAGCCATCGCGACATGATGCCTTTGCAGCCGATTCTCGTATGCGAAATCATTGATGTTTGGGGGATTGATTTTATGGGCCCCTTTCCTGCTTCGGATGGTTTCGAATACATTCTGCTTGCTGTGGACTACGTGTCCAAATGGATCGAAGCCATACTGACCCGAACCTGTGATCACAAAATCGTTCTCAAATTCATTCATCAAAATATTTTCTCAAGGTTCGGGATTCCCCGTGCGATAATCTTTGATGGGGGGACCTATTTCACAAACGCTCAGTTTAGGTCACTGATGACCAAATACGTGGTGTCTCACCGAATCTCTACTCCTTACCACCTCCAAACTAATGGTCTAGCTGAGCTGTCAAATCGGGAGATCAAGAAAATCTTGCAGGTCACTGTTCAGCCTGACAGGAAGGACTGGTCATCCCGACTTTCGGAAGCATTGTGGGCTTATAGGATCGCCTACAAAACCCAATTAGGCATGTCTCCCTTTAGATTGGTATACGGAAGGGCGTGTCACCTTCCCGTAGAACTGGAGCATAAAGTCCATTAGGCAGTACAGAATTGTAATCTAGATCTTTCGAAGGCTGGAACCCACAGAAAACTTCAAATCAGCGAGATCGATGAATTACGCCTAGACGCGTATGAGAACTCGCGAATCTACAAGGAGCGGGTTAAAGCCTTCCATGACAAGCATATCTCGAGAAAGATCTTTCATCCTGGTCAGAAGGTCCTACTCTTTGATGCCCGACTCAAACTTTTCCCGGGAAAGCTGCGATCTAAGTGGGTCGGACCATATTTAGTCCGATAGGTTTTTGGAAATGGAGCCATCGAAATTAGTTCGCTCAGCCACGATTCCGAACCTTTCATCGTGAACGGTTAGAGACTCAAGCCGTTCCTTGATGTGACTTCTACTGATTTGGCTGAATCATCTTATATCCTCCATTCCCCTTGAGCTTATTGCGCTCAGCCGATGGCGTAAAACTCAGCGCTTAACGGGAGGCAGCCCGTCATTTTCCTAAAAATCTAAAACCTTTTTCACACTTTTGTGCACTTAAGGTTCACCCTTATAGACAGCCGACCCCACCTCAGATGCTTGCATCTGAGATTAGAAGTCGTCCGCAAAATTCATCCTGACCCATTCACTCATCCAAACTTCTGTCTTAAGGAATGAACTAAGTAAAAAAAAATCCCCTAAGTCACAATGAGGACATTGCAAACCTTAGGCATGGGGGGGGGTATAAAAGTGCAAAACTTGTAAGAAAAGGTTTTAAACAAAAAAATTCACATATGACAAAAACACCATAAAAAAAAAATTCAAAAAAAGAATAAAAGAATAAGAGGAGAAAGGAAATTTTGTGGGAGAAGGAAATGAAACAAAATGAAAAAGGAGCACAAAAATGAAAGAAAAGAGTGATAGTCATTAGTAAGAAACTAAGGGATTAACCTAAGCTCTAGACCATATTCTAGAAAAGAAATGAAAAGTGCATGGTGAGATTAGTAAGAACGCAAAATTAGGCATTCTAGGATGGACTCTTAGTACCCATTAAGATCTAGACATTCCTCAAGAGGTTGAGGAAAATGAAAAGCTTAAGTATTAGGTCGAAGGCTTAGGGAGTATTTGACCTCATTAACTAACTTCTGATTTATGGGACTCAGTAACTTAAGCACCCCAACCTCACACACAGCCTGGTTTAGTAAGCATAAAAATAAAAAATCACGCAGAAGCGTCAAAAAATTTTGAAAAGTACATCTAGAGTAGGAGCGGCCGATCAACACAAGTTGATTTGGACGAGTTCCTAGCGCGGTGAGGCGGGAAATCCCCTCGAAGATGCGTAACAAAATATCATCTCGTCGGTGCTGGTCTCTTAGGATATTTACATATCCCACTGGGGGCATGTAAGCACTCTGCTGGTTTAGATTCCATGGATGGCATTATCACGAAGTGTCAATTGCCAGGGTCTGGATTCGGCCACGGAACACCATGGATGGGATTATCTTGAAATCTCAATAGCCAGGGTTCCGGGGGTTGCCATGGGCGGTGCTATCTTGAAGCATTAATTGCCAGGAAATCTTGAGTATTGATGATGGGAGCAAGGAATTTGATACAGACCGTGTTGAAAAGCCAATCCTAGGCTAGAACTAAAAAGAAAAAGAGAGAGAAAACTCTCCAAACAGAAAAACTTTCTATCTCTCTCTCTTACAAAACGCACTACGAACTGAACCAGGGCTACAATCATTTCAAGCACGGGTGCTTTAACCACAAAGTCCAATAGACCTTAGGTTAGTTCTTGTGGGCCTTAAAAACCTTTGCCAAAGACTGAGGCTGAGGGTAGACAGATCTGGATCTTGATTGGTACTAGAGTACCTTTTAGGCCTATAGTCAGCATTCTAACCTAATCTAAGTTCAAATTAAAAAGCACTTATCCGAAGTTATTAAAAACATCGTGGTCTAGAACAAAGGTTAAAAACCTTAAGTTTTTGCTAAGGGATTAGCAAAAGCTAGGCATAGGGGTATGATGAGAACCTCGTCATAAACCCTAAACTAGCACCATCTAACCTAGATTTGCAAGAAAAAGCTCCTACATAACTTATAGAAAGGCTTGACTCAGAGAATTTTGAGTTTGTGAAGAAAACAGGAACTAAGGGGTAAAAATGCAATTTCACCAACACAATCTGTAAACATAGTAACTTAGGATCTAAACATAGGTCAAACTAACCTAATAAGAAGGAAAGTGGGATAAGTTGATCCAACTAGGGCTACAGCAACTCCAAGGAATTAAATGACATCCTGTAACCCTAAAACAAACCCACTTCAATTCACGAGGTTTGAGGCAAAGTAAAAATCGACTAAAAGCTCTAAAATTCATAAAAAAATAATCTCTAGGGTTTAGAACCTTCAATTTGGCCTTGGAAACCCATTTTGACCTACATTGAGAACCATGCCCAATTAATGATTTAATTTAGATTTTTATGTAAATTGACCAGTTAAACAAGGTCTGATCTAGAAATAAAATTCACCATTAGAATCCTTAGGTCTTTTTTAGTCATGCATAAAAACTTGAGCCTAAGAAGTGACCTTCTTGACCAACTTTGCATTTTGGTCCTCATCTATTACTTTTTGACCCTCAACTTTTGAAACCCTCACGTTTTGGCCCCTAATTCTTCATCGTTCTTTGCATTTAGGTCCTCCCTGCAAAACCCTGAGCAGCGCCACGCTCCGACGACTTTGCGCGGAGCATGGCGCCGCGCAGGGTGAGGGAGGCCCTCTGCCCTTTCAACCGGGTGTTCCCTGCGACGTCTGCTGTCACATGGACACCTCCATGATCTCTGCGGCTGCCCATACCTTCCGTGCGAACGCGCGGAAGGTATGGGTCCCTACTCCGGCTGTCCTCCAGCGAGGGAGGCATGTCGCCTCCCTCCGCCCACCTCTCCGCTTTCGCCTCTATAAAAGCTGCCTCCACCTGCAGAAGAAGGCAGCTCGGTCCTGACGGAGAAACACCCCCATCTTTCCTCTCTTCCCACTCCGGCAGAAGCCCTCCAGCTCCGGCAGTTCCTCCTCCCCCTCCTCGTCGTTCTATTGTAATACCAGCAGCAGAGCCACCCTTGCCCGCTCTTCCCGCGTCGCGCCCTCCCGCTCTCTCCTAGCCGCTGCCCTCTCCCTCTGGGCGTCTTCTTCTCCGGCGACAGTCGATACGACTTCCACCCTGCTCCGGCCCCCTTCGTCCCTACAACTAGATCAGAACTTCTCCCCACCTCCCCCTCTTTCTTTTCCTCGCTATTTTACGTTCAATTAAGCCCTCGACCACTCCTGTCCACCGTCACCCCCTTCGTCTCCGACTACCCTCCGGCGAGACGCCCCCATCGCTCCACAGCCCCACACGCCTCGCCGACCCTCTCAGAAGCTTCCCCTCACTCCACTCAACAGCTTCCCCCTTTCCATTCCCTGCCACACGCCACTTAACGACCCCCCGAACAAACCCATTCCTCCGACCATAGTCTGACCTAGGGCTGCCACCATACGCCGCCTCACGCCTTGCCACCACCCGCACGAGCTTCGCCGCACTTCGGCGAAGCTCCCTGCACCTTCTGACTAGGCCAAGAGGCCGTATGCTTGATTTCAGGTCACGCCCTCTTCGCCGCCATTGCTGAGAGGTGAAGCTCTTTCACCTGTAGCTACAGGTTCGCCCTCGCCCAGGCTTGCACTCCAGGATGCGCGGCTTGCCCCCGCGAAGCTTCCCAGGCCTGCAGCTGGGGGGAAAGCCTCGCACACGGCCGTAATTGCCTGCAGCTTCCTTAGCTGCAGGCGCCAATTTGGGTGGGACATTTAGTCGCACCTCGGTAGTTCTGGAAGCCCTGCAGCCAAATAAATGAAAAAAGTGACATAGCCTCTTCGCCTCCGAACACGGGGGGAGGTCCCTCTCACCCACTTCACCCGGCCTCGTCCGCGACCACCCCCCGCGGACTTGGCCCGACCCGTATACCCGACCTGCACTCTTCGCCCACCACTGCACGCAAGTGGGCCTGGTCCCGAGCACGAACTTGTACCCGAATACCCGGCTCTGGGAGAGCGATCCTACGAGCAAAATCTGAGAGAGAGAGAGACGCGGGGGAGGGTAGGGTTAGGTTTTGCTCTGACCAAGCTAAGTGAGTGTGCAGGCAGAGAAGAAGAAGAGGAGAAAGAAGACCGCAGAAGAGGAAAGATTGCAAGAAGAAAAAGAAGGAAGAAGCAGCCAGGGCTGCTCGAGGCAAAGCAGAAGAAGGACTGCAAGAAGAAGAGGAAGGAGAAGAAGAAGAAAGAAGCAGAAGAAGGAGCACTGAGGAAGTACTGTAGCAGGTGCTAGTTAAGTCGTTTGATTGAGAAATCAGACGACGCTCTGAAGGAAAAGAAAAGAAGAAGGAAAGAAGAACAGGCGCCGCAGCTGAAAGCAAAAAGAAAGAAAAGAAGAACAGAAGATAAAGAGCTGAAGAAGATCAAAGAGAGAAGAAGGAAAGAAAAAGAAAGAAGGTAAAAGAAGAACTAAGGACGATCAAGCAAAGAGAAGAGAAGAGAAAGAAGAAGACAAAGACAAGAGAGAAAGAAGAGAAGAAGAAAAAGCCAAGCGACCAATCTACCTCTCTCTCTCTCTCTCTTATTTTTGTAATAAAAACATTGTACTTCTAGAATTATAGTTTGCTCCCTGAGTTCGACCTCGGGAAACCTCTTATTTCCGAGTAAAATTGTAATAATGGCAATGACTATCTGTACTACAACGTCATTTCTGTAACAAACAACAAAACCTAGTCATACCGCCACTAACTATCAACCTAAACTCTATTCCAGAACTAAATGGATCTAATTTTAAATTCTGAACAGAAAGTGTCCTCATTCTAGGATGCATGGATTTGGACCTTGTGCTTAGGATTGATTCTCCCTCCCCTCTTACAGGTAAGAGTTCTTCTGATGAAATAAAGAACTCTGAGAGATGTGAGAAATCAAATCGCATGTGTCTGATGATCATGAAGCGTGCTATCCCAAAAAACTTTAGGGGTGCTATCTTAAAAGAATTAAATGCCAAGAAATTCTTTGATGAGATTGAGAAAAGATTTGCTAAGAATGAGAAAGTTGAGATAAGTAATCTCCTTAGCAAACTTGTCTCACTTAAGTACAGGGCACTGGATGGAACGACCTAAAGTCTGGACTTTGAGTCATTTCAATGTGGTTCAGGTCAATTCGCACCTGGAAACTCGGTTGTGGTTTGGTGCTGGAGTCAACACCTCCTTAAATTTCCAAAAAAACACGTATTTCTAGCCAACCCTTGGTCAAAAATTATCAAAAGGGTACTATATATGGTATCATTGGATTCCTCTTGTTGCAAGCTTTCTGACGACGCTTGTTTCGTGTGATTCTGAGGTGTGTAACTGAAGTTATGGCCAAAAGAAGTCAGCGGTGACTTAAATGTAAGGTAGACCCAACCCTAGGGGTATTATAGGTATTTCACACCACTAATTCTAATCCAAACAACCTTAAAGCCTATAAAAGGACCCCCTTAGGTCTCTTGGGTCATCATTAGCCTTTAAGCCTCTGAAATTAAAAGAGGAAGAGAGGAGGAAAACTTTGGTTTTCCTTCCAAAAATTAGAACACTTTTTAGGGACTCGGTTGCAATTCCGTGAAACATGGGCTACCCATAGCAAATTTCGTGGGGCCTGCGGTGAAGGCAAGCGTGGTCCGCACGATTTGGCGGTGGGTGTGGATGTGAGCCACATGGCGCAGCTACAGCGAGCGCGAGCATGCGCAGGCGTGTGGGTGCGCACGGGAAGTGGCGATGGGAGATGCGTGGCATCGATCGGGTTGCCAAGGGCGCACGAGCACGCGTGGTGGCATATCGCGATGCAACACGTGGCGAGCTTGCAGTTTGCATGGATCGGCAGCTGATTTGTGTCGGTCAGCCGATTTGGTTCAGTTTAGGACCCCTTCGTGCTGTTTTGAATGATTCGAGGCCTTCTCAACCTCGGAATTCGACAAATAAGATACCATTGGAATCGTATCTATGAATATTATGCATTGGTATGGTTTATTTTTATTTTTAAGTATGTTATCCATAGTGAAAAATCAGAAACGTGACTAGGTATTTTCGGCCTTATTTTTTGTCCATTCGAATCAGGTTTAGCCCCGGTGCGGTTGTAAATTTTGAGGCAGGCATAGATACTGCCCCTAGGCTCTGTGCACATGGTTCAGAGTCGCTGTGACCCTCCAGTGACATTAGGTAGAGTAGTCCCTCTCTTTCTCATGTGTTTTATCTACATGGTGATTTTCCTTATGTACTAGACCGTTTTGTGTGTGTTCTTACCTTTTGTTGAGTCTAGAACCCGTTTCATGCTTCTTGCTATTTTTGGGTACTTGAATATTGAATATCAATGTGGTAAATCAAGTTGGTGACTTGGATGTGCATAATTAATTGGATTTAATTAACTATTAAATTAATTGCAACTAACTCTCATGATTAATGGATTATGCCACGTTTACACTTATTAGATATAGTCTTATCTGTAGATTCCTTGGTAGGAGCAGGTGACGTAATAAAGTGTGGAATAAAAATATAACAATCTCAAAAATATCAATCACATAATGTATACAAAGATTTTTAGGTGGAAATCTAAATCGGGTGAAAACTACCACCTAACCCTCTCGAGTTAGGATTTTCCAATCAACCAAGTTGATCAAATCCACTAAACGAATCACTTAAACGAGGGCGATTCAACCTCAATTACAACAATACTACTTTATACGAGGGTAGTGTACCTCAAACCCCTTCGCTTCACGAGAAGGATTGTCTCATGAAGGAGACGGGAATTCGCAAAGTGAATACCCAACCAAAGAACAAAGATAAATTACAACAATCCTTTAAAGCCAACAAAGATAATCTTAACCTAAGCTTCTATAGGAATTATGAAACTTCCCTTTGATAGAAGTGCGTCAACTTGACGCGGGTGTGTGAACCACGCGATAGTGCTTTGTCGCTCTCGTAATCGTCGGCGGGGAGAGCGGGTGCACAAATGGATCAGCTCTCTAGATGTGGCACTTAAGCTTGGAGAGCAAGAGCTTCCTTTTTAGGATCAAAAGACACAAAATGATGTGAAAGTGTATTACTAGGTGTGTCTTGTGTATCTAGGTGTGTCTTGGTGTGCAAGAGGTTCTCCTCTATTTATAGAGGGCCTAGGGAGGCTTTGGAATGCTTCCATTGCCGTTGGGTGCAAAGCCCAAGAGAATCAGGTCGAAATCAGGATCAATCATGACTCTGACAGGGTTATCAGACGTCTGATCCTGGCATCGGACGTCTGGAAAACCAGTTTAAGACGTCTGGGAACAAAGTCAGACATCTGATTTTAGGCAGGTTTCCTTCCTGACATGAATCAAATCTAAACAGGGTTTTAGTGCAAGTCCATCAGACGACATACAGGACATCTGGAACTAAGTCTGGACGTCTGGAAACCTACTTTTTCTGTGGGAATGGATTTCCAAGAGATTGCAACGGCTATAAGATCTCTGTAAAGAGATTTTGGGTCAGCCGAGGCAAAACGGTAATTTATCAGACGTCTGGGAACACTTACGGACGTCTGATAAGGCTCTAACGGTCATATCCTTCAGTGTTTGTTAAGGCAGCCAACAATCCACTAATTGGACGTCTGGCGAAGTCATCAGACGTCTGGATTAAGGTCTGAACGTCTGATTTCATCAGACAAAATTAAGTCCAGCCTAGACATAATCGGACGTCTGAGTCAACAGTCAAACGTCTGAAAAGTATTTATCAGACGTCTGATTTTCAGATTAGACGTCTTAAAAGGTTGTTTGAACCCTATTTTGGTTTTCTAAGTTTTCTATAGAAAACCTAAGTATCCTAAGGTTGTGTAAGTGTTCCTAGGACTACTGTTAGGGTTCTTTGAGGCATTTTAACATGAATCTAAGTAACAAAATAAAGAACAAAAAAAGAAACAAAATAACAACGATTACAAGGAAAGGAAATCTATCCTATTCTTCATCTCCTTCCTTCTTCAAGCCATCGCTCCTTGCGAAGCTCCTCTGTTCTCCGTCAAGCTCCTCCAATCCGTCCTGAATGCGAGCTCGAAGTCTGTCTAAACACGTCTCCATTTGTAATTAACTTGAAATCTAAAACTTCAAGTGCAAATGTTAAATGACACATGTTTTGTTATCATCAAAATAAACGATCATGGTGCTCTAGCACCAACATTATCATGTGAAGTGACTCAAATATGTTTCCCTAGTTTACTAGAACTTTAATAAGAAATAAATGGATTTTATGAGAAAGATTAAGAGTTAATGACCACATATATCTAGTTATGTATAACATAAGATCCGTTTTCTGTAAAACAAGTTCCGTGATGTTCCTTATTATACAGATAATATAGAACCACTGTCATGAACTCAGAATTACCTGTAAATGAATGGTTGGAAGATAACGGGGATTTTGTTAATCTCGGAATTTGTAAAATGAACACTCTAAGGATTTTCCAGACCTTTGTGAAATAAATTTCATCGAGTTTGTAATTGGTAACTAATATGAAATCATCATCATATAGAAATTATCTGAAAATTGATAATATTAAAGACAATATGAATACATGTTCCTCCTGGGCTTAAGGAGGTGGAATTGTTAAATATGACTGGATTTAATAAGAACAAAAGATACAGTTATTTGGAAATGATCAAATACGACAAAATTGTCAGAAAGTAAAGGAATTAGATAACTGGTTTTAGCTTACTACTTGCCAGATTATAGCTAAAGCTTTGGTCTTTTTAGATCGATTTTGGGCTGGTTTAGGGAGTTGCTGGCCTCCTTATGACTCTTTGGTTAAGCTTAGCGGCCAACTGGGATAGCAGATTTGCAGGGCTCGAGGGTTAGAGTGGCTTCTTTCTCGGCCGATGGGTGGGTCGTTTACCTGTCTGTGGTTCAACATACATATCTCTTATACGTGTTGACGCTACACGACGAAGCCACCATCCCTTTTCGCAATGACCCTAGGGTGATGGAGAGCAGCGACTCAGTGGGTGTAAGTGATCTTCCTGGCTAGGAGGGTGGCTTATACTAGTTTTGCACTACATGAAGTTACACGAAATCGTCTCGTGCCCTGGACGTCGATTGATAGATTGTGAACTGTAATAACTTGGGCTTCCAAGCTAAGAAATGGAATCGAATAACGAAATGTCTAATAAATTGATTAATTAAACCTATAATACCCATTTTCTTTTATGCATTGGAAGGCAGCCAAATGGGTCATGCACTACCTATAAAGAACAAAGGATTTCATACTCACATATAGGAAATTAGATCATTTGGAGGTCCTCAGATATTCTGACTCCAACTTTACGGAATATTAGGATACCTGAAGATTTACTTCATGATACATTTGCTGGCTGGAGGAGCTATGTCATGGAGGAGTGCTAAGAAAACGTTGATAGCTTCCTCGACTATAGAAGTAGAATTTATAACGTACTTCGAGGCCTCAAATCATTGAGTATGAATTAGGAATTTTGTCACAGCACTACGGATTATTGATGGTGTCGAAAGACTACTTCGTCTTTACTATGACGATAATTTGATGGTGGTGTACTCTAATAGCAACAAAAGTCCTTTGAGGTTGAAGCACATTGATATCAAGTTTTTAGCGGTCAAGGAAAGAGTTCAAAGTGGATAGAAGTCTATTGAACACATTAGGATTAACTCCATGGTGGCAAACTCGCTTACTGAAGGGCTAATGCCACAAGTTTTCCATGAGCATGTTGTATGTATGGATGTTGTATCTATTCTTTAATATAACAATTCAGTAAAAGTTTGTTCTATTTTCGGTGTTTCATGTATGGACATATTTTGAATTATGCACATAATAATAGAGTTTTATATTCTTTGAACTCATTAGTCCTTGTCATGTGATCTCTTGTATGATAAGTTTTTGGATCAGTTGAAAATAGGCATGTGCATATCACATTAACATACAATTTTCATGATATGTACCTATATTAGATCTATGTTATTATTGGTGTTAATGTATGTAATCATTGTTTAGTCTAGTCGATTTCATAATGGCAAAAATCAACTTTGGTCATATGTTAACAGAGTATAGATGAGATTGGTGGAGATGTGATTTATTGTGATGTTGTATTAATGAGGTTATAGAGGTATATATGAACGTATGATTAAAAGGATGATATATATGGTTCGAGTGAAAGATTATTAGAATTGTTATGCGAACCGACATAAATTATTATTATGGAATTATACGTTATATATATATACATTAGACATCATATTTACGGTCATTAAAGTGATCTAATTGTGTAAATTGACCATTCACATCTCATTAGGATATGGGATTTAATACATAGAAACTTTACGGAAAATGCAATTCCGTGATGAGTAAGATTGTCACTTCATATTTAGCGGTTATCATCCTCGGAGTAGTGTGAGCGAAGTAGGTATTTGGTTTTCTACATCCCATCGCAGAAAAATATAAATAGGACCCATAACAGAACCCAAGGTGTACGCTCTCATTCAGTTTTCTTCCTCTCTCGCTCTTTGAATCCTCTGGAAGTACCATTACACCACTTCTCGTTGAAGAAGCAAACCCCATAACTTCAAAAAATCTCCATCATCTCTTCAATGCTTCCGCTACAATAGATTTAGGTATCCTTCCATCATTTTTCTTTTCATTTTTATTAGATTGTTCTTAAAATCATTTAATTTTAATTTTTATTCAAAAATAATTTTCAACAATAAAATTCTTGATAGCCACCATCAACTCCGACGGCAGCCTTGAAGTCCATCAACTAGCGTCTTATGTACAAGGATTCACATGACCCACTCCTTTCGACTGTATTAACAAAGGCCCACTTACAAGAGCTCCACTTGATGTCAAACGGGCTTGGAATGAGACCACGGTACTTTAAGGTCTATAAATATATATACGGGACTTTAAGCCGGCGAATGTGTGTGTGTTCAAATTGTGGCCCTTGTGGATTAGATATTATTGTGAGTATTTTGGTTTGGCTGAGAATCGACTTAGAGAAAGGTCGTGATGATATCATTAATTACTTCCCTTCAACGTCATTGGCTCGCTGACAACGTCTCATAAGTATGCTTTCGAAGTCCTTTTACACATTCCCTCCAGCCAAATATTATTTACTCATCGACAACGTTAAAACTCACATACCTCGATGATGGAATTTGAGTAATCATCATAGACGCACCAAATAAAAAAAAAACCTCAATTCAAATAAAATAGAACTTACGGGGCTGCTTAGGCCTTGGCTCAACTAATTAAATTTGACTCAGCTCTTTGAGCCCATCTTGCCTTCATCTTTCTTGCATGACCCATACGGTAGATGGACTCGAATATCAGTTGTAACGATAGGACCCGAGGAGGGTTTGTTCAAACATGGATTAGCCGACGCTAAACTTTCTTTAGCTACTTTGGTCAATCCTCTTGGAGCAAACCATGTAGTATCAATTCTTGCCATGGTTTGCTGGGTCTCATCAGCCTTCGAGTGGAAATTGGGCATTGACATCTTCGAGAATCTCGCCCAAGAGGCCTTGAGGCTCGCTAGGTATAATAAGAAGCCCACCATCACCTCCAGGGAGATCTAGACCGTTGTCAGCCTCGTCCTCCTTGGTGAGCTTGCCAAGCACGCCATCTCCGAAGGCACTAAGGCCATCACCAAGTTCACCAGCTCTTAGTTTAGAGATCTAGGGTTTCCTATTAGGGTCGATTTCTCCTTAGTATGTGGTAATTAGGGTTTCTGTGGATTTTGTTTCCGATAGAAAAATATGATGTAAGGATGATGTGATCTTTTGCTTATGAAATATATTTCTTTTTTTTATCTTAAATTTTCAATTGTTACACTTGGATATAGCCAGCTCTTAGTTTAGAGATCTAGGGTTTCTTGTTAAGGTCGGTTTCTCCTTAGTTTGTGGTAATTAGGGTTTTTGTGGGTTTTGTTTCCAGTAGAAAAATATGATGTAAAGATGACGTGATATTTTTCTTATGAAATATATGTTTCTTCTTTTTTCTTTTTTTTTATCTTAATTTTTCGATTGTTACACTTGGATATAGCAAGTACAATCTCATGATCGAGACTAACATTTCAGCGGCAGTAGGGGTGCAGATAGTGTGGTGAGTGATTTGACAACATCTCGTCAGGAAGCCCAAGGAGGCATGGGAGAGAGGAATCCAACCGTTGCCGCTCTCGTCTCCCTGCGCTTCGCTCCCTGCTCCACTCCAGAAACCTTCTTCTCCATCAGCCCTGAGGAGCTGCAATAGCTTTCTTACATTGAGCTTTTATTCATCTATGTAGCCTTTCCTCGATACCGAGCGGTGTGGTTGCCACCTCGAGTGGTGAGAGTCTCGTAGTGACTTTATTTCGAAAATGCATTGATCAATAGCAACTGTTGGTAGCATGACTCCTCTAACCAATCGTAGGATGGAGGGCCCCCCTCCCATGTCCCCTCTATTTATCATCACAAGATGTCTCTCATGGAGGATTCACGGTTCGATCCAAACCCTTTTGATTGCGACAGCATCGCACCTCCCCTTCCCTCCCATCAAACTCATCATGGCCGGAAGTGTCTCCGTGACGGTGAGGAAGACCTTCTAGTCACCGCTCTTCGGTTCTACGTCGCTTCAGCCGTGACGATTCTCGCACGTCGATGGTTGTTCCTCCCAAAACCTAGGTATGAATCTCCTACATCCGTACGTTGTAGATGGCAAGATCAGGGAGCTGTTGCCCCCAAATGTCGGTCAATCGAACGGTTGACTCCCCTTCCCTTGGTTTGAAGGTGTGATTCACACCAGGAGGACACTATTGGTGTCCCCCTTGATTTGTCGTGTAGGCCAACGTAGTGGTTGGAGCTTCCTATACCAATCCCATTGTGCCATCAACAAGTGGGTGACACCATTACCGGCCTGGTCGTCCAATCTGTGGGAAACCATGTACACTCCACTTCAGACCATCCCCCACCGAGCATTCCACACTCCATTGCAAACCCTTGGATTGGATTCGTTCACAGACCCAACACCACCTTTCGTAGAGGACAAAATTGCACAACCCTCAGCCCAACCCCCCAACCAGTGCACAACCCCACAACCAGACCTAAATAGTTGCCGATGAAACTCCTCCGTCTGGCCGAACACCAGCTTCTTAGCATAGCAGTCTGGGATGATTGGGTAGTATCCACTGTAGTTAATTCGATATATTTTGTGCGATGATGTTTTAATTGCACTAATTTCTTGCGTATAGTGTAGATTACTTGTGCAGTAGGTGAATTCTACTGCTTTTATTCTGTAACGGATGACTTTCTCTTTGCTTATGATGCGAATCGTTTCCTACATTCGATTTGAATTAACTTCGCACGGTTTAAAGTTGTTATGCCGTTGTATGTATTGCTTACGTTTCATTTATATGTTTGGCAGGAGTTTTTATGCGTAGATGATATTGACAGGAAATGGCATACGTTTTTGTTAACTTAATGTTATATTCTGTATTATTCAATTCATGCTTGCCTGTTGTAATCTGTTTCATGCGAAGGTGCCATGCAGTATACGGGTTAACATGGGATTTGGGTTGGTGGGTGGGAAATTATAGTAAATTATATTACCTATATAAGTTGCTAAAATGATTATTGGAAATGTTTGATCGGATTTATTTGAGTGGAATTCGTCGAGGAAATTCGAAGTAAAGAATTCTTCGCGGAAAGGAGATATCGAAAAGTTAGGAATTATTACTTGCACATTTTGATCATATGCATCACGAAATTAGCAAGATGAGGTACTTTTGTTTGGATTTTAATTTATATAAAGAGATTTGGTATGTGATGGACATTGGTTCCAATGTGGCACGTGATGTCTACCTCTTCGTTATGTACTTCACATGTATGTCATATGTGATGTCAACGTGGATGCTACCCTCTTAAGATTAGTAGGGATTCGGGTGATGATAAATTTACGTCTCCTACGTCATATATTGATCTCTTAAAGTTGATTAGAATTTAGGCAGAACATGTTTATGTTATCAACGTTATATGTTGACTTCTTAAGTTTAATTGGAATTCTAATGAGATATGACTACGTTTCCTATATTATATGTCGATCTTTTAAGGTTGACCGGAACTTAAGCGGAATATACCTACGTTCCGTACATCTTTTAATAATCATGCACCACATGAATACAGGCGTCTTGCCCACCTGAAGTAAAAACTTCCGTTTCATGACAAATGTTCTCCTTGCTTAGAAGATAGACGGGAAATCATTTACGACATCATCTACTGTGAAGTTTTAAGTACTTTAACTATTCTCTTAGCAGCATCCATTAGCTAGAGAGTGAGCGTATGATGAGAGACAAAAAGGACCTTCGGGTTTAAAATTTCGCACGAAGCCCAAGAAATGATCCAACTACTCGGATACTGAACAAACAAGAGGGTCTGACTCCACCCGACCCACCTATGCTTGAACGGATCCAGACCTACCTTCATCCAGACAGATTCGGATAGGTCTGACCCACCAAAGAACCTGAGTTTACCGGAGTTGAAGAGACAGCAAAAACACCCACGATGATATTTACCAGTATTCTTAATAACCAAGTAACGAACGTACCGGAGAATCAATGAGTATCGTTACTAAGGATTTAATATTATTAAGATATTTTATGTACTATAAATAAAGAAGAGAAACCCTTGAGGGTTCCCTTTATGCAATCTTAGAGAAGAAAACAAGAGATTCTATACTACCCACCAGTTTTAGTGGAAATTCAGGAACATTGCCCTCTCCACAGATATACATCCCTTTAAGTGAAACTGAATTACCAATCTCATATGCCTTTCTTGCTATGTTGCCCATGCTTATTCTTGATGCGGATCCCCTTTTACAAAAGAGCTCGATCGTACATAAAAGGTACATTTACCTTGTACAGTTGTATTTGTAAATAGGAAGAACTAATTAAAGGACATAAAAATGCACAATATCGATAGCATACGGGGGCTATGTAAAAATATAATAAAATCAATTTTTGCTTTTTCCTTGCTCACAACCACTACTTCCGAGTTCCAATTCGTCAATTTTAACCAAGATAGAAAGGATGAATACAGCCGAAAGGTAAAAGGACCTGAAAGGAACTCAATTAGTATTTCTACTGTAAATCATTCCTTCCGTTAACTTATTCTCATAATGTTAATAATAAACAAGGACGTAACCCAAAATATCGATATCAAATCTGTATATAACTTATAATTTACTCTTAATTAATTAAAAAATAGATAACTAATGCGCGTACGTTCGAGGTAAAGCCTAAAAGAATGGAAAGAAACAATCTAAGCCACAACTTTTCTCCCATGCTGATCTTTTATATATATATATATATATATATATATATATATATATATATATATATATATATATATATGTGTGGAGTCAATCGAAACATTAATGAATATATAGCTCATGCAGTCTAATCAGACCTAAGGATACTTTGAGCCTTCCATGAGCTTTGAGAAAGATGCCCTCTGGATGCAAACAAACAACAAACCACAAGGGTCTACGAGCTTAGGGACGAATACTTTCTTAGGCTTTGCATAAATACAAGTTCTCCTACCAATATAATGACAAGATAGGATTGCACAATATATTAGCTAGAGGATGCCGTCAGATGCCATAGCTACCAATCAAATCACCTTTTAACGAATTGATTCCGGTCCTTAAAAAAAAATGTGACTGTGCTTACCTTACCGAATTTGTTTACAAATTGGAAATGCATGTGATACGAACACGTCCAATCCATGATCTCACCAGATACATATAATTTATATATTCTTAAGGAAAGGATTTTGAAAGGGATTAAGCTTATGAGGCAACAATCAAGGAATGGCCCAATGGCTCAGCCATATCTGGAGAAGGAATATGTATCTATTTAGATGAGTGAATGGAAGAGGAGAGGAATAAATAAAAGATTGGGGGAGAAAAGGAAATGGAAGGGAACGGAAAAAGGAGAGGAGAAGAAGGGGGAGGAAAAGAGTGGTTCCAATCTTTACCTATCAAGCATTCGTCTAAGCCGCAAGTGGTCATTGATGGATGCCCCATGTGCGTTCATGTGCCCAGTTGCCCCCACCCACTCCAACCTCTCGTTCCCAATCCGGGCCCCAAAACGTTTATATATTACTTTTAATAATAATAATAATAATAAATTAAGCATCTACCTTTTAAAAATATTCTCAACATATAAATCAAAGAAAATACACGAAATAATAGCAAAAAAAAAAAAAAAACAATAAATTGGATGAATCTCTAACCAAATGCAAAATTAGTTAATCAAGGGTTGTCTTATTTTCTTAAATCATTTCGAATCAGAAGCATTCTTCTTCCTCAATTAATCAACCCTCAAGGCTAAGAAAATCTCTCTCTCTCTCTCTCTCTCTCTCTCTCTCTCTTGGACCACAAAGACGTGACGGCGTTGTCGCCCTAACTTTGTCATATTCTAATTATCACCCATTTCGCCACCGTCGAGCCTATTGCTCATCCGTCGGGATAGAATCCGCACGCTTTTTGATAAAATAAGTTGCGGCTGTTTATGGGTGACCTGCCATCCATGGCTTTTATATATATATATATATATATATATCATAAGAAATCTGCAATTGACTGATTTGGGTGAGATTTCCATAGTAATCATCTTAATAAATATCGAGAACAACTACTCCTGAATTGCATATTAATTTGATAATAACGATCAAAATTAGATGAAAGTACGTGGCGCCTTTGCGTTGTTTATAAGCTGAACATTTAATCAGATTTATAAAGCATTTATAGCATGAGTTAATTGGTAGATCTCTTTCAGTGTGAAAATGATCGATATACACTACTAAATCGTTGGAGTTTCATTCTAATTCATACCCAGGTCCATTTAGTACTGTAGAGTTGATTTGATCAAGATCAGCTTATAAGATAGCGTGCTTTCTCGAGTGTAAATTAATATTCAGATCTTCGGAAGTGATCGGCGGGCAATTGCAGTATCCACTAAAACATTGGTATCTTTAATTTACACGTGCAAGTCTGATGTAAGTAGAAATGTTCAACGAGTAACGAAGGTGCCTCAGCATGAAGGCCCCATTAACAGCTATATATGTCCTGTTTTCTCGATCATAGCCTCACTTCCTCGTTAAAATGTCTCCATTCAGACAAAAGAAGACAATCAAGGTGGTGCCGTGCGTAGGAAACATCCCTAGAAAACATCCAATATTCTTTTCTTCTTGTCTTTTTTTCTTTTTTAGGTTAAAAAGGAGGAAAACATCCGATATTCATGTTCCCCTAATTAGTAGCTCGGAACCTATAAAGGAGACCTTTTCCATCCATAATTTTGATTAGATGGATGCCTTAGTCGGTTCACCTATCATTCACTAATTAACATTTATTTGAACTCAACTATGGTGTTTGGCAAGTGGTACAAGAGAAGTGAGATAAATGTTGTTGAATGATGGAAAAAGCCAAAATAATGGGATTAGATTGCGTACCTTTTCTATTTGGATGCAAAGAATGTCTTTCCAAGGAACAAGTTTGAGCTATCCTATATGGTGCTTGTTAAGAAAGTGGGAAAAGGAAAAGCTATGGTTTTGTGAAAGGAGAAGGGGGAGAAACTATCCTGCAATTTTAATTCCAGGGATAAGTTGAGATTGCCAAAATGTGGGAGAATCTAAGAAATCATGAGATTACCCAACCCCTCGGATTAGTCCCACTCAAATGCGAGATTACTAGGCTTATCCCAGTAAACAAATGATGCCCACATCTAAGATGAAACACATGACAAAGTTACAGATTCCGAGAGTCAAATTCAATTCCCCAATTCATCTTGTATAAAATTTCTTAAGTTGATTCCAAATACGTGTGATTTCCATTTTGATTTTTTGATTAGTTCATTAATCAGAGAAAGTTCACTAAACAATTTGCTATTAGAGTGAATTTCATCAAATCGCTCAAAAGTAGCAGGCCTGGCACTTTTCACAAATGTGTTTTGGAACCATGCATTGATCGGGATTACACAAATAGATATCGAAAAAGATACTCCAAATTAAGGTTTGGAAAACCAAGGTCTCGTATATAAGCTAATTATTAAAGAAGATCTTGATCAATTTACGTGGTCTGCATGATAAAACTAGCAATAGAGACATTGTAAATTGATCTGCTAGTATCGTTACCATTGGAATCTAGCTGTCGTTGCTCTTCCAATCACCACTAATTATAAACCTAACGTTCTATATATTTACAAAATAACAACCTCATAATTATGTACGTAAGTCATCGTTGCGAAACTTAACCATTTAAAGTGCTTCCATCTTAAGTCCCATTATATTTCAAGAAAACGCTGTTAAAAGACATGTTCACCCAAAAGTTTACCCACCTGATTGTTTATATTTTCTTGCACGTACTCTTTGTTATTAATCATATATATATATATATATATATATATAGAGAGAGAGAGAGAGAGAGAGAGAGAGAGAGAGATATTCACGTACAGAAAGAAATGTTTTCGGGTGGCTAAATTGAACGTACGTTTATGCGGCCACATCCATTTAAAATTTCTCCATTAGCTTTTTCCTACCATTTCCTATACATTAATTGCACATGCCTCGTACATTACTCAATCCTCTTGCTATATTTTAAAGGCGAATCACTATATGGTACCTTTATTTTTTTTCCTTTTTCCTCACCATCACCATATAGTTTGCCCTTTTATACAGGGAAGACTCAAACACATCTCTGAGAGAGAGAGAGAGAGAGAGAGAGAGAGAGAGATCCTTTCAGGGGGCTCTGTATTGGACCCCTCCACCCACAGAACCTGTTCTCCACAGCTCTTCCTCCCACCCGCGGCATGAACCCTAACCCTAATACTCGAACCATGCAGGCCTCCCACTTCCTCCGTCTCCTCTCCCATATCCCACCGGGTGCTCCTAGTCGCTCCCGCCTGATTCGCCGTGCCGCGTACATCTCGATAGCCTGTGCAGCTCGGTCTAGGGCAACCTGGAGCCGCGCGTTACTCCGTAGCAGAAGAAGAAGAAGAAGAAGAAGAAGAAGAAGAACAACAGCAACAGCAACAGCAACAACGCGAGCAATTGCAAGAGCACCAAAGCGAAGGACGAACAACGCAGACAAGCTCCGGCGGCTCGTGCCCGGCGGGAAGGCTATGGATACGTGCAAATTGCTGGAGGAAACTTGTGATTTTATACGCTGCCTCACCTCCCAAGTTAAGCTGATGCAGGCCGTCGTCGATGTGTGCACCACCGATTAGCTAGCTACGTACATATGGTATGATCAGATCATATATATAATTATAAATACATACATACATACTTACTTATATATAGAAAGAATATAGTATAGATCTGCGGTGATTCCTTGTGGGATTTCGTGAGAATATATATAATGGAACAGTCTTTGTTCTGGTGTATATATATATAGGATCATCCCATGCGCCATGTGTGTTTATATATATATATATATATATAACATGTTGTCCTAATGGTTCTCACCATATCTAAGGATCATACTATCTATGGATAAGAACTTCTGTTTCTGGTTATTATATGCATATATGATACATGGAATCAAATATTTCTACTGATGTGCGGATGGAAGTGGTTTGTTTGTACAGCATATATATATATATATATATATATATATATATATATATATATATATCGTACTCACAAGGTATGTATTACGGAACGGTGACCAGTAATTCTTGATGGAAAACGTAACGGAGCGAGAAGTTGAATTTGGAATTTTACTACCATTTCTCAGGGGTCTGAAAATTTTTCCACAAATTAATTCGTGTAAGCATTCCTGGCGAGAGGTTGTTCAGTCGCATTCTTTGGATGGTGGTTCCAGCTGTGACCATCAATTTCGTTGTGGGGGACAAAAAAAACGAATTAAGAATAAGTATTATACTCTCGAGAATTCTCTTTATATATATATATATATATATATATATATACACACACACACACACACACACACACGCACGCACGCACGCATATCAAATTAATTAAATATTCTTTATATAGTTTTCGCTTATAATTTATAAAATCAATTTTATTATTTTGATATGTAGTACTGTATCCGGGCAGTTTCCCAGTTTGGACTTTATATACAATTCCAGAACTTGGATTTAAAAAATGCATAGATTTCAATATATATATGCGAAATCGCCATCTGAAAATGGTCTGACATATCTGCTGTTTTGTGAAAATTCAATCCTGCGAATAATTCCAAACAAATCTATATATGGATGTATAGATTCTGAGTAAAGCAAGTGTTCATTATAGGCAAAAAAAAAAGTAGCTTCTCGTAGAACTGGCAATCAACTTAATTCGTGCAGTCCATATCTCCACTTAATTTGACTTCTTTTTTCTGGATTTTCGATTTTATACATGGATGCAATCAAGGTAGACCCTTGATTCCAATAGCAAGTTTTTACTGAAAATCGAACCAGAAATATTATTAGAAGGACTAGAAAAGCTACGTGGTGATCGAACTCGATTAATTTCTCGAGCTTAATTTCTTGCCTTTTTCTCTTCTTTTTACTTGAGCCAAGAGTAGAATGCACGCTATGCTGTAAATAAGCTTAATTTCCCTTTTGCCACTACCTGCAACCTATTCCTTTAGGTTGATGTGCTGTTTCATTGCCCTCGTGGGTTCCACGTATAAGAGCTTAAGGTAAACTGTGCACATGTAGAGTTCCATGAACTAAATGAAAATTATATCTATCAGAACCGCTTTATTTCTGGTATAAGGGAATATATAGTTGATTTCGGCTACCGACCATCGGGTACTTAAGTTTATGTTTACGTTGAACTTAAAGAGAATTGTCAAAAAAAAAAAAAAATGCCAAAATGATCGGAGAAATGCACCGAAGTTTCTTTGTTTTCTCCTTTGGGTTAATTGATGGTATAAACATATCATTATAATATATTTTACTTTTACCATTGCCTAAAAATTGATGGCAAAGCTTTTTTAAATGACGTCACTAAGTGATGTTGTTTGTAGTATCGTTGCTTCTTTTTTCCATCAGTTGCAAGGAATATCCGACGTTGCATTGTTGTTCGACTAACGGATGGATTGGATATTTCGCCGTCACTTGACAAGCGGTGGAAATTAAATTTCCCATCACTTATAAAATAAGCGACAACGTTTGTACATCACTTTTTCCCACATTTGTGTGCCCTTTCTTAAGTTTCGTTGTTGTTTAAATGAATACACCATCTCTCATATAAGCGACTGTAAAAATATTTTTACCGTCACTTGCCCAAATAACCAACAACATATAAGTTTAAGGGAAGACCAAAGTTTCTCTTATTTGTTATCGCTTTTTAAAATAAACGAAGGTAAATATACAATATTCACTATTAGAATTAACCTTTGATGCTGTCGTTTTTTTCCAAAACCAATGCCGAATATGTGGTTTTTTTTTTAAATGTGGAAATTATGGAAAATACTTGCTAAACCTACTTAAAAGACCTGCTTTTATATAAAAATAACTAATGAAAATGAAAAGAAGTTTATATTTCATAAATATAAAGTCTACAATAGAAAAAGATTGACAATGAAATATTTACATAAAAAGGAAATGGATAAAAATCAAAATACTGTTGCCTCGATGCCACTAGTTCCAACTACATCGCCCATGTTGTTGTTGTCTCATCTGTGGATGTTGGGATCTGATGAAGACGGATGCTCTGACTAATTCATTTTCAAAAGAAGGATTAGAAGCCTCTAGATCTTATCAGATGAGATAAGATCCTAGCATCCACAGATGCAAACCGTCCCATGTTTAATTATGTTGTTGTTGTAGTATATTGGTCACAATGCAAACCGATGTCGCGACATTTTTATTTAATTACAATTTTTACTGTTTGTTTCTAGGTCATTTATTGAGAGACAATTATTGATATACATTACTCTTTAAGTTCAAAAATATTCTTGTATTCCAAAAATGTTAATTTTATTTACAAAATGAATGAATGAATCAATAAATGAAAGAATTGGTTAATTATTTACAAAAGAATCAATTATTTCTACCTACAATGCCTTAAACATATGTATAACAAACAAACATCAAAAGCCAATTAATACAACACTATGTTCATTATTTACAACTACTATAAGTACTATCTAAGTGTAGATATAAAAATAGCTAATAATATCTACTATACTTTGTTATCTTAACATGCTAATATCTTTAGTAACATATATTACATATACAGTAACATATATATAGATCGCTATAATCCTAGTAACATATATGCATAACCTAAGGCTAAAAGAACTACTTATACTAACGTATATACATATATACAATGACAGATATAACTATCACTAAAGTCCTAATTTATTTATATACATATAAGGCTAAAACAGAGTCTTACTACATACTTATACATATATATACATATACACTATTATATACATATATATTATTTACTTTATTTATATACATATGTATATTATACATACACACACATGTACACACACAAACACTCTCTTCTTTTCTCTCTTCACTTAGACACTTAGTTAGTTTTAGGGGCCACTCTCTTTTACAGCACACACGGTTACTATTCACAAAGGCCAAACTTTTGTTTCATGAACAAGTAGACCCACTTTCGGAGGATACACAACACCCATATATGTGGGACCAAACTCCTACTAGTGGGCCAACCCTAGTTTTAATTAGGTGCATTTTTTCCATTTTCAGGCCTAATAATAAGTCCACACGCACTCATGCGCCCACACACCCGCATGCTCACATGCACATGCACTCACCCATGCATGCCTACAGGAGCACGTGAGCACGTGCCTCGAGACCAAGTTATGCTCAATTGAGGGGTTGCTAGCACCAAGGCAACTTATATGGGTGTGGAGTGATTACAGGCCATGATGTGGCGCTATTGTGAAACACCTAATTGGTATGTTGCTGCATCTTTGTGCATTTGGATTTGAGGTTTTTGGCCCTTGACTTGAAGGCCATAAATTATTTTAATTTAGAATTAAATTATATGAATACAAAACCCTTATACAGGGCTACCTAAGTGTATAATTTATTTATAGAAATACATAATTAAATTAGTTAAAGTTGGCTACTTATACACATTAAATTAAAGTTTAATTTGTTAATTAAGGTAAAAATTGGTTAATTAATTGTACAATTGACCTTATAAATAGTTAATTTATATAATAAATTATTTATTATACATTTTTATTGTATTTTGGAAGCTTTATTTTAATTTATTTACAATTAAATAAACATTTTAGATAAATATGTGCATAAATAATTTATAAATACTGTAGTATAGGACAAATATAGTACAAATAGGTTAAATATACTTAAAATAATACTATACAAGTGTACATTATAAATTATCTCAGTATTAACTTAAATTACTATTTTATTTTATTTTAAGTTAATAAATTACTCAGTTAACTTAATAACTTAATAACTTAATTTTTTATTTTAAATACATAATTAAATAAACATATAAGTATTATGCAGTTCATATTACATGGATAAATATGTATATATAGTATTAGATTCAATTATGTACATTTAGTTAGGTTTATATAATTACTTAGATTAATATACTTTTAGTTTGTATAAATTAATATATAATAATACAGTAAAGTTATATATATTTTAAATCACTCTAAATATTTAATTTAATATATAGAATACATATATAAGTTAATTATGGGTATTATTTACATATTATACAGTATATACATATAGCTTAGGTTTAGATTAGATTACACAAGTATATACATAATATACAAGGTATTTTTAGATATTTTGGGGATTTTTCTAATTTTTATAGTTTTATATATATAAGAGAGGTAGGGGATAAAAGAGAAAGGATGAGATGAGAGAGATGAAGTTCTTTTTGGGTGTTTTTGATCTTAAGTCTTTTATTAAATTCTAATGTATACTGAACCGTCGGCTGATATGTTCTACCAAGTCGGGGATTCGGAATACTTTAAAACTTGGTACACACCTAAAGAAATATTTGAACTTACTCAAGACGGTTTATTTTATTTTTTTGTTATTTATTTAGGTATTTTATTTATTTACAAACCAACTCCATTTTAAGCCTAAATGGATGTTTAAATAAGACCCTAAGGCCTTCAAATAAAGTTTAATGGTTAGAAAGGATACTCAGGCACTCATGAAGCTTCCAACACATCACAAAAGAGGTCTGCAAATATTTAAACGTGATTTTTAACCTCATTTCATTCAATTTCTAGATTTGGACAGTTAATCCAACTTAAAGTAGCTGACAAAGGATTTCAAAAATTCTTTCCAAGCAATCTACAAATTAAAATTAAACTACAAAGATACATGAAAGCTTAGTCACATGAACTCTATCATAATACACAGGTCAGCTACATTGAATCCTTAAAATCATTCAAAAATCCAACTCAAATCCTCTTCAATAAGGTTAAGGCAGTGGCTGCAGCTGCTAGAATAGCAGATGTACTGCTACTGCTACTGTATTGATCAACAATAGACTTCAGACAGCTTAACTTCAGTTGCATTGATACTACATCAGCTGATTACTGCAATTCAGCAGCTGGAAGCTGCTGCAACAACCCTGATTAGACCCAATGAATTTGTTCTAATGCTCAAAATTCAGCTCAATGTTGGATTGATTATATATTAACTCAGTCGCTTTTGATTTATCCATCTATTTGTTTAGATCTGATTAAATTCCTTTCTCACAAATCATTTAAAACTCTGAAAATCTAGGAATAAGCATAAAGAAATTCAAAAATGAAATCAAACCTCTGATCAAATATGAAATTCCATGTTATTCAAAATTAAAACCATGTTGCCCTGTTCTAGAGTTTTTGGTCTTGAGTCACTAAGGTAATGTGATTAGCTAGAGCTCCTATTCACCATTGACCGATGAATAGGGACAGTAGATGATTCATTTAAAACCCATTAAAACATTATTCTTACCTAAAATTAGACTCACTGATTTTCCTTGGCTTGAACTACTAAAGTGCCAAAAGTCAAAGATCACAATTCAAATCGGGTAAGAACTCATCTTAGCAAAAAGAATCAAGTGAAAAATAATTCAAACCCATTCATTCAAACCAATTGAGCTCATGAAAACCAAATTCACTTTATCAAAATCAATTTTAATCAACTTAACTCTCAATATGAGATTAGGCATTTAAATCACAAACAAATAACTCAAGTGAATCAGATCTAATACCACACACACAGAGGGCTCTTGTGGTCAAGTGGAATGAGTGAATGAACCCTCCAATGGTTTGATCGCACCATGAATTTTGAGAGCTAAAAAGCTTCAGATCTCATGATGGTTGTATGGAATGAGTGACTTATGAAACAAATAATCGAGGAAACGAATGTGAAGTGATCATGAGTGACGGGGAAGTTGTATGAATCGTGAATGAGGTGAAAACACCTCTTTGATCTAGACTAATCAAAGAGGGTGAGGTTGCTTAATTACTTCAAAACTAATCTAATCCATCACACAATGCATCATCTAATCTACTCTAACTAAACTAAATTACACTAATTGCTACTCTAATTACTTTAGAAAGTAAGGAAATCCTAATCTAAAGGAAGAATGGGATGCCTGGGCTGTAGCTGGTCACTGTAGCAATAAAGGGTGATGAGGAGGTCTCCAACGAAAAATGAGGTCCCTGGATTCACAGCGGGTTGTCGTAGCGATGAAAGTTGGAGGGAAGAACCGCCCCTGTCATCGGCGGCTCTGATGAAGGAGGAAGAAGAACTAGAGAGTGGATAAAGTGATCGGCTCTGTTGGGGAGGGAGTCGATCCTTTGCGCGTAACGCCAAGAAGGTCCTTAAGTAGCCAAGCGAGTGGATCAGGGCACCGTGGAGGTAGGATTAGGCATTTAGGGCTTTGATGGTGGATTTAAGCGAGATGTGCATGCGAGAGGTTCACATCAATTTCCCAATATCAGATGGGATTTGGGAGGTGCGGTGATACCACTTGCAAATGCGCATAAAGTTTGGATTTGGATCAGCCCTTAGATCAAGAGTATATAGGATGGATGACTGTGATTGCTCGAGTTCTTCGACTACTATAGTAGACCTCCGACTACATTAGGTGTAAAGGGAATTTGCAGGGAGGCCCTCTAACTAAAGTGGTGGAAAGATTATGCATAAACCCATAAGTGGCGAAGAAGTCGTATGGAGTGGTCCTTAAATGTTGCAATAAGGTCCCTGATTGTTACAACCCTGTTCCCGAATCCCTACAGAACACGGGACTAGACCGACTCGACTGATCCTAAGACCCAGTCATTCAAGAAGGAAGTAACCAAAAAGCAATAAAATAAACCACATTCACTATGCAAGCAACTAACTGTAACAAAAGTATAGCAGTAAAGAAGTAAACTACTACAGTATACACAACCACAACAGTAGAAAAATTTAAACAGGTATAGGAATATAAAGTTTACAATAAACGAGTACAGAAGTGTAACAACTACTCACTACAACAGAATGGAGTACAACAGAAAACTACCACTGCTGGACTCTACTGGGCCTAGTACCCTCTGCAGCCGTAGGCTCTGGCTGCTCAACACCTGGACCTGAAAAAGGTTATGAGTACAAAACGTCAGCGAACGCTGAGTAGAGTAGCAACCAGTTAACTAAAACAGTAAAGGTGGACAGGTAGCTGTTGTTTTTCAATTTCTTTCTTTCTTTAATTAATTATTCTTTCTTTCATCATTTAGTTTAATTATCAGGTCTCTTTCTTGATCTCGAATGTTCCTCGTGGGAACGATCTTGATTGCAGTCTTTTCCGAAGAGTAGAAGTAGCACGTGGTGCTCTCCTGGTCGGGAGAGTCCCTCGTGGTGGTCCTACACTTAGTCAACCACCCCAAGGTCACTGACAAACGTAACGGTGACTACGGCACACGCGATAAACGCACGGGTAACTACCCCGTACTAGCACGCGGTCAATTATCTCCGTTAACGGGTGCACCCAAAGCACAGGACGGAACCAGTATAGGGCATAGCCCTCTCAGTAACAGGGGTCTAGCCCCTAGGAACCAAACAAGGGTCTCGCCCCTTGTTACAAACGCACTCCAAGATGTTTTTTTTAAGACGTCTGAGAGGTGGCCCAAACGTCTTGCCAGACATCTGGAACCCCTTCCAGATGTCTGGGATCTATTTTCGGTGGCACGCGGGGCTGCGTCTGCGTGCCGGCGTGCGCAGAACAACAACTGCTTTCCTCTCTTTTTCCCTCTTCCTCCTGCGGGCGCAGGCTGAGCGCCTCTGTCTCGCTCTCTCTCTCTCTCCCCGTGCGGCTTTAAAAAGCCACGCCCTCTCCCTTACTCTCATCACCTCTGCTCCCTTCCTCTTCTCCTTCCAGCCGGTGCGCGAGTGCGAGCGCGAGCGAGCGGCGGCAGCGACAGCCGCGGTGAGTGCGGAAAGAGGTGCTGCGCGAGGGAGGAGGCGCTCGGCTGTGAGGGCGAGCTTGCCGAGGTTGCTAGAGCCGGCCGGCGGGGGAGCAGCAGACGCGGGGTGACGCGGGAGGCCTGCTGCAGCTCGAGCAGCAGGCGGACGAGGCACGGCGCGGCCGTGCGTCGCGGACGGAGGGCGAGTCGCGCTCTGATTCTGGAAGATTTTCCAGAATCAGACGTCTGGGAATCCAACCAGACGACTGGGAAGACGTCTGGAGGACTGTCCAGACGTCTGGCAGGTGAATTATTTTCGTCTTTCTTCCTTTCCTTCGACCGTCCGTACTGAGAGCGAGGGATGGGTACGCGCAGGTTCTGAGATTCGCCATCCAACGCGAATCAGACGTCTGGCTATAGTGCCAGACGATGGGAACGACTTCTAGACGTCCGCGGTGACCATCGGACGTCTAGGATCTAGGCCAGACTCCCCCGCAGGCTTCTGGACGTCTGAGAGACTACGCAGGACAAGGTACCATCTGATCCCCATTTTTAAGACGTCTGGAAGAAGTTACAGATGTCTGATTTTGCACTGTTTCGTCGTTTTCGACCCGTTTAGGGCCCGTTCGGAGTTCGTTTTCCGCATTTCGAGTTGCGTCCTTTTCGGAATAAAATCCTCTACCCGTCTACAGTGATTAGATATTGTTTTGAGAAACTCATTGTGTTTGATCTTTGTGATAAGATCCCGTTCCCTTGCAGTCTCGAGGGTTGCGGAGGCATGCGGGATTCCCGACCATGCCCCAGTACTCCTGTTGTAACTGGTAGAGTGCCTTTTAAGTTTATTAGTATAATCTGTTAAATTATGGAACCATAAATAGAACCTAAGACATTGCATGAATCCTAGGAATGAGAAACTAGAATGTATGGTAGATCCTAGGGTGTTGCATGAATCCTAGGGCTGGAAAACTAGATTGTATGATAGATCCTAGGGTATGGCATGAATCCTAGGATGGGAAAACTAGTGGAATATACGAATACTGCAGTCTTGGAGAAATGGAAAGGAACAAATAGCTGCCTGTAAATTGATTTAACAGCTGCCTGTTATGAATAAATACACGTGATTGAGAACATGGATCGTAAGAACGTGAAACTGAAAGGGATGAAATCGGAATGAGCTGAGTTAAAAGAGCTGAAACCCTACGGGGAATTAGGAGTAGAACTCCTGGAAAGTGAATGGAATAGAATTGGGGAAGTGAGCTGGCCCTTGAGTACGGAGTACCAAGGAGAGCGACTGTCCCCCTGTTTAGTGCAGAGCGGAGCTAGCCGCCCTAGGGACCCAGGGTTAGGTCTGGCTATTTTGTACCGATTTGCTGGCCCTCGTGTACCCAGTGCCGAGGAGAGCTACTAGTGTAGGGAGAGCACTAGCTACCCCACAGGCCCCGGGGTTCTGCTAGTTCACCTACACCGACTTGTTAGGCCCACTGGGCAAACCAGGGTAGTCAGGCGAGGGTGCGCGGACTGTGGAGGGGCAAGGCCCCTGTTTGGTTACTGTGGAGGGGTTGGACCCCTGTTACTGAGAGGGCTCTGCCCTATATTGGTTCCGTGCTGTGCTTTGGGCGCACCCGTTAACGGAAACGACTGACCGTGTGCCAGTGCAGGTTAGCTACTCGTGCGTTTATCGCGCATGCCGTAGTCATCCTTACGTCTGTCAGTGACCTTGAGGTGGTTGACCGGGAAGGTAGGACCACCACGGGAGACTCTCCCGGCCAGGAGAGCATCACGTGTTACTTCTACTTTTCGGAAAAGATTGCAATCAGGATCGTTCCCACGAGGAACATTCAAGATCAAGTGAAGGATCTGAGAAATAGATAAATTGTGAAACAATAGAAAGACGTAAATGAAGGAAGAAAGAAAATAAAACAGCTACTATACACTTTACTGCTTTCTTAGTTTTAGCTGCCACTCTACTCAGCGTTTCGCTGACTCGTTACACCTGTTACCTTTCAGGACCAGGTGTTGAGCAGCCAGGGTTAGCGGCTGCAGAGGACGCTGGGCCGAGTAGGGTCCAATAGTGTTACCACTGTTCTTTTGTGCCCCTTTTGTTTCCTTTATTCGCAGTTCTTGTTATGTTTAAATGTTGTTCTACTGTTGTGGTGGTACATGCTGTGGTAGTTCCTTTCTTACTGTTGTATTTTTGTTACTGCTAGTTATATTTCATGTTGAATGTGGTTTATTTTACTGCTCTTTTGGTTACTTCCTCGTTGGACGACTAGGTCTTGGGATTAGTCGAGTCGGTCCGATTCTCGTGTCTCGTAGGGACTCGGGAATTGGGTCGTTACACCCCTCCACAGTCCGCGCACCCTTGCCTGACTACCCTGGTTTGCCCAGTGGGCTTACCAAATCGGTGTAGGTCGGCTAGCTGAACCTCGAGCCCCGTGGGGTGGCTAGCTCTCTCCCTACACTAGTAGCTCTCTCCAGTACAGTGTACACGAGGGCCACCAAGTCGATGCAAAGTGGCCAAACCCACCCCGGGTCTCAACCCGAAAGGCGGCAAGCACCCCTCTACACTAAGAGGTAACGTGTGCTTCCCTTGGCACCACATACTCAAGGGCAAGCACACTTCCCAAAGCATTTTCCAAATCTATTCCATGTATTTCCAGGAGCTCAACTCCTATTTCCTCGTAGGGTTCATGCTCATGTTTCTCAGGCCAAGCCATACTAAGTTTCATCATTTCTATTTCCATTTCTCAGGTCCTACACGTGTAGCATAGAACTTTATTATTCACATTCTAGGTTTATTCGCAGGTAACTCGTGTTTCCAACATTCAATATTCCATTTCCAGTTCATATATAGGTAGCTCGTATTTAATCGCAAGCAACAGGAATTTACATGTAGCAGTTTACTAACAATAGTACTCTAGATTTCATAGGCAGCTGTTATCCATTTACAGGAAATTGTTATTGTTCTAATTACTCATCCAAGACTGCAATTCATACATTCCATACAAATATTCCAGTGTTTCTGGTTCTAGGATTCATGCCATACCCTAGGATCTAACATTCATTCCACATATGCATTCATGTTTGTAATTAAACTAGGGGAAGCCACTCTACTAGTAAACCCAGGAATAATGGGGGCTTGATCGGCAGGTCCACGTGCCTCAGCAAACTCCAAATCCGCAACGAAACGAGGTCCTATCACAAGGATCAATCACAAGAAACCACTCAGAATAGGATAAAAAGTATTCCAACAAGTAGAAGAACTTATACGAAGAACAACGAAATTTTAATTGCGGAAATCAGACCTCAAACGGATCCTAAACGGGTCAAAACAGAAATTCTGATTCATATCAGACGTCTGGAACACCTTCTAGACGTCTTAAAAAAGTCCAGGACTATACCTCAACTCTGCGCTACTCCTCAGATGTCCAGGGACTTTGCTGAACTATCTGGACCTAGTTCCAGACGTCTGGAGACACTTCTCGCCGTCTGGTGCCTCGCCCAGACGTTTGAATTGTGTGGGAGGGCGTGTCCCGCGCCTTCCCGAAGAGAATCCTGCACGCGCAACGCAAATCTCCTCAATATGGCACGGAACAATGCCTCGGCGGAATAGCCTGCATGGCCGTATCCGCAAAGGGAGGTGTACGTCGCGGGGTTTACCTCTCAGTCGTCTAGAGCCTCCTCTAGACGTCGTCTATGTCGTCTGGATGTAGATCCAGACGTCTGATTCTGGGAATATCCCAGAACCAGGAACTGCCTTTGCCTTCTCGCGCCGCATGCGGCCGTGCCGCGCCTGCTCGACTGCTGCTCTAGCTGTAACAATGTCGAGGAGGACCTCCCTGATGCACCTCTCTGCCTTGCACACGCTCGACCAGCCATGAGCTCTCCGGCGAACTCCCTCACAAGCTCGCACGCTCTCCTCTCTTCCCCTCGCTGCTCCTCTCCTCCCACGCCGCTCATGCTCGCTGCTCACTGCCTGCTGCTCTCGCTGGAGGAAGGAGAAAGGTGGATGGAAGTGGGGTGGTGTAAGGGAGAGGAGGGGGGTTTTAAAAGGGTGAGGTTTTAGGGTTTTCGCTAGGAGCTGAAGAAAGAGAGAAGACGGATGAAAACGAGGGGTACTGTCTGCACGCAGCACGCGTGCAGACGCGAGTTCGTACCGAAGATTTTTGATTTTCAGACGTTTGGGAATGAGTCCAGACGTCTTACAAGACGTCTGACCCTCAGTGCAGACGTCTGACCTAAAGTCCGGACGCCTTGAAAAGGTTTAACAGCACGAGTCTTAGTACTAATGGACTTTAAATGGGTCCTTGCAGGTTTTTATGCATGAAATGAAGATGACCTAAGGACCTAAGTGAAAAATCATTAATGTAACGTCTTAATGATGTCCAAATAAACCAAGTTTTCACTAAAGCACAATTGAACATTTAGGAAGTTAATTTCACTTTCAATTTAAACTTTTAAACTCGAATAAGTATTCAATTTACAATTGAATCATCAAATTATATTTTTTGAATAGAATATTTCAATTTGTGACCTAATTTTGCGTTTTTAACACTAAATTGTTGTTTTAGGTCATTTCTGCTAATTCTTACAGTTAACACATTTCTTGTGTTAATTATGTAGTATTTAGCTTAATTTCTAGCTTAACTTAGGTATTTTAACTATGATGAGCCATACCTCATCATTCATCTATGACTGCATGGCATCCATCTGATTTTTCATCTCCTCCTCTTGTCTCTCTAGTATGTTGATCTTTTGATACAGCTGATCAACGACACTAGATGATACGATATCTTTCCCTCATACCAGTTGGATAAGGTGTGTGCCCTCCCCACACTACGAACAAAACCACCGTGGTTCGGTGGCATCACTCTCTTAAATGCCTCCTTTGGATCCAGAGGCTGCTGGACGCTGTCACAGGTCTCATTAGTTGGAGGGATGCACAAAGTGTACCATTTGCTCTAAAATGTATTAAAAAATATTATTATGACGTATATATATACAGAGTTATAAATTTTGAGTTTAGGAAACTTATGCATCTCTTCTGGTATGTCTCACCTAAATCCCAAACCATAAAACTTCAAACCCTACTAAACATTAAAACATTTTTCAAAAAAATTGACAGTGTTTCCCTTTATATTTTGAAGTTCTTTATAAACCTGAATATCAAAATAATACTAGCTATAAAAGTGGACATACCACACATTAAATTTCATTTCAACTAAACAAGTGGGCACACCCCACATTCAAAATAAAAGATACAAGTGGGCACACCCCATATTCATTCAATGAAATTAACAATACTATGTAGGCACACCCTACATTTAATAAAAACCTATATTATCATTTAAATAAATTAAAAATATTAAAATTATACCTCTAAGTAGTATAGCCTCCAAGAATGCCCATATTTCAAAAATAGAATCAATTGAATCAGACTATCAAGCATAACGAAAATTAAATTAAGTGGATTTCGGTTTGAATTGGAGTAAATTAAGTTCGTTCAAATGCTTATTTAATTAGTGATGTAGGATGGGAGGAGGAGGATGGGTAGGAGAGGAGGGAGGGTAGGATAAGAGGGGTGGTCAAGAGAAGGAGGAGGGGGAGGACGTGGTTAGGAAGAGGAACAGGAGGGGGGGAACCGAGGAGGAGGAGGAGCAAGGGACGATCAGGAGGAGGAGGAGGGGACGGTCAAGAGGAGGAGGAAGGGAGGAGTCGGGGAGGAGGAGTGATGGGAACATCATCATGAGCCATAATTAGCTTAATTTGATCTGGTTAAGTCATTAAATGCTCCTATATAACCGCCAGAGGACTGTAATTCATTGCATAATCATTCTAAGAGAAAGATAAGAAACTTGGGTTAAAAACTATACTTTTACCATCATATCATGAATGCAAAAAAATCATGGGTTTTCTAAGGGGTTAATTAAGGATCAAATGGTCTTAGAAGGCTAACAAGTGGGTTAGAACAAACAGAAAAGGGTTTTCACGTGTTTTGAGAATTAAATGACTTCTAAAATCCTAAAATAGACTCGCTTAATTAACTGAGGTTCTAGTTAGAATAAAATTAACCTAAATCCTCTAAAAGTCATAGAAAAATATTCTCTAGGATTTGGTACATTCAATTTGACCATCAGAACCCATCTTGACCTAAAATAGTCTCAGATAGACATTTGCCTTAATTTAGATTTTTGCATAAATTACCCAGAAAAACAAGGTCAAAACTAAAATCCAACTTCACCATTAAATTCCTTAGGTCTAAATTAGGTTTGTACCAAAATTTGGGCTCAATCTGAGATCATTTTGACCAAGTTTGCAATTTGGTCCAGTTAGACTCTTTCTATCTCATTCAAACCCTTAACTTTTGAATTCTCTTGCAAATAGCCCCCCAAATTCTTTGTCTTCTTCACAAGTAGGTCCCCATGTCATTTTTGGAAGGTTAAACCTTCACCTTTGAGTTTCGAGCGAAGATTTCTCACTCGATTCTCAATCAATCTCTCCCAAAATTGATACAGGGATTCCTTGGGAAGTTGCCTTCCATTTGAGCCATTCCTTGGGCTCCAATTCTTTCCCAAAAGGTCATGTGAACCTTTCAAAGGTTCGGGTATCCTATTTCGCAAAAACCTTCCGAGCTTGGAAGCTTCTTTCCAAGCTTGGAAAGGCTTCCTATGGGCTATAAAAGATCCCATGTTGCACGGCTAAGCTCTTTAGCAAATTTTTGGGAGCCAAATCACCCTAATATACCCTCTCCAGCCACCAAACGACTCTGCTCCAGTGACCTCCTTGGATCCCTCTCCTTCGGCCGTCCAACCATCAAATTGGACAGCCTAAGCTCTTCCTCTCTTCGTCGCAACTCTCCTCAGCCAAAGGGAGGGCGTTCCTCCGTCTGAGTCATTGTCACCGCGTCACCGCTTCTTCCTCCTTCGGCGGAGGGCTCTGGTTGACCAACATCGGAGCCCTCCGCCTCTCAACCACCTCGCTATGTCCCTCTCTTGCTCTCTCTTTCTTTTTATTTCGCTTTCCCACACTCGCAACACACGCACAACCTCCGCTTCTCCCTCAATGCCATCATCTTCTCTGCCTCTGGCGACGCTCCGGCGACACCTACATACCGCTACACTGCTCGAAACTTGCCGCTACCACCCTCATCAGCTTCACCATAACTCCACCATCAAAATGCCTCCCCTATTTCGATCTCTCGCTCGCCCTAGCTCTCCACCGACCAACCCACCCTCACAACACCTTCGTTGACTTCGCTACACGCACACACACCTCCTTACACTATGCCACCACCATCAATACATTTGCCAATGTCCAGCGAACCTCCTGAGCAAGTTTAATTGGGCCGAAAAGTTGTGCTTCTCCTTTCAGGTGTTTGCCGTGTCTCCGCCGCCCTCCGCCCGTCTCCACCGTGTTCTTCAAGTTTACGGTCACGCACGCCCCAGGTTGCATCTCCAGGTCATGCGGTTTGGCTCAACGCATGCGCCCAGGTCTCCAATTGGGGGTGCCAACCTTTGCAGCTACCCAATTAAAGGAAGCAACAACTACAGCTGTGGACGTGCTAAGAAGGGTGGGACTTTAGTCTCACCTCGAAAGCTAACAAGAGCTTGCGCCCGCATAAATTGAAAAAGTGATAGAGGCTTATCGCCTCAAATCACTTGGGGGGAAGGTCCCCCGCACCCTCAGACATGCCTCGTCCGCAACACTTACCCCGTGGACTTGGTGCACCCTACTACCCTCCTAACCCGCGCACCCTCGGCTGTGACCTACACTCGCAGCCCTGGTCCTGGGTGCGCTTAGATCCGAATCTAATTACCCGGTACTGTGTAAAGCTCTAGGAGATTGGAACCTAGAGAGAGAAGGAGGGAGAGAGTGCGGGGCAAGGGAGTTTTGCTCTGTTGTGGATCGGCTAACAGTTAGCCAAAATTTTAGCCCTTTCCCCTTTGCTTGAAGAAGGGAAGACGAGCAGAAGAAGAAGGCTTGAAGAGGAGAAAGAAGAGAAGAGAAGAATAAAAGGCACAGCCGCATAAGAGAAGAAGAAGAAGAGAAAGGAAGAAGTGAAAAATAGAGAAGCCTCTCCCTGAGGCTTAAAGAAGAAAGAAGAAGAGGCCATTACCTCTGTTAAGGCATCTGAGCCTAAATCTACCATTCGATATTTGATACCTTGGTTCTGATTGGTTAATTTGAGTTGTGCTTGGTCTGTTCTTTTGAGTAACTTGCTTAACATTGTAGGGTAATTTGGTGATTCAAATCACCATTTTATCCTCTCTTCTTTTTGCATTATTGACATTGGATCTCACTTATATATTGATTGCAAATTCTTACATCTTTAATTGTGATTATGAGTTTTAAATTGCCATATTGCTCCCTGTGTTCGACCTCGAACTTCAAATTTGAGTAATAAATTGTATTTGTTTTTCACACTGATTCAACCTATACTGCAATGCGACGATTTTAAAACCCATTTCATCACGACTAACAAGGAGGAAAAGGAGGGCACTACTGGTCAGGAGGGGGGAGGGGGCCGAGAGGAGGAGGAGGAGGTGGGTGCCAGCGAAGGAGGAGTAGGAGGGGATGGTCAGGAGGAGGAGGAGGAGGAGGGGCGGAGAGGAGGAGGAGGTGGAGAGGGGCACTAGCAGAGGAGGAGGGGGAGGAACCAGAGAGGATGTTGATACATTTTCGTTGTGTTTTAGGAAATGCGCATTGTAGTACAGTCAACAAAAATGATACAGTATTTAAAATTTATAAAGTGCTTAAAAACAAGGAATTGAGTCCGAAGTCGTTCGCGAGGAGCAAATTGGAACTCACACACTAATCGTAATTTAGAAGTAATGAGCGCAATCAATTAAACACAAGGGAGATATTCAATGAATAATAATTTACTCAAAATGATATTCAATAATGGCAAATGTATCTCAAGAAATAATGGGGTAAAAATAAAATAGAAACACTAAAAAGAATGGTGATTTGAATCACCACTTAAATCCCCAATATTAGGTACATATCAAATGTATCAATTAACTCAATTTCTCAATGGTGGTCCTTGAACCACTAATCCATGTCAACACATATATCAAATAACTCCATAGTATCTCAACAAATGCCACAATCAGACATCGGGAGAGATCATCACATGCCTTAAACCACTAAGGCCTTAGCACAAGGCACAGAGCCAACACAGAGTCAGCCTCTCAAATTTTCATTAAGTGTTAAGCAGGCATGCATGAATATCGAGGCAAAACCTACCACTATCCTTCTCAGAAATTCATCTATATTTCTCTAATCGGGCTTGCAATTGGGTAACTGGGTTTATACAGTACCAAATAGGGTACCAGACCCACGTGGCGTGTACTGCGGGCGAGGTGTGAGGGCTAAGTGAGATGAGGGACTTCACCCCTCTGTGTATGAGATGACAAGGCTAATGCATGTTTTCCTTTTATATGCCTTCGTGTGTTTGTCCCACACGATGTGGGACTAAATACAAGTGGTCTTCATCGCGCGAAGCTGTGAAGGATTGAAGCTTCTGAAGCGAGCAGTTGTAAGGCTTCCCTCTTCAATCGATGCTGCTATTGAGGTCGTGGAGTAATTCCGTAGCGACTAGAGGTTGAGATGAAGTTGTTGGTGGTCAAATGGTGGTGAAGCACGACGATGATGGTCGTCGATGGCGAGATGACCTAAAACACAAATATGGGCTCAAAGCCCCAATTAGAGCTTTCAGTAGGATTTCCATGAGGTGAGGAGTTTAACAGCGGTGTTCTTGTGGTGTTTGGGGGTGTATGTCGGCCGATCGAAGTCGAAGGAGCAAACGGAGGATTGGTTCGTCAAGTGGGGTGGTTGAGTGGGTGGATGTTGAAATTTGTAGAGGGCTTTTGAAGGAGATGAGGCGAGGCTAACAGAAGTGGTGGAGTGAAGTTTGGTGATATGGTGTGGTCAGGGGGCTTCGCTAGAGGTGTCGCCGGCTGTGGGGAAGATGGAGGAGGAGACAGTGGTTCGTCAGTCAAATTGAGGATCTAAGGGGTCGTATCTAACCTAAAGAAGGAGAGGAAGAAGAGAGCCTTAGTTAGTGGATGAAAGGGAGGGAGTGGCACCGGCTGTTATTGGCTAGCGTTGGAGATGGTGAATTCTTTGGTGGGAGAGACGGCGAGGAAGAAGGAGTAGGAGAGCTTCTGCTGTGACCGATGAGAAGCGGACGATGTCGATAAAGAAGTTCCCTCTGCCTATTGTACGTGACAGAGGGAGATGACGGAGATTGAGGGGCTCACCTGTAACGACCCGAATCCCGAGTCCCTACGAGACACGAGAATCGGACCGACTCGACTAATCCCAAGACCTGGTCGTCCAACGAGGAAGTAACCAAAAGAGCAATAAAATAAACCACATTCATCATGATTATAACTAACAGTAAGAAAATACAGCAGTAAGGAAAGAAACCACTACAGTATATACCACCACAACAGTAGAACAACATTCATAACATAATATGAAACTGCAGGTAAAGAAAAGTATAGCGGTAACAAGAACTACTCGCTACAGTGGAACCAAAAAGAGGTACAAGAGAACAGTGGTAACTTTACTGGACCCTACTCGGCCCAGTGTCCTCTGCAACCGCTGACCCTGGCTGCTCAACACCTGGTCCTGAAAGGTAACGAGTGTAACACGTCAGCAAAACGCTGAGTAGAGTGGCAGCTAAACTAAAGAACCAGTAAAGTGTACAGTAGCTGTTTTAATTTTCTTTCTTCCTTTATTTACGTCTTTCTATTGTTTCAAAATTTATCTATTTCTCAGATCCTTCACTTGATCTCGAATGTTCCTCGTGGGAACGATCTTGATTGCAGTCTTTTCCGAATAGTAGAAGTAGCACGTGGTGCTCTCCTGGCCGGAAGAGTCCCCCGTGGTGATCCTACTCTCAATCAACTACCCCAAGGTCACGGACAGGCGTAACGGTGACTACAGCACACGCGATAAACGCACAGGTAGCTAACCCGCACTGGCACGCGGTCAGTCGTTTCCGTTAACGGGTGTGCCCAAAACACAGCATGGAACCAGTATAGGGCAGAGCCCTCTCAGTAACAGGGGTCCAACCCCTCCACAGTAACCAAACAGGGGCCTTGCCCCTCCACAGTCCACGCACCCTCGCCTGACTACCCTGGTTTGCCCAGTGGGCCTAACAAGTCGGTGTAGGAGGCTAGCAGAACCTCGGGGCCTGTGGGGTAGCTAGTACCTCCCTACACTAGTAGCTCTCCTTGGTACTACGTACATAAGGGCCAGCAAGTCGGTACAAAGTGGCCAATCCTGACCCCGGGTCCCTGGGGCGGCTGGCTCCGCTCTGCACTAAACAGGTACAGGTACTTCCCTTGGTGCTACGTACCCAAGAGACAGCACACTACCACGTCTTTCTTTCTCAGTTCCATTCCTTTCTCTTTCCAGGAGTTCCACTCCTAATTCCCCGTAGGGTTCCAGTTCTTTTAACTCAGCACATTCAGGTTTCACCTTTCTAGTTTCACGTTCATACATCCCATATTCTCAGACATGCTCATTTATTCATAACAGGCAGCTGTTAAACCAATTTACAGGTAGCTATTATTTCCTTTCCACATTTTCCAAAACTGCAGTATTCATATGTTCCACTAGTTCTTCCCATCCTAGGATTCATGCCATACCCTAGGATCTATCATACAATCTAGTTTTCCAGCCCTAGGATTCATGCAACACCCTAGGATCTACCATTCATTCTAGTTTCTCATTCCTAGGATTCATGCAATGTCCTAGGTTCTATTTATGGTTCCATAATTTAACAGATTATACTAATAAACTTAAAAGCCACTCTACCGGTTACAACAGGCGTACTGGGGGCGTGGTCGGGAATCCCGCGTACCTCTGTAACCCCCAAGACTGTAACGGAACGGGGTCCTATCACAAGGATCGAACACAAGGAGTTTCTCAAAACAGTATACAACTACTGTAGATGGGTAGAGGATTTAATTCCGAAAAGCACGCAACTCGAAACGTGGAAAACAGACTCCGAATGGGCCCTAAACGGGTCGAAAATGACGAAACAGTACAAAATCAGACGTCTGGAACCTCTTCCAGACGTCTTAAAAAGTGGATCAGAGGTTACCTTTGTTCTGCGTGGTCTCTCAGACGTCCAGAAGCCTGCGGGGGCGTCTGGCCTAGTTCCCAGACATCCGATGGTCATCCCGGACGTCTGGAAGTCGCTCCAGTCGTCTGGCACCACTGCCAGACGTCTGATTCGCGTTGGATGCGAATCTCAGAACCTGCACGTACACATCCTCGTGCTCAGTACGGACGACCGAAGAAAAGGAAGAAGGTACGAAAATAACTTACCTTTCAGACGTCTGGACCATACTCCGGACGTCCTCCCCGTAGTCTGGTTGGAAACCCAGACGTCTGATTCTGGAAAAACTTCCAAAATCAGAGCGAGACTCGCCCTCCGCCCGCGACGCACAGCCGCGCCGTGCCTCGTCCACCTGCTGCTTGAGCTGCAGCAGGCCTCCCGCGTCACCTCGCGTTTGCTGCTGCCCCGCCGGCCGGCTCTAGCAGCCTCGGCAAGCTTGCCCTCACGGCCGAGCGCCTCCTCTTCTCCCGCAGCACCTCCTCCCTCACTCGCCGCGGCTGCCACCGCCGCCGCTCGCTCACTCGCGCTCGCACTCGCGCACCGGCTGGAAGGAGAAGAGGAAGGGGGCGGAGGTGAGAGTGAGGGCGAGGCTTTTTAAAGTCGCGTTGGGAGAGAAAGAGAGAGAGCGAGAGAGAGAGGCGCATCCTGCGGCCGCAGGAGGTAGAGGGAAAAAGAGAGGGGGGTGCGTTCGCAGGTCTGCGCGGACAGGCGCGCAGACGAAACCGCGCGTGTCGAAAAAAACTGAATCCCAGACGTCTGGGCCACCTCCCAGACGTCTTAAAAGACGTCTGAAGCCGCGCGTTAGTAACATCACCAAAGTCGCAGTGGAGGCAACAGAAGGGAGAGAAGGACAAAGAATTTTGGCCTAGACCGAACTAATTTGGACCATGGGAGTTCAAGCACTATTTATAGAGCTTGAAATCGAGCTCTAAGTAGGAAATTAGGTGCACCTGAGTCAATTTTGGGAACAAGGAATTCCCACACTTTTCTCAGATTTTGCTAGGGCTTTTCATGTGAGATTCACGCCACAAATCATGTTCATCTGATTCCATGTTGTGTGAACATCAATCCTACCAAATTTAGTGAGATTTGGTGTTGATTTGTGGGTATTTCAAGTCGGTCAAAGGTGGTGTTTAGGTCATTTGACCTAACAATGGCGGAAGGGGGAATATTGCAAAGAAGATGACAAAGTTGGGGACCTATTTGTAAGGAATTTTGAAAGCTAGGGGCTTGGATGGGAAGAATATAGGCTTTAGGGACTGAAACGCAAACTAGGTCAATATAGACTCTAATTGGGTTCAAATTTTGATCTTAATTTAATTTGGATCCAAGGAATCTAATGGTGAACTTGGATTTGAGTTTTGATCACGTTTGACTAGGCAATTTGCACAAAAACCCAAATTACGGTAAAATTACATCCGAAACTCTATTATAAGTCAAAATGGGTTCAGATGGTTAAACCAAGGGTACCAAACCTCTTAGAATATTTTTCTATAAATTTTGTGAGGTTTATATGAATTTTATCCTAACTAAAACCTCTTTAATTTAAGTGAGGTTGAGAATTAGGGTTTTGTGTATTGTTGCAGTTCTCAAGATGCGTGAAACCTTGTTTCTGTCTATGTTGACCTACTTTTTGGACTTTAATGCTCATTTGACTTCTAATTAATCCCCGGGTGACCCTGTGGTTACTTTGCATTCATGATATGATGTTAAAACTGCATAACTAACCATTTTTATTGTTTTCTTCTCGAAATGGATTTGAGCGGAATTACTATCATCAGGTAATTATTCAGGAGCATTTGTCTTTTGATTTTGACTAATTTAAGCTAAGTATGGAGAATGATGGCGTTACCATCATAGGAAGAGGGGGAGGAACAAGGGAGGAGGAGGAGGAAGGGGCAGTCATGAGAGAGGAGGGGGCAGGGAGGAGGAGGAGGTGGAGGGGGGTGCTGGCAGAGGAGGAGGGGGGCTAAGGAGGGGGAGGGGGAGGAACTAGGAGGAGGAGGAGGAGGAGGGGAAGGAAGGGGGGTGAGGAGGAGGCTGAGCAGGAGGAAGGGGATTCACCTGAGGAGGAGGGGGGCAGCGCGAGGAGGAGGACCACGACGGGGGGTAGTGAGAAGGAGTGGTGAGGAGGATCAGTGCCAAGGAGGAGATATGCGTTGAGGGTTTAGGTTTTGGAGGGAAGATGAACAGTACTAGTGGGGGAGTAACAGGCTCTGTGCAGTTATAGATTTAGGCACATATACTGTTGGTTTAATTACAACGCAACGATAATTGTCAATGAAAATTTCAGCCATGCACCCAAATGCTTCTTCTTATAGTGGTGACGTCAGCAACCAAATTTAAAACCCCGATTTGTCGTTACTTATTTCAACAATGGCACATATATATTCGTCATTACTTTTACAATCGACGTCACCTAACACAACTACCGTCACGTGCACATTGATGCTTTTTATTGGCGATGGTGGAGGCCAAATTTAAAGCTTCCATTCACTGTCGCTTTCTCAAAAAATTGACGGAACATATTTTTTCCGTCACTTGGATAATCAACAGTAACAAACTTACGATAGATCTCTTTTTCTGGTAGTATATATTTGCTAAATCAAATATGTGCTTAACTAGATGCGTGTGCTTCACGTCAATCATGTGTTCTTCTTCCACCATATATATTAAAAGATGATTCTATTGATCATGTCTTTAACCGAGTTTAAGAATAGGACTATGCCAAGCCCAACGAAGAAAATTAATTGAATTTTGGATGACAAAAAGTCCACGAGTGTGAGTGATGGAGCCCCTAAATTATAGATTTTTGGATTCATTAAAGATCTAATTATATTGATCAATGGAACAAAATAATCTAATCCTCTTCTTACATGTCTAATACAACAAGTAATGAGAACATGCATGAAAAATCAAGCATGGAGAATTTTTTATTAATTTATTCAAGTACATTCATGATATCCAAATAATCAAGAGCACAGTTGACAAAACAAAAATAAGAACGTGCCAAAAAAAAAAAAACTCTATGAATCAACTTAGATGTTACACACAAATAAAACAACTAGGTTGTGCGACCAAAGTATAGATTACTAGATCCAACGACCTATACCACCAATACAAGAACACCAAAACTAATCGTGGCATAAATGCTATGACCCAAGCTCTTGTCTTAGTAGGGACCTAAGTCGATTTCCTAAACTCCTAAGATGTAGTTGTCCAACATATAAACATAAAGCATGCTACATATGTAAAGCTCATCACATCACATATATAACAAATAAACGAATAATAAGCTGAACTGAAATAGTTTCAAAAGATCATCACCCATAGCCATCATGAGCCATAAGTACATAACTAAAGAAAACAATGCCAAAGAAACTACTAAGAGAAAATAGAAACTAGCCTGACTTTAACTACTACCAACCACTAGGGTGCTACACTTGAATTAACACTGTCACCTCCTACAACCATAGGATACAGATGTGGTTCACCAAGACTTGAGTATAGAGCCCAATGAAAGTAACGTCAGCAACAACTGAGGAAAGTAGCAAGAAAGGCAGCAAAAAGAAAACATGAAACTAAGGAAAATTACGAAAAACCAAAAAAGCTGGTACTATATTCAATCTTATTATTTTCCATTTATTGATTAATTCCATTTTATCTACACCTTCCCACTGTTTCGATCATTAAGCACCCAAATCATTTCCTTGAAAGGCTTGAGGAGATATTGGTGTAGTATCTCAAATAGCAAAGTTAATACAATGCACCCTCTTGACCAGTAGGATGACCCACACCTGCTCTTCTATCGCCTCAAGGTCCCAGCCTAGGTGTGGTAACTACGCTCGTGTGTTACGCATGTGGAGAGTTACCGGCCCGCACTAGCATATGGTCAATCATCTCCACTACATGATACGGAAGTAACAATACCAACCTCCTCACAGTTGTAGCACAGGTCGACTTGCACCTAACTACCCAATTGGCTAAGTAGCCTAGTCAGTCTTTGCCTCTAAATAGGTCTACCTAACAGTGTTGTCGATACCAATCACAAGACTTATTGTTTAATTAATCTCACAAGTTTTCATCTTTATCAGTCAATTCTATTGTCCACTACTTGTATCCTTTCTATTCCATCTTTCATTTAATTCAATATTCTTATCTTGATTCTATAGTATTCTTTGATATCACTAATGTCATCGATCAATTATTACGTAACATGGTTTCTTTAACATTGTAAGCAAAATAAGTATATATATTTCCAAAACATGGTTTCACATTCATTATCTCATTGATTTAAGTATGAACCATTGATTATGCAGTCATTATGTATACTATGCAACTTATCAATTTAATCATCCAACTACCAAGCATGGTTGATTTATAAGCAAGTGGCACCCAAGTACTCGACAAGAGAGGATGAATATGAAATAGATTACGGACACTAATCAAGATAGGAATTTTAATGCACATCCATTAATGCCATAGGGAAAAACATACGGAACTACTCTACCTAAGGTCACCAAAGGGTCATTATGACTTCAAAGATACTGGTCGGAGGCTTCTAACACCAATCATGCCTCCTTAATTCCCATGCGTACGTGTTTGGAGGGTCAAGCCTTATTTGCATAATTCCGAGGTCGAGAAGGTCTCAAACTGCTTAAAAGAAAGCGTAGGGGTTCCTGAACCAGCCCTAGATCGCCTATTCAAGAACACTAGCCACCCCACACACCGAGGCCACTTAGTGTCTGTGAATTCGGCTACTCATGCGTGCTTGGATCACCTTGTTAGCATGCCTCCCCACTGTGGATTCCCACCCATGCACGCGATTATGCGTAGGAATCCTTCTCCCCTAACACTCACATGATTGCCTGCTCCCCACGCTGCGTATCTCCCCCGTGCACACTTCTTAGGCTGCACAATCTTTGCGTTATACGCGTCTCTTTGCGCTCACCCACGCACATGCTCTCTCTCTCCTCCCTTCTCTCTTCTCTCTCTCTTCACTTCCTCGAGTTTTATGCGATTTGGGGAGGCACTTAATGACCTAAAACCTTTATTTGGATCTTAAATAGACTTAGGGGAATGGGAAGGGGGTTTCGGATGACTAATTTGACTAAAATGTCCCTAGGTACGGGTTTAACCATGCCTTAATCTTATTTTCCTTGTTTTTAACGTAACTTGAGCTTTACACATCGAATTAACGTGAAATAAATACCGTTGAAAAACTTGTGACAAAAGGAATTCAACAATACCGCATATGATCCTCTTTTGAAAAGTTTTGATTAAAGGTTGGCCAAAAGCACACATTTTTCACATTTTACAAGGCATTCAGATCTAACCCGACCTAACCCCAATAGGTACCAATGGGTCGAAAATGATACAATTGACTCTAAAATGACTTAGAACCCAAATTTCAATAAAATATCTTAGAACCCTCAATTTAGGTTCACATGTGCCTACATCTCATTAAACGTGTTTCATGTATAATTCTTTCTACACAACTTAAATTTCTGCAAAATATGAACCATTGGAAAGCTTACGATGAGAAAAATCCAACGATACCATGAATAGGTTTGACTAAAACTTGTGTTTCTTCATTTTCAGGCTATGTTGACCTGATTTGCACCTGATAAGTGTCGATGAGCTCGTCTTAGCACACTTAATTTAGATTTTGGCTCAGATTTAGATTTTAAGTTATAACAATAAACTATATATGCCTAGAAACCTGAAGATTGATTTTCATGAAAAGGGCAATATGATATGACTAATAATATCGAATCTATGTAGAATGAGAATATACACCTCCAGATGATTGAACAACCAAAAGAGATGTTGGTATAATATAGGGTCTCCCCCTCCTACAAGATTTAGATCTGATGATCTTTACCACCATGCGTAATGTTCTCCAAGCATTATCATGCATCCTCGAAAGTCACCTTAGGAGGATCAACTTTAATTGATTGCATGGAGGCAAAGAGAAGAACAAGACTAGCCAAGAAGAACATGATCGTGTATCTATAAATGGAGGTACTTGTAACCTTAAATAGTTTCAAGTGTTTAGGAATGAATAACCATTTTTTTATGCAAGATATAATAAAAATCCCATTTATATTGATAACATGATTAATCAAATATTCACAAGGCATTAATTATATGCATCAATTACATCATGAATCAAGTACCCATTAACAATATACCAGAGGAACTCCAAACTCAAGAAGGGATAGAGAGAGCATGTATCATAAGAAAACATACTAACAAGACAATCCACTTGAAATAATAAACGATAAAGAATATGTGGACCTAGTAGGAGGCAACACAAGGGAAAGGAGGGTTTCGTCTACTCTATTCTAGTAGAAGGAACAAAGTACTCTCCTCGCAGCAACAACATGGAGTTCCACACGTATAATAAGTGATGTGATAATATAAAGATCACGTGCAAAAGCTATATGCAATTTCTTTATAAAATGCTACAAACAACCAACTTGCATCTATTGAATGCAAGTTTTAGGCCAGCAGTATGAAAATGTACATTACAACGTATTTTGTAATGTGTCGTTAGAGTTAATCGATTGAAAATTAAGTAAATTAAAATACATCGATTAGAAATAATTTTCAACCAGTTAAAAATAATTTTTAACCAAAACATACCAGTTGTAAATTAAATTACACTGATCGGAAATGATTTTCAATCAAAACACACCGATCGAAAATAATTTTCACTAGTTGAAAATCAAATTACATCAGTTGGAAATAGCTTTCAATCGATTGAAGATGAAAATATACCGATGTGTTTTGACTTTCTATTAGTGGTAAATAGTTTTTCACTTGGAACATGATTTTTCACTTATGAGAAGTGATTTTTCATTTAAAAAGTGATTTTTCATCTATGGAAAATGATTTTCACGGATAAAAAACTAAAATACACTAACTTGAACCACCACTCTCTCTTTATATGTTGTAAAACAAGTTGTAAATGTACATTTTTTTTTTTTTTAGCCAAATTTTATATGTATATAAATTTATAATAAAAATAGATTATCTGTATTTAGAAAATAAAATTCATAAATAGGGTATTCACGAAAATCCTTCACAAAAGGATGAAATTGGTTTTAGTTTTACTTGGAATTTCTTTAGATTTTGAACGAAAAATAGTGGGGTATTTTGAAAGGATACCTACCTACCTGGTCCGTAGAAAAATCCCAAAAACGTCAATTTTGGAGCCTCAACGGAGTTGATTAATTTTTCACCTAAATTTCATTGTACATCTTGTATTTCTTTATTTCTTTTAAAGCGCTCGCTAATCCCTTGTTAAAGACATTGGAATAGGGTGGAGCATGGGGCCATTCAGGCTTGACTCAACCCAAAGCTCGGTCCATCCCAATGTCAAAATTAATTTGGTTTACGTGTGGGCTTATATTTAGACCTCAACAATTCCTTAGGCTGGGTTTAAGACAAAGGTATGCCCAAGGCTGAAATCCTAGAAGCTTGTCCTACTTTTATTGCTGGTTTATTTAGAGATTAAGAAAGTGATTGTTATAAAATGTAAAATTAATATTAATATTTAATTGTGTTTGCTCGTGGTGTTAACATAAATAATACATGTCTTTATTTAAATTAATGTCAAAATTGTGGTGCTAGAGAGAGAGTAGGGATGATCGATGTCCAAGAGAGAGGATTGTATGCAACTTTAACATAGGTTAAGCTAATAACGTTGATAATCGATGTTAGGTAAATTGATGTTAAGTAAATAAAGGTTAAGTGATGAAATAAATAGAATTTAAGGTTTAACCCCAAGTAAACTAAGATACGATGTTTAATCAGCTTTTATTGCCTCCTTCAATTTTCTAAAGGCCCATTTGGCGCGGCCCAACTTTTGCTTCAGGAAGGACGTTTTATTTTGAAGAGAATATAAATCTGTTTACGTCAGGAAGAGATGACGTTCGCCCTCCGTGACATGATTCCCAACTTATCAGTATTTGCATCAGAGTTATCGTATTGTAACGTCACTTTTAAGTAGACTTGCCTGATGGTTCTTGATTGAAACAATTGAAACAAGTCTCGTCATGTATAGACCTGAGCATCAGGTTGGATCAACCTAAGGCTTTATCCCAGTTGGTGGGCCCATTCAAGAAAACGTAGTATGACATTAAGTACGCACGTAAACTTAGTTTGGCCATCGAGTCCAGTTATACATATAAACAAGATAAGAAAAATTACAATGGCTTAATTAAAATTTCTCAACTTTTACCTCTTCTTTTCCTTTTTCAACCACGTGGGAAAGGCTCCTGATCCAGCGGGGGTGGGGAACGGAGGGATGGTAATGTTGTCTCAGGAGAGAGGTGGATAAAATAAAATAATATAAAATAAATAAATAAATAAATAGTTGGTTCAATAGAAAATATTGATAAAAATTATTTTGAGGTGTATTGTATCATAATAGGAATGTTAATTTCCATACAGTTCGAGCGGTGCTGTAGTTGAGTTGGAAGAGTTCTGGTGAAGAGGAGTGTGTTGCCAGTGGTCGTACAGTCTGAGGTGGTTGGAGGTGATGCGCACTAAGTCTAGCGGAGGTGGGTTCGAGGGTGAGCTCAGATGAAGTTCAACAGGAACGTGATCGGCATGGGAAGGACGTCGAGGTTGTAGTGAGTGCGTGGGTGATGCCGACGAGGAGGATGGCGACTAGAGGTGATTGGATGGTGAGGTGGAGGAGGGGATCGTTTGGGTTCAAACCAAGGGAGAAACAGGGGAAGAAAAAGAATGAAGGAGGAGAAGGAAAAGAAAAGGAAGAAGGATTGGATGGCTTGCCGACTCAATAGGTTGATTGGATGGTCACTGTAGCAAAGGGCTTCGTCGGAGGGAAGCGAGGGGGTGACGATCTCCATGGAAAGGGGAGGGGACGCGAGGATGGCCGTTGTTGCCGACCACTTACTGCGAGGGAAGCGAGGGGTTGACGAAGAGGGCAAGGAGGTGGAAGAGGAGAGGGGATGCGATGAGGGTCGTTGTTGCCGAGGGTTTCACAGGAGGGGAGCAAGGGTTGACGGAGAGGGGAGGAGGGAAAGGGGAGGGGATGCAAGGAGAGCCAGCGTTGCTAAGGACTTCGTGGAAAGGGAAGGGGACGGAGGGGGAGAAGCTGGCACATGGGTATGGGTAAACCCCATTTTAGTATATAGAAATAGATTAACTCCAAAGAATACATAATTTTGGACCTTTTTAGTTCACACTTACTTTTATTCGTAAATTACAATTGCCATGCATGATGGAATATTCTACAAAAGTAACATAAAAGCTCAGAGGTCTTTCAAACAATAAGCAACCAAAGGCAACATTAAGCAGAAGAGGAGTTGGGCAAAAAAGAAGGGAATGGCAGGTAGTTTATGCCGATTACAAGTTGTCGACGTAGAGCAGCCTCCACCGTAGCATTCCTCAAGGGTCTAAGGAGCTCAATGATCACCCTCCATCGAGCATGCGACCACCTCACAAATCGCCCAAGCGCAAGCTTATGGCTTCGCCTACGACTACCCAAGCGCACCATGGCATAACGCCTCCCCCTCAAGCGCACTCGTTGCCTCTGGTGAACACGACCTAACTCCATCAAGAGCTAATTGGTCAAGACATATTAATGGTCCCTTGTCATGGTTCTCCTCATCTACATGGAGAACTTATATATGTAGAGAAGTGGTGGACGAATAAGGGTGATGACGTCAGAGATAATCAATGATTATATTGGTGTAATGATGATGACAACAATGTTCATTAGCTGCTATTTGATTTAGTTGGTTGTTGCTTTATGGTTTAAATAAATCTTTCATTTCTTGCAATTGGGTATGATGAAAAGCTCGATGTTCTCAGTATTCTTAATTAATGGCATGCCAAAAGCAAAAGTAAGGAGGGTGAGATAGGTATTAACTTGTCTATTACTTTAATGCTTAGCACTTTCTCTGAAAGCCAATTTTCGTCTACGGGTCACGGTGTAGGATGCGCCACTCCAAATCCGATGATCACTATGATGATGCTAACGATGTTTGTAGACTTGTGAAAGATTCTCATATCTCTGCGGCAACCAAGTAGTATATAGTATTATCTCTAGGCATATATAAATCCACAATCATACAATTCACTTCCACCAATAATTAAGTTTTCTATTCTAAACAAAGTAAGATTAATAGTAATGCTACTTAATTAGCTGATCATCATATGACCACTGGGTCAAATATGATGGTTATTGGTGGAAGTGGTTATTATATTTTTCCATCAAAATTTGGGAAAACTTATGGTGGACAATGTGTGTGTATATATATATATATATATATCACATGCTTACTAGGAGATGGGTCACATAAAGATAAATGGTTTGAAAATGAACTAAAACATTCGTATTATAGAGCCTAAAAATTATATAATTAAATGAATCTAATATACCAAAATTTTATCAATGTTAAGGGCTTAAAAATGAATCTAATATACATCACTTCTTGTTAATGTTCTATGAGAAAAATGATTGAATGATTCTTAGTTTAAGAATTTATATAAAGTTAAATAGTGAAAATGTCGTCCCTCAAAAAATTAAGCATATTGCCTTGTTTACCAAGCTTTGGTCCATGATCTTTTAACTCGTATCAATTCAACTCCTTGTGGATCCATTTGTAATGAATTGTGTTAAGAAAGTTCTTGATTCTTAACCAATAACCGATTCATAGCATACTCTTAAGGATTGAGACAACACAATTAACTGATGGATAGGTTTGCGAGTTTGGTAATTGGGTCATTCAAAGAATGCTAGGCAAGGCAACTTAGTAGTTGAGGAAGTGTAGATTCCAAATCTTGACCCATGCATGTAAATCATCAAGGTCTGTAGAGTTGAAGCTAGCAAAATGATTGAATGATTTGTAGTTTAAAAATCTATATAAAGTTAAATTATGAAAATGACCCTCAATTATGAAGTCAAGCTCTACCTCATTTTCCAAACTCTAGTCCTCCATGCTTTTAAGTTGTATCAATTTGACTCTTCATGAACCCATTTGTAAATGAATTATGTTAAGAAAATTCTAAATTCTCACCCAAGAATTGATCCGCTATATACTCTTAAGGCTTGATCTGACATAATGAGTTGATAGATCGGGTTTGTTAAATCATTAATAGGTTCAGTAGGTCCATATTTCATCCATGGAATACTAACCAAGTCACTAAATGGGTCTAGGTTGGTGTAATTAACCCATGCATGTGACTAATCAAGCTATTTATAAGAGATCAAGTTGTTCAAATTTTGTTATCCATGGTCTTAAAGGATTAATATATAACTGTTTTGAGTTTAGATCAATGGTAGATAAAAATTGGACAAATACACAATCATCCTAATAGGAAGAAAGTTAGTCATTGCATCATGACAACATCATTGGATGAAGCTATTGATTGCCTCATTTTTCTTGTATTTTGCACCATCAAATTTGCTATCCATTCACCCAATCACATAAAAAAAGCTTTCTCGTAACTCTCCTCCATTGGTTGGTCGCTAATTGCACGAAAATTGTAAGAATTAAAAGGAAATGTAAACACATTTATGATGTTGAAGATCATTGCTTTCTTCTTGTCTTCCCAAGCATGCAAATGGAGGTCAAAGATGTGTGGAGATAAAGGTTTTTTTGCATTTAAAATCTATGTAAAGTTCGATCCCTTTTTCCTCAAAATTACCAAAGTTGGAGTTTATATTATCTTTAAATTGATCACCTCTATTAATTTTGGTAGAATATTTAATATAGGAGAACATCTTTAAAAATTAAGCAACTTTTAAAGGTTTCTATGCAAATAGTAACAGGTTAGGCATATTTATATGATTCTAAATGATCGTACGTGGATAAGTAACAACCTAATAATAATGTAAGACATTCTATAATATAAGGGTTTAGGAGTGGGGGCAGCACCCACACACGGGCTTAGTAGGTTGGGTTCAATTATTGTCCTCTTCGGCTTCGATTGGGCTCCCTTCCCTCACACCCCTTCGTTTTGTTAGTTTTAAGCACACTATAGTCCTTGTACTTTGATGTGATTATCAATGTAAATACCACCAGTCTGGTTTAGTTGTTATCTCTTATCGTTGCTAATATTTCTAAGGATGTATAGACTGAGAAAGTTCACAATTAATTCTTTTTGGTTGAGGTGTTAAATTTCTACAATTGCCTAACATGCATGCAATAATATTACCTGAGATTATGGGAAAATCACCTAAGATATTCAAGACACAATGACCCACTCATTGAGAAAAGCACGCCATTTGTGCGACCCAAATAGGTTGTTTTAGGAATATGTATGTATATTAATGTGTGCACAAATAGCTTCTCAACATCCAACAAATTAGGATAGGTAGAGGCTCTTCGTTGAAGGAGAATGTGAAAATGGGCAGTAAAACCCTAAACCCTTGGCTTCCATGTGACCTTGAACATAGAATATCGCCCTCGCGAATTGAAACACCTAGATCTTAGAACCATGTTGTACTGAACTTTTCTAGCTTGCAAGTTATATTCAGCAACATCAATGGTTTCTGACAGGGCCATTAAATTTCCAAGCTTGAGAGACAATTTCAGGCTTATCAAAGTTAGAGCTAAATCCATACAGTTGGTCCAAGGTATAGCATCAGATTTAGTAGGGGACACCTGGATTTGGTACAATCTATTAACGATGGTTTCAATGTTTTAATGCTCAGGTTTCTAATATAATTTATTTGGACTCTCTTGCTGGTGTTGGCTTATCCAACTCCAAGAACAAGTCAGACTACATAACTGGAGATCTCAAAATTGCCTCTGATACTCACACTTTCCTTTTGAAGGTACTTTATTAAGAAAGTATGTCATTCAATTTCAAGAATGGCCCCAGATCCTTGATGTTGCATCCAGAATGACAAAATACACCCTTCTACCCCATTAAAATGGTGTGAAGCAGATCAAGAACCATTTGATTTGCCCTCAATGTTAGTGTGAATCGGGTGTAGTATGAATCAAAGAATTGCTATATATACACTAGATTCTAGGCTTAGTAGGTACTACTCGTTACTCTTGCAACCTCTCCCTCTATGATAGATGAATGCTCTCAATATCTCTCACCTTGATGGATTTGTTTGTTATCAAGAAGCCCGGCTTCCTTTTGTTTCCTCACTTCTATCCTTTTATCCTTAGCCAATACGTTTGAAAAAAAATTAAAGAATGCAGTTCTTTTACTATTAGATTTGATGATGAAAACATGTAAAGGACAAATATGTTGTTGTAAGTATGATTCATCTCACAGGAAAGAGAGTCATTTAGATATTTACTAATCTAACTAATCAAACCTTATTTGTATTTTTTTATATTTTTTATAAAAATAAACTAACAAAACAATCACATGGATAAATTCTGGAAAAATATGAAAAAGAAAATATGAATTTTTATTACCATTGAGAGTTCACAAAAATAAAAAAAAATAGAGAAGAATGAGAAGAGTAAGAGAGTAAAGAGAGCTCGGGAAGGTCGGCGGGGTCGTGACAAAGGTGGAGGAAGTCATCAACGATCGTCGGTAAAACATGCACACAGAGGTGGGAAGTCGAGAAACTCTTGGGGAGATGTGCGGAAAGTCGTAGAGAATATGCGGAAGAGTGCGGATACACGGGGGAATCATCGACCAACCTGAAAATAAAAAGAAACCTTGGAGAGAAAATGCAAAGAAGGCAAGGGAGATGTCACGGTGATGGACGTGCAGAGAGATAGAAAGAGAGAGAAAGTGTGTAGAGAGAGAAAGAAAAAGAAAGAGGTAGAGGGAAGGTAGAGTAAATAGAGAAAAGGTAAAAGAAAGGGTGGTGGGAAAAAAAAAGAACACAGAAGAAAGTGGGTTGGGGGGAAGAATGAGGGGTGTGTGAGGAAGGAGAGAAGGAGAAGGATGAAGAGAAGGTGATGATGGTGGTGTAGAGAGAGAGAAAGAAGAAGAGAGACGTGGAAGGAGTAGATGAAGAAGAGGAAGAAGAGGACGGTGGAGGAGAAGGCGTGTAGGAGGAGAAGGAGAGGAAATGGACGGTGAGGAGAAGAAGAAGAAGAAGAAGAAGAAGAAGAAGAAGAAGAAGAGGTCATGGAAGGAGGAGGAGAAGAAGGAAACGTGGAATAAGAAGGAGAAGAGAGAGAAGAGAGAAGAGGAGGAGGAGGAGGAGGAGGAGGAGAGGGTGACTTCCGTGCTGACGTGAATAAATAAGAGAGCGGGAGATGAGATGGCGGTGATGCGTCGAGGGAATTGGAAAGGAGAGCGGGCATTGCATGGAAAGAGAAAGGGACGTGTAAGGGAAAGGCAGCCAATTAGGAAATGTGCACGCACGCATAGAAATAGAAATGGAGCTTACGTGGATTCGAGGGAAATAGAAAGAGAACGGAGAATGGTAAATAGAGTTAGGAGATAGGGGGTAGACGTCGACAGCGAGAGAAATTACGACCGGGTGAAAATTTTATTTATTTATTTCTTTCTTTGTTTTTTTCGCTTCCTTTCTTTTTTTTAACCACTCTTTTACGTTGTATTTCTTAAGCACAATTTAGCACCTACATCCGTTTTGAATTCCTCCTTCACCACCGGCCTCTATATTTTGTGATCTTCCATTAGAGTTTAACATTAAATATTATTATGTGAGAGTATAAAATAATATATAGATAGGTGGATATGTAATTAATATAAAATCAAGTAACATAAACTCAATTTAAACACTTAAAATTAACCCCACATATTGAAATTATATGATAAATTAAGCTCCAATATATCATCTTAATTTTCATATGCATGCATGCAATTGTAATCTAAAATGCATCATGTACAATGCACTAATGCCAAGAGACTAACATAAATATTTAAGCATGTTATCCTTTTAAATTGTGCACTTATCACATGTCTTTTTTTTATGGTAAGTTTCTCTTGACTGAAGCAGTTTCTTAATCCAATTTTCTTGTGAGTACAGTGGTTTGAGCTCTACCCAAAATTTCTTGAAAACCCATTCGTTATTTCTGGAGAGTCTTATGCTGGCATCTATGTTCCAACTCTTGCTTTGGAGGTTGCGAAAGGCAATTAGGTGATTGTCCATTTCTAGATCTACTGAACGTAAAAATGCAAAGAGCTAAAGCCCCTTGTTTAATGTGGCAGGCATAGAAGCTGGTATGTAAAGCCTGTTATAAATTTCAAGGTCAGAACTACTATGTGAATATCCAGAGAAAATTTTGTCAAGTTCTCATTGTAAATGAGTTTAAGAAGAAGAAAAAGATAATGACAATTTTATGTTCGCCATCCTATAGGGTTACATGGTTGGCAATGGTGTCACTGACGAGGTATTTGATGGTGATGCTCTTGTGCCATTTTCTTATGGGATGGGCCTTATTTCAGATAACCTGTTTGAGGTGGGAAACATGGAACTAGCAAGTACTGAAAATTTTTCTATTTCTAATATTTCAAAGCTTTTGATTTGAACAACAAAATCTTATTCTTCTCTTGTTGCAGGAGGTAAATGTTGCATGTCAGGGAAGCTATTGGAACCCTATTCATGCTTCCTGCCGGAACAAGCTAGATGAAGTTAACTATGTAAGTTTCATATTCCAGAGAGAGAAAGTATAGCTGTTTAGCAACTTCGCATGCAAACCATCATATTTCGACTTTTAGTAAATATGCAAAAGAGCTTCTAAGATGGTTTACTGTATTTCTCGTAGTTCCTTCTCCTATACAGCTACTCAGAGACTTGAACATCTACGATATTCTTAAACCCTGCTACCACGATCCTGTAGTCAGAAGCAAGGTGTCTGATGATAAAAGACTTCCCGAAAGTTTCCTCAGATTGGGTGAGACCAGTAGGCTCCTTCCTGTGAGAAGAAGGATGTTTGGCCGTGCCTGGCCTCTCAGGGCTCCTGTGAAAGCAGGCCATGTTCCAACTTGGCCTGAACTTGGTTCTACCATCCCTTGCACAGTGAGTACAAGAGATCCAATCTTCTCTCATTATTCCAACAATATAGCCTAGATATGATGAACGTTGTTAACGTCTGAAATAATGATTCAGATCTCTACATTTTAGTCGATTCTAGCGTGAAAATTCCTAAATGCTTACCTAGTTGTCTTTTAGTTGACTAAAATGTCATGAAAGCTAGGGGAAACACATAGGTACGTGTTAGTGGATGTTATTTCCTTAAGATTCAATTTCTTGTTGATATTTCATAAGCAGCAATCATATAAACTTCTCAACATCTAAAATATATAACCAAGTAAATGTTTCGTGTACATGATAGAGGGTCTCATGTATGATAGATTTCTCGCACCAGGAGAAGTTCAATCATTGAAATTTCATGTCCCTTCGAACCGGTGGGAAGATTATTTTTTTGTGGTTCTTAGGTTCTATTGTTTCAAGATTTGGTTTGTGAAGATCATTAATTTCGTGCTTGATATTGAGCACGTATGAACTTTATTTCATTTGTAGAGTGATGAAGTTGCAACAGCATGGCTAAATGATGAACTTGTGAGAAAGTCTATTCATGCTGAACCAGTATGTTTGTGCTTTCTATTCTTATCTGGTTCTTTAACTCTCAGAGATAAGCAGATGCTTGGTGACTGATTCACATACTATTTCTCTCAGGTGAATTCCACATTTCCATGGGAATTATGCACAAGTAGAATAAGCTTTGATCACGATGCTCGAAGCATGATTCCATATCACAAGAACCTCACCATGAAAGGCTATCGTGCTTTGATCTACAGGTCAGTTTCTCCCCCAATTTTTTTTTTCCTTTTTCTAGTGTTCATTATATGCATATTATTATTGAATCTGAAGAGTAATTCCTTATCTTCAGGAGAAGAAACAAAAGACTCAGAACTATACCTCCATTTCAAGTGTAACAACCAAGGCCTAAATCCGAGTCTAATAAAAAAAAATTGGTCTTGACAATTTATTGAGTACGGGTCTCATAAACCCAAACAATCATAAAAAATACTTAAGTTTAAGTTTTTGAGTGGTAATTTTCAATCCTTATATCCCACCATACTTTGATAAGTTTACGATGTGGGATTGGTTTTAGGGGTTTTACAACCTCTCACACTTGAAATCTTGTCGTCCTCATTAGGGTTCAATCAATCAATGTACTTCCAGTAGTAGCAGCAGCTCTACCTCATGACGCAATCTTTGACTGTCCCAAGGGTAGCTGTTTCCTACTACTAAAGGTAGTTTGTCTCCGATATCATTTGTAACAACCAAGGCCTAAACTCGAGTCTAATCGAAAAAAATTAGCCTTGACAACTTATTGGGTATGAGTCCCATAAATCCAAACAACCACCCAAAATACTTAAGTCGAAATTATCACCTTATATCCCATTACACTTTCTTGAGTTTACGATGTGAGACTATTTTTGAGGTGTTAAACTTAGGTTTAGGCCCTAGTTGTTACATCAAATGTTATGTTTGACCTATTTTCCAAAGATATTGGCTATTATTTTCGTCATTTTGTTTTCTTGTTAATGATATGATTATGGTGAAAAGTACATTTGTTATTTGGATTCTCATAGCATATAGAGTTTCCCACTGTGATCATTTTATGGGTAGGTAAACTAGTTTGTTCCCAGCAAAGATGAGCTATGTTTTATGCACATGTTCATGCGTTTTAGGACCTATGAAGTAATTAATTTAATAAGTATATATGATGAAGTTACGTTTACAGCTGCACAATCCAACATGTCAATTAAGATTCTTTGTTTGTTTTGAAAAAGGAATCAAAGACAGATCCGATACTTGATGCATATTTTTATAGAATATGTTATGATCAAAAGCTTGTTGGAGGACAAAAGGAGAGTAATGATAAAATGTTCTTGTACCAATAAGTTAAGAATCAAATGGAGCCCACTAGCCCCACTTCTAGGTAATGCAAGTGTTGGACAATCTCATGAACTATTGGAAGCAAACCATTAAATCCGATTCGTTATTGTGAAATTATAGCTTTTCTTTCTGCACATTGAGGGACACGAAAGACTTCACGCCGATATATTAATTGATCAGACCATCCATAACAATAATGTATTTCATGTGTAACTTCAAAACTAGCCTCTACTTAATTATTCCTAAAAGGAACTCTTGTTGGATTCTCTCATGATCCATTTCTTCGTGACAGTGGGGATCATGATATGTGTGTTCCATTTATTGGGACCAAGGCATGGACTAGATCAATGGGATACAAAGTAACTGATAAATGGAGGCCATGGATGCTTGGTCAACAAGTTGCTAGGTATATTACCTTAACCATGCACCTCTACCTCTTTTTCTAATCATTCAATGAATCGCAAATGCATACACTTAATCATATATCAAATGTGTGTGCATTTCCAGGCTTTTCTCTCCCCATAATACGGAAGAAAACTTCTCCCAGAGTCTAATGCCTCATGCGCTATGTGTAGGAGTTATTAGGAGGATTGCCAACACTTGTTTTACTCTCTCCTTTAGTTGGGAGGTTTAAGAGAGGGAAGGTCTTTAATGGATAGATGAGAGCTCTCAGGATTGTCTTGGTGTGAGACTAGTCATCATCCACCTTTCAAAAAAAAAAAGAACTAGTCATCATCCTTTTCAAAATAGGAGAGGGTGGGTCCTTTGGCTATGTTTGGGTGATTTCGTTGCAGTGCAAAGGCATGGTCTTTGGTGGTGTTATGAGCGATTTGGCCTTAAAACAATGATGTGGTCTATAGGGAGAGTAGAACTTTCAATGAACGTGCACTCGTGAGTATAGTAGGTGCTAGATGTTGAGTTATTTAATTTATTTCCTGTCATTTATGTTGCCTTAGTTATAATTTTTATTTCCTATGTGATTCTTCATGTAATTTACCCATAACTCTCCTCTATATAAGAGAGTCTGGGTATTTCTTTTAGAATGTGAATCATTCTTCTCATTGAACAGTAGGTTTTAGGAGGGTTTAGAGATTCTATTTACAAGTGTTGCATTAGAAATTCTATAATTTACTGTGACTTTGCAATAAAGCGGATGTTACTGGCATTGATAATTTCTTGGAGATTGGCCCAAAAAAATTATCATTCACAAATTTATTAGGCATTGGTCGAATGGATTCAAGACAATGACCCATAATGCATAAGCCCATTTTATCAAATAATAATGCTCAACACTTATAAATCGTTCAATTTTTAGTGCGGTATCATCTTTATAAATGTGACAATTCCTTTTATGGAGGCGGTGGTTAGTTTGACTTCATTTAAGCTCTTTCAAAGGGGAAGTCTTCTTTTTTCTTATTTGATTTGCTTTTATATTACCTTTATGGCTATTTGCTTCAACTTTTGCAGGTACACAAAAGGATATGAACACAATCTCACATTCCTCACCATAAAGGTATCAATGCTTTCATTACAAGTCACGATGCCATCTCTATGTTAAGGCCTCATTGAGTTAATCTTTGAAAGAAAAAATTCCCACTAAGCATGCTATGTAGTAGTTTACACTTCGAACATACCATGTTTAAGTCTGGTATATATCCTAAAACGAATCTATTTCCAGGGAGCCGGGCATACCGTTCCAGAATACAAGCTAGCTAAATCATTCGCCTTCTATTCACGTTGGATGGCTGGAGTACATCTCTAAAGAAGGAAGAACAACAGTTTACACGGAAGGCAAAGGACTTGGAAACATGAATCTTGGTCCTTTAATGTTCATGCATAACATGCTCTGTCAAAAGTTATTGCTGGGTAAAATATTATTCAATTGCGAGAATTTAGAATAAATGACATGTGGTAGTGTCGCGTGTTAGACATAGGTGATGATAACGTCATCATCAGCCATATCTAGCTTTAATTAGTCATATTCCATTAATAAATGCTCCTACATAACCGTTAAAGGACTATAATTCACTGCACATCCTTTCTAAGAGTTTCACATGAAGCCAGGGTTAAAACTGCAAGTTTACCATCATATCATGAATGTAGAACAACCACAAGTTTTCTTAGGGATTTATTAAAGGTCAAATATGCATTAAAGTCTAACAAGAGGGTCTATGCAGACAAAAATGGGTTTTCACGCATTTCAAGAATTAAATAACATCTGAAACCCTAGAAACAGACCCGCTTAATTCACTGAGGTTATGGTCAGGATAAATTCACCTAAACGCTCTAAAAATCATAGAAAAATATTCTCTAGGGTTTGGCATATTTGATTTGATTATTGGAACCCATTTTGACCTAAAATAGAATCTCAGACAGATAGTTGCCCTAAGTTGGGATTCTACGCAATTTACCCATGAAAACTTTATCAAAACCTAAATATGACTTTACCATCAGATTTCTTGGGTTCAAGTTAGGTTTGTACCAAAATTTGGGTCCAATCAGAGATCACATTGACCTAGTTTACATTTCAGTCCTGTCTAACTCTTTTCTCTCACGCATATGCCCCTAACTTTCAAAATAATTGCAATTAGGTCTCTAACTTTATCATATTTATTTACAAAAAGGTCCTCATGTCATTTTTGGTAGGTTAGACCTTCACCATCAAGTTTCGAGCGAGGATTTCTTACTCGATTCTCAACCAAACTTTACCAAATTTGAACCAAAGATTCCTTGTGAAATTGCCTTTCAGATGAGCCCATGACAGGAATCCTAAATCGCCCCCAAATCCTCATGCGAACCTTTTGAAGGTTCCCATGTCCTACTCAAGCAAAAAATGTGGAGTTACAAGCTTGGTTTCCAAGATTGAAACCCCTCCCCATGACCTATAAATGGACCTACGACACAAACCTCACTACTTTAGCTAGGTTTTGGCTCAACAATCTTCTTCAAACTCCCTCTCCTACCACCTCCCCCTAGCTCCGGCGAGCATCCTCCTCCGTCGTCTTATGACCTCCTAATGACCAAATTGGGAGTGTCTCATTCCTCCCCAACTTCCTCCTCCTCTCGACGGTCAACTTCGAGTCACCCTAGCCCCTTCTTCCTCGCCGTCTCCCTCGTCGGAGAATCCTTCATCCTCGACGCCGGCCTACCACAGCTGACGCCACCCTTCCTCCTTCGTCCATAATTTTAGGTCCCCTCGATCGCTCTTTTCCTCTACTTCCTTCCTTACTCCTTAACTTGCCAATTTTGACCGCCGTTCACACTCTCCCCCATCATCTTCTCCCACTCTAGCGTGAGTTCCAGCGAGCCCATTGTTGATGTTGTCTCGATCATGTTTTAATAGTTAATTACATCGTAGTATAGGTGATCAAGCGTCGTCAACAAATAAAAGTTTTATTACTCGAAAACCTAAGTATCCGAGGTCGAACACAGGGAGCAATTGAAATTTATTACTAATCTCAAGAATGTAATTGAACACTTAATTACACAAAACATAATTCAAATATAAATGCATGAGTTTGAAAAGTAATTATGGCAAAAGGAAGAATTTGGACGATCAGACGTCTTAAAAATGTGTTTCCCTTCTCTTATTTTTCTTCTTCTGATTTTCTTCCTTTCTTCTTCTTTGAGCTTCTTCTTTCTTTTCTGCAGTGCCTTGCTTCTTTCTTCCTATTTTCTTCCTTTCTTCTTCTTTGAGCTTCTTCTTTCTTTTCTGTAGTGCCTTGCTTCTTTCTTCCTATATTCTTCTGCAGTTACTTTCTTTCTACGGGTCTTCTTCTTCTTCCTTGGCTCTGCTTCCTTCCTTGGTTCTGTTTGCCTTCAGTTTCTCTTCTTCTTCTTCAGTTCTGTTTCCCTTGGCGTTTCTTCTTCTTTTCTGTCTTGCCTTTCTTCCTTAGCAGAGCCTCCTTCCTTCTCTCTTCTTCTGCTCGTAGCGGCTAAGTGTTGGCTTCTTCCTTCTTCCTTCCTTCCCTGCACAAACCACAGCAAAGCAAAACCTATCCCTCTACCCACACCCACGCGTCTCTCTCTCTCTGTAAACCACTCATCAGCACGCTCTCCCAGAGCCGGGTAAACAGGTCGGATCTCGCGCCCGGGTCCAGGTGCACTGGTGTGAGGGTGGTGCACGAGGAGTGCTCAGGGCAGTGTCGGGTCGGGTTGCCAGATCCGTGTGGTGAGACCACGGACGAGGCAGTGAGATAGGTAAGGGACCTCACCCTAAGTGCGTTCGGAGGCAACTAGCATATATGACAAAAACATTATAAATCACTCCACCGCTTTGTGAGTTAACGATGTGGGACTAATACCCACTGCCTTCTCTCGCGCGCCCACAACCGACCATGCCTTCAATTCCCGCAACTACAGGCTCTGTGGCATCGCTCGCTGGACAAACTATCTTCGCAAGACCTGCCCAAGCTCGCAGCACCTGGAATCTTATAGCCCTGAGGCCTGGAGCAAGCGTGGAGCTTCTTCAAGTTGCCGTCAATGGCGGCCGGAGCTTGAGATCTGTCTGACACAAAAGTTGCCTCGCGGCCTAATCAGATCACAGGGGGACCTTCGCTGTGTCACGGCGAAGGTGAAACGCTAGGTGGCAGGCCGCGAGACAGCCTAGGCGTGCATGCCTAGGTCGCCCTGTGGCCGGATGGATGATGAGAACCTTGTCATAAACCCTAAACTAGCACCATATAAACCAGATTTGCAAGAAAAAGCTCCTACATAACTATAGAAAGGCTTGACTCAGAGAGATTCTGAGTTTGTGAAGAAAACAAGAACTAAGGGGTAAAAATGCAATTTCACCAACTCAATCTGAAAACAGGGTAACTCAGGGTCCAAACTTAGGTCAAACCAACCTAATAAGAAGAAAAGTGTGATGAATTGATCCAATAAGGGCTACAGCAACTCCAAGGAATTAAATGACATCCTGTAACCTTAAGAACAAACCCACTTCAATTCACGAGGTTCGAGGCAAATAAAAAATCGAATAAATCCTCTAAAATTCATAGAAAAATAATATCTAGGGTTTAGAACCTTCAATTTGGCCTTAGGAACCCATTTTGACCTACATTGAGAACCAGGCCCAATTAATGACTTAATTTGGGTTTTTACATAAATTGACCAGTCAAACAAGGTCTAATCTAGAAATAAAATTCACCATTAGAATCCTTAGTTCATAGTTAGTCATGTATAAAAACTTGAGCCTAAGAAGAGACCTTCTTGACCAACTTTACATTTTGGTCCTCATCCATTACTTTTTGACTCTCAACTTTTGAAACCCTTGCATTCTGGCCCCTAAGTCTTCTTCGTTCTTTGCATTTGGGTCCTCCCTGCAAAACCCTGAGCAGCGCCATGCTCCGCTGACTTTGCGCGAAGCATGGCGCCGCGCAGGGTGAGGGAGACCCTCTGCCAAGACAACCGGGGGTTCCCTGCGACGTCTGCTGTCGCAGGGACACCTCCATGGTCTCTGCGGCTGCCCATACCTCCCGTGCGAACGCACGGAAGGTATGGGTCTCCATCTCCGGCGTCCTCCGGCGAGGGAGGCACGTTGCCTCCCTTCGCCCTCCTCTCTCTGATCTCACCTCTATAAAAGCCACCTCCATCTGCCGCACCGAGGAGCTCGGTTCTGACCGAGAAACACCCCCTCCTTCCTCTCCTCCCACTCCGGCAGAAGCCCTCCAGCTCTGGCGGTTCCTCCTCCTCCTCCTCGTCGCTCTGCCACAATACCCGCAGCAGAGTCGCCTTCGCCCGCTCTTCCCGCATCGCGCCGTACCCAGCGCGCGCTCTCCCGCTCTCTCCTCGCCGCCGCCCTGTCTCTCTGGGCACCTTCTTCTCTGGCGACAGTCGAAACGACTGCCGCCCTGCTCCGTCCCCCTCTCGTCCCTCCAAGTAGGTACAGTTCTTTCCTTTCCTCCCCTCTTTCTTTTCCCTACTTCAATTTGCTCAACCACCCTTCGACCGCGCCTGATCGTCCTCACCTTCTACATCTCCGGCCAACCTCCGGTGACTCGCTCCCATCATTCCACCACCCCACACGACTCGCCGACCGACCCAAAACCTCTGCCTCATCACGCTGAACCATTTCCGCCCCTTCATTTCCTGCCATTCGCCACCTGAAGACCCTCCGAACAAACCCATTCCCCCAGCCACAGTCTAACCTAGGGTAGCCCCTGCACGCCGCCCCACGACCTGCTAGACCCCACACCACCTTCGCTGTGCCACGGCGAAGGTCCCCCGCTTATCTGATTAGGCTGAAGGGCTATATTTCTGTGAACAGGTCGCCCGTCCTTCGCCGCCATTGCTGAACAGGTGGAGCTTCTTCTGCCTGCAGCTGCAGCGTCGCTTCACCCAGGCTTGCGCTCCAGGACGCGCGCCTCGCCCTCACGCGCCTGCCCAGGTCTGCAGCTGGGGTGAAAGCCCCGCGCACAGCCGCGATTGCCTGTAGCTTTCTCAGCTACAAGCGCCAAATTGGGGTGGGACATTTAGTCCCACCTCGGTAGTTCTGAAGGCCGCGCACCCGCATAAATGCAAAAAGTGCTATAGGCTTGTCGCCTCAGCACACGGGGTGAGGTCCCTCTCACCCGCTCACCCGGCCTCGTCCGCGACCACCCCCCGCGGACCTGGCCCGACCTGCTTACCCGACCTGCACTCCTCGCCCACCATCGCACGTCGGTGGGCATGGACCCAGGCGCGACGCGTACCCGATTACCTGGCGGCTCTGGGAGAGCAATCCTACGAGTGAAATTTGAGAGAGAGAGACGCGGGGGAGGGTAGGGTTAGGTTTTTCCCTGACCAAGCTGTGAGTGTGCAGGTTGAAGCAGAAGAAGGGCTGCGAGAAGATGAAAGAAGGAAGGAGGATGCACTGTAGCAGAGGCTACTTAAGTCGTTTGATTGAAAAATCAGACAATGCTCTGAAGAAAAAAAAGAAGGAAAGAAGAGCAGGCACCGCAAACAAGAAAGAAAGAAAGAAGAAGAACAGAAGGAAGAAGACAAAGAGCTGAAGGAGAAAGAAGAGAGAAGCAGAACACGAAGAGAGAAGGAAAGCTTGGAAGCAAAGGAAAAGGAACAGAAGAACTGAAGAGAAACAAGAAGAAGAAAGAAGACTGAGGAAGATGAGAAGAGAAGAGAAGAAAAAGTCAACAAGACAAATCTCTCTCTCTCTCTCTCTTTCATTTTTGTAATAGAAACTTTGTACTTCTAGAATACAGTTTGCTCCCTGAGTTTGACCTCGGGAAAATTCTTATTTCCGAGTAACAAATTGTATTAAACTGGTAACCGCTCCTCTACACTATACTACGACGAAATATTAGAAATATTAGAACTGTAGACGAGAGCAGCAGCCAATGGATGGGTGTGTTCGAGGGACTATTGTGGTGGCATAGCGGGACTGTGGATGGGCGGAGGTTACTCAGTGAGGTGAGGCGGAGGTTTTGTGATGGTCGGCGAGGTGTGTGGGGCTGCAAAGCGATGGGAGCATCTCGCCGGAGGGTGGTCGGAGATGAGGAAGGTGGTGGTGAACAGCGGCGGCCAAGGGACGTTTGATGAAACAAAATGAGGGAGATGAAAGAGGGAATAGAGAAGAATAGTTTTACCCTAACTAAAAGGACGAAGGGGACGAGGAGGCGGCCGGCAGTACCTGCTGTCGTCGGAGAAGAAGACGTCCAGTGGGGGAAGACGGCGGCGATGATGAGGCTAGGGCAGCGCGCGCGGGTGTTGCGCGACGCGGAGGAGGATGAGGAGGACGACTCTGCCACTGGTTTTGTGGCAGAGCGACGAGGAAGAGGAGGGGGGCTCGCCGGAGTTCACTGGATCCCTTGGCTGGAGAAGAAGGAGATGAATTTGAGGTGGAATCCCGGCTAAGTCGAGTTGAGGAGGTTCGGTCGGAGTTAGCGTTTAATTTATATGTACTGGCCGTGCTTCTGGTGCGTGGAGGGCACGTCTTCTGCCACCGACGTCTCGCCGGAGATGGAAGGGTGGTTAGATACCCAAATCTCTCGTGCGTTCGCATGAGAGATTGGGTGCAAATCAGTGGCCATGATCGGGCTCAGATGGAAGGGGATTCCTCAGAGAATCTCCCTTCCAATTCTGGGAGGGGATCTCTGAGGGATCATAGAGTATTCCCTCTCTAATCCTCACCGGAGCAGGATCTCTCCCCAATAATGGCAGAGGGACCTGATTGTAATATTGGCAAGGAAGCTAGGGGGGTCTCTGTGATGGTTTTCAAAAGATAGGGACCAAAATGTGATTGGGTGTACTAACTTGCAAAGTAGGTCAAGATGACCTCCCCTTAGGTCCAAATTTTGGTACAAACCTAATTTGGACCTAAGAAATCCAATGGTGAAGTTGGATTTTAGGTTTGACCACTTTTGATTGGATATTTTGCGTAAAAACCCAAATTAAGTCAATTGATGAGCTAAGACCTTAATCTAAATCAAACTAGGTTCCAAAGGCCAATTTAAATATTTTAAACCCTAGGGGATATTTTTCCATGAATTTTAGAGGGTTTACTTGATTTTTATCCTGACCGAAACCTTGTTGAATTAAGCGGGTTTGTTTTAGGGTTACCAAATGTCATTTAATTCCTGGATTGCACATGAACCCATTTTTGATTAAATCAACCCACTTTTTATCTCATTTACCATTTGACCTATGTTTTGTCTCTGAGAAATCTCGTTTATGTACTGCAATGGTAAAATTACAGTTTTAACCTTTATTTCATGTTTTCTTCTCAGAACACTTATTCCTCCAATTAAGCCATCTTCTAGGTCATGTAGGAGCTTTTACTCTCTTTATTAGGTCAAAATGGGCTAGTTATGGCTCATGATGAGGCTCTCATCACCCGTGCTACCACCACAGAGCACTAAATTACTCCGTTCCACTTCCAAAAGCTCCGTCGTTCCACCACGACCAAAAGCCCTCTCCTATTTATCCTTTTCACCTACCCAAACCACCCACCAAACTCACCCACCTTCATGCTCCTCCGACTCCCACACACTACCATACGCATCTTCACGCTAGAAAACCGCCACCACCATCTTCGTCGTGCTTAGGCAAAGACTCTAAGCCATCTGACTGGGGCTTTCAAGCCCATATTTGTGATCGCAAGTTATCACCGAAGCTCCACCACTGTTGCCATCGCCACCTTTGTTCTTCAAGCTCCAAGCTACAAATGCCCCAGGTGCACCCTCCAGGACATGCGGACTCGCTCCAGGCACACGCATAGGTGGTCAATTGGGCACCACACCAATAACTGCTACTCCAATCGAAGGTGTCTTTACAGCAGCTGCGCGAGGAGCCCTGTGGGATTTAGTCCCACATCGGGCGTGGAAAAGTAGTTGAGAGTGTTTAAGCTATTTTTGTGCATATGGCTATTCTCCTCGAGACCACGGGGGTGAGGTCCCCACTACACCTGCTCACCCGACTCGATTACCTATCCTAAGCACTCATCGGCTACTACCCACGTCGATAGCCCTGAACCTGGGTGCGCGCGATCCAATTACCCGACCATCTGAGAGAGAAAGAAGAGAAGAAAGAAAGAAAGAGAGAGCGCGGGGAAGGGGGGTTTTTGCTCTCTGAAGAATTGTCCCTATGCAACACTTAGCCAAAATTCGAAGGGTGCGTAGCCCTTGTGCGTGAAGAGAGGAGAAGGCTTGAGAAGAAAGAGAGAGGGCATGTGCATGCTGAAGAAGGAAGGCAGAAGAAGAAGAAGAGAGAGAGAGAGAGAGAGAGAGAGAGGCTTTGCATTTGAAGAAAAAGAATGATCTATTAAGTCGAGAACATTGTGGCATTATTTGAATTACTGTTGAATAATTTAAGTACTATAATTTACAATTGAGTTTTGATTAAATAATTGCATATATGCTTAATTAGAGAATTAGTGGTGATCTAAATCACCATTATTTTTTATTCTCCTCTTTTTATTTCATGCAATCTCTAGATACATTGAATAAATAATATGACAGGTTATTATTCATTGAATATCTATTTTTAGTGCTCAATTAACTGTGCTCATTGACTCTAATTAAAGATTAGTGTGTGAATTCCTACTTGTTCCTTGTGTTCGACCTCGAACTTATATTCGAGTTATAAATTGTATTTGTTGTTTGATCGATTAAGCATTTGAACTACGACGACGATAATATAAACCCTCGATAGATCGCTTCAACAATAGGAAGTATACTGAACACAGGGTAATAATTGTAAATGTTACTAGTTGTTAGAACCAACTACCATGAGGTTGTTATGCCTCTATAAATACTGCTAAATGGGTAGGGAGCCCCAGGAATTGATCTCCCATTTTCCAGTGGTCTATTTCTCTTCTTATTTGTTCTTCTTCCCTTAATTCTCGAGTCCCTTGTTCCTCCATTGTTCCTGTAGCACCATTCCCTGTTCTCATGTCGCCTCTGGGCTAGCCAACTTGGCGATCACTATAGCTCAATCTTAAGCTCAATCCAGTGGCTGCAACTATCAATTGGTGTCTGAGTCCTCCTCAGGCTCTTTTTCCTCAAGCATGTCACTTGAGGAGATGCAAGAGATTCAACAAATGTTTGAACAACTATCGGTGCAGAGAGGAGATCGATCAGAAGATCTCTGAGAAGATCAGAAAGATACCTGTGAAGGATGGGGCGGAAGTCCCTCAACCAGGTTTTTCCCAATCTCAATTACTTCCTAAAATCAAGTGGTTGGAATTTCCTAAGTTTTCTGGAGATGGAGAAGTTTCTGAGTGGATTTATAAAGCCCAGCAATATTTTCAGTTTTATTCTATTCCAGAAAATCAGAAAGTTCCCTTAGCATCATTTCATCTTGAGAAGGATGCATTGTAATGGTTTTGGTGGTTTAATACTTCCAAGAAGTCATTATCTTGGGAAGAGCTATTGGCGGGGTTACACGGTAGATTTGGATCTCAATTATATGAGGCTCCACATAGTACACTTAGCAAATTAAAACAAATCAATTCATTGCAGGAGTATCAAAAAGAGTTTGAAAGACTCTCCAATAAAATAAAGGATATTCCAAAAGCATTTACTAGGCACATTCTTGAGTGGTTTGTGCCTTGATCTGTAATGGGAAGTTCGTTCTTTTTGACCTCAAACGGTGCATGAAGCTTTGGAGATTGCTCACTTGCAAGAACATAAACTCCAGGCTAAACTGAAAGGATCATATAAACCTAAATTTAAAGGTCTTCTTCCTACACCAGCAAAAGATACTCAATTATCTCTTAAGTTTTTGGTGCCTATTAGAAAAATATCTGATTCCCAGTATGAAGAGCATCTAAAGAAGGGATTATATTTCAAATGCGAAGGTTGGGTAAAAGGGCATTGTTGTAAGACACTGTCTGTTATTCAGATTGTTCCTGATGATGTGGATCACAATTATTATGTTGAGAAACCACCCTCAAATGATCCTTCTTCGCATGAAAACTCCCACATTATACCTAAAATTTCTTCATAGGCAATAAGTGGTACTCCATCAAATTCAACAATGTGGGTGCATGGGGTATTGGAGTACAAACTTTAGTTCTTATTGATTCTAGAAGTTCTCATAATTTTATAGACCCTTCCTTGGTAAACAAGTTGAATCTGCTCATTGATGATCCTTCCCCTTTTGAAGTGATGGTTGCAAATGGGGCTAACTGTGAAGGTGCTAGACGATGCTTGAAGGTTTGGGTGAAACTCCAAAACTTTTCTTTCTACTTCAATTTCTATATTTTAGATTTGGCCAGTTGTGATGTGATTCTGGGCACCATTGAGCGGAACTTTGAGACACTTACTATGAGATTTCAAGTTGATAGTCGTTATTGCTTCTTGAAGGGAATTCCATCTGAAAAATTGCAAGTTATGACTAAAAAGGCAGCAGCAAAAGCAATTCAAAGTGCTAAAAGTACATATATGATTCAGCTGATTTAGGAGGATACCACTACTCCTTTAGCCAGCCCTTCTGCTCTTGATATGCCAAGATTACTAGATGAGTACATTGACATTTTTGAAGAAAAGTTTGGGTTGCCACCGGAGCGTAGTTGTGACCAAGTCATTCCATTAACTGATGAAAATATAGGTATCTCGGTTCCACCCTACAGACATTCACCACTACAAAAAAAATGTTACTGAACAGACAATCAGTAAGGCCTTAGCCATTGGCTTAATTCAACCTGGTACCAATTCATTTGCTTCACCTATCCTATTAGTTAAAAATCGTGATGGCTCATGGCATATGTGCATAGATTATCGTGCTCTTAATGAAAAAACTATCAAGGATAAATATCCTATACCCTTGATAGATGACTTGCTTGATGAATTAGCTAGGTCACACTTTTTTCTAAGCTGGATCTTCATTCTAGTTAGCACCAAATTCAAGTTAAAGCTGCTGATGTGCATAAAACAACATTTAAGACACATAGTGGGCACTATGAATTTTTGGTTATGCTCTTTGGGCTAACTAATGCCCCAGCTACATTTCAATCCTTAATGAATGATATTTTTCAGCCATTCCTCCGCAAGTTCATCTTAGTCTTCTTTGATGATATATTAGTCTATAGTAAGGACTGTGCTGTTTGGGTTTCGTCGAGTGTTAAGAAAGATATGCATTATAGTATAATCGACAAAATCTTATAATAAACACTTAAATTTATAAACTTAGAATCTAAAGGAGTCTAAGGTCGTTCGTAGGAAACAAATTTGGAACTCACACATTAATCTTCATTTAAAATAGACGAGCACAATCAATTGATCACAATAACAAATATTCAATAAATAAAACTGATCAGATTGATATTCAATGTAATCTTATATCTCAGGAGATCATGGAATCAAAAAGAAAAGAGAATAAAAATAATGGTGATTTGAATCACCACTTATTCTCTTTAATTAAGCATGCATTCAATTACTCAAATTATTCAATAATAATCCTCAATCAGAATTCAATGTTAACTTAGGTACTCAAATAACTCAACAGTACTCAGAATAATCCTCAATCAAACGTCAGGAGTGCAGCATCAGATGCCTTAAGTGTCAACAGAACATAGTGCCTCATAGAAGGCACACAAACACAAGGCTTTCTCTTCTTAGCCTTCTTCTTCTTCTTCTTCTTCTTCAAAGCTTCCCTCTCAAGCCTTTCCTTCCTCAAGCACACAAAGGCAATTTCTCAAAGGGTAAGTGTCAAGAGCCTCTCCTTCTCTTCAGCATAGGGGCACAAGGATAACGCAGCAAAATCCACCCCCATTTCTCTCAGAAATCTCAAACCTGGGCTTTATCGGGTATACAGTCAGGTATTCGAGTCGAGAACAGTGACCAGGCCTGCGGGCGTGTGTCGCAGGTGAGGATTGGATAGGCAGGTAAGCAGGTGAGCGAGTGAGTGCGTGGAGGGACCCGACCCCTCGTGTTCTTGGGTAGACAGCTGAGATCACAAAACAATCTTATACACTGCCGATTGCTGGTAGATCCATGATGTGGCACTAAAAATGCCACCCCTCCTTCACGTAAGTGCATCAGCCGATGCTTCATCCAATTGCTGCTGTTGGTGGCTTTGTGTCTTCAATTGGAGCTACAGTTGGGTACGCGGATGTAGTCCGCATCTCTTGGAAGTGAAATTAGGCCTTGAGCTCATTGGAACACTACAACTTGGTCGGAAACGATAGTGGCGATGGCAGTGGATAGGGAATACCTGAAACAAGAAATAAGGCCTCACAGCCGTGTTAGAATAGTTCAGGAGGGTCGCCAAGTGATGACTAAGGTGGTGGTGGTGTTTGTGTGTCGTAGGAGTGCGTGTGGTGGTCAAGCGACATCGGGAAAGGTGCTCGGATGTGAGTTTGTTTGGTGGAGCATTAGAGTGGGTGAATGATGGAATTAAGTGAGGGATTTTGATCGTGGAGATGAGGCAGAGCATTTGAGATCGTTGGTGGGCTGTTTGGTGGCCTATGGTGGTGTGGAGGCCTTGCCGGAGCTTAGCCAGATGTGGAGAAGACGGAGGGCAAACGGCGGCGTCGGTGATTGAAATAGAGAAAGGAAGATCTAGGAAGATTAAGGAGGAGTAGAAGGAGAGGATAAGACCTAATTTAAAGACAAAAGGAGGAAGTTGGCATCTGCTGTGATTGGCCAACGCCAAGGAAGGAGAAGTCCTTTGGTGGAAGGAGCGGCGATGACGAGGGGATCTGCAAGGCTTCTGCCAATGTCGTGAGAAGCGGAGGAAGGAGGTGAAGACATTCTTGCTACCTATGGTATGTGGCAACGGGTGAAGAAGGAGGTTGGAGAAGAGTCGCCGGAGCTACGGCGGAGGTGGCCGGAGAGGGAAAAATTGTGAAGAAATGTGGCCTGAATAGAGCTAAGGAGCTAGGCTTGAGGATCAGGAGCTTTTATAGAGCTCTAGACCGAGCTCTAAATCAGGAAATAAGCCTAATTTGCTTTCTTAGGAATCAAGAAACACCCACTGATCTCGTGGGTTCGCTAGGTCAATCAGATGCGATTTGGATCCAAGATTGGTTCCAATCAATTCTCCATGGTGTGAACATTAATCCCACCAAATTTGGTGGGAATTGATGAGGATTCGAGTAGGTTTGGGACTGGTCAAAGCCAACTTGGAGGTCGGTTGACCTCCAATGGCGGTAGGGACCTGCTTACAAAGAAGATGACAAACCTAAGAGGCCATTTGCAAGGATTTCGAAAGCTGAGGAGATAATTGAGAGAAAAAGTCTGACAGGACTAAAATGCAAACTAGGCCAAGATGAACTCTGATTGAGTCCAAATTTTGGTACAAATCTAATTTGGATCGAAGATATCTAGTGGTGAAGTTGGATTTCAATTTTGATTACATTTGACTAGCAATTTATCTAGAAACCCAAATTAGGGTAGAACTGTGTTTATGACTCTGTTTAAGGTCAAAATAGGTTCCAAAGGTCAAACCAAGGATACCAAACCTCATAGAATATCTTTTTATGAATTTTAGAAGGTTTAGATGAATTTTATTTTGACCATAACCTCAGTAATTTAAGTGGGTCTGAAATTAGGGCTTTGGGTGCAGTATTGGTTCTCGAAATGTGCGAAACCCCTTTTCTGTCTGTGTGGACCCACTTGTTAGACTTTAATGCTCATTAGACCTCAGATTAACCTCTGGGAAATCCTGTGGTTGCTCTACTTTTATGATATGATGTTAAAACTATAGAATTAACCCTGATTTAATGTATTACTCTCAGAATAGATGTGCAGGGAATTACGACTCTCAGGCGATTATGTAGGAGCGTTTGTTAATTAATCTTGACTAATTAAAGCTAGTTATGGCTCATGATGATGTTATCATCAGACTGGTCTTCACATTTATCTCATTTAAGAACAACGTTTCAGATATTACGTGCTAATAAGCTTTTTGTTAAGAGGTCCAAATGCAGTTTTGGTGTCTAGACAGTGGGATACTTGGGGCACAAAATTTCTGGGAAGGGCTTATTAGTACATATTCCACTGTTTGGGTGGTGGTGGGCTGTATGGTGGTGGTGGATCGGTGGTAATGGGCCAACAGCTCTAGTGGTAGGCTCAGGCTGGGTAGAGGGAAGGTAGTGATGACGATGAATGGCCAGTGTGGGGGTGATGGGATGTGTGGTGATGGTGGTGATAGTGGTGGCAGTGGCTCTGGTGAAGGGAGGTGGTGGCTGTCACTAATGTAGAGGAGGAAGAGAGGAGGGAGGAAGATGCTAACCTCTGTTGGTAATGACGAGAACAATGGCGACAATGAGAAGGGAGCTACGAGAGAGGTTGGTGGCAACGAAGAGAGAGGAAGCTCAGTTTAGGGCTTGCAAGCGGGAGGGGAACTGAAAAGAAGCACATGTGAATAGCACACAAGGAGAGGGAAAAGTGAAATTTAGGGAGTGGCGTGTGTTATTTGCCTAGGTTTTTTCTGTCTTCTTTCAAGTTTAAACAGGGTAGCTTTTTCCTTTAAAATTTTAATGGATACTCTCATGTGTGTGTGTATGTGTATCGGGTTGAATCGGGTTGTAGGTTGGGTTGGGTTTATTAGACCTTAAACCCAACCCAACCCATTTTTTATTAGGTTGGTAAAATCTCAACCCAACCCAACCCAATCTAAGTCACAACCCAATCCAACCCAATCCAATCAGGTTGGGTTCAGGTTGAACTTGACCCGTGTACACCCCTAGTGAATATAATTCTAGATTGGCTAATTCCCAAAAATGCTACAGAGCTACAAGGATTTCTTGGTCTTGTGGGATATCATAGGAAGTTTGTCAAAAACTTTGGAAAAATTACTCTCCCACTAACTTCCTTACTCAAGAAAGATAATTTATAGTGGAACAATGCTACTGCTGCTGCTTTCCAACAATTGAAGTCTGTTATCACTTTTAGCCTTACTCTTGCCTTGCCAAATTTTTCAAAAACTTTTGTTATTGAATGTGATGCTAGTGGTGATGGAATTGGCACAGTACTTCTACAAGGTGGACGATCTATTGCATTCATTAGCAAAGGTTTTTCCACTACCCAGAGAATCGAGTGGCATCCATATCTTTTGGGAAGGAAATTTCATATAAGAACTGACCATCAGAGTTTATGTTATTTGCTACAGCAGAAAGCGAAAACTCCTCTATGGCATAAATTTCTAACTAAACTGAAATGATCCTTTCTAAGGGTCGTTCAGAAATTTTTCGGAATTGTAGGGGAGTTACTACAATTTTAAACCCCCTGGGTTTTTAATTTGTGGGCTCTACAGGGAAAAAGGAGGCTTTGCAAGGTCAACCTTGCAATTTTCCCCCACCCACGCACACACACACACCCAAAACCCTAAACCCTTCTCTCTATAAACCCCATACCCACATCTCCAATGCCACCACCTTCAACCCCCGTGTAGCCAACACCATTTCCCATTCTCCACTCTCGCCACCTTCACTCCTCCACCCACCTTGCAGCCGGCCATCCCCTTTTCCCCCATCCCCTTGCCATTGTGCGTGGGGGAGAAGGAAAGGAGAGGAACGAGAGGAGCACGGAGTAGAGAGGAGAGTAAGCGAAGGAGAGGAGGTGAGCAGGAGGTGCGTGGAGGAGGAGGAGAAGAGGGGACCCGGAGGCGCGCATGAAGGGAGGGGAGGAGCGTGCGAGGGGAGGAGCTAAAGGAGCTCGAGAGGGAGGAGAGACTACCCGGGAGGGAGAGCTGCGCAAAGGGGGCAACGATGCTGCGGTCGTAGCAGTTGGAGTTCGCGAGGAGGAGCTTCGCAAAGCATCCTGCGAAGTCATTTTCCGCATTATCAGATGTCTACAACCTCTGTCAGACATCTGGAGGGGTTGTCGAACGTTCAGAGAGAGCTCTGGATGTCCGATAGCATGTAGAGTGCCAAGGTATGTCCTTTGCACGAACCCTGCTCGACATGCATGCGTATACGATTGTGTTGAGCTATCGTTATTTAAGCTGCGCGTGTATGCACAGGTATGAAGGAGTTGGAAAGGCGCGTGGCATGACCTTCGAGGAACTTAAGGACATCTGGAGGTCATGTCAGATGTCTGACTACTCTTCCAGACGGCTGTGAGAGGTGTTAGAGTCTAGAAGCTCCCTTAGATAGTTACGAAGGGGTTCAAACGTCTGAAAAAGACGTAGGAAAGAAAGGTGAGCTTCTGTAATCGTTTAAGACATCTAGGACTCACCCCAAACATCTGATTTTGATCAGAGTGCGTGTTTTTGGCCAGTTCAAAGCCCAAATGGAGTTGGTTTTACGCAAACAAAGTATCATTGGTTTCCTTTCAAAATTCTCTACATGTTAATGTCACACCTATGCTATTTTGAACTCATTTGACATGTTGGTCAATGATATAGGTCTTCAGTCCGTAGTGTACATGGGACCCACGAAGATGTCGAGATCAATCGTACGAGCCTCCATTCCACCCGTATACCCGGGAAGAGTGATCCTCTCTAATACTGTGATTTAAATGATTAAAGTGCATGCTATATTAGAATGATCTGATTAAACCCTAAAATATGAAATGAACCTTAGGGCTGAGAAGGATAAATGTACATTATTTGAACCATGTTGTTATACTCTGAAATGCATGTTAAAGTCTTTACTGCTAGGAAATGAATAGTTAAGTGATGTGGTGATTGCTTAATTTATTAAATCACGAGCTACATGTTATACGATTAAGAACCATAATGTGAATAGTGATATATGCCGCATATGAAATGAGATGAGTACCATGCATAAACCCTACGGGGAACTAGGAAAAGAACTCAAGTATACTGAAACAAATATCGGATGTATGATGGAACATGTTGCCTACGGGTTGGTTGGTTGTATGGACTTGGGTATGAAATGTAAGCTGGTCCTCGTGTACGCAATACCAAGGAGAGCTACTGTCATTTTAGTGTAGGGGGGAGCTAGCCACCCCTTGTGTTAGGACCAGAGGTTAGGATTGGCCACCCTACACCAACTCTTGTTAGGCCCACTGGGCAAACCAGGATAGTCGGATGAAGGTACATAGACTATTGAGGGATGTGGCCCCTGTTCTATTTTGTGTTGTACGTTTGGGCATACCCGTTAGTGGAAACGACTGACTGCGTGCTAATGCGGGGTAGCTACCCATGCGCTTATCACGTGTGCCGTAGTCATCGCTACGTCACGGCCATGACCCCAGGGTGGTAGACCGGGTGTAGGACTACCACGGGATACTCTCCCAGCCAAGAGAGTGTCACGTGTACATCCTGCATAGCAGGAAAACTGCATCAAGATCATTCCCTTAGGGAACAAGTGGATTAAGAAATGTTGTGGACCTTTACTAGAAACTGAATCAGAAACACATAGATGATTTAAACGAAAACATATATTAATACATAACTGGAAATTGTATGATTTGTTAGCTACTTGTTCCTTTATGTTTAACTTCATGTAAATGACATATACACCACTCTACTCAGCGTTAGCTGACCACAGATATATATATACAACCATGTTCAAGTTAGGGAGTTGAGCAGGCAGCATCACCGGCTGTAAAGGAAGCTAGGCCCAGTCGAGTCCAGCCTAGTTCTCTCTTTTTCCGTTGTAGAGGCTTTTGTTAGTAGTGAGTACCTTTAGGATATAATACATGTTTCTGTTATATTTCTCTCTACTCTAGTTGTGATGACTATATCTGTAATAGTACTCTTACGCTTGTGGCATGTGATAATTTTAGGATTTTTTGTTCTGTTTTCCATTACCACCTATTATCTATTTTCTGCTTAATTACATTGCATGTGTGGTTTTGAAATGATTTTGTGCATTTGGTTATTTCTTGTTGGACAACTGGGTTTTGGGATTTAGTCGAGGCGAGCCATTCTCGGGTTCCATAGGGAGCTGGGATTGAGTCATAACATAAACTATTGCGCATGGATTTTGAAGTTCATTATAAAGCAGGCATTCATAACCAAGTTGCTAATGCCTTGTCTCAACACCCTTCTCACAACTCTGCAATGGCCATTTCCCATGTTATACCATCTTGGGTTGCTAAAGTAAAAGAATTATACTTGACGAGACCCAATTTATTGCATATATTAAAGGTATGGAATACCGATGAACTTCCCACTGATCTCTATCATTTGTGTGATGGGATCTTATTTTATAAGGGTCGCATCCTACTAACAGGGAAAGTTAATTTCATTATTAAGGTACTCCAGCATCACCATGATGCTCCTGAAGGAGGACATTCAGGTTACCACAGAGCCTTGCATTGCATTAAATGTAATTTTTTCTGGAAAAATATGAATTGTGATGTCAAGAAGTATATTGAGACATGTGTCGTATGTCAGCAATGTAAATATAATACAGGATCATCTTATGGTTTACTACAACCCCTACAAATATCATCCAAAGCGTGGTATGACATTGCTATAGATTTTATTGAAGGATTACTCTTGTCACAAGGCAAATCGACCATTTTAGTCGTTGTTGACAGATTTACTAAATATGCACATTTTCTTGCCTTGCATCATCCATTTACTGCTTTAGATGTTGCAACTAAATTTCTCATAGATATTGTTAAGCTCCATGGTTTCCCACTTCCATAGTTTCTTATCGAGATTCAATTTTCTTGAGTACTTTCTGGAAGGATCTGTTTACTTCTGGAGGCACCAAATTGCATGTCTACTGCTTATCACCCTTAGGGATGCAAATGAGTCAGGTTCGGATCGGGTTTAGCTAAACCCATACTCATATTCATTTACAAAATCCATACCCATACCCTACCCATTTACCTATCGGGTACAAAAATTCAAACCCATACCCATCTACCCATTGGATACCCATTTACCCATCGGGTGCCCATTTATAAATTGATCTTACTATCAAATCGTATCAAATTAGAGTCAAAAAAGAGGAAAAATCTATAACACAATTCATTAATTATTTATATTTAGCAAGCTCTTAACATAGGAACTCGGGTTATTCTAATTTTATTAATTTCCACTAAAATTATTACAAAAAGAGCCTTTCAAGGGGAATACATCAAAAATAAAAATACAAAAAATATAAAGAAAGACTAAATACAAGTATCTTTCAAACAAAAAAATCCTCATCTCCAAAATAAATGTTTAATGGAAGCTTCAGAAGCATTCTCAACCTTCAAAATCATGAAGGGAATCATGAAGAAGATTAAGGTTGAGGGAATGAGGGACTTAAGGTGGGACTGATATATATCTCGGGTAAATGAGGATTTTATTCAAGTATTCGGGTAAGGTAATCGGGTATAAATTCATATCCATACCCATATCCAAACCCAAACGAGTTTTTCAGATAAAACCCATTCCCGAATCTAATCGAGTTCAGGTCAAATTTTCCCCATTCTTTTCGGATCAGGTCAGGTCAGGTTTCCTAAAACTTACATCCCTAATCACCCTCAATCTGATGGTCAATCAGAAGTTCTAAACTGATGCCTTGAAACTTATCTCCGTTGCTTCTCTCATCAACAACAAGCCTCTTGGTATAAATGGTTGCCACTAGTAGAATTATGGTATAACATCAACTTCCATTCATCATTGAAGATGACACCATTTCAAGCATTATATGGCCGACCACCACTGTTATTGTAACGAACGCGTGCCCCAGACGTCTTTTAAGACGTTTGGGAGGTGGCCCAGACGTCGGACCAGACGTCAGGGATCACATCCAGACGTCGGACAAGACGTCTGGGATCGTTTCTAGACGTCTGGAGAACAGTTATTTTCGCACGGGAGATTCGTCTGCGCGCCTGTGCGCGCAGACCCGCGATTCCCCTCTCTCTCTCTCTCTCTTTTTCCCTCCCTCTCTACGGCTGCAGACCTACCGCACTCTCTCTCCCTCCTCCTCGCGCGGCCTTAAAAGGGCCACGTCTCCCCTCCCGTCTCCACCGTCTCCTCCTTCTTCTCCTTCAACCAGTGAGCGTGAGCGCGAGTGCGAGGGCGGCAGCTGCGGCCGCAGTGAGCGCAGAGGAGGTGCGGCGTGCGAGAGCGGAGCTCTGCCGTGAGGGCGAGCTCGCCGGAGCGGCTTGGCCGGCCGGCGGAGGGCGTAGGGGGCACGGAGCGACGCGGAGAGAGACCTGCTGCGGTCTGAGCAGCAGATGCGCGAGGTGCGACGCGGGCGACGTCGCGAGCGGAGGCCGAGCAGCGCCCTGATTCTGGAAAAATTTCCAGAATCAGACGTCTGGATTGATAGGCAGACGGCGAGTAAGACGTCTAGTAGCTCCTACAGACGTCTGAAAGGTGAGTATTCCGCTTTCTTCTTCCTTCCTGTCGACTGACCGTACTAAGGGAGGGAGTTGGCTGTGCGCAGGCTCGCTGATTCGCCATCCTTTACGAATCAGACGTCTGGAAGTTGTACCAGACGGCGGGAGTGACCTCCAGACGTCCTAGGTGACCATCGGACGTCTGGGAGATAGGAGAGACGTCCCCGCAGACTTCTGGACGTCTGGGAAACCACGCTGAACAGGTAATTCTCCGATCCACTTTTTAAGACGTCTGGACGAAGTTCCAGACGTCTGATCTTGCACAGTATCGTCTTTTTCGACCCGTTTAGGACCCGTTCGGGCTCCGTTTTCCGCGATTCGAGTTGCGTTCTTTTCAGAATTAATTCCTCTACCCGTCTACAGTAGCTATACACTGTTTTGAGACACTCCTTGTGTTTGATCCTTGTGATAGGACCTCGTTCAGTTGCAGTCTTGGGAGTCGCGGAGGCACGCGGGATTCCCGATTACGCCCCCATTACTCCCGTTGTACCTGGTAGAGTGGCATAAGTTTATTTTTAAAATCTGTTAAGTTATGGAACCATAACTAGAATCTAGGACATTGCATGAACCCTAGGAATGAGAAATGTATGGAATGATAGCTCCTAGGTGATGCATGAATCCTAGGGCTGGAAACCTACTTGTATGCTAGATCCTAGGATGTGGCATGAATCCTAGGATGGAAAAACTAGTGGAATGTATAATACTGCAGTCTTGGAAAAATGGAAAGGAATATAAAGCTGCCTGTAAATTGAATTAACAGCTGCCTGTTATGAATAAAGAAACATGATTGAGATCATGGATTGTGAGAACGTGAAACTGGAAAGTGAAACATATGATGTTCTGAGATAAAGAGCTGGAACCCTACGGGGAATTAGGAGTGGAACTCCTGGAAAGAAAAAGGAATGGAACTGAGATGTAGTTTGTACTGTCTCTTGGGTACGCAGTACCAAGGGAAGTACCTGTACCTGTTTAGTGCAGAGTGGGGCCAGCCGCCCCAGGGACCCAGGGTTAGGATTGGCCGCTCTGTACCGACTTGTTGGCCCTCGTGTACGTAGTACCGAGGAGAGCTACTAGTGTTAGGAGAGTACTAGCTACCCCACGGGCCCCGGGGTTCTGCTAGCCTCCTTCACCGACTTGTTAGGCCCACTAGGGCAAACCAGGGTAGTCAGGCGAGGGTGCGCGGACTGTGGAGGGGCAAGGCCCCAGTTTGGTTTCTGTGGAGGGGTTGGACCCCTGTTACTGAGAGGGCTCTGCCCTGGTTCCGTGGTGTGCTTTGGGCGCACCCGTTAATGGAAACGACTGACCGTGTGCCAGTGCGGGCTAGCTACCTGTGCGTTTATCGTGCGTGCCGTAGTCACCGTTACGTCTGTCAGTGACCTTGGAGTGGTTGACTGAGGGTAGGATCACCACGAGGGACTCTCCCGGCCAGGAGAGCACCATGTGCTACTTCTACTTTTGGAAAAGACTGCAATCAAGATCGTTCCCACGAGGACATTCGAGATCAAGTAAAGGATCTGAGAAATAAATGAAATAGTGAGAAAATTGAAAGATGTGAATAAAGGAAGTAACAGAAATTAACAGCTACTGTACACTCTACTGTTGTCTTTAGTTAGTTTGCCACTCTACTCAGCATTTTGCTGACGTGTTACACTCGTTACCTTTTTTAGGACCAGGTGTTGAGCAGCCAGGGTCAGCGGCTGCAGAGGACGCTGGGCCGAGTAGGGTCCAGTAGAGTTTACCATAGTCTTTTGTACCTCTTTTGTTTCTGTTATAGTGAGTAGTTCTTGTTTCCGCTGTACTTTCTTTACCTGCAGTTCTTGCTATATGATAAATGTTGTTCTACTGTTGTGGTGGTATCTACTGTAGTAGTTTCTTTCCTTACTACTGTACTTCCTTACTGTTAGTTATATTCATGCTGAATGTGGTTTATTTTACTGCTCTTTTGGTTACTTCCTCGTTGGACGACTAGGTCTTGGGATTAGTCGAGTCGGTCCGGTTCTCGTGTCTCGTAAGGACTCGGGAACCAGGTCGCAACAAGATGGTATCAGAGCAAGGTCGTCCCGAGAAGTGAATCAACTGACTGGAAGACAACCAATTCACATGTTTATAGCTAGAGTAGCCACCACAACATATCTCTTGACATGAGCTCTTAGAAGTTTCGTTAGGTACCGTCTGTTTTGACATTTTTCATTTTGTTTCGCGTCTCCATTGTAGGAGATGCCTCGTCGTGGAGCTAGGAGGGTGGGCCGCGACCGAGGTCAGGGCCCGAGGGATAGATGTGTCGGGCTTGGAGTACTTACTACCCCTCCTCTTCTCCTGAGCATACCGTGTCCGGACCTCGTCCAACTGATTCGAGAGGTGGTTCGAGAAGAATTTCAGCTTCCACCCACGTCGCCACCCCCTCCCCCTTCCGAACGTACGACAGGGGAGTTAGTGGTGGAACGAGATTTCCGCCGCCACACTAGGCGTGTTAGGAGAACTCAACGGAGACACGTGGCGTCCGCAGGAGAGCCGTCACGTTGTGCAAGGCCATCAGTGGCCTTTGGGGGCCCTCGACAGAGGCCAGTCGCCAGCACCGGACCCCCGCCTAGTCGATAGCAGGGACTCACTGAGGGCGGGAGTCGGGTTCCCCTCTGCTACCAGTGTGGCCAGCCGGGCCACGTCAGGAGGGACTGCCCATCTAGGGCAGGAGGTCAGCAGATACTCCCCGCGCAGAGCACTGGAGGGCACGTAGGAGGTCGCGGTTTCCAGGCGCGAGGAGGAGGACAGCAGTCGCGAGGAGGGTACCGGCCAGCACCTACCCGTCCGACGCAGAGTGTGGCTGCTTCGTCCGCACCTAGAGCTGAGGGGCGTATCAACGCCCTAACACACAGGGACGCCAGAGCTTCGGGATCAGTGGTAGCAGGTATGGTTTCAGTTTCCGGCAGACTCGTTTACACGCTTTTCGATTCCGGCACTACGCACTCGTTTATCGCAGCCAGTTTCGCAGTTAGTTTGGACCAGGATTATACACTGTTAGAGAATCCGTTCGTAATCAGAGGTCCGAGTGGTCAGCTGTTTGTAGCTGAGGTGGTGTACATGGATTGCGAGGTCAGCGTTGGAGGACATAGCCTGCCAGCTGACCTGATTATGATACAGATGAAGGACTTTGGAGTGATTTTGGGGATGGATTGGCTGTCCGCTTACCACGCCTTGGTGGACTGTTTTGAGAGGAAGATCGTCTTCTCCATTCCGGAGTTGCCTTCTTTCGAGTTTCACGGACAGCCAGTGGACGGAGGTTTCAGGTGCATCTCAGCACTTCGGGCGGCGAGACTTTTGAGCCAGGGGTGTGAGGGCTTCCTAACTTGTGTGGTGGCAGAGCCCAGCCCTGTGGCAGACTTCCAGAGCATCCCGGTGGTCAGAGAGTACCCCGACGTGTTTCCAGACGAGTTACCAGGACTACCGCCCGAGCGTGAAATCGAGTTTGAGATATCACTAGTACCAGGGACCAGCCCCATCTCCACCGCGCCATACAGGATGGCACCGCTTGAGCTATGAGAGCTCAAGTCCCAGTTGCAGGACCTTTTGGAGAAAGGTTTCGTGAGGCCCAGTGCGTCTCCCTGGGGAGCCCCGGTACTGTTTGTGAAGAAGAAGGATGGGACCCTACGCCTTTGTGTGGACTACCGACAGCTGAATAGGGTCACCATCAAGAACAGATATCCGCTGCCGAGGATCGACGATTTGTTTGACCAGTTGCGGGGTGCCACGGTGTTTTCCAAGATAGACTTGAGGTCTGGATACCACCAGTTGAGGATCAGGGAGACCGACGTCTCCAAGACAGCTTTCCGCACCCGGTACAGACACTACAAGTTTTTGGTCATGCCGTTTGGGCTGACCAATGCCCCCGCTGCTTTCATGGACCTGATGAACCGGGTGTTTAGACCGTACTTGGATCAGTTCGTGGTGGTTTTCATAGATGATGTGCTCATCTATTCTAGAGATCGGACGCAGCACGGGCAGCACTTGCGAATGGTTTTGGACACTCTGAGGCGACGCAGGCTGTACGCCAAATACAGCAAGTACGAGTTCTGGTTGAGGGAGGTGACCTTCTTGGGTCATGTGATCTCTGGAGACGGCCTGGTGGTGGACCCCGCCAAGGTCGAGGCAGTGCTCAGGTGGGTGAGACCGCGTTCAGTCACTGAGATTCGCAGTTTCCTGGGACTGGCAGGTTACTACAGACGGTTCATCAGAGGATTTTCGCAGATTGCGCGTCTTATGACACAGTTGACCGGGAAGGACGTGCCTTTCGCTTGGACAGACGCCTGTGAGGCATGTTTTCTGGAGCTGAAGGAGAGGTTGACCTCGGCTCCCGTGCTCACCATCCCTGACAGTAGTGGCGAGTTCGTTGTGTACACGGACGCTTCCTTGCAGGGGTTAGGAGGTGTGCTCATGCAGAGGGGTCACGTTGTCGCTTACGCTTCGCGGCAACTGAAGCTCCATGAGCATACCTACCCTACCCACGACCTAGAGTTGGCAGCTGTTGTCTTCGCGCTGAAGACTTGGAGGCACTACTTGTACGGTGAGATCTTCGAGATTTTTACAGATCACAAGAGCCTCAAATATCTTTTTGACCAGAAGGAGCTCAACATGAGACAGAGACGTTGGTTGGAGCTCCTGAAGGATTACGACTGCAGCACCTCCTACCACCCGGGAAAGGCCAATGTGGTGGCTGACGCCTTGAGCCGTAAGGCGCCCGCACGCTTGGCCAGTCTACAGTTACCGAGTTGGAGCCTTTTGGAGGAGGTGGGCAGTTGGTGACCTCTAGAGTTACGAGGGTACTGTGGGGCAGTGGCGGTGACGCAGCAGACCAGGCCAGAGCTGATAGACCGCATCATCACAGGGCAGATGGCCGATCCGTACTTGCAGTCTTTGCGCGACAGAGTACTGTCAGGAGACCCTGGGGACTTCTCTTTCACAGACCAGGTGCTACGCTTGAGGGGACGGTTGTGCGTTCCCAGGGACGAGGAGCTGTTGAGAGAGCTCCTGACTGAGGCGCACGGTTCCAGACTCACCATACATCCCGGAAACACGAAGATGTACCACGACTTGAGACGCGAGTTTTGGTGGAGAGGGATGAAGCGGGATGTGGGTGAGTTCGTGCAACAGCGCTTAGTGTGCCAGCAGGTGAAACCCGAGCATCAGAGGCCTACAGGGCCGCTTCAGCCACTTCCAGTGCCAGAGTGGAAGTGGGAGAGCATCACCATGGACTTGATGGTGGGCTTACCTATTACCCAGCGAAGACACGACGCAGTCTAGGTAATAGTGGATAGATTGACGAAGACGGCGCGTTTCTTGCCGATCCGAGTCACTTTGGGACCAGCACAGTTGGCAGAGAGGTATATCCGTGATGTGGTACGACTACACGGAGTTCCGTGGGAGATCGTATCCGACCGGGATAACCGCTTTACGTCCCAGTTTTGGGCTGAGTTTCAGAAGGCTTTCGGGACGAGGTTGAGGTTTAGCATGGCTTACCACCACCAGACGGACGGACAGTCTGAGCGCACGATACAGACACTTGAGGACCTTTTGCGTGCCTGTGTACTGGACTGGAGGGGCTCTTGGGAGGAGCACCTGCCCCTAGCGGAGTTTGCATACAACAACAGTTATCACTCGAGCATCGGCATGGCTCCCTACGAGGCTCTGTACGGACGGAAGTGTACGGCACCCTTGAGTTGGATTGAGGTGGGGACCAAGTGGGAGGTTGGCCCCAGGTTGATCCGGCAGAGTCAGGAGGTAGTTGAGCAGATCCACCGACGACTCCGCACTGTCAGGAGCAGACAGAAGAGCTACGCGGATCGGAGACGCAGAGAGGTGCAGTTTTAGGTTGGGGACCACGTCTTCCTTCGTGTTTCACCCATGAAGGGCCTACAGCGGTTTGGGGTGAGAGGGAAGCTCGCGCCAAGGTTCGTAGGGCCCTTTGAGGTCCTGGAGCGGGTTGGACCCGTTGCTTACAGACTTACCCTTCCCCCGCAGCTTTCTGGTGTGCACGACGTGTTCCACGTGTCCAAACTCAGGAAGTACGTAGCCGATTCCAGTCACGTACTGAGTCACGAGAGCGTCGAGGTGAGCGACGACCTGACCTACCCCAAGCGGCCAGTGCAGATCCTAGACCGAGCCGTCCGCAGTTTGAGAAGAAAGCAAGTACCCCTGGTAAAGGTTTTGTGGAGAAGCCAGAGGTACGAGGAGGCTACCTGGGAGCCTGAGGCGGCAATGCGGGAGCGGTACCCGGAGCTTTTCGCGGGTACGTCTTCCGGACCGGCTTCGGTCCTCTTTGAGTTTGTTATGGTTATTTGGACGTCTTTTCCCGCACCCTAGTTGGCGCAAGTTTCGGGGACGAAACTTCCTTTGAGTTTGTTATATTGTAACGAACGCGTGCCCCAGTCATCTTTTAAGACGTTTGGGAGGTGGCTCAGACGTCGGATCAGACGTCTGGGATCACATCCAGACGTCTGACAAGACGTCTGGGATCGTTTCCAGACGTCTGGAGAACAGTTATTTTCGCACGGGAGATTCGTTTGCGCGCCTGTGCGCGCAGACCCGCGATTCCCCTCTCTCTCTCTTTCCCTCTCTCTCTGCGGCTGCAGACCTGCCGCGCTCTCTCTCCCTCCTCCTCGCGCGGCCTTAAAAGGGCCACGCCTCCCCTCCCGTCTCCACCGTCTCCTCCTTCTTCTCCTTCAGCCAGTGAGCGTGAGCGCGAGTGCGAGGGCGGCAGCTGCGGCCGCAGTGAGCGCGGAGGAGGTGCGGCGTGCGAGAGTGGAGCTCTGCCGTGAGGGCGAGCTCGCCGGAGCGGCTTGACTGGCCGGCGGAGGGCGCAGCGGGCACAGAGCGACGCGGAGAGGGACCTGCTGCGGTCTGAGCAGCAGACGCGCGAGGTGCGACGCGGGCGGCGTCGCGAGCGGAGGCCGAGCAGCGCCCTGATTCTGGAAAAATTTCCAGAATCAGACGTCTGGATTGATAGGCAGACGGCGAGTAAGACGTCTAGTAGCTCCTACAGACGTCTGAAAGGTGAGTATTCCGCTTTCTTCTTCCTTCCTGTCGACTGACCGTACTAAGGGAGGGAGTTGGCTGTGCGCAGGCTCGCTGATTCGCCATCCTTTGCGAATCAGACGTCTGGAAGTTGTACCAGACGGCGGGAGTGACCTCCAGACATCCTAGGTGACCATCGGACGTCTGGGAGATAGGAGAGACGTCCCCGCAGACTTCTGGACGTCTGGGAAACCACGCTGAACAGGTAATTCTCCGATCCACTTTTTAAGACGTCTGGAAGAAGTTCCAGACGTCTAATCTTGCACAGTATCGTCTTTTTCGACCCGTTTAGGGCCCGTTCGGGCTCCGTTTTCCGCGATTCGAGTTGCGTTCTTTTCAGAATTAATTCCTCTACCCGTCTACAGTAGCTATACACTGTTTTGAGACACTCCTTGTGTTTGATCCTTGTGATAGGACCTCGTTCAGTTGCAGTCTTGGGAGTCGCGGAGGCACGCGGGATTCCCGATTACGCCCCCATTACTCCCGTTGTACCTGGTAGATTGGCATAAGTTTATTTTTAAAATCTGTTAAGGTATGGAACCATAACTAGAATCTAGGACATTGCATGAACCCTAGGAATGAGAAATGTATGGAATGATAGCTCCTAGGTGATGCATGAATCCTAGGGCTGGAAAACTACTTGTATGCTAGATCCTAGGATGTGGCATGAATCCTAGGATGGAAAAACTAGTGGAATGTATAATACTGCAGTCTTGGAAAAATGGAAAGGAATATAAAGCTGCCTGTAAATTGAATTAACAGCTGCCTGTTATGAATAAAGAAACATGATTGAGATCATGGATTGTGAGAACGTGAAACTGGAAAGTGAAACATATGATGTTCTGAGATAAAGAGCTGGAACCCTACGGGGAATTAGGAGTGGAACTCCTGGAAAGAAAAAGGAATGGAACTGAGATGTAGTTTGTACTGTCTCTTGGGTACGCAGTACCAAGGGAAGTACCTGTACCTGTTTAGTGCAGAGTGGGGCCAGCCGCCCCAGGGACCCGGGGTTAGGATTGGCCGCTCTGTACCGACTTGTTGGCCCTCGTGTACGTAGTACCGAGGAGAGCTACTAGTGTTAGGAGAGTACTAGCTACCCCACGGGCCCCGGGGTTCTGCTAGCCTCCTTCACCGACTTGTTAGGCCCACTAGGGCAAACCAGGGTAGTCAGGCGAGGGTGGGCGGACTGTGGAGGGGCAAGGCCCCGATTTGGTTACTGTGGAGGGGTTGGACCCCTGTTACTGAGAGGGCTCTGCCCTGGTTCCGTGCTGTGCTTTGGGCGCACCCGTTAACGGAAACGACTGACCGCGTGCCAGTGCGGGCTAGCTACCTGTGCGTTTATCGCGCGTACCGTAGTCACCGTTACGTCTGTCAGTGACCTTGGGGTGGTTGACTGATGGTAGGATCACCACGGGGGACTCTCCCGGCCAGGAGAGCACCACGTGCTACTTCTACTTTTGGAAAAGACTGCAATCAAGATCGTTCCCACGAGGACATTCGAGATCAAGTAAAGGATCTGAGAAATAAATGAAATAGTGAGAAAATTGAAAGATGTGAATAAAGGAAGTAACAGAAATTAACAGTTACTGTACACTCTACTGTTGTCTTTAGTTAGTTTGCCACTCTACTCATCGTTTTGTTGACGTGTTACACTCGTTACCTTTTTCAGGACTAAGTGTTGAGCAGCCAGGGTCAGCGGCTGCAGAGGACGCTGGGCCGAGTAGGGTCCAGTAGAGTTTACCACAGTCTTTTGTACCTCTTTTGTTTCTGTTATAGTGAGTAGTTCTTGTTTCCGCTGTACTTTCTTTACCTGCAGTTCTTGCTATATGATAAATGTTGTTCTACTGTTGTGGTGGTATCTACTGTAGTAGTTTCTTTCCTTACTACTGTACTTCCTTACTGTTAGTTATATTCATGTTGAATGTGGTTTATTTTACTGCTCTTTTGGTTACTTCCTCGTTGGACGACTAGGTCTTGGGATTAGTCGAGTCGGTCCAATTCTTGTGTCTCGTAGGGACTCGGGAACCGGGTCGCAACAGTTATGACCCGATTCCCGAATCCCTACGAGACACGAGAATCGGACCGACTCGACTGATCCCAAGACTCAGTCGTCCAAGGAGAAAGTAACCAAAAAGCAGTAAAATAAACCACATTCACCATGCAAGTAACTAATAGTAACGAAAGTACGGCAGTAAAGAAAAGAACTACTACAGTACACACCACCACAACAGTAGAGAATTAAAAAAACAGTTACAGAAATATGAAGTTTACAATGAAAAAGTACAAGGGTGTAACAGAATACTCACTACTACAGAAACACGAGTACAACAAAAGTACAACTACTGGGCTCTACTAGGCTCAGCACCCTCTGCAGCTGTGGGTTCTGGCTGCTCAACACCTAGTCCTGAAAGAGGTGGTAAGTACGACACGTCAGCAAAATGCTAAGTAGAGTGGCAACCAGCTAGCAAAGAAAACGGTAAAGGTAACAAGTAGCTGTTGTTTTAATTTCTTTCTTTATTTTACCCTTTCTTGGTTTATTTCTCAGGTTTTTCTCTTGATCTCAAATGTTCCTCTTGGGAACGATCTTGATTGCAGTCTTTTCCGAAAAGTAGAAGTAGCACATGGTGCTCTCCTGGCCGGGAGAGTCCCCCGTGGTGGTCCTACCCTCAGTCAACCACCCCAAGGTCACTCACAGACATAACGGTGACTACGGCAAACGCGATAAACGCATAGGTAGCTACCCCGCATTGGCACGCGGTCAGTCATTTTCATTAACGGGTGCATCCAAAGCACAACACGGAACCAGTATAAGCCAGAGCCCTCTCAGTAACAGGGGTTTAGCCCCTCCACAGTAACCAAACAGGAGTCTTGCCCCTCCACAGTCCGCGCACCCTCACCTGACTATCCTGGTTTGCCCAGTGGGCCTAACAAGTCGGTGCAGGACGGCTAGCTGAACCCCGGGCCACGTGGGGTGGCAAGCTCTCTCCCTACACTATCAACTCTCCCCGGTACTATGTACGCGAGGGCCAGAAAGTCGGTGCAAAGTGGCCAAAGTCACCCTGGTCTCGACCTGAGGGCGGCAAGCTCCCCTCTACACTAAGAGGTAATATGTGCTCTCTTTGGTACCACGTACCCAAGAGACAACACACTTTCCCATTTACTTTTCCAGTTACATTCCATTTATTTCCAGGAGCTCTACTCCTAATTCCCCGTAGGGTTAGTGCTCATGTTTCCTCAGGCCATCCCATACTAGGTTTCATCATTTCAATTTTATTCGCATATAGCACGTGTTTCCAGCATTTAATCTTTCTTTTCCAATTTCTATACAAGCAGTTCGAATTTAGTTTCCAAACCACAGGAATTACATGTAGCAGTTACTAGTAACAGTACTCTAAATTTTACAGGCAGCTGTTATCCAATTACAAGCAATTATCATTATTCTATCTACTCATCCAAGACTGCAATTCAGGCATTCAAGACATTCGTTTCAGTGTTTTTGTTCCTAGGATTCATGCCACACCCTAGAATCTATCATTCAATCTAGTTTTCAGGTCCTAGGGTTCATGCCATACCCTAGGATCTATCATTCAATTTAGTTTTCAGGTCCTCAGGTTCATGCTATACCCTAGGATCTATCATTCAATCTAGTTTTTAGGTCCTAGGGTTCATGCCATATCCTAGGATCTATCATTCATTTTAGACAAGCATTAATGTTTGTAATTAACTAAGGGAAGCCACTCTACCCGCAAAACTGGGAGTAATGGGGGCATGATCGGCAGGTTCACGTGCCTCCGCAACCCCCAAAGTCGCAATAGGATGAGGTCCTAACACAAGAATCAATCACAAGGAACCACTCAGAACAGGATAAAAGTATTTCAAACAAGTAGAGGAACTAATTCTGAGAAGAACGGAATCTTAAACACGGAAATCGAACCTCGAACGGACCCTAAACGGGTCAAAAACGATAACTCTAACTCAAATCAGACGTCTGGAACATCTTCCAGATGTCTTAAAAAGGGGTCCAGGTCATACCTCACTCTGCACTGCTCTTCAGACGTCTAGAGATGCTGCTGAACTGTCTGGACCTAGTTCCAGACGTCCGACTATCTTTCCAGATGTCTGGAGACGTTCTCCGCCGTCTGGTGACTTGTCCAGATGTCTGAACCGCGTGGGAGGGCGTGTCCCGCGCCTTCTCGAAGAGAATCCTGCACGTGTACGCAAAAAAAATCCCTCAGCAAGGCATGCGATAGAGCTTCAGCGGAATGGCCTGCATGGCTGTATCCGCAAAAAGAAGCAAAGGAGGAAATACGCACCTCTCAGTCGTCTGGAGCTCCCTCCATACGTCGCCTACGTCGTCTGGATGTAGGTCCAGACGTCTGATTCTGGGAAAAACCCCAGAATCAGAAACTCCTTCGTCTTCTTCCCGCTGCGCGCGAGCTCGCCACGCAGCCGCTCGTCCGTTGCTCGAGCTGCAGCAACACCAGGGGAGATCTCCCCAGCACGACGCTCCTCCACGCGCACGCCAACCAGCCTCGAGCTGCTCCGATGGGCTCTCCCTCTTTCTCGCGCGCTCTCCCTCTTCTTCCCTCTCGCTACACCTCTCCTCTCCGCACTGCACCCGGCAGCAACTGCTGCCCTCGCTCTCGCGCTCACGCTAGAGGAAGGAGAAGACGGGTGGATGTGGTGAATGAGGGAGAGGGGAGAGGAGTATTTGTAGGCATGGGGGAAGGCGTCTACAGGTCAGCGGGGGGGAAAGAGAAAAAGAAGAGGGTGGTAGGTTTTAGTCTGTGCGGGGCACGCACGCAGACTCACGATCGCACACACGCAAAAATTAATTTCCAGACGTCTGACCAGACGTCTGGACCAACTCCCAGACGTCTTAAAGCGTTTTGATGTCACGGTCTTAACAACCACCCTCACCGCTGTCCTATGTGGTCCCAGCAACCACCATTCAAGGCATTCAGGAACTTTTACTTCGACGACAACTTTTGAAGGAATTGCACATGAAATGTATGATGAATTTTGAATCAGGAGGAAGGGCTAACTGATACGCTACAGAATCAATCTCTTTTACAATCTAATATGGGCCATAATATCTTGCACTTAATTCATAATTGTATCTCTTTTCCAAGGAATTTTGGCGATAAGGTTGCAGCTTCAAGAAGACCCAATCACCAATTTGATATTCTTTCTCTCGTCGTCGTTTGTCAATTTGAGACTTCATTTGTTCCTGTGTGCCTAAAAGATGCTGTCTCAATTAAAGCCACGATTGGGCAGAGGTCAAATACAACCATTGCAACTTCCACAACAGTTACAACCTTTCCAAAAGCCCCAAGCTCTCCTTGGCAAAAGGATGATTAACATAATAATGTGGCAATCATTCAGTGGCTCATTCACTGGGAGGGACAGGACATTGAAGAGGCTCAATGGGTGGACTATGATACGTTTGCTGCAGAGTACCCTGACTTGGACAAGGTCGATTTTTTTTTTTGGGGGGGGGGGGGGGGGGGGGGGTGGAGTCGATAGGAAGTATATTGAACATAGGGTAATAATTGTAAATGTTACTAGTTGTTAGAACCAACTAACCATGAGGTTGTTATGCCTCTATAAATACTACTAAATGGCCAGGGAGTCCCAGGAATTGATCTCCCATTTTCCATTGGTTTGTTTCTCTTCTTCTCTGTTCTTCTTCCCTCAACTCTTGAGTCCCCTGTTCCTCCACTATTCCCGTAGCACCATTCTCTGTTCCTACATCACCTTTGGACGAGCTGACCTGGCGATCACTAGACCTCAATCTAGAGCTCAATCCAATGGCTACAGCTATCATTGGCATGCCCATGTGGGTGTGAATGTGTCTTAAATTTGTTGAGATTGTAATTAGGATCGGATATCTTTAAATAAAGATCAAATCCTCTTGTTTTTCCTAGAGTTGATTGAATAAAGTTTTCTATCTGTATACCTCCACTCTTCTCTACGCTAACTCGTCTCCATGCCATCATCAACTCCATGCCAACCACCTTCCCTCTTCCATTCATGGATCTCCTCTCCTCTCAAGCATGCACCTGTTTCATGTGGGACATTCCAAGGATCTAAAATTTTCCATGGAAATGAAACAGAAAAAAAAAAAAACCTCTTTTAATTTGTGCATCATATAGAAATACAAGGGATTGGAGCTGTTTCTTGTTGACGTCTTTATTGTTCAACCTTGATGAAGTTGCACATAAGCACCTATCTAAATCCAGTTTAAGCTGAGATTTGGTTATTGCACACATCATATAGCAAAATCTCTTATGCTTAATATGGGAATATAGAAACAAGCTGAGTCAAGTTGTGGACTGCTGGTGGAAAAATAGTTTCCCATAAACATCACCAGCGTTGAAAGCACTCGAATTCATGGCGTTAGGAAGGAGGATGTTTATCACTTGGGCATTAACAAATAAATCCTCACTCATAACATTAGCTTAGTTTAGTTGGAGGAAATATGCCTATGACAAGTTTACCTTAACGTGCAAAATTAAATGTCACCCTTTTCTGCGCATGGATTGTTAACCACCTGAAATCAGCATCGCATGCTTGTATCTCCAAGCAGATTTTTTAATTATGGAGAAACTAATGTAGTTTATCTGATTGGTAACAATATTATCTGTGTTTCCTCGATGAGCTAAGCATATGCGCACATGTGTTTTTGGCCTCCGGGTTGAGTATTTTGAATATCTCGTAAGTGTGATTTGTGGAATTCGTCTTGTTGGCATTTTGCCATGCTTACAAGTGTGAGGTCGTCTTCCTTTGAAAGTTCGTCCAATTTTCGATTTGGTGGCATGTTTTTCTTTTCTTTTTCCTTTATTTATTATCTTGCTTTTTTATATTTTGCATTCTCCCATTTAAACGAGGAATAGTTTGCCCTTGGTGGGTGAGGATATTATCTCCCTCCACGTCCCTATATTGGGTTCTTCCCTTTAATGAAAATCTATTTAAAAAAAAAAAGCACAAATGCTTGTTGCAAGAATAAAAAATTTAAAATCTTATTATTACTATAATTAAAGAAAAAGTAAAAAAACTAAAGAAACACACATTGCAATGTGTAGTGATTTCAACAGATACATTTTGATTTTTCATTAGTTAAAAATCAAAATATACCAATTGAAAATGAAAACACACGAGTATATTTTAGTTTTCCATCGATAGAAAATGAATTTTTACTTGAAAAATGAAAAGTACTTTTTCACGTATGAGTTTTTGGTTTAGGATAGAAATCACTTTCCAAGTGGAAATCACTATCATAGGTGAAAATCCACTTTGCATAAATGTAAACCACTGTTTTTTATTTTCAAACGGTGTATTTTGATTTTCCACTAGTGAAAAATCAAAACATTCATACATCATGCGTTGCAAAATACACTATCCCTTGTCCAAAGAAAAATTCTCACATCTTAATATGAAAAACTAAAATACACAGACTGAAAATTAAAATATAACGGTCAAAAATCAGAAATAACAATTAGAAATCAAAATACACCGTGTATTACAAAGTACATTATCCCTTACGCAGATTGAATATCAAAATATGACACGCGTTGCAAAAGACATTACAATAAATACTTAACTTTGAACCAATGTAATTTTATTTTTTACCGATAAAAAATTAAAATACATATACCGTTCATTCCAAAATTTATTGATTCTTGAAAAAAAAAATCTTTTTATCTATCATATAATTTCCTTTCAAAAAAAATCATATATATTATTTAAAAAAATAAAGGTATTCATATATACTATTACTAGGTAGATAAATAGGTAGATTGGCTGCGTTTAATATCATGGAAAGAGAGTGTGTGTGGGCAAAAATATTTAAGAAAAAAAGGAAATAGCGTATGCAACGTGGTGGGGGGGGGTGGGGGGGAAGAGAGAGAGAGAGAGTCTGTGTGTGAGTGAGTGAGTGAAGCTGTTGGAGAGAGAGAGGAGAGCCCCACGGAGAGAGGTGCATGCCTAGACAAAAAAAATCGGTAAAGGAGAAAAATAGTAACATGAACAGCACATCTATGACTCATCTGGGCACGACGGTTAATAGATATATTGATTGATGTGCTTGATCCTCATTTTCTGTTCCTAATTAAATAGGTCATCACCTGCATCTTAAACTAATCAAGTGATGTGATTGCATAATAATTATAGGATTTAAATAATTTGAATTGAGTTAGAATTTAGTATAATTGTAATATAATTTATGTATTAGTATGTTTTATTTAGATATTTATGAAATAATGCTATAATAATATCCTGATTAGTATATTGTTTGGTTTGTAGATAATAAAAGCTTATGAGATGGTCTGAAGTTGAATCTAAAGCAGGATAGAGGCACGTTGTAGTAGAGTTGGAGTAAAAGTCTTGGAATAAAGCTACAAAAAAGTTAAAGACATAATGTAAGGAAAATGTATACTACAGTACTTGTATGGTTTTAATGTCTGAATTGAATTATGAAAAATATAGGACATCCATACACCTATCTCTAGCCTTGGGATAGTCCTAGACACCTTCTCAAACCTTAGCCACCCTTAAAGTAGGTCACCTTAGCCTAAAACACTTCAAAACTCACATTCCAGCCCACCTCTGGACGTCCAGGTAGGATGCTAGACGTCCAAGCTCTTTAGATTCCACCCGCAGAGCCTAGAACCCAATCTGTTGCAAAATTGGACGTCTAGACAAGGTGTCAGACGTCCAAGTTCTACAGAAACCCAAGATAGAACCTAAACTCCATACTGATTCAATATTGGACATCCAAACTAAGGACTTCGACTTCTGATTTTAAAGTATAAGTCGTCTGATCTTAAGATCAGATGTCTGGAACTCTTCTCCTATTGCTGTTTTTGGAATCAAGCCTAGATCTTGATTCCTAATGCCTATAAACCCAATCATATACCCTAGGATACCTAAATTAAGGTATCCTAAGCCCAGTACGCTACCCTAAGACTCTCCTAAGAATCTAATTATGTTCTCACTAAACCCAATTGACTTGGATCTAAGTCAATTACACTTTACCTAGTCAATTGGACTCATAGAGTCCAATTGAGTTCAAATCTCAACCAACACAAGTCTAATTGGACTTAATGAGAGTCCAATTGACTCAAGCCTAATCTAATTAGAAACTCTCTCTCTCAATTACGCACACACTGACTCAATTAAACTTGATTAAATTTAATTGGCTCAATCATTATAACTCTATTTTTAGAAACCTAATTAGACCTACCATTTACACCAACCTAGACCTAATTGGAAGTGGACCAAATGGTCCACTTGACTACACACTCACGTACGCACACACACACCACCACCACTTAGCTGTCCACTCTAGAGTATTCTAGAGTGGTCTCCAAGTGGCACGACCTTGAAAGACTAAAAATAGTCTTTCAAGGAGTTCACAACCTCTCCCCATGGAAAGTGGATCTAGAAGGCCCACTCTCCATGAGGTGGACAGCCAAGGAGGTCTTCTAGAGAATTCTCGACTTCTCTAAATGACTCTCCTCCATGCCTATTTAAGGACCCATGGGGGTGGCCATACACCCCCATCTTGGACTTTATACTCTTCATCCATGAGCTCCATCACCACTTCCACTCTCCATGTCCAAGAGCAACTGCAACACCTCCACCACCTTCGTCTAGAGGCCGACCACACCACCTTAGCTGTCCATCTATTCCCTACTACCCCCTCTAGCCACACGGCCATTGGAGACCACCTCCAATGCCCTGGTTCCCTGTAGATTTATTATTCTTCGTAGTTTAATTCTAGCATTAATTTCCTGCTTAGTAGTGTAGTATTATTGTCTTCTAGAGTGCACGCATACTCTTCATGGGTTCCATGTGTGCATCTCTCTTCTGCTAGCATAGATCTTGTCATTTTCAATTTCCTTGTACAAGCATTCATTTAAACTTTATTGTAATGACTTGATTTCATGAGATCAAATTATCATCTTTAGCTGAATTATAGTCTCTTTGTTTATGCGCATAAAATGGCGACTCTGGAACATATTAATGACTTCTTGCTACATAGGAACACAGTTGGAACTACGAGTTAGTGGAAGTAGTGTGCACTAAAACGCATACCTTCACATTTGTTATTTTCTTAACTCATGCATACGTACTATGTATAAATAACACAACTGGCGAATCTTATTTACGCGTAATTGAAACCGGATTGCGATTCTGAGTAGGTAGAGAAAGAAAAAAAATAAAAAATCAATTTCGTAATCTTACGCCTCCCTGAGATCGACCGGGACACTCATCGTCTCGTTATAAAAAGTTTTGTTTGAATCGTAATTCATGCTATACTACGACATTTTCTTAAACAAATCCACGTTTTATGACTTCAACATGATGCACATAACATGCCTAGAAGATAAAAAGTGTGTAAGACCTACTTTTCCAAAATGAAGTACTCTGAACAAGATAGACACATAGTTAACTTCTTAGAATCTATGATTGCATTCTAGTTTGGGTTTACATTATCTCCCCAACTTGCTATGATCTGATAAAATTTTAAATTAAGCTACAAGGAAAGCAGAGGAAGTCTTGGATGGATACATCTAATGTGTGGTTATGACAATTGAATATGACGTATTAGATAAGAGAAAGGAACAAACTAAAGCACATCCATTGACCTTAATGGTTCATTTTTGGATGTCCCTTGAAGTAAAACTCACTGTTCAAGCATTGGACCTCTAACCACTCTACACATACTAGATGGTGCACATCAATAGCATTGATCTAGGTACCCTTACTAAAAGAAACAAAGCCTAGCTAATTGATATTTGTCTTGTGTATACTTATCCCTACTCCAGAAAGATTCACTTCCATATAATAATTTTTATTTTTGAGATAAAGCATGGCTTAAGGGTCTGAGATAAGATACAACTTAAGGATTAGGTTTATACCTTTGGTGGAAATATAGAAAAGTAACGGAATAAAATAATTGAATTGTGATGTTTGGAGGTTGTTTTTCATGACTTTCGATCGATCTTAGAGAAACTTTCATGTTTTTGAAATAACTCTCAAATACTTTTGTAGTAGGATGCCAAGTGTCACGCCTTGTACTTTTCTAAATTAATTTGCACAGTAACACAATAAGGTTATGATTGTTGAAATAAATGCATAAAAGAAATAAGTAAATAAAAACATATACATTTCCAATGTTTTCGCATAGATCAAAAATATTAAATCAAGCAAGTTAAACATGATTTGGTAAGATCCAGAATAAAATAAAGAACAAATAATATGCAATAGCACAAATAAATAAAACGAAGAAAGGTTAGAGATTACTCTGATCGAAGCGTCCATTAAGGATTTCCCTTAGAAAAGGTATCACCCTCCATAATACTGATGTATCGAGGTTTGGCGAACTCCTCTTAGGATACGATGATCCGCCTCCAAGATTCGGTACACTCCGATCTTAGATGTCTTCGAAAACCACCTCAGGAGAACGAATTTGGGGCAATTTGGTTTCCAACCAAATTCCTGATTGATCTACTAATTTAATGATTTGATCAACCAAAAACTTTTTGTGGATCTCTCAATCTTCTTGTGCAAGATTGACAAAAGTGATTGGAGATTTTTCTACCAATCTTGCGTACATCGAATGAACGCACTAAGAAAAAGAGACAAGAACGAGAGAAGGGGGGAGAGAGTGGAGAGAGTTTTTCTACTCTTGTTGTGTGTCAAATGAGAGTCCCCTCATGGCCCTGATATAGAGTCCACGACCAGATGTTTATGTAAATTCTTGTTTTATGGAAATATGGCAATTGATCGACCAATTAAATCCTATTGATCTACCAAAATAAATTGGTTGATCAAACTTGACTTTTTGGTCGACCAAACCAATTGATCGACCAAAACTTAACTCATTGATTGACCAAAATAATTGGTCGACCAATTTTACTTTTTGATTGACCAATCCAGGTCAAAATCGTGAGATTAAAAGTTTGTAGCAAAAAGAGTCTAAGTTCCAAATTGATTCTCACCCGAGCCCGAGCCCGAGCTAAGGCGGGGTGGGCATGCACACATGCGTACGTGGTCCTCAGCCCCACCTCTCACTTTTTGCTACATAAGTCATGGAAGGTAGAAAACTTTTACACCCACCAAGAGGTTTGTCCACTTCCAGTGTGAGACTAAAAATCTCTCCCAAATCTCACTAATTTCAACATGAATTCCCATGTCATCATATAACAATTGCATCATAATTGACGCAATTAGACTCTCAAATCCAACAATGATCACTTGACCAATCTCGACAATCTACTATCTTTTTAAGATCTATTGTAGAATATGGTATGTTTCTCTTTGATATAGAATTCAATATAGTCAACAATTCACCAAATATAAAGAGATCCTCGTGCTTCTATCTAAAGGACTTTAATCTCTTTGTTAACAAAACTTATACAATCACCCCACACACACACACATTAAAGAGATCATAGTATGTGATACAAAATAATCATCAAATGAAAAATCACAATAAAGAAAATACTTCCCGTAAGAACACAAGAATATATATAGGAAATAGAAACCGTAAATCGAAAGCTGTGTGGGTCTTATGTAGCATTGGAGAGAGCTCTTGCCTCTCTACTTCTGTTATGTACGACCAAACTTAATACCTTTCTCACCACTATCTCTTTTTAGCAATTGTTAGCCCCCTAGTTACCTCTCGTGGCAAGGGTCCCCCCTTCCACACCCCCCCCCCCCCCCCCCCCCCCCACACCCTATCTCACCATCTGGCTCTCCCCCTCTCTAAAATGGCATAAGAGGAGGAGGGGGTGCTTTGTAAAAAAAAAAAAAAAAATCAACCACAAATAATGATACAAATTTTTAGAGAAGAAACCCTTCGATGGGAAAAATCTCTACTTAGACCTACCAATTTAAGATTTTGCCCCTATGATTGTAGAAATCACTAAAACTACACCATTAGAAATGAGGGTAGTGTTCTTCTAGTACATCAACTGCTCGTGGGCAGGCATAAGGAGGATTTTATTCCTCTTCCATGAAGAAGAACTGGAAACTCACAACTTAGGCACCTAAAGTACAAAATCAAATAAAAAATAAAATTACCCTAAGTCCTATAGAGCTAAAGTGTAAGTAAATGAGTGAAATAGGACTTAGAAATACTCCCTTAATACCTCTTGAATTCAAAGTAAAAGAATTGAGTGTGAAGGAAGTAGAGTATAAAAGTTATTTGCAAGTGGAGTTTTAAAATTAAGAGCTTTGTATGCTAAAATCTCTCAAGAGTGTTTCAATGTAAAAGCAAGTGAAAAAGTTGTTGTGTATTCGTCCAAAGCCTTCATATGGTATTTAAAGACATGAATCAAGGCTTAGAAATCACCAAATAAACATTTCATAATGTTTACATTTTGATTTGAAAAAGTGCATATGTGAAAAGACATGAGTTGAAAAGACACTTCAAAATGATATGAAATTAATCGATTAAGAAACACATTAGTCGATTAAGACACTATCATTAATCGATTAAAAGCCTAACAATTAATCGATTAACTGAGTTCTAGAAACTTTCCATCAAGGTCTTAATTAATTAACCGATAGTCTTAACAAAAGACTTTTGAAGAAATTAATTAATTAATCGACAATATTGATCAGTTAACACTAAGTATTGAGGCTCTCCATTGAAGTAGAATGTGAAAATGGGCAATTGTAAGGGTTGAAGATGACATGACTAATGTGAAATTAATTATGACGAAAGTAGTTCCAGGACAAGACGAGTAGCATGTCTAACACATGCACCATAGACAAAGTGTCAATGACTAGTATTCTAGTAACCAATATGTGAAGAGAGCCTCAAAGCGATGTTGTATGTATCCCCAACAATGAATATGATAAAGAGATTGGCATAGAGAGAGATCAACACTAACCATCTAAGATAGTTTAGACCCTAGGTTTTTCCAGTAATGAAAGTATCATAACTAGGATAGATTACTGATGAGTTGCAACTCATCATAGCTAAATCACTTTAAGTTAAGCTAGAAAGTAGGTTAAACAATATCAAATTAACACATACAAAGGGTTAAGTATGGAAATTAGAGAAAAAAACCTAAAACATCAATTCTGTATTAAAAATGCATAATTAGGTCATTAAATGAGATATTCTATTAATAAATGTTAAATAATGATCCAATTGCAAATTGAACACATAAATGAGCTCAAAAGTTCAAATTAAAAGTATAATTAGCTTCTTAAATGTTCAATTAAGCTTATATAAAAACTTGGATGCATTTGGACATCATTAAGGCCTTGAAATTAAATATTTACATTTAGGTCCTTAGTGCATTATATTTCATTAATTAGAAAACCTCCTAGGACCTATTTGTAGACCGCAGGGACCTTTTTGTAAGCCCAAAAGAACTATTCTGTTATGCTTTTTAACCACTTATGGGCCTGCCTGGAATCTTTCTATCCATTCGTAGAGGGGTGAGCCCTACAAATTCACCAAAAGACCTTCAACCGCCTGCAGCTCCCACGCAAACACTGTTCACGCGAGGAACACACACAATCCCCACCGTCCATTCTCTTGATTGCTTTATCTGTGGCTCTCCTTGATTGGAACCTTTGTGCGATTCGGCGTGTATCGTCACCTATTCACCCAGATCCCATCCTACGACCCATTTTTTATTTTAGCTTGCGTGCGCTCCTCTCCTAAAATTGAGACCACCCATGACTTAAGTGCTTAATTTCACTTGTGAGGTGACTCGATTCACTCTCTCTGCTACTTAAGGAGCTCCTCAACTGCACGTGCATGCCATCGACTCCCTCCCCTAAAGCCGATCCCTTCGTCCACACCTGCAACTTCCCCTCAACCCAATTTCCTCCGCCGGCTGTGACAAAGTTAGCGTTTCCCTCCCCAATTTCACTCGCTGCCAACCGACCGGGTGACAAACCTTAGACATCTTCGTCAGTTGTTGGTCTCCTCTCCCCATTCGTCGTCATCAGCTGACCGGCGGGTGACCTGAGACATCTTCCTCCATTTAGATAGATTTACTGCTTTCTTAGTGTAGTTTACTTGCTTTCTAGGAGTAATTAGAGATCTATGCAACAATTGTTAGTGTAGTTTAGGAGTAGATAGAGTAGATCCCACATCTCCTCTGATCAATTCAGATCAGAGAAGAATCCACCCACATTCACTTGATCATGACTCTCCCCTTGCATTCCATTTTATTGCGCTCTTTTTCCCTCGATTTAATTTCACTGATCACCCAGCCATCAGGTCTAATTTTAGACCTGAGGACTTCGTGTCTCAGATCTGAATTAGTGCCATAAAGCACTTTTGGGGGTCTACCATTCATTCCGCAAATTCACAAAAACCCCCCCATCTTGTTCATAAACTCAATCAGCTCAATTTTGCTTGAAAATGATTTTAGTTGTTCAAATCAATGATTTGAAATCGATTTTGAGCTTCATTGGATTTAATCGAGTTGTTTGAGGATTTATGAGCTTGATGAGGTGTTTTGCAAGGATTCTAATGATTTTTGAGCTTGGATTTGAATTTTGTTATGTGGATGAGCATACATCTGAATCAAGCTCTATGTTGGAGAGTTCTATCAAGGAGAATCGGTCTCCCTGATTTTAGATAGAACAAGGACCCAACGAATCTTGATCTATCCATATGATTGCCTTGAACATCCATCAATGGTGTTCAAGGAGATCAAGTGGAGAAATCACTGTAAGATCCAAATTAAAAGCCCAAATGGGGGGACATTTTATTCCTGCCCGATTTTCACTTGTATGATTCTTTATGGAGGTTTTAAAGAAGAAGATTTGATCTGATTTCAGTGGATAAACATCCCCAGATCAGTCTTAATTAGTCTAATTTTGGGGTGTTCATGTACTGAAATATAGATGTAAGCAACTGATATTAGAATTCAGACACTACTGCAATTATTTGGAATTTATTTAGGACGTCTGAAATTCTTTTAGGAGCTCTGAAGTGAGGTGCAATTGAAGCAGCAAACCTTACAACTGTTGTTTCAGCAGCTGTAGATGTTTTGGTTGTTCTGTTGGTTGCTCAGTAGCCTTGGAACTAACTATTAAGACGCCTGGAGCACCTTCTTGGATTACTGAACAGACCAGCAGCAGTTGCTGCTGATGGATTTGCTGTACTGCTGTTAATTCAGCTGCTGTAGCAACTACTGTTGTTGTTTAGACGGAAATTGATGGGCAGTAGAGGCTAGGATTTGGAGTTATTTAAATTAGTTGGCATGTTTTATGTATTGTGTATATCATGTACAAGCTTTCATGTATCTTAAATGATCTTTAGATTCAATTTGAATAGCTTGTAATTTGGCTTTTAATCTTTTTGTCAGCTAACTGTTATGCCCAACTGTCCAAACTTGAAAATTAATTACATTTTGAGTTGAAATTCACGATTATTTGTTTGAATTCATGTATGCAACCTGTTGGATATAACTGAGGCAATTCACTGCCTATCCAGTCACTAGAAAGCCATCTAGAGCCTTAGGTTCTCATTGAAAACCCTTCTTAGGCCTAGATTGTGCTCAACTTGTAAATAAATAAAAATACTATAAAAAATCCAAAAAAATAAAATAAAGGTGTAGTGAGTAGAATTAACTATTTCTCTACACATTTGCAAAGTTTCATGGTATTCTGAACCCTCGACTTGGTAGAACATACCAACTGACGGTTCAATATACCATGGAATTTAATAAAAAAAACTTAACTATCAAAACACCAAAAACATCTCCATTATTCTCATCCCTCTCTTTCTTTCTCATCCCCTATCTCCACAAAATATACAAAACCCATAAAAACTGAAAAAACCCTAAAAATACCTAAAAACCTATTGTATACTATGTAAATACTTGTAGATATAAGGTATATAGTAAGCTATATTTGTAAATATTGTAAAATAAATGTATATAGGGTATAAGTAACTTATGTATATATTATATAATGTAACTTAAGTATTTAAGTTAAGTTAAACTATATATAACTTATTTATATAACTATTTATAAATTATACTAATTTATATGTACTATAAGCTATATAAATTAATAAACTCTGTAAATAAACATATTTAGTACTAATATCATACATACTTATATATATGAATATTATGTACATTAGAAACTATGTACCATAATTGAATTATATATACAGAATAAATAATTAATTTATTAAGTTACTAGCTAAGTTAGTAGATTAAATTAAAATAAATTAATAATTTAAGATAAAAATAAACTAACTTCTATTGTATATTTGCACTAATGTATTTTTAAGTAAATTAAGCTAATTTAACTATATTTATAATGTATTATATAAGTTATATCTAATTTATATATAAAACAGTTCAAAAGAAGCTATTTAAATGTAAATAAAATCAAAATAAAACCTGTAAAATATAATAAAAATATTTATTAAATACTTTAATATGTATATGAATACTGTATAAGGTCAATTAGACCATACATTAACTAATTTATACTTAACTTAGAAATAAAACTTAAAATACAGTATATTTATAAACTGGGAATTTTGCCTAATTTATTTATACAGTAAATATAATTAATTTTATAAATTAATTGTACAATTATATAGTACTATGTAAATACTTTATTAACATATAATTTAATTTTAATTTACAATAAATTATAGCTCTCAAATTAAGGGCCAAAAATTCGAAATCAGACAGCTGCACTGGAATTCCAACGCCGAGTAGCACTAACTATAGCACCACATCGTGTGGCGAAGAGTGCTCAGAGGTGCTTAAGTTGTTTCCCTTCCCCACCCCTCTCAGTCGTCATGCGCTCAGCGCACAACCAAACCCTTATCCCTTCCCCTAAGCATATACTGAGCATGTTATGGCTATGGCATGGATCTGTGATGATGTATGATGATGATGTGCGGTGTAGGCCAGGGGCCCGACACTGTGCAAGGGCTTGATTAAGTCCGGTTCTAAGCTTAAACTGATATTAAACGGGTAATTAAACGAACTAGGGTGGCTCTAGTAGAGGTTTGGTCTCACCCGATAGGATACTGTGTATCCCTCGAAAAGGCCATCCGCCAACCTTAAAACCTAATTTTTGAACTAATGAGGGGTTAAGGGAAAGAAGAGAAGAGAGGAGAGCGAACACATAATAAACCTTAGTGTTGAGACTAATTTCAGAGAGAATAAAAAGAGGAGAAATGGTTAAGCCGTAAAAGAAGAAGAAAGAGTGAGAGAGGAAGTGTATACATGTATAGTGTAGTATGTATATATAAGTGTATACTGTAAATAATAAGCATAAGTATATTAAGTATACGTAGTATAGGTGTTATTTGAGCTATATATGTATATAAATAACCTTATAGCTTTACTGTCAAAGTAATCCATCACTATAGATAGAATAAGTGTCACTACAGATCTTATTTTTGCCTTGGGTTTTGTACATAGTCTTCCTGAGGTTTAGCAACATTTTTCTCTATCGCTGTACATATTATATACATTACTGTCTATGTTAGTATATTAAGTTATGTTAGTATAGTATATATTATTATGTATTATTGTATATATAGGTAAGTATATTAGTATCATAAGTTATAAATATATAGTATATAGTATATAAGTATAATGTTTAATGCTTGTTTGTAATTAGGTGTTTGCAAGTATTTTAGTTAATTCTTTTGTACATAATTAAGCTATTATTTTATTAATTTATTCATTTATGATTGTATATAAAATTGATCTTTTTGGAATTAAAGAATATTGTTAGACTTAGAGAATGATGTATATCAATAACTACCTCCCAGTGAACGACCTAAAATAAACCAGTAAAAATTATGTAATTAAATAAAATTGACGCAATAACAGTTTGTATTTGTAACATATACTACAACGACGATGATTTTTATACGAACTGTGATCGATCACTTCATATTTTTGGCATCGTTGTCGAGGAGGTAACTGTCTATATGCCAAAATTATTCTTTAATTCTTCATTTGTAATAATTCTTTATTTTTGTATAGAAATTCATTCATTCATATTCATTGTTTGTACATAGACATTCTTTTATTCAAATTCTTTTTGTATACACATTCTTTAATTCTTTTACTAATCAATTGTTGTTTTTGTAGCACTTGAGGAGTAGAAGTAGCGTCATCTTCCAAGCGGAGGTCGTCTTCCTGGCGGGTTCGCTGTGATCCTAACTCGACATCCCAGCGGAGTTTTCCCTTGGAGCAGCTGCATTAGCATTAGTAGTAACAATAGTAGTAGTATAGTTTAGTCTAGATTTAGGTATATTACTTAGGATTATTTGTTAGGCATAAGTTGTGAGAGCCTGTTCTCACACATTAATTTGTAATAATTGTGGACTCTTTCTTTTATCTCTCTAACTCATCTCTCATCGACGTGATTTTTTCGTTCGCGATTTTTTCCGTATCGATTTCTTTTCCTTTTGTTTTTGTTTGTTGCATTATTCAAAAATTCAAAAAAAATTAAAAATTCAAAAATTCAGAAAAAAATCTCATCCTTATCTAACAGTAGCATATCATTAGGCATCCATTCGTAGGTTGCACATTTCCTGCTACATTTAATTTTCAGGTCAATTGCATACTTGTAGAATTGTTAGAGTCAGGTACGAATTTCTTATCCTTCCTTAGCTCCTGTCATCCTTGCATTTGACTTAAAATTAAAAAGAACATCTCTTATTTTGAAAGGATTAAAAAAGCGAGACAAGCAACATAGAAAATATCTTCCAATCACTTGAATCAATCAAAAAGGAGACATAAAAACTTGATTGAAACCCTTACTGAGATTTTTACTGCTCACTGTGTTGATTGCTATCGTGCACACAGCACGATCACTTAAGATACACATACACGGGTTTCTACCTCATCTCCTTTAGCACCCACAGGATCTGGATTCCCATGCCAGTCTTATCCAGACTCCCAGTGGATTATAGAGGTCTGCACTTCGCTAGATTTATTTAGGACGCGTACAATTGTTTGAAACATTTGTTTGCGTACTATTATTTTTCGTAGCTGAGATTTATCCTTTCTATTGAGCTGTGACTATTTTAAAACTCATTGTAAAAAATCGACTCAATGGAAGGTAAGAGATCCCAAAACCCTGAGCTAGTACTCCCCTTAAGTACTGATGCCCAAGCCACTACTTCTACTTCTTTGCCTTCCACATCCAATCCTATACCTCCTAAACCTTAAACTCCTATCCACTACTCCACACATCATGAGGATGATTATGATTCTGCATAGTTCGAGGATTTCGAAGAACTTCCTTCAAATCTTATTGCACATCCTCCACCACCACCACCACCAACCCATAGGTTTCAACCTCTACCATATCCTGATTTCCCTAACCCACCACCGAAGAGAGGACCTATAACTCATCTTCAACACCTGTTTGAAACATAACTTCAAATGAACACCCTTACCCAACAAGTGCAACAGCTTACACAAGCTGTGAATATTTTAGCAAACCCCCAACCACCACCTCAACCTAGAAACCCTCAGGCACCACCTCAACCTCGTAGACATCAACTACGGGATTACTATAATCCTGCAGTTGCACAACCTATGCCTGTGATACGTTATCCCAAAGGGGGTCGTGCTGCTGAATTGAAGCCAAACATCATAGCACTTATTCCTCACTTCCATGGACTTACTTCTGAGGAGCCTTTTCAGCATTTAAAGGAGCTGAAAAATCTTGCTCAAACTCTGGGTCCGCAAGGCCATGATCAGCGCACACTTTTGATGAAAATGTTCTCCTTTTCATTAAAAGACAAAGCCACCTTTTGGTTTAGAACCCTTGCATGGACTACACCAAGAGACACATGGACTTCTTTAGAACATGAGTTCCTTTGTCGATGGGAACACCATCATGAGCCATAACTAGCTCAATTTAGCTGTTATCAAGGAATAAATGCTCCTACATAACTATTAGAGAGCCATAATTCATTGCAAATCCATTCTGAGGGAAATACAAGAAAATAGGGTTAAAACTGTAATTTTACTATCATATCTTGAATGAAGTACAACCACGGGTTTTCTCAGGGGTTAATTAAGGATCAAATGATCCTAAAAGGCTAACAAGTGGGTTAGAACAGACAAAAAAGGATCTTCATGTGTTTTGAGAATTAAATGACTTCCGAAACCTTAAAAACAGATCTGCTTAATTAACTGAGGTTCCGATTAGGATAAAATTCACCTAACCCTCTAAAATTCATAGAAAAATATTCTCTAGGGTTTGGCACCCTCAATTTGACTATCAGAACCTGTCTTGACCCAAAATAGTCTCAGACTGACTTTTACCCTAATTAAGGTTTTTGCATAAATTACCCAACCAAACGTGGTTAAAACCAAAATCCAACTTTACCATTAGATTCCTTGGGACCAAATTAGGTTTGCACCAAAATTTGGACTCAATCTGAGATCATCTTGACCAAGCTTGCATTTTGGTCCAGTCAGACTCTTCTATCTCATTCAGACCCCTAACTTTCGAATTTCTTACAAAAAGGCCCCTATCTTTGTCATCACTCTTTGCAAATAGGTCCCTCCACCATTATTGCAGAGGAATCCTACTTCCACGACCTTCGACTAGGGATTTCTCCCTGATTGATTGGTGAATCCCTTCCAAAATTGGAAGGAAGACTCCTGAGAGATTTCCCAACAATTTGAACCATATCGTGGGCTCTAATTCTCTCCCAAATCCTAATGTGAACTCGTGGAAGAAGTGGGTTTCCTACTTCAACGAACCTTCTAAGGTTGAAAGCTTGGATTCCAAGCTTCAACCACCCTTTACTACCTATATAAAGAACCACCAGACCTCGTCGAGTCTCTCAAGCTTGAATTCTGGCCGAAAACCCTCCTCTTCCTCTCTCCTCTTCGGTCACGAAGCTAGACAAGCTCCGGCAACCCCTCCTGACCTCCTTCATCATCCCTTCAAAAAACCAGTGGTCGGATTCTCTTTCTCTCTCTCGTTCGCTCTTGGCCATACCAGCAGGAGCCCTTCTACCTCCGTCATCATCATCATTCCCATCATTGGAGCACCTTCGTCCCCAGCTTTGGCCTACCAACGCCAATGCTGTCCTCCCCCATTCGTCCATTTAGATTAGGTTAGATTAAGTCGCTTAGCTCTTAGGTTTAGTTTTATACACAAAGACCTCAAAAATAGCCCTCGACGTTGTCGTTCACCTCCATCTTCTCCGTGTCCGACGACCACTCCGGTGAGGTGTTTCCATCGCTACACAACTTCATCCGCCTCGCCGACACAGCCACAAGCAACGCCGTCCCTCCACGAACAAAACCCCTCTATCTATTCGCTATTTGATGGGAACACCATCATGAGTCCTAACTAGCTTTTTTTGATCCACTTAACTCAGTAAATGCTCCTACATAACCAACTGATGGTCATAATTCATTGCATAACCATTCTAAGAGAAAAAAAAAGAAACTAGGGTTAAAACTGTAATTTTACCAGCTTATTATGAATGCAGTACAATCACGGATTTTCTCAAGGGATGAATAAAGGTCAAATGGTCTTAATAGGATAATAAGTGGGTTAGATCAAACAGAAAAGGGTTTGCGTATATTTTAAGAATTAAATGACTTTTGAAACCCTAAAAATAGACCCACTTAATTAACCGAGGTTCTGGTCAGGATAAAATTTACCTAAACCCTCTAAAAATTATAGAAAAATATTCTCTAGGGTTAGTACCTTCAATTTGGCCATCAGAACCCATCTTGACCTAAAATGGAGTCTAAGACAGATATTCACCCTAATTTTAATTTTTGCATAAATTACCTAGTCAAACGTGGTCAAAATCAAAATCCAACTTCACCATTAGATTCCTTAGATCGAAATTAGGTTTGGACCAAAATTTGGACCCAAGAAGAACTTATCTTGACCTAGTTTGCAAAAAGGTCCTATCTGATTACAATTATACCCCCAACTTTCAAAAACCCTTGCATTCAGCCCCTTAACTTCTTCATCATCTTCACAATTAGGTCCCTCCACCATTATCACGGAGAAATCCTTCTCCGGCGACCTTTGATTGAAGAGAATTCCTTCTCTATTCAATCAATCCCTTCCAAAATTGGAAGGGAGATTCATCAAGTAATTCCCTTCAATCTAAGCCCGTCCATGTGCTCCAGATCTTTCCCAATCTCTCATGTGAATGCGTGAGAGATTTGGGTATCAAGAAGTTTCCTTCTTCGGCAAGCTTTTAAAGCTTGGGAAGCTTGCTTCCCAGCTTCCCAAGCTCAAAACTTCTTCCTGAGACCTATAAAAGACTCCCCAAGGATCAACCATTCTCCTCAGCTTGAAATTCGGTTGAAACTCCCCCTCTTCCTCTCTCCTCTTCGGCTGCAACTCTCCGCAAGCTTCGACAGTCTCTCTCCGACTTCTCTCGTCGTCCGACCACAAAACCAGTGGCGGATTCATCTTCCTCACAGTCCTCCATGTCGTGCAATACCAGCCGTCGCCGTCCTTTCCCTGTCTTCACCGCTGTCTCTCCTACGGAGGTTCATCTTCCCCATGTTCGACAACCACACCGGCGTGGGAATCCCTTCACCTTTTCATCCCTAGAGTAGATTCTTTGATTCCCTTTCTCTCCTACTTTCTTCCCCTCTCTTTATTTACCAAATCCGTCCACCGACGATACTAAACACCTTCATCTCCTCCATCTTCGACGACTCCTCCAGTGAAGTGTTCCCACCACTACGCACCTCCATCCACCTCACCGATAAACTCATAACCTCCACTGCACCTCCCCGCTCATTTCCCATCTCCCTATTCACCGTTCCATCCACCCAAACACCTTCCCAAACAAACCCACTCTCACCGACCATAACTACATCTGTCCGGCCACCACAGTCACTCACGCAACACGCCACTGCCATCATCACATTCCCCGTGCCACAACGATTCTGTTGAACCTTTTAACACGGCCATAAGGCCCTTTTCTTAAATTTCAGGTATCAGGCCAAACCTGCCATTAGCTCCATGTTTCGAGTAAGCTTCAAGCTGCTCCAGGGTGTTTCTGCTCCAGGGGATAACTCCAGGCCATGCGGAATTGAGTCCTACAAGAGTCCAAGTCCTCACGCAAGGGCTTCAGCAGCTGCAGCCCCGTCAATTTGACTGAGTGCCTCGTTGCTGCGCTGTGCAGAAGAAAGGTGGGACATTTAGTCCCACCTTGGATATGAAGAGTCACTTGTAGCCACATAAGAACCAAAAGTCAATGGGGCTGATTGCCTCCAATCACTGAGGGTGAGGTCCTCCTACACCTTCACTGGTCTCGTCCGTGACATCTCCCCCGCGGACCTGGCCAACCCGATAACTCGCCTAGCCCGCACTCCTCGGCTGCTACCCACTGCAGCCAACCCTGGACCTGGGTAGGTGCCTGACCTGATAACCCGAATACCCGTGGCTCTGGGAGAGTGGATCCTAAGAGAGAAAGAAAGAGGAGAGTTGCACAGGTAGGGGGAGGGTTTTGCTACAGGGACCTTCGGCTGACACTTGGCCGACTCTGAAGAGGAGAGCCAGAGAAGGAAGAAGAGAAGAAGAAGAGGTGAAGGCTTGAACTGAAGGACCAAAGAAGAAGAAGAGCTCAAGGCACAGAGGAGAAAGGCGAGAAAGAAGTGAAGGCCTGAGAAAAAGAAGAAGAAAGAGAAGAAGCTGCGGAAGAAAGGAAGAGTCAAAGAAGAGAATCACTTTAAGTCGTCTGATTTCCAAATCAGACAACAGATCTTAGCTCTCATTTCATACATACACATTGAGTTCCTTAGTTGATATTGTAGGAGTATTTGGTGATCTAAATCACCATTTTACTCTCATCTTTTTGCACATTGATACTAATATTATTGCAAATTCTTTTAGTTTGAATTGTGATCTTGATTTCTAAATCTCATATTGCTTCCTGTGTTCAACCTCGGAACTTATTCGAGTAACAAAAATTGTATTTGTTTTCAAAGCTATTTTGACTATATAACAACGCTTCATTTTAAACTCGATTTCATCGCGTTAAACACTATTCCACCCACTAAAACCCTCCGCCGACCTATCCACCTTTGCCCAGCATCTCTGTCACCATCCTGCCACTTCACGCACTCTCACGCCACGCTGCACCCACCACCACGTTTGTCGTCCCACGACGATCTTGCTGAACCATCTGACGTGGCCATAAGGCCCTTTTTCTTGAGTTTCAGGTACCAGGTCGTGCCCACCATTGATGCTGTGCTTCGAGCAAGCTTGGAGCTTGCTACAACACTCACTTGCTCTAGGTGCTCAACCTAGGCTGTGCAGAATCACCTAAGGCACTGTCCCACGAGGTCAATTGAAGGCCTTGACCTCGTGAGCTACAGCAATTGAAGGAAGGAGCCTTGCAGCTGTCCACGAAGAGGAAGCGTGGGACTTTAGTCCCACATCGTGTTCTGAAAAGCGTCCGCAATGCAATAAGAGGACAAAGTGTCATCAGCTTATCGCCTCCTAACACACGAGGTTGAGGTCCTCCTTACCCACTCGCCTCGCCCGTGACACCACCATGCGGGCCTAGCTCTGACCTGTTAGCCTGCCTATGCCCACTCACTCCTCGGGTGCGACCCACGCCCACAGCCCTGAACCTGGGTGTGTGATGAGAGCCTCATCATGAACCCTCACTAGCACAATTTAATCTAAATAAGTGTGAAGAAGCTCCTACAAAACCTAAAAAGAAGCTTAACTCAGAGAATTCTGAATTAAAGAATAAGACAAATCATAATGGGTAAAACTGTAATTTTACCAATGCAGTATGCAAACAGGATAATTAAGGATCTAAACACAAGTCAAATAAGCTTAATAAGAAGGGAAGTGGGATGATCTGATCTGAAAAGGGTTATAGCAACTTTTAGGAATTAAATGACATTCTGTAACCCTAAAACAAACCTACTTTAATTCATGAGGTTCGAGGCAGGATAAAAATCAACTAAACCCTCTAAAATTCATGTAAAAATATTCCCTAGGGTTTAAAACCTTCAATTTGGCCTTTGCAACCTATTTTGACCTAAAATGAGAATCATGCCCAATTTACGACCTAATTTAGGTTTTTACGCAAATTGACCAGTCAAACATGGTCTAACCTAAAATCAAATTTTACCATTAAAATTCTTAGGTTCAAATTAGGCTGGTATAAAAATTTAGGCCTAAGAAAAGATCATCTTGACCGACTTTACAAATTGGTCCTCTTGAATTACTTTTTGACCCTTATCTTTTGAAACCCTTACACATTGCCCCCTATCTTTCTCGATGTTCTTTGCAGAACGGTCCTCCCTGCCATTCTGAGCAGCGCCATACCTCTGGCGACCTTGCGCAGAGGATGGCGCCGCGTAGGGCATGGCGCCCGTTCTCAGGAACGAACGGGAGGTTCCCTGCGTCGTCCTCTGTCGCAGGGACCCTCCCCTGTGTCCTGCAACCGGCTATGCCTCTCGTGCGTACGCACGAAAGGCATGGGTCTCCTTCTCTAGCCATCTCCGGCGTGCTCTGCACGTTGTTCCCCTGGGCCGCTCTCCTCTCCAGCGCCTTTATAAGGAGCAGCAGGGGTACCGTCCAAGGCAAGCTACTTCTGGTAGAGAAAAACCCTCTATTTCATCTCCCCTCTCTCCGGTCAGAGTGCCCTAGCTTCCGGCGAACTCTCCTCCTCCTCCTCGTTGCTCTGCTGCCATACCTGCAGCAGAGCCCACTCTGCCTCTTCGACCCACGCCAGGCCACACCAGCTGGCGTCCTCAGATCTCCTCCTCGTCGCCGATAACCCCCTCCTGGGCACCTTCATCCCCAGCGCCGGTAGGTACGCGCCGAGCGCCACCTTCCCCCTTCTTCGTCAATTAGGTAGGTAGAAATCTTCCCTTCTCTCTCCCTGTTATTTCCCCCTTCTTAATTCACCATTTTAACCCACCGACCGCCACTGTCCATCACCACCTTCCCCATCTCCGACCGCTCTCCGGTGAGGTGCTCTCGCCACTCCACGCCTCCATTCGCCTCGCCAGCTACCCATTAAGCTCCGCGACATCTCACTGACACCGAATCCGCCCTCCATTCACTTCCTAGAACCTCTAGACCATCCCTCGAACACACCCAATCCCACGCACGCAGTGTGCCCTAGGCGCACGGCCACAGGCACGCTCGCGTCTCGCCGACCCCCGCACCGCCTTCGCCATCTTCTGGCGAAGCTCCCTGCGTTGTCTGACGTGGCCGTAAGGCTGTCTTTGCGATTTCAGGTCTTCGCCTCCTTGCCGCCATTGACAGCAGGTTGGAGCTACTTTACAAGCAGCTCCAGACTTCTTTGGCCCCAAGCGCAAGCCCCAGGCAGCGCGGGGCACTTCCACAGAGACGCCCAGGTTCTCAATTGGGGTTGCAAGCCTTCGCTGCTGCCCCAATTATGCGAAGCCTTCTCCTGCGGGCGCCTGAGATCGGAGGTGGGACTTTAGTCCCACCTCGTAAGTGTGCGACCTCACGCCCACACTTAAATTGATTTTGTGATTTAAGCCGATTGCCTCCGATACACATGGGGTGAGGTCCCTCACCTATCACCGCCCTCATCCGTGAACTCACCACACGGATCAGGCGCGATCCGACCCGACACTCCTGTGCACTCCTCGCGCACCACCTACGCCGGTGCGCCTGGACCCGGGCACGTGACCCGACCCGATTACCCGGCTCTGGGAGAGCTTTCCAAAGAGAGATCCAGAGAGAGAGAGACGTGGGGAAGGGGTAGGGGTAGGTTTTGCGCTGATATTTGCGTGTGTGCGCAGGATAGAAGGAAGAAGAAGGAAGAAGCAAGCAAAGAAGAAGAAAGGAAGGAAAGGAGCTGAAGGAAAAGAAGAGGAGCCGCACTGTAGCAACCACGCAGTTAAGCCATCTGAGCGCTGAATAAGACGTCGGAAGGTCAACAGCCAGAGTAGAGAAGAACCACAACTGCTGAAGAAGAAGAAGAAGAAGAAGACAGGAAGAAGAGAAAGAAAGAAGAGAAAGGGCCAGAGCAGAAGAAAAGAAGGAAAAAGAAGAAGAAAATCAGAGAGGAAGAAAGGAGAAAGACTTAGCAGCTGAAGAAGAAAAGAGAAGGTAGAAGCCTCTACAGCCACAAGGATGAAGAAGACCCAAAAGAAAAGAAAAAGAAAATCAAAGATAAGAAAAGAGAAAGAGGAACCAAAGAGGCAGAGAAGAAGAAAAGAAGAAAGAAGAAGAAAGAAGAAAGTTGGCTGAAGAAAGAGAAGAAGCCAATCACCCCTTCTTTTTCTCTCTCTCTCTCTTAATTTTTTGTAAAACCTTATATATTGTGAATTTATATGCTTCTAGAATTATAGTTTGCTCCCTGAGTTCGACCTTGGGAAACTCTTGATTCCGAGTAATAAATTGTATTAGACTGGTAACCATTTTGTTATATACCACAACGACTATAATAACTATAAAGACGAATCGAGCCACCAGTGCGCTCTAAGTCCAATACCCGATAACCCGGTACTGTGCATGGCCTTGTGAAGGCGAAATAAAGGAGGAAACCCAAGGAGAGAAAGAGAGAGGAGAGTGTGTGGGGTAGGGGAGGGTTTTGCTCTGGAGAAGTTGTCTAACACTTAGCCAAAATCTGAAGATCCTTTCCCCTGTGCTTGAAGAAGAGAAGCCAAGGCAAAAGAAGAGGCACACAGAAGAACTGAAGGGAGAATAGGGCTGTTGAAGAAGAGGAGAAGGAAAGAGAGAGAACAGAGAAAGAAGAAGAAACAAAAGGCACTGTAGCAGTTTAACATTTAAGGCGTCCAATCTCTAAAGAAGACGTCTGATTACTGTAGTATTCAAGCTACTATGCGGATATTTAATTGATTTGGTCCTGATTACTGTGACATTATTGATTACCTTAGTATACATATAGCTATACTAAATAATTTGTTAAGATCCATGCTGTTTGAGCCTTTTAAGACGTCTGGACACCTTCCCAGACGTTTGGAAATCAAAAATTTTGAGTAAGAGCTCGCGTCTGCGTGCGGGCTGCGCGCAAATAGTACTCTCATTTTCCTCCTTCTTCTCTCTCTCTTTTCCCCCCTCTAGCAAACCTTAACCCCAACCTTATAAAAACCCCCTCCTCCTCTCTCGTTCTCCTCACTACACAACCACCAGCCACCTTCCCCTCTTCTTCTCCACTCCAGCAAGAGAGCCAGTGCGAGCGAGAGAGCGTGAGGGCGGCGTCGAGGAGGAGCGGCATGAGGAGAGGAGGAGGAGAGCAGCTCGCAAGCTCGTGTGGGAGCTCACTGGGAGCGCACGGCCGGAGCGGCTCACACACGAAGAAGAGTGCGTCGAGGGAGTCCTCCCCGACGCTGCTGTAGCCAGAGCTGCAGGCGAGGAGGTAAGGCACAGCCATGCGTGGCGAGAGCAAGCGGGAGCAGGTTCTGGTTCTGGGTTTTTCCTAGAATCAAACGTCTGGAGCGACATCCAGATGACGATGAGTACGTCTGGTGGCGGTTCCAGACGTCTGAGGAGAGGGCTTCACGAAGGTACGTCCTCTTTGCGGATACAGCCATGCAGGCCTCTCCGCTGCTACCCAATTGCATGCTTTTTTTAAGAGGATTGTGTGGTGGCATTGCAAGATTTTCTTCGGGAAGGCACTGGACACGCCCTCCCACGCATTTCAGACGTCTGGGGAGAGTACCAAACGGCTGGAAGCACTTCCAGATGTCCGGAGAGGTGGTCGGACGACTAGAGCTGGGTCCGAACGGTCCAGAAGAGTTCATGGACGTCTGGGGTGGACGCAGAGACTGAGGTACGATACTAAACACTTTTAAGACATCTGGAAGTTGTTCCAGACATCTGATTTTGCATCAGTAACCCTGTTTTGACCCGTTCAGGGTCCGTTTCAGGTCTGATTTATGCAATTAAGATACCATTGTGTTCCTTGTGAGTTCCTCTACTTGTTAGAAGGCTTTCCAAACTGTTCTGATGGTTCCCTTATGATCGTTCCTTGTTATAGGACTTCGTTCTGTTGCGGGTTTGGGACTTGCTGAGGCACGTGAGCCTGCCGTTCAAGCCCCCAACACTCCTGGGTTTACTAGTAGAGTGGCTTCCCCTAATTTAAATACAAACCTAAATGCATGTGTGGAATGAATGATTAGAACCTAGGATATGGCATGAATCCTAGGACAAGAAATACTTGAAATGTTTGTATGCGTGATTGAATTGCAATCTTGAATGAGTAGATAGAAATGTTAACAACTCCTGTAAATGACTAAAAGCTGCTTGTGAAATAATGGATTTCCTGTGCTAGTTAACAGTTGCATGTGATCTTCCTGTTGTATACGTTAAAAGATTTAATACGAGCTGCATGTGTATAAAGCTGAGAATGGTAATGTGAATAATAGAAATATGAATTATCTGTGCATAACCTGAGTATGGAAATATGAACGATAGAAATACGACCTGCATGTGTATAAAGCTGAGAATGGTAATGTGAATGATAGAAATATGAATTATCTGTGCATAACCTGAGTAGGAAAATGTGAACGATAGAAATACAAGTTGCATGTGTATAACTTGAGAATGGAAATGGAAATGATGAAACCTAGTATGAAATGGCATGAGGCATTTGAGCATCCTATGGGGAGATTAGGAGTAGAACTCCTGGAAATAAATAGAATGGATATGGAAATGCGTTGGGAAGTGTGCTGGCCCTTGAGTACGTGGTACCAAGGGAGCGCACGTTACCTTTTAGTGTAGAGGGGTGCTTGCCGCCCTTCGGGTTGAGACTCGGGGTGGGTTTGGCCACTTTGCACCGACTCGGTGGCCCTCGTGTATACTGTACCGGGGAGATCTACTAGTGTAGGGAGAGAGTTAGCCACCCCACGGGGCCTGGGGTTCAACTAACCGCCCTACACCGACTTGTTAGGCCCACTTGGCAAACCAGGGTAGCTAGGCAAGAGTGCGCGGACTGTAGAGGGGCGAGACCCCTATTTGGTTTTTAGGGGCTAGACCTCTGTTACTGAGAGGGTTAGGCCCTATATTATTCCGTGCTATACTTTGGGCGCACCTGTTAACGAAAACGACTGACCATGTGCCAGTGCGGGGTAGCTACCCGTGTGTTTATCGCGCATGCTGTAGTCACCGTTACGTCTGTCCATGACCTTAGGGTAGTTGATTGGGTGTAGGATCACCACGGGGGACTCTCCCGGCCAAGAGAGCACCACGTGTATCTTCTACTCTTTGAAAAAGACTGCAATCAAGATCGTTCCCAAGAGGAACATTCGAGAGCAAGAAAGAGACCTGATAAATAAACCAAGCGGTGAAAAGGAATAATTAGTTAAAGAAAGTAAATGAAAAACAACTACCTGTCCACTTTTACTGCTTTAGTTAGTTGGTTGCCACTCTACTCAACGTTCGCTGACTTTGTGTACTCATAACCCCTTTTCAGGTCGAGGTGTTGAACAGCCAAAGTCTACGGCTGTAGAGGGTGCTGGGCCCAGTAGAGCCTAGTAGTTGTAGTTATTTTGTTATACTCCTTTTGTAGTAGTGAGTAAACTCTTGTACCTTTATGTTCCTGTACTTTGTTACTTTCTACTGTTGTGGTGGTGATATGTACTGTAGCAGTTTTTACTTCTTTACTACTGTACCTTTTTACTGTTAGTTACTTAGCATAGTGAATGCGGTTTACTTTCCTACTTTTTGGTTACTTTCTTGTTGGATGACTAGGTCTTGAGATTAGTCGAGTCGAGCCGGTCTCGGATCCTGCAGGGATTCGGGAACCGGGTCGTAACATAATTGGTGATCTAAATCACCATTATTTTGTTATAGATATCTTTTTATCATGTCAAATTCTTGTTATACTCATGTTCTACATTGATTATCATTTTTGAGTAATTTATTTGGCTTAAATTTTGTGCTCAATTACATTTTGTTGAAGATTAGTGTGTGAATTCCTATTTGCTCCCTGTGTTCGACCTCGAACTACAAATTTGAGTATAAATTTTATCTGTTTTTCGCAAGATTTCAACTATACTACAATGCAACGATTTAAAACATGATCTCGAGCGAACAACAACTGTATGCCGCACTAACTCATTAAGGTGTGCTATCACTACATTTACCCAAAATTCAGGAAAACAAATGCACGAGGCTTGGGAGAGATTCCACGAGCTTCTGAGAAAATGTCCCCACCATGGTATCCTACACTGGCAACAAGTCCAGATCTTCTATCATGGGCTCCATGATGACACACGAAATTTTGTAGATACCACTTGTGGAGGCAACTTCCTGTGTCGGGACGAGGGCTCAACCTTTAAGCTCTTCGAAGGCATGGTCGAAAACTCTATAAATAATGCTTCGATGAGTGTGTTTAATAGAAAGTCCTCACATTCCCATTCACATTCGGGGGTACACGAAGCCCAATCCAGTAGCAGAGATTTAGAGATAGTGGCTAGTTAGCTGGATAAGGTGGGCTTAATCGAGAAGAAAGTAGATAAAGTATGGAAATTTCTCTCTAAACCTTCATCATCCTCTTCTTCTCAGTCACCTGCACAACACACTTCTTCTCAGTTTCCCACAGGGAAGGAAACTATGAATAATCTTTCTGTGACACAACCTGCACTACCGGACTATTCATTTCCTTATCCTACACCAGTTGAAGAAACCTTTGTTCCTCCTTACACTGACTTCCCTGCACCTTCTAGAGCTTCATAGGAGCTCCACGCCATTCACAATGATCCTTTTGCACAAACCTATAACCCTGGATGGCGTAATCATCCAAATTTCTCATGGTCGGGAAATTCACAAAGACCTCCTTATCAACAACCTTCTGCACCACCATAGCACAACCCGATCCGAGCACCACCTCCACAATCACACGGGTATCCACTGCGTGCCTACCAGCAACCCCAACCCAGGCCTGCCCAATACTCTCAACCTGGGCCTACACGAGATGACCAGTTGGGGTCTATCATGAAAGCTCTTGCTGATATGCAACAACAAAACATTGCTATACAACAGAGACAAGACGTGGCACTAGCTAAGATGAGAGTCCAGCTATCGCACTTTACGGAATCCCGTCAACCACATTCACTCCCATCTCAAGCAGAACCCAATCCAAGAAACATACCTGCCCAGAGGTATGTTTAACCTAGACCTTCCCAAGGCCAAGCACATGTTATATCACAAGCCTTGCATGATTCTGATCCATCCACACCTTACTCAGATCAGCAACCACCTCTTCTACCCAACCCAAATTCATCCTCTTCATCTTTGTAACGACCCGGTTCCCGAGTCCCTACGAGACACGAGAACCGGACCGACTCGACTAATCCCAAGACCTAGTCGTCCAACGAAGAAGTAACCAAAAGAGCAGTAAAATAAACCCTATTCAGTATGAATATAACTAACAGTAAGAAAGTACAGCAGTAAGGAAAGAAACTACTACAGTATATACCACCACAACAGTAGAACAACATTTATCATATAACATGAACTGCAGGTAAAGAAAAGTACAGCGAAAACAAGAACTACTCACTATAACGGAAACAAAGAGGTACAAAAGACAGTAGTAACTCTACTGGACCCTACTCGGCCCAGCGTCCTCTGCAGCCGCTGACCCTGGCTGCTCAACACCTGGTCCTGAAAAAGGTAATGAGTGTAACACGTCAGCAAAACGCTGAGTAGAGTGGCAACTAAAACTAAAGACAACAGTAGAGTGTACAGTAGCTGTTATGTTCTATTACTTTCTTTATTTACATCTTTCAATTGTCTCACTATTTCATTTATTTCTCAGATCTTTTACTTGATCTCGAATGTTCCTCGTGGGAACGATCTTGATTGCAGTCTTTTCCAAAAAGTAGAAGCAGCACGTGGTGCTCTCCTGGCCGGGAGAGTCCCCCGTGGTGATCCTACCCTCAGTCAACCACCCCAAGGTCACTGACAGACGTAACGGTGACTACGGCACGCGCGATAAACGCATAGGTAGCTAACCCGTACTGGCACGCGGTCAGTCGTTTCCGTTAACGGGTGCGCCCAAAGCACAGCACGGAACCAGTCCAGGGCAGAGCCCTCTCAGTAACAGGGGTCCAACCCCTCCACAGTAACCAAACCGGGGCCTTGCCCCTCCATAGTCCGCGCACCCTCGCCTGACTACCCTGGTTTGCCCCAGCGGGCCTAACAAGTCGGTGTGGGAGGCTAGCAGAACCCCGGGGCCCGTGGGGTAACTAGTACCTCCCTACACTAGTAGCTCTCCTCGGTACTACGTACGCGAGGGCCAGCAAGTCGGTACAGAGTGGCTAATCCTATCCCCGGGTCCCTGGGGCGGCTGGCTCCGCTCTGCACTAAACAGGGGGACAGTCGCTCTCCTTGGTACTCCATACTCAAGGGCCAGCTCACTTCCCCAAAACTATTCCATTCACTTTCCAGGAGTTCTACTCCTACTTCCCCGTAGGGTTCCATCCTTTTTACTCAAACATCCAGGTTTCACTTTCCAGTTTCACATTCTTACAATCCATGTTCTCAACCACGTTATCTATTCACAACAGGCAGTTGTTAATTCAAATTACAGGCAGCTTTATATCTCTTTCCATTTTCCAAGACTACAGTATTATACATTCCACTAGTTTTCCCATCCTAGGATTCATGCCATATCCTAGGATCTATCATACAATCTAGTTTTCTAGTCCTAAGATTCATGCAACACCTAGGAGCTATCATTCCATCTATTTCTCATTCCTAGGATTCATACAATGTCCTAGGTTCTATTTATGGTTTCATAATTTAACAGATTTTATTAATAACTTAAAGCCACTCTACCAGGTACAACGGGGGTAATGGGGGCGTGATTGGGAATCCCACGTGCCTCCGCGACTCCCAAGACTGCAACTGAACGAGGTCCCATCACAAGGATCAAACACAAGGAAAGTCTCAAAACAGTGTATAGCTACTGTAGATGGGTAGAGGAATTAATTCTGAAAAGAACGCAACTCGAATCGCGGAAAACGGAACCCGAACGGGCCCTAAACGGGTTGAAAACGACGACACTGTGTAAAATCAGACGTCTGGAACTTCTTCCAGACGTCTTAAAAAGTGGATCAAAGAATTACCTGCTCAACGTGGTTTCCCAGACGTCCAGAAGTCTGCGGGGACGTCTGGCCTAGCTCCCAGGCGTCCGATGGTCACCCCGGACGTCTGGAGGTAGCTCCCGCCGTCTGGTACAACAGCCAGACGTCTGATTCGCGTTGGATGGCGAATCACCAAGCCTGCGCACACCCATCTCCCTCCCTCAGTACGATCAGTCGACATGAAGGAAGAAAGCGGAATACTCACCTTTCAGACGTCTGTTTGAGCTTCCTGACGTCTCCCTCTCCGTCTGGCTATCAATCCAGACGTCTGATTCTGGAAATTGTTTACAGAATCAAAGCGCCACTCGGCCTCCGCTCGCGACGCCGCCCGCGTCGCACCTCGCACGTCTGCTGCTCGGACCGCAGCAGGTCCCTCTCCGCGTCGTTCCGCACCCCCTGTGCCCTCCGCCGGCCGACCAAGACACTCCGGTGAGCTCGCCCTCACGGCAAAGCTCCGCCCTCGCACGCCGCACCTCCTCCGCGCTCACTGCGGCCGCCGCTGCCGTCCTCGCGCTCGCTCACTCTAGCGCACAGGAAGGAGAAGAGGAAGGGGACGGTGGAGACGACAGGAGGGGAGGCGTGGCCTTTTAAGGCCGCACGAGGAGGAGGGAGAGAGTGCGCGGCAGGTCTGCAGCCGCAGAGAGAGAGGGAAAAAGAGAGAGAGAGGAATCGCAGGTCTGCGCGCACAGGCGCGTAGACGAATCTCTCGTGCGAAAAATAACTGTTTTCCAGACGTCTGGAAACGATCCCAGACGTCTACTCAGATGTCTGTATGTGATCCCAGACGTCTTGTCCGACGTCTGGGGCACGCGTTCGTAACAATCTTGACTCTGCATTTACTGATTGAAGAGGTGGAAGCTGTTGATTATTCTGAATACACTGCCTGTTTACTTGGACCTTGAGCCAAGTAATTTTGAGATGATTATGGTTGTTTACTTGGACCTTGAGCTAAGTATCTCTAATTTGATACCCACTTTCTACTTGGGCCTTATACCAAGTATTTGATTCTAATTCATATTGACTAAGGAGCCATTCTTTTCACCTCTGAGATTGACAAATCTAAACCTTTCACTGTCAATGGACAAAAATTAAAACCCTTTATTGAGCCACATGATCTCAAACTTGTCAATTCTATTATTTCGCTCCAACTTCTTGAACTTGCTATTATTGACACATCTACTGGATTTACACCTAGCTGAAGGCGTTAAACTTAGCAAACCTATCCTTGTATATAGCTATTTTCCGCTTTCTTATTTTCACCTTTCTTGCATTAGGTGTTTACCCTTGCATTTTAAGCATACATTTCATTGTCACATATGTCATGCATTTCACTTCCTAACCCGACTTTCCACTCTGATCTTGTATCAGACTTGAAATCGTCTCCACAGAGATTTTTAACTCCTCACTTCGACTTCCTTCTATCACCCAGTCTAGGATACTGAAAAGCAGAGCATGCATTTGCATCCACCCTATTCATTCAATGAAGACATTGCATCATTTAAGTATGGGGGGGTAAATGATGAACCATTTAACAAAAATGCAATTGTAGACACACCTATAATATATATAGTATAGTATTATCAAAAATACCAAAATAAATTGAAAAATTTTGAAAAAAAAAATTACAAAGCCAAAAACTAAAAAATGACAAAACACAAAAATTCCAAAAATACAATAAGGGACATGTACTTAATGTTGAGGAAGAAGAACAAAGAAAATTTTGAGAAGAGAAAAGTTTTAAAAAGAATTATAAGTATTTAACTATGATCTTCTAGCTGAAAACAAAAAAATAAAATAAGTGTTTATGGACATTCAACCTTTGTTGGTTTGACTTTCTAGGCCACTGTAGCTTAATTCGCTCAGGCTTTGGCTTAATACACTTTGAACTTTGACAAGATAAACCACAATCTCTCCTAATTTTAGGACGTATTCTTATACCTGAGTCACCAGTATGTGATTTGTTGCTTTGCTTTGACTTAGGAGTCTAAGTAACCTTGGTTTACACAACATGGTGTCAGGAAAGACCTTGTGAATCTGAAATTCAACCCTAGTGTTCATTAAGGAAGGTGGAGTCCTTACCTGTGCGTGTAAGTAGATTCTTTGTCCTAGTCTTTAGTTTAGGGCCTAGGAGAAGCTCTTTCCACCAAAGAACTCACCCACCAAATAAGGTGCGCTCTACTAAATAAAGTTGTCAGAGACATACTGACAAAGTAGAAAAAAAAATTCAAAAAAAAAGTTCTTTAGAATAAGTCAAGTATGTTCTCCAAATTCTATAAATACAAAAATTCCACCAAAAATGTTTTCAGGGTTCAGTACAAATACCCTGTTCCACCAAATATTCTTTGAGCCACAAACATAATAAGAGTTGGGATTGAGTATTCTTCATTTCTTGAGAGTCAATGCGAAAACATAAGCTGAAGCTAGGACCAACCTGGACTTAAAAAGAAGTGAAACCCCGGGATTGAGTTGTAAAATTCACCTGGTCAGTCCTGACTTATCACTAAGCACAGCCATAAACTCTTAGCATTCTGACTCTCTGTAAAAACCCCTAAGTTTTGGAATTCGACTGAAAGGTTTAAACATCAAGAGTCTTTGTTTTTTGAGAGATAGTCTATGTCATATCAGTCTTGAGTTCTGGTCAGTCTTCCTAAGCAAAAAGGTTCTCACAATGTTCAGACATAAACACAGTTGGTTTATCAAAAAATCTTTCAGCTTAAAGATCATCTTGAAACACTTAACTTTATGAGAAAAGAAAGAAGTAAAGATATCTCATCACACTTACCTTGCTAATACTTAAATTGCTATGCACTTTAATGAGTTATTTGTTAAGGGACTGGCAAAGCCTAAGCACAAGGGTATGATGAGTTGCGACTCATCATAGCTAAATCACTTAAGTTAAGCTAAAAACTAGGTTAAACAATATCAAATTAATACATAAAAATGGTTATGTGTGGGAATTAGAGAAAAGACCTAAAACATCAATTTTGTGTTAAAAACGCATAATTAGGTCATTAAATGAGATATTCTATTAATAAATGTTAAATGATGATCCAATTGCAAATTGAACACATAAATGGGCTCAAAAGTTCAAATCAAAAGTATAATTATCTTCTTAAATGTTCAAATAAACTTATATAAAAATTTGGATGCATTTGGACATCATTAAAGCCTTGAAATTAAATATTTACATTTAGGTCCTTAATGCATTACATTTCATTCGTTAGAAAACCTCTTAGGACGTATTTGTAAACTATAGGGACCTTTTTGTAAGTCAAAAAGGACTATTCTGTTATACTTTTTAACTACTTATGGGCCTGCCTGAAGGTCTTTTGGTGAATTTGCATGGCTCACCCCTCTGCGAAGGGGTAGAAAGATTGCAGGCAGGCCCATAAGTAGTTAAAAAGCATAACAGAATAGTCCTTTTGGACTTACAAAAAGTCCCTGGCTGAAGGTCTTTTGGTGAGTTTGCAGAGCTCACCCCTCTGTGAAAGGATAGAAAGATTACAAGCAGGCCCATAAGTTGTTAAAAAGCATAACAGAACAGTCCTTTTGGGCTTACAAAAAGGTTCTTGTGGTTTACAAATAGGTCCTAGGAGGTTTTCTAACGAATGAAATGTAATGTACTAAGGACCTAAGTGTAAATATTTAATTTCAAGGCCTTAATAATGTCCAAATGCATCTAAGTTTTTCTATAAGCTTATTTGAATATTTAATAAGTTAATTATACTTTTAATTTGAACTTTTGAGCTCATTTATGTGTTTAATTTGCAATTGGATCACCATTTAACATTTATTAATAGAATATCTCATTTAATGACTTAATTATGCGTTTTTAACACAGAATTGATGTTTTAGGTCTTTTTCTTTAATTCCCACACTTAACCCTTTTTATGTATTAATTTGATATTGTTTAACTTAGTTTCTAACTTAACTTAGGCGATTTAGCTATGATGAGTCACAGCTTATCATACCCACATGCTTAGGTTTTACTAGTCCCTTAGCAAACAGCTCATTAAAGTGCATAGCAATTTAACTATCAGCAAGGTAAGTGTGTTGAGATATCTTTACTTTCTTTTCTCACAAAGTTAAGTTTTTCAAGATGATCTTTAAGTTGAAAGATTTTCTGATAAACCAACTGTGTTTATCTTTGGACATTGTGAGAACCTTTTTGCTTAGGAAGACCAACCAGAACTCAAGACTGATATGACATAGACCATTTCTTGACTAACAAAGACTCTTGATATTTAAACCTCTCAGTCGAATTCCAGAACTCAGGGGGTTTTACAGAGACTCAGAATGCTAAGAGGTTATGGCTGTGCTTAGTTGTTACGAACGCGTGGCTTCAGACGTCTTTTAAGACGTTTGGGAGGTGACCCAGACGTCGGACCAGACGTCTGGAACCCCTTCCAGACGTCTGGGATTCGGTTTCGGCGGCACGTGCGGTTTCGTCTGCGCGCCTGTGCGCGCAGACCTGCAGATGCTCTTTTTCCCTCTCCTCCGCAGGCGCTGGCCCCTCCATCTCGCTCTCTCTCTCTCTCTCCCCGCGCGGCTTTAAAAAGCCACGCCCTCTCCCTCACTCTCATCACCTCCACTCCCTTCCTCTTCTCCTTCCAGCCGGTGCGCGAGTGCGAGCGTGAGCGAGCGCCGGCGGCGACAGCCGTGGTGAGTGCGGGAGGAGGTGTTGCGCGAGGGAGGAGGCGTCGGCCGGGAGGGCTCGAACCTGCCGGGGCAGCGGGAGCCGACCGGCGGGGGCGCAGCGGGCGCGGAGTGACGTGGGAGGCCTGCTGAAGCTCGAGCAGCAGGCAGACAAGGCGTGGCGCGACCGTGCGTCGCGGGCGGAGGGCGAGTGGCGCCCTGGTTCTGGAAATTTTTCCAGAATCAGACGTCTGGGATTCCAACCAGACGACGGGAAAGACGTCTGGAGGACTGTCCAGACGTCTAGTAAGTAAGTTATTTTCGTACCTTCTTCTTCCCTTCGACCGTCCGTACTGAGCACGAGGAATGGGTATGCGCAGGTTCTGAGATTCGCATCCAACGCGAATCAGACGTCTGGCAGTGGTGCCAGACGACGGGAGTGACTTCCAGAAGTCCGTGGTGACCATCGGACGTCTGGGAACTAGGCCAGACGCCCCCGCAGGCTTCTGGACGTCTGAGAGACCACGCAGAGCAAAGGTAACCTCTGATCCACTTTTTAAGACGTCTGGAAGAGATTCCAGACGTCTGATTTTGCACTGTTTCGTCGTTTTCGACCCGTTTAGGGCCCGTTCGGAGTCCGTTTTCCGCGTTTCGAGTTGCGTGCTTTTCGGAATTAAATCCTCTACCCGTCTACAGTAGTTGTATACTATTTTGAGAAACTCCTTGTATTTGATCCTTGTGATAGGACCCCATTCCGCTGCAGTCTCGGGGGTTGCGGAGGTACGCGGGATTCCCAACCACTCCCCCAGTACGCCTGTTGTAACCGGTAGAGTGGCTTTTAAGTTTATTAGTATAATCTGTTAAATTATGGAACCATAAATAGAACCTAGGACATTGCATGAATCCTAGGAATGAGAAACTAGAATGAATTGTAGATCCTAGGGTGTTGCATGAATCCTAGGGCTGGAAAACTAGATTGTATGATAGATCATAGGGTATGGCATGAATCCTAGGATGGGAAGAACTAGTGGAATATATGAATACTGCAGTCTTGGAAAATGTGGAAAGGAAATAATAGCTACCTGTAAATTGGTTTAACAGCTGCCTATTATGAATAAATGAGCATGTCTGAGAATATGGGATGTATGAACGTGAAACTGGAAAGGTGAAACCTGAATGTGCTGAGTTAAAAGAACTGGAACCCTACGGGAAATTAGGAGTGGAACTCCTGGAAAGAGAAAGGAATGGAACTGAGAAAGAAAGACGTGGTAGTGTGCTGTCTCTTGGGTACGTAGTACCAAGGGAAGTACCTGTACCTGTTTAGTGCAGAGCGGAGCCAGCTGCCCCAGGGACCCGGGGTCAAGACTGGCCACTTTGTACCGACTTGCTGGCCCTCGTGTACGTAGTACCGAGGAGAGCTACTAGTGTAGGGAGGTACTAGCTACCCTACGGGCTCCGGGGTTCTGCTAGCCTCCTACACCGACTTGTTAGGCCCACTGGGCAAACCAGGGTAGTCAGGCGGGGGTGCGCGGACTGTGGAGGGGCAAGGCCCCTATTTGGTTACTGTGGAGGGGTTGGACCCCTGTTACTGAGAGGGCTCTGCCCTATACTGGTTCCGTGCTATGCTTTGGGCGCACCCGTTAACGGAAACGACTGACCGAGTGCCAGTGCGGGTTAGCTACCTGTGCGTTTATCGCGCGTGCCGTAGTCACCGTTACGCCTATCCGTGACCTTGGGGTGGTTGACTGAGAGTAGGATCACCACGGGGGACTCTCCCGGCCAAAAGAGCACCACGTGCTACTTCTACTTTTTGGAAAAGACTGCAATCAAGATCGTTCCCACGAGGAACATTCGAGATCAAGTGAAGGATCTGAGAAATAAATAAATTTTGAAATAATAGAAAGACGTAAATAAAGGAAGAAAGAAAATTAAAACAGCTATTGTACACTTTACTGTTTCTTTAGTTTAGCTGCCACTCTACTCAGCGTTTTGCTGACGTGTTACACTCATTACCTTTCAGGACCAGGTGTTGAGCAGCCAGGGTCAGCGGCTGCAGAGGACGCTGGGCCGAGTAGGGTCCAGTAGAGTTACCACTGTTTTTATGTACCTCTTTTTGGTTTCACTGTAGTGAGTAGTTCTTGTTACTGCTGTACTTTTCTTTACCTGCAGTTCATATTATGTTATGAATGCTGTTCTACTGTTGTGGTGGTATATACTGTAGTGGTTTCTTTCCTTACTGCTGTATTTTCTTACTGTTAGTTATATTCATGCTGAATGCGGGTTATTTTACTGCTCTTTTGGTTACTTCCTCGTTGGACGACCAGGTCTTGGGATTAGTTAGTCGGTCCGGTTCTCGTGTCTCGTAGGGACTCGGGAATCGGGTCGTTACATTAGTGATAAGTCAAGACTGACCAGGTGAATTTTAAAAATCAATCCTAGGGTTTCACTTCTTTTTAAGTTTAGGTTGGTTCTAGCTTCAGCTCATATTTTCGAATTGACTCTTAAGAAACGAGGAATACTCAAGCCCAACTCTTATTGTGTTTGTGGCTTAAAGAATATTTGGTGGAACATGGTATTTGTACTAAACCCTGAAAACATTTTTGATGGAATTTTTGTATTTACAAAACTTGGAGAACATACTTGACTTATTCTAAATAACTTTTTTTTTTATTTTTTTTTTTGACTTTATCAATATGTCTCCGACAACTTTATTTGGTAGAGCGTACTTTATTTGATAGGTGAGTTCTTTGGTGGAAAGAACTTCTCTCAGACCCAAGACTAAAGACTAGGACAAATAGTCTACCTGCATGCACAGGTAAGGACTCCATCTTCCTTAATGAACACTAGGGTTGAATTTTAAATTCTCAAGGTCGTTCCCAACATTGTGTCATGTAAACTAAGGTTACTTAGACTGCTAAGTTAAAGCAAACCAGCGAATCCTGTACTGGCGACTTAGGTACAAGAATACGTCATAAAGTTAGGAGAGATTGTAGTCTATCTTGTCAAAACTCAAAGTGTATTAAGCCAAAGCCTGAGCGAATCAAGATACAGTGGCCTAGAAAGTCAAACCAGCAAAAGTTAAATATCTATAAACACTTATTTTATTTTTTTATTTTCAGTTAGAAGATCATAGTTAAACACTTATAATTCTTTTTAAAACTTTTCTCTCCTCAAAATTTTTTTTATTGTTCTCCCTCAACAATAATTACATATCCTTATTGTATTTTTGGAATTTTTGTATTTTGTCATTTTTTTATTTTTGGCTCTGTAATTTTTTTTTAAAAAAAATTTAAAAATTTTCCAATTTTTTTTGATATTTTTGATAATACTATACTATATATACTATAGGTGTGTATACAATTATATTTTAGTTAAATAATTCATCATTTATAATTATCCTCTAATTACTGACGAAAGAAATGCACAATTAGACATAATGTTATACATTTTCATTAACCATGAGTCTACAAGTGTATGATGTGACCTATATATATATATATATATATATATATATATATATATATATATATATATATATATATATAGATGTTGGGTAATTTTTTTGGGTAATTTTCATATCCATTATTAGGTAATTTTCTTGTCCATTTATATATATATACACACACGTTGCACATGTGCATATATATTGATAATTTTCCTCCAATGATAAACTATAGGTTGCTTGTCATTGACTTCTAGCAGCGTTTCCTTTGCTTCCAGCGACATCAAGCCCATCGACATCGATCATCACCCCTTTCCGTGGTTGTTTCCGTCCTTGAAAGGGAGACTGCCAACGTAGCACTGTAGTGGTTGTGGTGGTGATGTAAAAGTATACGGGAAGGCAAGTCACACTAGAGCAGCCTCATCTTCTAAATTTGACCACCGCCATACCCATTACCACACTCCTCCTCGCTCCCATGGCGACCTCTGCCGCCACATTCTCTCTTCTCCTTCTGCTTCTCTTCCGCTCCATTGCCTCTATCTCGGCAGCTCCAAAGAGCGCCTTCATCACCAAAGTCCCGGGCTTTAGCGGCACTCTCCCGTCCAAACACTACGGAGGGTAACACCAATGGGCACAGTTCCTCTTGCCGATTTGACGTTTACCATCATCTTCTTTCTCGATTATCTTTGATGGGTACCTCTTGTTTCCTCTGATTCGAGCGTAAAAATCTCATCTTTTTCTCCGGTTTCTTTCGGGAGCGAAGGTATGTGACGGTGGACGAGAGCCGCGGGAGGAACATCTACTATTACTTCGTGCAGTCGGAGAAGGATCCGGCTAAGGATCCGGTTGTGCTGTGGCTCAATGGGGGTCCAGGATGCTCCAGCTTCGATGGGTTCGTGTACGAGCATGGTATGGCTGGGGGTTCTTTGGAGATTTAAAATCTCGCTTTAGGGTTTTTGTTTTTCTTCTATTATCTGGTGGATTATTATTTCTAGGTGATTCAGAAATTAAAATGGATTGTTCCTGACATTTTGAGAAAAGAATATGTCTATAGATTCCGTGCGTGTTTGCAGTGATTCTTTATCTTTCATAACCTCTGACTTTCTTTTTATGGGCTTTTAACTTTTCAGAGAGTCCTAAATTGATGCACTCTGAATAGCATCTAATTCTCGAATAACTCAGTGGAGGTGGTTACGTTGAGAATCCTTTTTTTTTCCTTTCTTTCTCCTTTTTCCCGGATTTTCGATTTTACTGTTGGGGTTGATCCCAAGAAAATCAAAACCATGATGCTGAAATGAATCAAATGATTCTAGTAGCCATTTTAGTTTGCTATATTTGGATACGTTTTTCATTTCATCATTTTTTTTAGGACAATATTTTTATTAATCGAGTTCTTGTTCGGACTTGGACCTTTTGGACTTTTCTTTCAAACATTTCTTTTGCGTAAGGGTTTTTTGTTTTCCATGATAATCATTTCCAAGCACTTCTGAGGTTTAGGTTTAGTCTCAAAAAAGTAAAAAGAAAATGATAGATCTCATAACCTATCATAGAAATCTCAACCCAACATTCTTCTAAAACATCATTTCTTCCATAGATAGGTTTTCCAAAATCACTCCCAAAGCACCAAAAAAATCTATAACCTGGACAACCTCCAACCATAGAGACAATCATAAGATGTATCTTAAGAATAACACTTTCAAAAATATATATACACCTTGTCATGCAATGTACTTTCTGTAGAAGTTCCGAATAATATCTATTTTTTGGATGATAAAGGCCATTTTTTGGGCGAATTTCAAACCACAGGCATAATTCTTATGTCTTCAGAATAACATTTTCCAAAAAATTATATACACTTAATAATGTAATGTCCTTCCTGTAGAAGCATCCAATATTATCTATATTCTTCAATAATAAAGACCAAGATTTGGCTCACACAACCCGAAGGCTGAATCCAATGCTGTTCGGAAGTGATTTCAAGCAGAACCATTTCACCTAAAACTGACATAGTTGTCCATCCATCCAAGTTCTCACCATTTGGCTGCCATGTGACCTTGAACATAGAATATCGCTCGCAAAACACCTTGATCTTAGAACCATGTTGCACTGAGCTTTTCTAGTTTCCAAATTATATTCAGCAACAGCAATGATTTCTCTGTTTCTGACAGGGCCATTCAATTTCCAAGCTGGAGAGACAATTTCAAGCTTACCAAAGTTAGAGCTAAATCCATACAGCTGGTCTAAGGTATAGTATCAGATTTAGTAGTGGACACTTGGATTTGGTACAATCTTTTAACAATTGTTTCAATGTTTTAACACTCAGGTTTCTAATATAATTTATTTGGACTCTCCTGCTGGTGTTGGCTTGTCCTACTCCGAGAACAAGTCAGACTACATAACTGGAGATCTCAAAACTGCTTCTGATACTCACACTTTCCTTTTGAAGGTACTTTATTAAAAAATTATATCATTCAATTTCAAGAAATGCCTCAGATCCTTGATGTTGCATCCAGAATGACAAAATACTCAAGCCCCTACCCTTCTACGTGATTAAAATGGTGTAAATCAGATCAAGGACCATTTGATTTGCCCTCAATGTTAGCGTGAATCGGTTGTAGTATGAATCAAAGAGTTGCTATATACTAGATTCTGGGCTTCGTAGGTACTACTTGTTACTCTGGCAGCCTCTCCCTCTATACCAGATGAATGCTCTCAATATCTCTCACCTTGATGGATTTATTATCAAGTAGCCAGGCTTCCTTTTGCTTCCTGATTTCTATCTTTTTATCCTTACCCAATATGTTAGAAAAAAAAAAGAGAATATGTTTCTTTTACTATTAGATTTCAAGATACATGTCTTTTTTTTATGGTAAGTTTCTTGTGACTGAAGCGGTTTCTTAATCCAATTTTCTTGTCAGAACAGTGGTTTGAGCTCTACCCAGAATTTCTTGAAAACCCATTCTTTATTTCTGGAGAGTCTTATGCTGGTATCTATGTTCCAACTCTTGCTTTGGAGGTTGCCAAAGGTATGGCGATTGTGCATTTCTAGATCTACTGTTGTAAAATGCAAATAGCTAAAGCCCCTTGTTTAATGTCGCAGGCATAGAAGCTGGTATAAAGCCTGCTATAAATTTCAAGGTCAGAATTTTCCAGAGAAAAGTTTGTCAAGTACTCATTGTAAATGAGTTTAAGAAGAAGAAAAAGATAATAACAATTTTACATTTGTCATCCTATAGGGTTACATGGTTGGCAATGGTGTCACTGATGAGGTATTTGATGGTGATGCTCTTGTGCCATTTTCTTATGGGATGGGCCTTATTTCAGATAACCTGTTTAAGGTGGGGAACATGGAATTAGCAAGTACTGAACATTTTTTAGTTCTAATATTTCAAAGCTTTTGATTCGAACAACAAAAACTTATGCTTCTCTTACTGCAGGAGGTAAATGTTGCGTGTCAGGGAAGCTATTGGAACCCTATTAATACTTCCTGCCGGAGCAAGCTAGGTGAAGTTGATCATGTAAGTTTGATATTCCAGAGAGAGAAAAAGCACAGCTGTTTAGCAACTTCGCATGCAAACCATCATATTTCCAGTTTTAGTAAATGCAAAAAGGCTTCTAGGATGGTTTACTATATTTCTCTCAGTGCCTTCTCTTATACAGCTACTTAGAGACTTGAACATCTACGATATTCTTCAACCCTGCTACCACAAGCCTGTAATCAGAAGCATGGTGTCGGATGATAAAAGACTTCCCGAAAGTTTCCTCAGATTGGGTGAGACCAGTAGGCTCCTTCCTGTGAGAAGAAGGATGTTTGGCCGTGCCTGGCCTCTCAGGGCTCCTGTGAAAGCAGGGCATGTTCCAACTTGGCCTGAACTTGGTTCTAACGTCCCTTGCACAGTGAGTACAAGAAATTCAATCTTCTCACATCATTCCAACAATATAGCCTAGATACAATGAACGTTCTTAATGTCTGAAATAATGAATCAGATCTTTGCATTTTCATTGATTCTAGCGTGAAAATTCCTGAATGCTTAGGTACTTGTCTTTTAGTTGAGTAAAATGTTATAAAAGCTATGGGAAACACATAGGTGTTAGTGGATGTTATTTCCTTACGATTCTATTTCTGCTTGATATTTTATAAGCAGCATTCATATGAATTTCTCAACATCTAAAATACCCAGGAAAATGTTTCGTGTACAAAATAGAGGGTCTCATGTATGATAGATTTCTCAACACCAAGAGAAGTTCAATCATTGAGATTTCATGTCCAATGACAGCATCTGAGTATTATTAAGCATCAAGAGACCTTTTCCCCTGGAACCAGTTGGAAGATTATTTTTTTGTGATTCTTAGGTTCTATTCTTTCAAGATTTGGTTTATGAAGATCATTTATTTCATGCTTGATATTGAGCGCGTATGAACTTTATTTCATTTGTAGAGTGATGAAGTTGCAACAGCGTGGCTAAATGATGAACTTGTGAGAAAGTCTATTCATGCTGAACCAGTATGTTTGTGCTTTCTATTCTTATCTAGTTCTTTAACTCTCAGGGATAAGCAGATGCTTGGTGACTGATTCACGTACTATTTTGCTCAGGTGAATTCCACATTTCCATGGGAATTATGTACAAGTAGAATACGCTTTGATCATGACGCTGGGAGCATGATTCCATATCACAAGAACCTCACCATGAAAGGCTATCGTGCTTTGATCTACAGGTCTGGTTCTCCCCCAATTTTTTTTCCTTTTTCCGGTGTTCATTATATGCATATTAATTGTGAATCTGAAGAGTGATTCCTTATCTTCATGAGAACAAAAGACTCGGAACTATACCTCCATTTCAAGTGTTGTGCTTGACCTTCTTTCTGTTAAACAGATATATTGGCTAGTATTTTCGTCATTTTGTTATGTTGTCGTTGATGCTGTGATTATGGTCAGAAGTACATTTGTTGGTTGGACTTCCATAGCATATAGAGATTCCCACTACGATCATTTTATGGTTGGGTAAACTAGTTTGTTCCCAGCAAAGATGAGCTATGTTTTATGCACTTGTTCATGCATTTTAGGACCTATGAAGCAATTAATTTAATAAGTATGATGAAGTTATGTTTACCGCTGCACAATTCAACTTGTCAATTAAGATTTTTTTTTTGTTTTGAAAAGGACTTGTCAATTCAGATCTTGAACCAAAGACAGATCCGATTCCTGATGCATATTTTTATAGAATATGTTATGATCAAATGCTTGTCTGAGGACAGGAGAGTTATGATAAATGTTCTCGTACCAATAAGTCAAGAATCAAATGGAGCTCACTAGCCCAACTTCGGGGTGATGCAAGTGCTGGTCAATCTCATGAACTATTGGAAGCAAACCATTAAATCTTATTCGTTATGGTGAAATTATAGCTTATCTTTCTGCATGTTGAGGGACGGGAAAGACTTCATGCTGATACATTAATTGATCACACCATCCATAACAATAACCTATTTCATGTGTACCTTCAAAACCAGCCTCTACTTAATGATTTCTGGAAGACATGCTTGTTGAATTTTCTCCTGACCCCTTTTCTTCGTGACAGTGGGGATCATGATATGTGTGTTCCATTTACTGGGAGCAAGGCATGGACTGGATCAATGGGATACAAAGTAACTGATAAATGGAGGCCATGGATGCTTGGTCAACAAGTTGCTGGGTATATTTCCTTAACCATGCACTATTTATTCTATTTCACAGTAAGCTGGAAAAAAACATTCAGATAAGGACGATCATGAAATATTTGCATTTACCAATTGATCAATTGTTCGGAGGTTATGATATTTGCTGCAATCAACATCCTGGAGCATTCTGGTTGTTTTTCTTTACTGATGATGACATCTGGCTGTAGATTAAACTAACCTTGTGTTATCCACTTAACTCTCTTTCTGCCGGTTTCATTAAATGAATTGCAAATGCATACACTTAATCATATATCAAATGTGTGTGCACTTCTAGGCTTTTCTCTCCCCATAATACGGAAGAAAACTTCTCCCAGAGTCTAATGCCTCATGCGTTATGTGGAGTTCTTAGGAGGATTGCCAGCACCTGTTTTACTCTCTGCTTTACTAGGGAGGTTTAATAGAGGGCAGGTCTTTAATGGATAGATGAGAGCTCTCAGGATCGTCTTGGTGCAAAACTAGTCATCATCCACCTTTCAAAAAAAAAAAGAACTAGTCATCATCTTTTTCAAAACAGGAGAGGGCAGCTCCTTTGGCTGTGTTTGGGTGGTTTGGTTGCAGCGCAAAGATGTGGTCTTTGGCGGTGTTTTGAGAGATTTGGCCTCAAGACAATGATGTGGTTTGGGGAGAGTAGAGCTTTCATTGAAAATGCACTTGTGAGTATAGTAGGTGTTAGATGTTGAGTTAGTTTATTTCTTGTTGTTTATGTTGCCTTAGTTGTAATTTTCATTTCTCATAGGACGCTTCATGTAATTTACCCATAGCCCTTCTCTATAGAAGAGAGGCTAGCGTTTTCTTTTAGAATACAAATCATTCTTCTCATTGAACACGGTATCAAAGTAGTGGTCCTAAGTCGGTGTTTTGATATCACCACCAAATACCACCACAATTTCTCAATTGATCCTTGAATCCTCGCTCTAGGAGGGTTCTACGGGAGTTGATCCCTGTCATGAGGGGAACTCTCCACCGCTGCCACCTCTCTCGGTGGCCTCTAGCCCACTGCCATTGGCCCTAAGAGGGGCTTGTACGCCATCGCAACCCCTGCTGGAGTGCCACCACCACATCCCAGCCTTGTTGTTTCTCTTCAGCAACTCCTTCCTATCAGTGGTGGGCTATGATGGGCCCTGCATCGCCTCCAGCAAGATCCCTCACTGCATTCTTCATCACCTAGCCTCTCTAGAAGGGTACACAACCTTCCCTTGGGCCGCATGGGCTGGGCATGTTCCTTTCTATTGAGCCCTTATGATCTAGGCACCTTTGTGCCTTCTCTACGCATGCTTTTGCATGCTTATTGATGCACTTATGTGTACAAGGGTAACCTTGCACGTGAATCTTGAGTTATTTCCCCATGGTTGACGTGGAAATCTTGACAGTTATCTCAGAGACCAAGGTTCCAGCCTATGCTTTTGTTCAAGGGACTACCATAAAATTGACAGGATCCTATAGATATGTACTTTGGTAGAAAGCTTTTTGTATCTTTTATTGGAGGCCATGAGAGATTGCACATGCTGACAAACAATAAACCAGATGTCAAGTATGAGAAGTTCAGAAAATGGGGGGAAAATTATCTTGTCATGAATTGGCTCATTGTTAAGTCCCCATTAGAAAAAAACAAAAGAACAAAAGGTCAACCGACCTTATCTTTGACAGGATTCTCCCCCCATCAACCCCCCCTTCGGCTTCTCTCCCTTACCCTCTCGATCTCTCCCTCTTGCTCTTCCTGTGCCCCTCTTAATGTCCCACTCTCAACCTCTCACTCTCTCGCTACCCCTCTTGATTACTCTTTCACCCAATCTCCCTCAACCCTCTCCAGCTCGCTGTTTGCTTCGTCGATCCACTGCTAACATCACCGATCATTGCCGTCACGTGTGATATCCCCTATGTGCTAGAGCCCTCATTGGTGGCAGCCGCTACCAGCTCACTGCGCAACCCTCCTCATCGGTTATCGTCTCGCCAATTCGTCAAATAACAGCGGCAACCACCAAGCAAAGCGTTGCCGCCATCACCACTTCCCTGCATGCCCCTCGTGTAGGTGAACATGAGAGAGAGGGAGGCCGCCAGTCACAACCCTCTCCTCAACTCCATGCCGCCCTCTTCTCCAGCCTGCCAGCCGACTATCGTCGCCACCAGCAGCTGCTGCAGCCACCTCACATGCGCACGAGCTGCAGCTGCGCAGCTGTTGCTGCTGCTACTTCTGGTGGTGGTGGTGGCAGTGACGGCTGCTATTGTTGGTGTGTTGAAATTGAGGGTCGACAGAGGAGAGTCGACTCGGTCAAAGCCTCGCACATGGTAACAATGTCTCCCTCTTGCCCTCGTTGCAATCCCTAGCCCTAGGTTGTTCTAAGTTTCTAACCAAGTAACCATGGGGGAACTTGGGGCTTTTGATGCATTTAGGATTGTGTTTGGTGGGTGCATAAAAATCTGATATGTGGTTATTTGTTGATTGATTGTGAGGAACCCAAAAGGCCGACCACTTAACGGCGTGGAAGATGGGAAGTTCGAAACAAGGTAGGGCATCACTTATAGCATTTTTTTATAAACTTCCATGATGTACTTAATGCCAATGTTTAAGCTAGAAAGATTAGGAACCCGAGTTGGGTAAAAATAGAGCTCATTATGTACTTAATGTCGATGTTTAGGCCAGAAAGATTAGGAACCCAAGTTGGGTAAAAATAGAGTTTGGGAGAAACTTGGATAATGCAAGTTCGAACCCAAGAATAGGTCTTATCAGGGCACCCATAGCGAGGCTCGCTGCGATGCACGCGATGTAGGTTCGCATCTTGCATGTGAGGATATGCAAGAGAGAGATGGAGAAAATGCATGGGTGCAACCCCCCACAATGTGTAAATACTTGTGAGTTTCTTTTTTTTTCACACTAAATGAATTTTGATCCACGACGATGTTGAGTTCAATGATTTCTTGAGTTTTTTTTGTTCAGTAAGCCTTGAAGTTATTTTGTTAGCACTTGGATGCTTGGATGCATATGTTTAAAGATATGTTATAAACATAAAGGTGATGCATAATAAAAGATTGTCTAGGCATTTTAATCAAGTCTTGTGTGAGTTTTAAAAGCTTTCTTTGAATATGAGATTTCTGTTGCTTTAGAGCCACGTATGAAAATTTAACACAGTTTACGCAATTAGTGTTGCTAAATGAAAACCTCAGATTTCGTGAGATTTATAATCATGCGTACTTGTAGGTGAGAGCGAGGGATTATTATTAGGTTGATCCCTAGAAGGTGTATGTGGCCCATGGTGTGCATTCATAGGCTCCTAAGACAATTATGTTGTCCATCCAGCAAGGAGGCGGTCGGATGAGGGAATAGATCGTAGTGCATGGGAAGTAGAAAGTTACCTGCCCAGATCCCCACGACTTAGGAGGGTGTGACGCTTGTCATAACGGCTTGAACCATCAAGCTTAATCGACCCAAATGCGAGATCGCCATCCAAAATCGATCATAATTATAAGTAGATATCAAATAGACCTAGAAATCTGGGCACAAGGAATGGAAAACGATTACATATGGACTCCTCGAAGAAAAGGTCTTGTTCCCGACAGCACCTACATTGGGGTACGACCGAGGAGAGGTTAGAGTAGACTCCATAGTTGATTTCCAAGATGCTTAGAGCGGATTGCCTGATGTCGTGAAGGTAAAGGATCGCTTATGAGCAGATTGATTATGAATCAATCCTCTAAGGACAAAAAATTACCCATAATGGAATGTCGAGATTGAGGAAACTTACGCGTGTGTCGAGTGTCTCTACACAAGTTAAAGTTGAGAATCGCCAACCTGACGATGCTTCGTTACGAGGAACGGTGGGTGATTTCTGAGGGCGGATTCAAGGTGGAGTCTCTCTAAGGCGCAATGAGAGGTTTCCCGGACCATGAACCCTCCTCAGGTTCACAACAAGAGTACCCTAATCATAGGGTGATGATTCTTGTCGTTTCGACATTAAGAAACTTGTTACCGGTTATTTTTTACTAGACTTGGCGGTGACCTAGAATGACTCCAGGTAGGAGTCATTAATGGCAAGCATCGTGGCTCGTTAGGTTAAGTAGAAAAGCCTTCTTAGCATAGAGCTTGGAAATTGAAAGAAATAGAGGGGAAGAGGATGAAGTTAGACGTAAGGGAAAAGAATAGGTAAGTCACATCTAACGAGGAATGCACACATCATGAGGCATCCAACTTAGTGGTTTTTCTTTACCTTGCACTCTTGGTATGCCCTTTTGAGCCTTTTGGCTCACACTGCGTCCTTGACAAATTTTCAAGATAGGAGGTCATGTCACCCTATTTGTTATATGGCTCTCATATGCTTGCAGGCAATGTGCCAACATGTACTCCTGCTAGTTCTGCACACGTGATTCACCAGAGACCTCCATTGAATGCTAGCCTAGGGGCATTGGAGGGGTATGCAGGTAGAAAAGGTGGGGAACTACTTAGTTTGTGTTTTACATTTCTTTTGCAAAAGCTCTATAAAAATGTGTGATGTCCAATTTTGTAGGAACTTTCCTACTTGATAACTTCTCTAGTTTATGGTGTTGCATTGCTATTTTTCTTTTTGTTTGTGGTAATCATGGCGAGGTGTGCTTGCAAATGATTGTAATTATTTTTATTCTTGTAGAGGTTTGGTTGTGTGAGCGTGGGGTGTACCCACCTCGTTATATTTTTATTTTTATACAAGTCATTTTTACATGTACAGAAATTTGGGAAACACAATAAAACAGGGAAATACTATCAAATTTTTGGCAGAATTTGGCCCCTTAGCTAATTGGCCTTCCCTTAATCATGTCGTCTTGTCATTTCGTAAACAACAATTAGGTATCCTAGGAGGCAATAAGCGATGGCCATGTGGCCGTCACGTCGATCTCGAGGGACCGTCATCGTAGGGTGTGGCACTCATGAATAGTATGGACCTGAAGATTGCAACTAGCATGCTATACAAGCAAACAACCAAAGATATTTAGGAGACCCTAGAGTGCAGATACTCTATGCAGACCAATAGTTCACGTTAAGTAGATATCTACGAGGATCTAGAGTACTAACAAAGGAGATATGACTTGAGTAGGTTACTTTTCTACACTTGGGCTCTTTGAGGAGCTTGCAGTATTTCAATCTGCTTGCTGTGATAAGCAAGTTACTAAGAGGGCAAAATGGCAAACATATTGGTTCCTTGATGGGTTATCTGCCTAATATCGTGGCAACTGAATCGATTCCTAATTTGGAGATAGTCTATGGTTACCTCCAGAAGTTATATGCAAATTCCACCCCAGCCTTTATAGTTACTATGCCTGAGCCTATCGCTCTTGCAGCCTCAGGGGGGAGAGGTGGTCAAGTTAGTGGACATGGGGGTCGATGTGGACATGGATGTGGCTGTGATGGAAGTCATGGTAGCTACACTTATCCCCCTTGTGTTCACTGTCAAAAGATCAATCATCCCTCTGATTGATGTTAGGAGAAGTTTGCGAAGCTTGCTTGGGCCAATCAGACTTCTATTGAAACTGTGCCTGCTTCTGAGATTGACACTACCACTGACTAAACTAAATTCCCATTTACTGCTGATGACTTGGACTACTAACGACAGTTTCTGAGGTCTAATCAGAGTTCCTCCATTGCTGCTCTTGCCACAGGTGCTACAACCCACATTGCTTATACAGGTACAACCAATTGAATTATTGATTTTGTGGCTTCTACTCATCTAATGAGTAAAGCCACTAGTCTTTATCCTTCCAGAGATTCTAATATTGTTACATCTATTTGACTGGAAAATGGGAGTATGTCTCTCGTTACTTCTATGGGTACCATGCAGTTCTCTCCCCGTTTGTAGTTAAGTGTTTATTGTGCCCTTGATTTCTTTCTCAATTTACCACCATCTATTGGCCAAATTTGCAAGCAATTGAAATGTTGTACTATATTTGATGAGCATCATTGTTATTTTCGGGACATTCGAACAAAACGGACGATTGATAGGAGCTATGAGCACCGTGGACTTTATTACTTGGACCCACCTTCTAATTTTGCTGGAGCCACCTCAATTTCATCCAATCCTTTGTTTTGGCATACCAGACGTGGTCATCCCTCCTTGTCCAAGCTTCACTAGTTGTTTCTTGATATTCCTCCTTCCACGACCTTTAAGTGTGACGCCTGTCAACTAGGAAAGCATCATCGCTATTCTTTTCATTCTTGTGTTGAGAGACACATCATCGCTATTCTTTTCATTCTTGTGTTGAGAGACAGTTGCGTTTTTTATTTGATTCATTGTGATGTGTACGGTCCATGCTCTATTAGTTCCATGCCTGAGCATAAGTATTTGATGTTTTTGTTGATTCTTGGGTATTTTTCTTGAAAGACAAATCTGCGTTGTTTTTAGCAATAAAAAAATTATTTTTTGAAGTGTAAAATTACTTTTCTACTAAGATTAAATATTTCAGTTTTGACAATACCCTTGAGTTTGTTCAACATCATTTCCAAGTTTTCCTTGAGGACAATGGCGCCATCCATCAAACTTCCCCTTCTCATACGTCATAGCAGAATAGTGTTGTTAAAAGAAAGTTGCAGCATTTGCTTGATATTGCTAGGGCACTTCTTTTCTCTATGTGTATTCGTAAATCTTTTTGGGGTGATGGTGTTCTCATTGCTACATACCTTATTAATAGGCTTTCCTCTTCTGTGCTTGGAGGTGATATTCCTTTCAAGCTTCTCTATCCAGATAGGGAGTTGTTTCTTAACTTCTGTGCACCTTTAGGTGTGTATTTTGTTCATAATTTTAATAATCCAGAGAAGTTGTCACCCAGAGCTATCAAGTGTGTCTTGGTTATTCTTGCATCCAGAAGGGTTATAGATGTTTTGACCAAGCTAGCATACAATACCATATTTTTGTAGATATTACATTCTTTGAGAGAGTTTCCTACTTCTCACCTGAGGGTTGTGATACTCAATTTTAGCCCCATGTGTACCACCAAAGGGATCCACCACCAAATAAATCTGCGTCTCTTTTTGTTTCTGTTACTTCTAACATTGATGCAAGTATTGGTCCATCAGGTGCGTTGCCCCTTACCAGTGCTGCCCCGAATGTTTCTCCTCCCCAGGTGAAGGGCCATAGGGGGGGTGATGATAATCAGCCTCTTGCTCTAAGGAAATTGGTTCACTCATGTACATTGCATCCTTTGTTTCATTATATGTCTATTGCCCACTTGGATTCTTCTATGTAGCAGTTCTTACAGGCACTCAGCGGTACTATTCTGCCTAAATCATATCATGAGGTGACTCAAGATCCAATGTGGATGGTTGCTATGGATGCAGAGATGAAGCTCTCACTACAAAGGGCACATGGGGCATTGTCCATGCTCCTCAACGGCCAAAGGTGGTGAATTGCAAATGGGTTTATATTGTCAAGTACCATGCAAACGGGACCGTTGACAAGTTCAAGGCTAGGTTAGGCTGATTCACCTAAACCTATGGTGTGAACTTCTTTGAGACTTTTTCTCCAATAACGAGAGTCAGCTCTATTAGAATTAGTTTGTCTGTTGCAGTGAATTTAGACTGGCCTCTTTATCAGCTTGACATTAAAATAAAATGCGTTTCTATGGTGACCTTATTAAAGAGGTCTATTTGCATCAACCCCCAGGTTACGAGTTTAAGGGGGAGTTTGTCTGCATATTGAAGAAAGTTATTTATGACCTTAAACAAAGCTCCCGAGCATAGCTAGACTTAGCAATGAGGTCATGAAGATTGGCCTTCACAAATCTACATTTGACCATTCTATATTTATCAAGAAGATGACATCTGGCACTGTACTAGTTGTTTATGTAGATGACATGATCCTTATAGGAGATGATGCTCCTAGGATTCAAGAGGTACAATAGTCTTTTGTGACTAATGACTCGGGCGAGCTGCATTATTTTATGGGGATTGTGGTTGTTACGACCCAATTCCCGAATCCCTACAAGACACGAGAATCGGATCGACTCAACTAATCCCAAGATCCAGTCGTCCAACAAGAAAGGAACAAAAAAGCAGTAAAATAAATCACATTCACCATGCAAGTAACTAAGAGTAACAAAAGTACAGCAGTAAAGAAAAGAACTACTATAGTACACACCACCACAACAGTAGAGAAATTAAAACAGGTACAAAATATGAAGCTTACAATGAAAGAGTACAAAAGTGTAACAAAATACTCACTACTACAGGAACGGGTACAACACAAGTAAAACTACTGGGCTCTACTAGGCCCAGCACCCTCCGCAATCGTAGTCTCTTGCTGCTCAACACCTGGTCCTGAAAAAGGTGACAAATATGACACATCAGCGAAACGCTGAGTAGAGTGACGACCAGCTAGCTAAGAAAAACAGTAAAGGTGGACAAGTAGTTGTTATTTCTAATTTCTTTATTTATATATTCACTCTTTCTTGGTTTATTTCTCAGGTCTTTCTCTTGATCTCGAATGTTCCTCGTGAGAACGATATTGATTGCAGTCTTTTTCGAAGAGTAGAAGTAGCACGTGGTGCTCTCCTGGCCGGGAGAGTCCCCCGTCGTGGTTCTACACTCAGTTAACACCCCAAGGTTGCTGACAGGCGTAATGGTGACTACGGCACATGCGATAAATGTACGGGTAGCTACCCTGCACTGGCACGCGGTCAGTCGTTTCCGTTAATAGGTGCGCCCAAAACACAGCACAGAACCAGTATAGGGTAGAGCCTTCTCAGTAACAGGGGTCTAGCCCCTCCACAGTAACCAAACAGGGACTCGCCCCTCCACAGTCCGCGCACCATCGCCTGACTACCTTGGTTTACCCAATGGGCCTAACAAGTCGGTGTAGGACGGCTAGTTGAACCCCGGGCCTCGTGAGGTGGTTAGTTCTCTCCCTACACTAGCAGCTTTCCCTGGTACGGTGTACGCGAGGGCCAGAAAGTCGGTGCAAAGTGGCCAAACTCACCCGGTCTCCACCTGAGGGTGGCAAGCTCCCCTCTACACTAAGAGGTAATATGTGCTCTCTTTGGTACCACGTACCCAAAAGATAACATACTTCCCGTTTACTTTTCCAGTTCCATTCCATTTATTTCCAGGAGCTCTACTCCTAATTCCCCGTAGGGTTAGTGCTCATGTTTCCTCAGGCCATGCCATACTAGGTTTCATCATTTCAGTTTTATTCGCATACTAGGATCAATCTTTCTTTTCCAATTTATATACAAACAGCTCGAATTTAGTTTCCAAACAACAGGAATTACATGTAGCAGTTACGAGCAACAGTACTCTATATTTCACAGGCAGCTGTTATCCAATTACAGGCAATTATCATTATTCTATCTACTTATCCAAGATTGCAATTCAGGCATTCAAGACATTCGTTTCAGTGTTTCTGTTCCTAGGATTCATGCCACACCATAGGATCTATCATTCAATCTAGTTTTCAGGTCCTAGGATTCATGCCATACCATAGGATCTATCATTCAATCTAGTTTTCAGGTCTTGGGATTCATGCCATACCCTAGGATCTATCATTTATTTTAGATATGCATTAATGTTTGTAATTAACTAAGGGAAGCCACTCTATCCGCTAAATCGAGAGTAATGGGGGCGTGATTGGCAGGTCCACGTGCCTCCGCAACTCCTAAAGTCGCAACAGAACGAAGTCCTAACACAAAGATCAATCACAAGGAACCACTCAGAACAGGATAAAAGTATTTCAAACAAGTAGAGGAACTAATTTTGAGAGGAACGGAATCTTAAACGCAGAAATCGGACCTTGAATGGACCCTAAACGGGTAAAAAACGACAACTCTGACTCATATCAGACATCTGGAATATCTTCCCGACATCTTAAAAAGGGGTCCAGGTCATACCTCACTCTGCGCTGCTCCTCAGACGTCCATAGGTCCTGCTAAACTGTTTGGACCCAGCTCCAGACGTCCGACAAACTCTCCGGACATCTGGAGACGCTCTCCGCTGTCTGGTCACTCGCCCAGACGTTTGAACCGCGTGGGAGGGCGTGCCTTGCGCCTTCCCGAAGCGAAATCTGCACGCGCACGCAAAACTCTCTCAACACGGCAAGAGACGGAACTTCGGCGGAATGGCCTGCATGGCCGTATCCGCAAAAGGAAGGGGAGGAAATACGTACCTCTCAGTCGTCTGGAGGTCCCTCCAGACGTCGTTTGCGTCGTCTGGATGGAGGTCCAGACGTCTTATTCTGGGAAAAATACCAGAATCAGTAGCTCCTTAGGCTTCTTCCCGCTGCGTGCGAGCTCGCCACGCAGCCGCTTGTCCGCTTCTCGAGCTGCAGCAGCACCAGGGGAGATCTCCCCAGCACGATGCTCCTCCGCGCGCACGTCGGTCGGCTTCGAACTGGCCCGGCGAGCTCTCTCTCTTTCTCGCACACACTCTCTCTCTCTTCTTCCCTCTTGCTGCACCTTTCCTCTCCGCACTGCACCCGGCAGCAGCTGCTGCCCTCGCTCTCGCTATCGTGCTCACGTAGAAGAAGACGGGTGGAGGTGGTGAACGAGGGAGAGGGGAGAGGAGTATTTGTAGGCGTGGGGGAAGGCGTCTGCAGGTCGACGAGGGGAGAGAAAAAGAAGAGGACGGCGGGTTTCAGTCTGCGCACGGCACGCGTGCAGATTCGCTTTCGTACACATGCAAAAATTAATTTCCAGATGTCTGGGAAGGCATCCAGACGTCTGGACCAACTCCCAGATGTCTTAAAGTGGTTTTGATGCCTCGGGTCTTAACAACATAACAAACTCAAAGGAAGTTTCATCCCCGAAACTTGCGCTAAGGTGCAGAAAAGAACAATATACGCATAACAAACTCAAAGAGGACCGAAGCCGGTCCGAAAAGACGTACCCTCAAAGAGCTCCGGGTACCGCTCCCGCATCGTTGTCTCAGGCTCCCAGGTAGCTTCTCGTACCGTTGGCTCCTTCACAAGACCTTCACTAGGGATACTTGCTTCCGTCTCAGACTACGGACGGCTCTGTCGAGAATCTGCACGAGCCGCTCGGGGTAGGTCAGGTCGTCACCCACCTCGACGCTCTCATGGCTTAGGACGTGACTGGGATCGGCGATGTACTTCCTGAGGTTGGACACGTGGAGCACGTCGTGCACACCAGAAAGTTGGGGAGGAAGGGCAAGCCTGTAAGCAACGGGTCCAACCCTCTCCAGGACCTCAAAGGGTCCCACAAATCTCGGCGCAAGCTTTCCTCTCACCCCAAACCGCTGCAGGCCCTTCATGGGCGAAACGCGAAGGAAGACGTGGTCCCCAACCTCAAACTGCACCTCTATGCGTTTCTGATCTGCATAGCTCTTCTGTCTGCTCCTGACAGTGCGGAGTCGCCTGTGAATCTGCTCGATCACCTCCTGACTCTTCCGGATCATCCTGGGGCCAACCTCCCACTTGGTCCCCACCTTAACCCAACTCAAGGGTGCCGTACACCTCCGTCCGTACAGAGCTTCGTAGGGTGCCATGCCGATGCTCGAGTGATAGCTGTTATTGTATGCAAACTCCGCCAGGGGCAAGTGCTCCTCCCAATAGCCCCTCTAGTCCAATACACAAGCACGCAAAAGGTTCTCTAGTGTCTGTATCGTGCGCTCAGACTGTCCGTCCGTCTAGGGGTGGTATGCTGTACTGAACCGCAATCGTGTCCCCAAGGCCTGCTGGAACTCAGCCCAAAAATGGGACGTAAAATGGGTATCCCGATTGAAGACGATCTCCCGCGGAACTCCGTGTAGCCGTACCACGTCGCAGATATACCTCTCAGCCAACCGTGTTGGTCCCAAGGTGACTCGGATCGGCAAGAAACGTGCTGTCTTCGTCAATTTGTCAACGATCACCCAGACTGCGTCGTGTCCTCGCTGGGTAACGGGCAAGCCCACCACCAAGTTCATGGTGATGCTCTGCCACTTCTACTCTGGCACTGGAAGTCGCTGCAACGGCCCTGCAGGCCTCTGGTGCTCAACCTTCACCTGCTGGCACACTAAACACTGCTATACCAATTCACCCACATCTCGCTTCATTCCCCTCCACCAAAAGTCGCGTCTTAAATCATGATACATCTTTGTGTTTCCGGGATGTATAGTGAACCTGGAACTGTGTGCCTCAGTCAGGAGCTCTCTCAACTGCTCCTCGTCCCTAGGAACGCACAAACGTCCCCTCATGCGTAGCTCCTCATCTGTAAAGGAGAAGTCTCAAGGGTCTCCTGACAGTACTCTGTCATGCAATGACTGCAAGTACGGGTCGGCCATCTGTCCTGTGATGATGCGGTCTATCAGTTCTGGCTCGTCTGTCGTGTCACGGTCACTGCCCCACAGTGCCCCAGTAACTCCAGAGGTCGCCAACTGCCCATCTCCTCCAAGAGGCTCCAACTTTGCGCCTGCAAACTGGCCAAGTGGGCGAGCGCCTTCCGGCTCAAGGCGTTAGCCACCACATCGGCCTTCCCCGGGTGGTAGGAAATGCTGCAGTCAGTCCTTCAGGAGCTCCAACCAATGTCTCTGTCTCATGTTGAGCTCCTTATCAAACAAGTATCTGAGGCTCTTATGATCTGTGAAAATCTCAAAAGTCTCACCATACAAGTAGTGCCTCCAAGTCCTCAACGCGAAGATGACAACTGTCAACTCCAGGTCGTGGGTAGGGTAGCTATGCTCATGGGACTTTAGTTGCCGCGAAGCGTAAGCGACAACGTGACCCCTCTGGATGAGCACACCCCCTAACCCCTACAAAGAGGCATCCGTGTACACAACGAACCCGCCACTACTGTCAGGGATGGTGAGCACGGGAGACGAAGTCAGCCTCTCCTTCTGCTCCTGAAAACACGCCTCACAAGCGTCTGTTCAAGTAAAGGGCACGTCCTTCCAGGTCAGCTGTGTCATAGGTCGTGCAATCTGCGAGAAGCCCCTGATAAATCGCCTGTACTAGCCTGCCAGTCCCAAGAAACTTCGGATCTCAGTAACAGTACGCGGTCTCTCCCACCTGAGCATTGCCTCAACCTTGGCTAGGTCCACAGCCAGGCCATCCTCGGAGATCACATGGCCCAAGGTCACTTCCCTCAACCAGAACTCGCACTTGCCGTATTTGGCATACAGCCTACGTCGTCTCAGTGTGTCCAAAACCATCCTCAAGTGCTGTCCGTGCTGCGCCTGATCTCGAGTAGATGAGCACATCATCAATAAATACCACCATGAACTGGTCCAAGTATAATCTGAACACCCGGTTCATCAAGTCTATGAAGGCAGCGGGGGCATTGGTCAACCCAAACGGCATAACCAAAAATTCGTAGTGTCCGTATCGGGTGCGGAAAGCCGTCTTGGAGACGTCAGCCTCCCTAATCCTCAACTGGTGGTATCCAGACCTCAGGTCTATCTTGGAGAATACCGTGGCACCTCGTAACTGGTCAAACAAGTCGTCAATCCTCGGCAGCGGATACTTGTTCTTGATGGTAACCCTATTTAGCTGTCTGTAGTTCACACAAAGGCGTAGGGTACCATCCATCTTCTTTACGAACAATACCAGGGCTCCCACGGAGACACTGGGCCTCACAAAGCCCTTCTCCAGAAGGTCCTGCAACTGAGACTTGAGCTCTCCCAGCTCAAGTGGTGCCATCCTGTACGATGCTGTAGAGATGGGGCTAGTCCTCGATACAAATGAGATCTCAAACTCGATCTCACGCTCGGACGGTAGTTCTGGCAACTCATCTAGGAATACGTCGGGGTACTCTCTGACCACCGGGATACTTTGAAAGTCTGCCATAGGGCTGGGTTCCGCCACCACACAAGCTAGAAAGCCCTCACACCCCTGGCTCAAAAGTCTCACCGCCCGAAGTGCAGAAATGCACCTGAAGCCTCCGTCCACTGGCTGCCCGTGGAACTCGAAAGAAGGCAACTCTGGTATGGAGAAGACGATCTTCCTCTCAAAGCAATCCACCAAGGCGTGGTAAGAGGACAGCCAGTCCATCCCCAGAATCATGCCAAAGTCCTCCATTTGTATCGTTATCAGGTCAGCGGGAAGGCCGTGTCCCCCAACACTGACCTCACAACCCGTGTACACCTCCTCAGCTACAAACAACTAACTACCCGGACCTCTGATCACGAACGGATCCTCTAACAGCACACAGTCCTGCCTCAGACTAACCGCAAAACTGGTAGTGACAAACGAGTGTGTTTTCGGAATCGAAAAGCGTGTAAATAAGTCTGCCGGAAACTGAAACCATACCTGCCACCACTGATCCTGAAGCTCTGGCATCCCTATGTGTCAGGGCGTTGATATGCCCCTTAGCCCTAGGTGCGAACGAAGTAGCCACACTTTGAGTTGGACGGGTAACCGCTGGTCGGTACCCTCCCTGCGACTGTTGTCCTCCTCGCGCCTGGAAACCGCAACCTCCAGCTCGCCCTCCAGTGCTCGGCGCGGGAAGCATCTGCTGACCTCCTGCCCTAGACGGGCAGTCCCTCATGATGTGGCCCGGCTGACCACATTGGTAACAAAGGGGGACTCGACTCCCGCCCTCGGTGGGTCCTTGTTGACAACTGGGCGGCGGTCCGGTGCTGGTAACTGGCCCCTGTCAGGGCCCCCAAAGGCCGCTGACTGCCCCGCAAAGCGTGACGGCTCTCCTGCGGGTGCCACATGCCTCCTCTCTCGTCGGCCCTGTGAGTAGTCTGGCTGATAGGGCCTCTTTCGCCCGCTGTCAATGTCGCGTGCAGACGGGTTGGTCTCTTTATACGTCATAGCTGCCTCCATCACCCTCGAGAATGTAGGCATCTTCAAGGGTTTGACATACCCCCGAATAGTAGGCCGGAGTCCCTCGGTGAACCTCCAAAGGCGCTCATCCTCGGTAGCCACGGCTGTCGCTGCGAAACGAGACAGCTGTAGGAAACGCGTGCGATACACGCTCACGGTCATTGTCCCCTTGCGGAGAGTATGGAACTCCCGCCTCCTCTAGTCCTGCCACATCTGGTGAAAGTACTGCTCGCAGAATAGGGTGATGAACTGGTCTCAAGTCGGCTCGTCCCTCTCTTGACCTCTGATTGCCCTCCACCACCTGTGTGCCGCGCTCTCTAGCTGGTACATTGCAAAGGCCACGCGGCACTCCACAAGGGGGCGAAGGGTTTCAAATACCTTCTCGATCTGCTCGAGCCAGTCCTCCGCCTCGGTCGGGTCCTCATCCCCCTTAAAAGAGGGGGGCTTCAGCTTCCGGAACTGCCCGAAAAGCTCATAATGGCACTGAAGTGGAGAAGTTAGTACGCCTCCAGGTAAGGAGGCCTCGTGCTCTGAAGTGTCGGAAGAAGGTGGGGGTGGTGGAGGCTCACCCCCTCACTCACGTCCAACGCCGTGTCCGTCGCGTGGTCCCACAAAGGACTCCCCCTTTGTAGTCCCAGGGAGAGGCGCTCGTGGCGGCGGGTGGAGCTCCTCTCGCACAATATCCCGTATCAGTTGGGCGGGGTCGTGGGCCTAATTGCCCATGAGCAATGGTTGGTCCACTGAGGCGTCGAGCTCAGCGCGCCCACCCCTCCAACCTCGTCCTCGACCGCGTCCGCAGCCCACCTCGCTAGTCCCGCGTCGAGGCATCTCCTACAAGGAGACGCGAACACAGAATAGAAAGTACGTCAATACTAATCGACATTCAGTGAAGGAACCCTAGAATGGATGTCAAAAGGTACGTTGTGGTGGGTCTTTAGTTACAAGCACGTGAATTGGTTATTTTCCAACTAGTTGGTTCGCTTCTCGGGACGACCTTGCTCTGATACCATCTTGTTACGATCCGATTCCTGAATCCCTACAGGACACGAGAATCGAACCAACTCGACTGATCCCAAGATCCAGTCGTCCAACGAGAAAGTAACCAAAAAGCAGTAAAATAAATCATATTCACCATGCAAGTAATTAAGAGTAACAAAAGTACAGCTGTAAAGAAAAGAACTACTACAGTATACACCACCACAACAGTAGAGAAATTAAAACAGGTACAGAATATGAAATTTACAATGAAAGAGTACAAAAGTGTAACAAAATACTAACTACTACAGGAACGGGTACAACACAAGTAAAACTACTGGGCTCTATTACGCCCAGCACCCTCCGCAGCCGTAGTCTCTGGCTGCTCAACACCTGGTCCTGAAAAAGGTGACAAATATGACACGTCAGCGAAATGCTGATTAGAGTGACGACCAGGTAGTTAAGAAAAATAGTAAAGGTGGACAAGTAGCTGTTATTTTTAATTTCTTTTTTTATTTATCTATTCACTTTTTCTTGATTTATTTCTCAGGTCTTTTTCTTGATCTCGAATGTTCCTCATGAAAACGATCTTGATTGTAGTCTTTTTCGAAGAGTAGAAGTAGCACGTGGTGCTCTCCTGGCCAGGAGAGTCCCCCGTGGTGGTTCTACACTCAGTCAACCACCCTAAGGTCGCTGACAAGCGTAACGGTGACTACGGCACGCGCGATAAACGCACAGGTAGCTACCCCACACTGGCACGCAGTCAATCATTTCCATTAACGGGTGCACCCAAAACACAGCACGGAACCAGTATAGGGCAGAGCCTTCTCATAATAAGTGTCTAGCCCCTCCACAGTAACCAAACAGGGGACTCGTCCCTCTACAGTCCGCACACCCTCGCCTGACTACCCTGGTTTGTCCAGTGGGCCTAACAAGTCGATGTAGGACGGTTAGCTAAACCCCGGGCTCCGTGGGGTGGCTAGCTCTTTCCCTACACTAGCAGCTATCCCCGGTACGGTATACGCGAGGACCAGAAAGTTGGTGCAAAGTGGCCAAACTCACCCTGGTCTCGACCTGAGGGCGGCAAGCTCCCCTCTACACTAAGAGGTAATATGTGCTCTCTTTGGTATCACGTACCCAAGAGACAATACACTTTCCAGTTTACTTTTCCAGTTCCATTCCATTTATTTCCAAGAGCTCTACTCCTAATTCCCCGTAGGGTTAGTTCTAATGTTTCCTCAGGCCATGCTATACTAGGTTTCATCATTTCAGTTTTATTCGCATATGGCATGTGTTTCCAACATTTCATCTTGTCCAATTTATATATAAGCAGCTCGAATTTAGTTTCCAAACAACAGGAATTACATGTAGCAGTTACGAGCAACAGTACTCTACATTTCACAGGCAGCTGTTATCCAATTACAAGCAATTATCATTATTCTATTATTTATCCAAGATTGCAATTCAGGCATTCAAGACATTTGTTTCAGTGTTTCTGTTCTAGGATTCATGGTACACCCTAGGATCTATCATTCAATCTAATTTTCAAGTCCTAGGATTCATGTCATACCCTAGGATCTATCATTCAATCTAGTTTTCAGGTCATAGGATTCATGCCATACCTTAGGATCTATCATTTATTGCAAATATGCATTAATGTTTGTAATTAACTAAGGAAAGACACTCTACCTGCTAAATCGGGAGTAATGGAAGCGTGATTGGTAGGTCCACATGCCTTCTCAACCTCTAAAGTTGCAACAGAACGAGGTCCTAACACAAGGATCAATCACAAGGAACCACTCAGAACAGGATAAAAGTATTTCAAACAAGTAGAGGAACTAATTCTGAGAAGAACGGAATCTTAAACGCGGAAATCGGACCTCGAACGGGCCCTAAACGGGTCAAAAACGACAACTCTGACTCATATCAGACGTTTGGAACATCTTCCAGACGTCTTAAAAAGGGGTCCAGGTCATACCTCACTCTGCGCGGCTCCTCAGACGTCTAGAGGTCCTGCTGAACCGTCTGGACCCAGCTTCAGACGTTCGACAAACTCTCCGTACATCTGGAGACACTCTCCGCCGTCTGGTCACTCGCCCAAACGTCTGAACCGCGTGGGAGAGCGTGCCCACTCCTTCCTGAAGCAAAACCTGGACGCGCACTCCAAACTCTCTCAACACGGCAAGAGACAGAACTTCGGCGGAACGGCCTGCATAGTCGTATCTGCAAAAGGAAGGGGAGGAAGAAATACGTACCTCTCAGTCGTCTGGAGGTCCCTCCAAACGTCGTCCGTGTCGTCTGGATGGAGGTCCAGACGTCTGATTTTGGGAAAAAGCAGCTCCTTCGGCTTCTTCCCGCTGCGCGCAAGCTCACCACACAGCCGCTCGTCCGCTGCTCGAGCTGCAGCAGCACCAGGGGAGATCTCTCCAGCACGACGCTCCTCCGCACGCACGCCGGCCGGCTTCGAGATGCCCCGGCGAGCTCTCTCTTTCTCGCGCGCTCTCTCTTCCCTCTCGCCGCACCTCTCCTCTCCGCACTGCACCCGGCAGCAGCTGCTGCCCTCGCTCTTGCTCTCACGCTCACGCAGGAGAAGACGGGTGGAGGTGGTGAACGAGGGAGAGGGGAGAAGAGTATTTGTAGGCGTGGGGGAAGGCGTCTGCAGGTCGGCGAGGGGAGAGAAAAAGAAGAGGGCAGCGGGTTTCAGTCTGCGCGCGGCACGCGCGCAGATTTGCTTTCGTACGCACGTAAAAATTAATTTCCAGACATCTGGGAAGGTGTCCAGATGTCTGGACCAACTCCCAGACGTCTTAAAGTAGTTTTGATGCCTTGGGTCTTAACAGTGGTGGTTAGAGATAGATCTAATGTGACATTTTCCCAGAGGAAATATACCCTTGAGATTCTTGAGAATGTTGGCCTGCATGATACTAAGCCTTTTGCTATCCTTGTGAAGCAAAAAGGCAAGTGCAATCACTTTGGAGATGCTATGTTTGAGGATGTATACAAGTACAGGAGTATTGTAGGGAAGCTATTATATCTAACCATCACTTGTCTAAATATTAGTTTTGCTATGAGTTAATCTAGTCAATACATGGATAAGCCCCAATATAATCATTGGAATGATATTTGCTTCATTCTAAAATATCTAAAGGGGCCTCCTGGAAACGGTCTCTACTATAGGAAAGATGGTCATCTTGAGTTATCTTCCTATTTTGATGCAGATTATGTTGGCTCTTATGACAATTGGAAATCCACAACTAGTTTTGCTGTCTTTCTTGGAGGGAATATTGTTTCTTGGCGCAACAAGAAACAAACTGTTGTAGGGTGCTCTAGTACAAAGGTTGAGTATTGAGCAATAGCCCCAATGGCCTGTAAGGTGATGTGGATTTCTACTCTCATATGGGTAAGTCCTAATATGGCCATTGAAATGATATTTGACTCATTCTAAAATATCTAAAGGGGCTTCCTTGTAAAGGTCTCTACTACAGGAAAAATGGTCATCTTGAGTTATCTTCCTATTTTGATGTAGATTATGTTGGCTTTTATGACGATCGAAAATCCACCGCTGGTTTTGCTATCTTTCTTGGAGGGAATATTGTTTCTCGACGTAGCAAGAAACAAACTATTGTAGTGTGCTCTAGTGCAAAGGTTGAGTATTGAGTGATAGCCCATACAACCTATGAGGTGATGTTGATTACTACTTTCTCAGTGACCTAGATATCTCAGTAAAGAGACCTACTTTTATGTATTGTGATAATAAATTAATCACGTACATTACCTCAAATCCTATTTTCCATGAGAGGACAATATATTAAGCTAGATTGTCATTTCATAAGTAATGTTCTGATGAAAGGCAAGATAGCTACATCCCACATCTCGTTTGAGTTCCAATTAGCTGATATTTTCACTAAGGCACTTTGTAAAAAGCAACACTGCTTCCTATGCGATAAGTTAGACTTAAAGGAGGGAGAGTGTTAGATGTTGAGTTATTTACTTTATTTCTTATCGTTTATATTGCCTTAGTTGTAATTTTTATTTCTTATGAGATTCTTCATGTAATTTACTCATCATCTTTCTCTATATAAAAAGGTTAGGATTTTCTTTTAGAATATGAATCGTTCTTTCTTAACAATAGGTTTTAAGGAGGGTTCAGGGATTCTGTTTACGGGTGTTGAGTTTAGAAATTCTGTAATTTATTGAGGCTTGGTGATAAAGCGGATGCCACTGACCTCAGGTGGCCATCATTGTCCTTTTCCTAAAAGGCATCCTCGTCACAACCCGGGCCTAGACCCAGGTTTAATAGACGTTGATAATTTCTTGGATATTGGCCCAAAAAAATTGCCATTCACAAATTTATTAGGCATTGGTCTAATGGACCCGAGACAGTGACCCTCAATGCTTAAGCCCATTTTATCAAATAATAATAGTCAACACTTATAAACCGCTGATCAGTTTTCAGTGCGGCGACATCTTTATAAATGTGACAATTCCTTTTATGGAGATGGTAGTCACAATCTTTCGACCAATGAGCAACTTATTGACTTCATTTAAGTTCTTTCAAAGGGAAGCCTTCCTTTTTTTTTTTGTTATTTGATTTGCTTTTATATCACCTTTATGGCTATTTGCCTCTAACTTTCTCAGGTACTTGAAAGGATATGAGCACAATCTCACATTCCTCACCATAAAGGTATCAATTCTTTCATTACAAATCACTGTGTTATCTCTATGTTAAGGCCTCGTTGAGTTTATCTGTGAAAGAAAAAATTCGTACTAAGAACGAACGCCATTGATTTGTTCCCCTGATGAGATCCACAGAGAGGGAGGCATGCTATGTGGTAGTTTACACTTCAAACATACCATACTTAAGTCTGTTATATATACTCAATGAATCTATTTGTAGGGAGCTGGGCATGCCGTTCCAGAATACAAGCCAGCTGAATCACTGGCCTTCTACTCACGTTGGATGAGTGGATTACATCTCTAAAGAAGGAAGAACAACAGTATACACAGAAGGCAAAGGGCTTGGAAACATGATTCTTGGTCCTCTAATGTTCATGGATGATATACTTTGTCAAAAGCTATTGCTGGGTAAAATATTGTGCAATTGTGAGAATTCAGAATAAATGACATGTGGTAGTGTCAAGTATTAGTCATTAGCATGCCCATGTGGGTGTGAATGTGTCTTAAATTTGTTGAGATTGTAATTAGGATTGTATATCTTTAAATAGAGATTAAATCTTTTTATTTTTTCTAAAGTTAATTGAATAAAGTTTTCTATCTCTACAACTCCCCTCTTCTCCACGTGAACTCATCTCCATGTCATCAACTCCACGTCAACCACCTTTCCTCTTCCATGCGAGGATCTCCTCTCCTCTCAAACAAGCAACTATTTCATGTCGGACATTCCAAGGATCTAAAATTTTCCACCGAAAAGAAAAAGGGAAAAAAAAAAACACCCCTCTTTTAATCTGTGCATCATATGCAAATACAAGGGATTGGAGCTGTTACCTGTTGGCGTCTTTAGTGTTCAACCTTGATGAAGTTGCACGTAAGCACCTATCTAAATGTAGTTTAAGCAAGGATTTGGTTATTGCACACATAATGTAGCAAAATCTGTTGTGCTTAATATGGAAACATGGGGGGTCAAGTTGTGGAGTGTTGGTCAAGTTGGATTTCAATGTGCTCGATTCTCATTCGCTGTCCCTATGTATATGGGTTATTACCTGCATCTCAAACCAATTAAGTGATGCACGCAACATGCTTGCAGGTTAAAAAGTGCGTAAGACCTCTTTTCCGAAGTGAAGTACTTTGAACAAGATAGGCACATAGTTGACCTCTCAGGATATATGATTGCATTTCTAGTTTGAGTTTACAAAATCTCCTCAACTTGCTATGATCCGACAAAATTTTAAATTAAGCTACAAGGAAAACAAAGGAAGTCTTGGATGGATACATGTAATGTGTGGTTATGATAATTGAATATGACTTATTAAATAAGGGAAAAGGACAAACTAAAACACCCCCATTGCAAAGTGGCCTATTTGACCTTAATGGTTACATTTTTGGATGTCCCTTGAAGTAAAACTCACCGTCCAAGCATTGGACCTCTAACCACTAAGTACTAGATGGTGCACATCAATAGCATTGATCTAGGTACCCCTACTAAAAGGAACAGAGCCTAAGCTAATTGATATTTATCTTGTGTATACTTATCCCTGCTGCAGAAAGATCCACTTCCATATAACAATTTTTATGTTTGAGATAAAGCATGACTTAAGGGTCAGAGATATGACACAATTTAAGGATCAACTTTGGGGGAAATATAGAAAGGTACCTAAGTAAAATAATTAAGAGGTTGTTTTTGATGAATTTCGATCTTAGAGAAACTTTCATGTTCTTGAAATAACTCTCAAATACTTTTGTTGTAGGATGCCAAATGTCACGGCTTGTAATTTTCTAAATGTGCACAGCAACATAATAAGGTTATGATTGGTTGATCAACCTCGTCAATCAACTATCTTTTTAAGATCTATTGTAGAATATGATATGTTTGCCTTTGATGTAGAATTCAATGTAGTTAACAAATCACCAAACATAAAGAGTTCCGCGTGCTTCTATGTAAAGGACTTTAATCCCTTTGTGGACAAAACTTATAAAATCACCCCACACATACACACCCCAGATAGAGGTAAGTAGTATGTGAAATAAAATGATCATCAAATGAAAAATCACAATAAAGAAAATACTATCCGTAATAATACAAGAATGCATAGAGGAAATAGAACACATAAATTTGAAGCTACATGGGTCTCATGCAGAAATGGAGAGTGCTCTTGCCTCTGTCCTTTTGCCATGTACGACCACCCCTAATGCCTTCGTCACCACTGTCTCTATGTAGCAATCGTTATCTCTTGTAGCAAGGGTTCCCCCCCCTCCCTGCTCTACCTCGCCACCTCACTCTCCCCTTCTTTGATATGGCATAAGAAGGGAAAGGGGGTGATTTGTCAAAAAAAAAAAAAAAAAACAAGAATCAACCATAAATAATGGATGTAAATATTTAAAGAGGAAACATTTCAATGAAAAAAATTTCTACCCAGACTTCTTAATTTAAGATTTTACCCTTATCATTGTAGGAACCACTAAAACCACACCACTAGAAATGAGAGAAGTGCTTCTCTTCTTCATGTGGAAGTCCTTTAGCAATCTTATGTAGCCATCTAGCTCTTGAAGCTTCATCATATGTATCCATCTATCACATGTAACCAATAATTCCTCATCACCATCACATTTATGAGCTTTGCATATCTCCTTTTGTGAGTTTAACTTCTGCATAAACAAAGTCATAGTTCATCCAAATAATATAACTTATTTGTTAGCATCAAAATTAGGTTTAGGGGTTAATAGGATAGCATAATTAGTGCACCCATTTCCTATAAAACATTCTCTGTGCGGGGTACGCGGATTCAAAGTCATGTTACTTACCCAGATGCACATGGTGTCATTATGAGTGGATGTGTCATTAGTGTATGTCCAACTATACCGACTCAACAATGAAGAGTGGCCGTGACTCTAATTACGGAGGAACTTTGTGATAAATAGGAAATTAAGAACCTCTTTTCCTTTCAACAAAAAAAACATCAAAATTAAATTTAGTAGTGTCTAACACTAACACTCTCCAACAAAGGTAGAGAGTTCCGCCATCAACATCATTCCACTGATCATCATCCCAGTCTCTGTCTTTCAACCGTCAAATCCCCCACCATTGACTCCACCACCATCTTATGATCTTATGTCATCGTGCCAACTCCCATCTTCCAACTCCACCACCATGTCATGCAGATGCACACGTATTTGAACTTTTCGATGTTTTAACATCCTATCCCTCAAATTGCCATCGTTGAATCTACTCCAACACCTTTACTCCATGCAACATCTTTAATTTAATTCTTCCGATCATGGTTCCTCCAATCAGGAAATTCAAGTAACATATTTCAATCCTCCTTTCTCGCATGTAATAAGTGGGGTTCCTGTTATTTGACGGTTGTTATTACCTCACCCCACAGGTGTTAACTCTCGATTGCAGTGGACAATCATTCTCTTTTCTTTATTCTCTCTATAATCTCTCTCCTGCGAATCTGCGATGTATTCCTCTTTGGGGATTTGCACCTGATGTTTTTCTCCTTTAACGATCATTTTTACGCCAATATATATATATATATAGTAGAAAGTTGCTTTACGTCCAAGATAAAATTTATCACTTAACTTTTCTCAGTTAGGATTTTCTTAATAAGATATCCGAACAAAACTCACTAATTAGTTATTCAAAATGGATTTGTGAAATATCCGTGTGGTAGTATGGCTGTAACTGTTGTTTTCTAGTAATATTTAATGTATTTTTCTCTGCATACCACCCGATCTTAGCTCAGTTGGCAGAGCGGAGATTGTACTAGTGGCAGAGAAATCCTTAGGTCGCTTGTTCGAATCCCGTAGGTCGGATGCTTTATCTGTTTGTGGAATTCTACTTTTTGGAAAGTGCCGCCGTTGCATTTACGTGGAAATAGGGAATATTTAAATGAAGGATATCATAAGTCGCGTGCATCGGCAAACATAGAATCTCTTCTTCCCTCGGAAATAAAATCTGCAACGAATGAGTTTGTAGGTTTTTGCAATGTGCATCTAATCTACTTCCCGCTGTTTTTAGAGTGAGAGCCCAAAAGAGCATCGAGAAAATCTCGTCTGAGGCAATAGTTCCCGTAGATTCAAAGAGGACAGGTAAAATAAAAAGTTTTGCCAGCATTAAATTTAAGATGAGAGTACGTGGAGTGTTAAAGTTTGAAGAGAGGCATGACGTCGGAGCAAGCTAATCAGACAACCAAGTTAGTATGAAAAGACTGAGTTCTGTATATGATCATGAAAATCGATATTGCGCACTAAATCTGACATACATGGGTCAAACTTTGAGGGGTCTTGCTCTTAGCAGAAGGGATCCAAGTTTGGATGGATTTCCATGGCTGCATTAGTTACCAACATATCCAAACAGAAAGTCATCTTCTGTCATACTACTTCTTGCCAATTTTATTTTCTCAAACTTAGCAAGAAAATAAGCTGGAAAGAAGGAAAGTTTTTATACAAAAAAAAAAAAAAAATGTAGAAACATGACTCCACGTGATCTTTGGAGGAAATGAAGTCCCAGCCGCGCCAAATATTGAAGCGTAGCAATGAAGGGGCGCAGAGGGTACCAAACATGATAATAAGGTTGGCATTTGGCAATCAGCATTGCTCCTTCCATCTCCATATGCAAGAAGAATATATGTAAGAAGAATAGACGGATGGGATGACCATCGGCAGCTATATGTGCTTTCTGATGGAGCATTTCCATGTTAATTTTGATCCTCTTTCTTCTCATTTAAGAATGAGTGCATTGAGCACTACCTCTCAAATTAAGCAGACCATCTGCGACCTGCCATCACAAAGCTATGATTTGATTGGAAGAGGAGGAGGAGGAGGAGGAGGAGGAGGGAGGGAGGATCCACCTTGCTTAATTACTTGACCTTGAAAGCCACCTACCTAGCTAACTTTATAGAAGACCCTTTCAGCAGGTCTCAGGTAATGTTATCTAATGGTAAAAGACCGCCTTAGTGCAGATGCACCAGCTTTCGTTGTGTCTGAAGACTTGATGGCTCTCTTTCCATCGGCATAAGAAGCCATGCTGCTCGAGAGTCCATTCAGGTAGAGGCAGACAGCAGTACAGTCGTCGACTTTGGAATTCGGGTAGTTATACTTCCAGGCTCTAACCGCTGCCTGAACAAGATGGCGAGCTGCAGATGATCGAGACGGAGATGTAGCAATAATGTCCACAACTTCTTCATTCGAAAGCACATCCCAAACCTGAGAGAATCACGCGGTTGTAAGGGGATGATGGACTTATCACTGAAGCTTCTTTATCAGCAGGACAAGGTCAACAGGGTAATTTTTCAATTTAGTTTTTTTTATCTACCTATCACGAGTAAATTTAAAATTATGGTGATTGGCACTTTTTCAGCTAAAAAGATAGGGAGAGGGAGTGAAAGGAAAAGAGTCCTCAACAGCAAAAGTTGACTTGAGCCTTCTAGAGTTTGAAGGGTACAACGACAAAGAACAAGCAATTTATCCTGGAAATGGAGATTTTAGCTTTTAACATACCCCATCAGTTGCTAACACAATGAAGTCATCCTTTTCTGTAAGATGTCTGTAAGATATCTCGGGTACAGAAATTAAACCAAAATCTTTGAGACAGAAATCACCAAGGGCCCGAGACATGGATAAGCCAGGGGAGTCGTCGTGAGGCAACCAAATACGATCTACATCTGGTTCATCCCGAAGAGCAAAAATCCGTCCTTTACATTGTTCGATCCTCTCTTTTTCCCCTGTAACGAGATATGCATCACTCTGTCAAAATGGTAAGTATTAATGCTGTTTCTTGCATGTCTTCAATTAAATGCCACCACCATCTAGAAAAATTATAGCAGTCGTATGCATGATAATTGTCAGCAGAGAATTGAATGATGACATCTTAGTTGCGTTATGGTACATACCAACTTTCCCAACATATTTCAGCAGTTTTTCTGCATGGTGTATTGCAAGTTCTAATAACTATCAATGATGTATTCAATAGCTTTATGTCATGCCAGCAAACTCAGACCTGATAGAATCTACCTAGGCATGGTAGACAGAAACCACAAATTGGGAGGCAAGATTGTTCTTGGGTTGGCCATTTGAGATACAAAACACATGAATGGTCATTTAGTTCCTTCTTCCCTACATCGTAGTAATAAATCTAAACCCTTTTCTTTGTGGGGCAGAGGAGGAAAAACAATGGCAACTTTAACCCAGATGGGGGAGATACATAATTGATGGTGATGTTCACAGATCCCACATATGAGAAACCCACAAATGTTTCAAAAAAATGGGTGCCGCAACACACATATTTCGTAACATTTCATCAATGCCACAGGGATCCTCTAGAAAGCTACCACGCAAGACCATGTTATGCTTATCTCTTTATCATCTCTACAATGCAAGGTCACGTTATGTCCATCTCTATATCGTACAACCGGACAATAAGCTAGTTTGTATTTGTCAACTAACTGGTTGTTTTCGTTACACTATATAATCACAGTTACTTTCAAAAAAGGCACATAGTAACCGTGTGATATCCCCTCAATTTCACAATAGCGCTACTTGATAAATATAACACCAGCTAATCTTACTAGACATATGCAGGGTACCTCCCATTAAATCAGCATCGATTCTAGATTTTTTTATTATTATTCTTTCAAATGATCAGGAGCTTCCTCGCATCGTCAGGATTCAGTAAAACTATGGGTTGACAAAGAAATAGTACAGTTTATTGCTACACTACCACCCTCATTACTCAAGTAAATTGGGCATGCTGCAGGACCACCATCCCTCTTTTTCAAGAACCATGTCCAAGAAGAAAGGTGAACACTTGGGGTGCTATGGTAGCCAACACATGCTAAAGAGAGATAGAAAATGCAATCTTGGTACATGTTAAAATTGAGATAAAAACTTACGTGGCAAATTTGGCCTCAGATCAACAGTGAGTTGTACGGGAACCAAGGAGTTATTGTCATCTCTAGTTCCCAGAATAGCCCTTGAATCCCCAAGGTTAGCAATCACAAGATCTTGACCCTACGAGAGTAAGGATCATTAGTCAAATTGCATCAACTAACAGTAAACAGGGTTCTCTACTACCCCGCAGGACAATCAAGAAATGTTGATTCGTTATCCATGAAAAGTATTTGATTGAAACTTGATGCTTCCCTTCTAGGAAACCATCTCCTACGAGTTTGTAATGATACAATGAATCAATCGAGAGCATTTCGTGACAAAGTACGCAATTGACCAACGACATAGAATATACCTGCTTGACTAGAGTGACAGCCGTCGTTCCGCTAGAAAGGCAATCACACATGGTCCGGCACTTGAGCTCCTCATCCATGGCATGGAAAGCTTTAGAAAATGACTCCTTCAAGGCCAGAAAGATCTCTGGGCGCTTCTCTGATTCTTGAGAATCGGCAGAGGCACCATCTAAACCAAAGCTCAAATGCCCTTCCAAGTCATTGTTTCCATCTATACCTATACTACCACTTCCCCTGCCTCTCACTCCGTCATCACTGTTGTACAAACCCCAAAGAGAAAGTAACCTCAAAGGGAGGTGATCCCTCACTTTCCCCGCAACCATATGCCCATATGGTCCATGACCGTCAAATATCCCACAAAAAACGGTGCCCGCCCTCGATCCAAAGTTCTGCAAACCAAAGAGAGAGGATGACAAAGAAATCAATCATTACTACTTCATGACGGCATATATACATCTGAGAAACCAAGAATATATATACATAGATATATATATATATATATATATATATATGAAACTGACCAACTATCGAATTCCAACAGGAGCCGTCGAAATTTTCCTTGGGAAAATGGAAACAAGGGTCAAAGTGACAGACAGAAAGACGGACCTCCCAAACAAGCATGGCATCCTGGTTGATCCTCTTCCCGCCTTGTTGAGTAAACAAGGTGGCGCAGTTGCTGCTGGCGCCATTGGACATCGACCTACCAGGAATCTTTCGAAGCTCATCGTATAACAAGCCATCCAATCCCCACCTCTTCCTCAAGCTCCCTCTACGCTTCAAAGCATGCGGAGACGATGGGGGCTGAGGGCTCTCCCCTCTCCCATCCAACGACTGGCGAGAGCCCATTCGGATGGACGACCTTTGACAGTGCTGATCAGGCAGCAATCCAGGATCGATTGCAAAGCTTCCTGACTCCAAGGTGAACCTCCACTTCCTCTCTCTCTCTTGACTTAACTAACGCCTGGCTTTCAAACACCACAACTAGAAGCCAAATACCCAACTTCCCCGTTTGCGGTTGGAGTTGCAGACGTCCAATAAAAACCACGTCTTGGAATTCTACTTGCTTGTTTTTTTTTTTTTTTTTTTTTGGTTCTTTTTTTCCGCGGATAGAATTGCCACGAAGAACCCAGGCCAGATATCACCCCCTCCACAGCTAACACAAACTAACCTCACAAAAATCTGAAATCTTTACAAAACATCCGACACCCACTCGATGATAACCACACACACACACACACACATCTCCACACACTCACGTACGCAAATACATCCACATACCTACAAATGTAAATGCATCTCCTCTGAGCCACACAAGTTGTTGAGTATTATTGCCGAGAGAGAGAAGAAGTATGCGAGACAAATATGGGAGATATGGAACCACAAAGTGTGAATGTAGCGTTGAGGGAAAGACAATAAAGAGAGAGATGATGGTGATGGTGATGGTGATGGTGATGGTGATGAACAGGAAGGTCATGAAGAGTATAAACAAGTTCAAACCATGTGGTTCTCGTGACTTTACACTCTACTGTTCCAATTTATTGCCAAAAAAAAATAGGATATATATGCATAATAATATGTAGCAACAAGGTTCAAGTTCTTACCCTAAACATCTAATCCTAACAAAATAAAAGGGCTTATCAACCCTTAATTCAGAACCCTATCCTTCCTCTTCCAACCATAAACACAAAAGCATACATACAAGAAGGGTAAATGTCACTTGGCCTTTTCAAATATCAAGTTACTCGAATTCAACCAACCAAATTTCAAATTCAAAATGTAGATGTCAACGAAAATGAATATATACCTGATATTAGATTTGTTGGGATGTTATTATTAGAGATATTATAACGATGCATGTTTGTATAGAATTTTTTTTTTTAAGTATTTGTATTTATCGATTTATGTAACATGAAAAATTACGTATAATAACTTAACAATAGTCAAAAGTAAAGTTTCAGTGAGTACAAATTTAGACAAGGATCATATACAACTATTGACATAGTTGAACTGGTACACCATAAAAAAAGCTAAATCCTATAAGAAACTTATGATGCTTGATTTCATAGGATTTCAAATGAAACTTATGAGTTGTGAAACTCAATAATCATAGGGACTAACATTAAAAGAAGCAATTAATGATCCAAAACATTTAACATAATTAAATAACATGATCTTATAATTTCAATAAATATCTTACTATATCCAATTATACATTATAAAAAAATAATGACTATCTCTCATTCGAACTTAATTTCCATTACACAAAAGGTACAAGTCATAATGGTGCTTTACACTAATTACATTCCCCCCTTTTTTTATATTGTATTGTTGTCTTAAACTTCTATGAAGCAAAAGATAGCACATAACACACGAAGGACATTATTTTATAAATAATTCTTTCATAATAACACAAGCAATAAGTCACCATTAATACCATAATTCATGTAATCATTCAATCCTTCAATATTATAAACTTATACCCTTCAAAAGTTTACTTAAATATAAGAAATATATAACTTTTCCCTTATAAAAATTTGAGTAATTGTATTTCATTTTCTATACAAACAATGCTCCAATAATCACGTTGCATGCATAAAAATATTTTATAACCTTATCCATGATTTCGCAACCACATTCAAAGGAAATTCATCCCATAACACATAACATGGCATTTCTATGCCAGTACTCATTTTCAATGGTTTATTGCGGTGCATACAATAACAATTTCATGACAATGGTTTACTTTATTAAACCATTTGCCATATAAACATTTATTTTAGTGCACATATTGCATTTCATAACAATTTCATAGTAATAGTTTATTTTATTAAACCATTTTACATATAGACATTTACTTTAGTGCACATATTGCATTTCATAACAATTCTATGGCAATGGCTTACTTTATTAAATCATTTCTTGTATAGAAATGTTTGCCTCAGTTCACATATCATTAGATAGCTTTGATGGCTTAACCGCAGGCACAAGCGGTCCATGAAACAATAACGTGCATGCCAGTGTAGCTACAACTGAGGTGAGCTTATCTTTTGCCACCATGGTTCATAGAACCATACACCCCTAGAAGGCATTGCCCCTCTTAGGATCTATAAGACTCCTTTGAATCAATACCTTAACATATTCATGAATCATAATTTCATAATTTTCAGGAAAAGCTTTTTCTTGTAGTTTCAATTATCTTAGCATTTTATAAATACTGATTTTATCCCTTTTTTTTATACCGTATTCAATTATACACACTTTTTTAATCTTAATTCATTTCTTTATACTGATATCTTATATATCGTATAACTTACACATATGCCTTAATTTAGAAAAGAAGCATATTACATAGTCATTAGTTTTCATGTACTTAATTCATCATCACACATTCCAAGGGACATGTTCATAATTATTCAAGTAATGCATACATAAAAGAGGTCAATATTCAATATTAGTTTGACTTATAAGATCTTATAATAAAATTAGCACTGTTATCAAGTTTGAAAAACTTACATTCAAGCACATACAATTACCTAGTTGTCTCATTCACGAACTTGTAAATGTCACTATCATACGTTAATAACAATTCATTAGAATAATAGTAAACATAAACCATTTAAGGTCAAGAAGGAGGTTTTTATACATACCAAGCAATTATTGGCAAGCATAAAAGAAATATGTAAAGCTCAATCTATTTACCCCTATCAACTGTCACATGTTAAAGAAAATGTAAAACATCTTTAAGTCATTGTTTATTCTACTAGATTGGCTATAATGTAAGAATGAAAAGGGGTTGCATATTTGATTTTCTTAATTTACCTACACTTAACTATGAAATATAAGAGGACATGCCACTGACATTTTCTTCATATTGATATTCCTAATAATCCAACATTGGAATTAGGTCTAACCATTCATATTAATTACAATTGCCATTTTACGTTAGCATTTTTGTTGTTCACTCACATAAAAGTAAGTATAAATGTAAGTTAATGCTTATACATGCATTCGTATTAATTAGAGACAAAAGAAGAAAATAGATCATGATATACTTAAGAATTGATGCAATGCATTTGTCACATATGAAATATATAATCCATGAAATTAAAAGAAAACGTATCAATAAGATCCTAAAGAAATCTTGCATGATTCTCCATGAAATATTTGAAATTTTCTACACGAGTATAAAAAATCAATCACTTATAGGGAATATAGTTGGCATAGTATTTGTTTACAGTACTAAAGTCACCTTTCTCTACATATCAATGTTATGACAGAACATGGGAGGATTCAACAATGTTGGTATATCCTTTCTCTACGTATCAATGTCTACTTATAGGGAATATAGTTGCAATAACTGTAGGTTATACGATTTATTCCCGCTTACCTCCTAATGATGTTGAAAGCGACAAATTCAACAATGTTGGTATATCTTGCTACAAACAACATCCATCCCCTTGATCAACATCAAATCTAGATTCAACCTTCACATGGATGTGAAATCGATAGCATGTTGGTAGCTTGGATGGAAAAGGCCTTGCATGGAGACCATGTTTGCTTTCAAGATGGAGATAAGCAAGACTACAATGGAGACGCTTATGACTTGTCGAAGTGTTGTCGGATTTTGAAATGGAGAAATATAAAGAGATGGAAGGACATAATAAGAGCAATCATAGATGAATGACAATCGATAATGATGTCAATAACTACGACTCTTGCTATTCAAGGATGGTATAATTATGTTGTAATATGATGGCAAGAAAAAATTAAAAATGCATTGATTGGGGGTAAATATGGAAAGATATAATTGATAACTAATGACTTAATGAAGAACAAATTCATGTAATAAAGAAAAACGACAACTAATTACTTAATTGGGAAGATTGATTGTTCACTTATTACTTACCTTCTATTTTTAGTAATTAATTTTTATGGCAATATCTTTTAAAAAATTTATGCGTTCATTTATTTTTCTCCTTTCTCATAATAATTCATTACCATATTATTTCATAATACACACATCTAATTAATTATTTATAAAAAATTTACATTGAAAAAATTAAGATATTATGGTGGTGGGTTGGGGGTGCGTGACCTAGCTAGGGACCTTCTTACGTGCTCTCCAAACGAAGAGGGTTTGAGATCACTCGATGTCCAACTCTTCCTATCGAGATCTTGTGCTTCACCTTTACAGGATCTCGACCGTACGAGTTTGGCATCCCATCTTGCTTGTTGCGAAACAATTATTATGTTTTTTAAAAGCTGTACCGATTAACTTAGATGGGGTGCTTCAATTGATTTCAACAAATGCACTCTATGCATTTTTTTTCCCTTAAAAGCATCACTCCAATCATATTATTATGTACAAGCATAAAATAATTTTACTCGGGACAGTTCTCGCAAATAGCTTGTGGAATTCTCTCGAAAACGAATAATTTGCAAAATATAAGTTATCATTTAATTAAGAAAAAAAAACCCAAAAATTACCTTAGTCCTCGGAACTTGATAGGGTCCAAATCCAACGTTGATGGGGTTCTTTTAGCACCCATAAACTAGGTTTATTTGATGGGAAACAATTCTACAGCTTTATCTAGTATGGTAGTTTCCGAATTCTCACAATGGCAAAATGGAAACGTCTGAAAACTTGAACAGATCTCCTTCGTGAATGTAAGATGATGTACCATTTTGTAGAAATAAGTAAATGATACATATAGTAAGATGTGGGCATACCATCCGCTTGATTGTGCAAAATTACTGAGATAACTGATTAAGAATGGAGGTAAATCATGAGAGAAGATATGAAATAAATATAAAAGAGAGGACACGAATACGGAAATATATGTTATAATATATTTTATAATGTACCACCAGAATTAACAAGTTAAAATCAGAATCAATCAATAAAATAAAAAATTCATCGATTAAAAATAAAATAAATCGACTCAAAATTAAAATTCACCAATTGAAAATTACTTTCAATCGGTTGAAAATCAAAATACAATAATTGAAAATTAAAATACATCGATTGAAAATGAAAATCAACGGTGTATTTTACTTTTATATCGGTAATAAATGATTTTTCACTTAGAACGTAATTTTTCATCTATAAAAAGTGATTTTTTGTTTAAGAAAAGTAATTTTCACTAATATACAATTAAAATACACCAGTTGAAATCACCACTATCACTTTATATGTTATAGCATATGTTTATTTAATTTTTGACAATAGAGAAGGAGATAAAGTGATATGAGATGTGAGAGGAAAATAAAAAGAAGAAGAAACATTCCAAAGAGTTAAGTATCAAGGAATGAGAGATACACATGGAAATCCCATAGAAGAGTGCTTTTACGGGATATAAGAAGATAAATGTTATTTAAGAAGTGATAGACGTTATTTACGAGAAAGGTCCTTGTTAATCCTTTGTTTTCCAATGATAATCAAGCGTATTAGTATTAATATCTATTCACCTGCTAAAGCAAATTAACTACCATTACATGATTAGTGCGGAGGGTGAAATAGGAAAAACGTGCAGTTGTAAACACTCATTCATCAATTCATATCTATACCTTGCCAACAAATTCTTCGATAAATATGACGAATTTTGTTCTTTAATTTATCTAATCTTGATAATGTGCTTTGTATGTGCTTGATTATTTGTTCCATTTGTCTTTTCTTCGATTCGTTTCACTTAATCTATTTTTACTTTGGGGGTTTCCAGAAAATATGCCACTAAGTGATGTATGAAGACATGGTCATATCAATCATGTCGGAGGACTATGTGGACAAGGTTGAACTTTTCTCTGCTCGAACACATGTTACATTTTTTTTTCTTTTATCACGACCCCTCGACGAGAGGGAACACACCTTCAAGGAGAGGAACAAAAAGAGCCCTCTAGGAGGGAACATCCAAAGAAAACGTATCATATCAAATAAAATAAAAAAGAAATATTTTTTATATCATTTTTAAGTAGGAAAAGAATTTGCACCACATAATTAGTTACGGTGAAGCATCGTCGATGTCATTACATTGGGCTCATGAGTGACCAGAGGTTGACGAGAAGTCGATCATCCACTCTACCGTATTTAGCCTGATTCTACGTGGCCCCCAATCCAACAACGGCATCGATCGAGTGGGAGGTGAGGCATGGATGGAATGATCAACGTCAAAATGGAATCTGACCATCCGACAAGAGCCTCATTCAAGAGGCTACGAGCCATCGAAGATGCCTTTGCCAGAAATGTCGCAAGTTACGAAGCAACAACCATAATTTAGTGCAAACCTCCCCAAGCGATGCTGATATACCTCTACATCATGACCAGATGCAGCCGATGGCAATCGGATGCCACGACCAGAGCCATCCCACAACCAGAGACAACCCCATGACTGCAACTGGCGCCACCCTGCTACCATAGCCACGCTACAACCTGAGATGAATTGAGGGCACCATGATCTGTCACGAGAAGCCACGATTAGTCACAACCAATGCTAAATCCTCAGGATGAAGGGGTGGGGAGAGGTGGAAAGTCGATGATTAAAGGTGAGGGGCCCTAGCCAGCACGATAGTCGACCAAGGTTCCAAATGGGGACAAACTTAGGGTTTTGTCAAAAAGGGGAAAACACATATTACATCTGTTTCATGTGATTGTACAACATATTATATTATTGATTTCTATAATATTTTGCCACTTATGTTCCTTGTAATTTGATTTTATGTCATTGTTCTATCATTGTTTTCATGCTTTAGCATCACATATATTCCATGCTTTTCCTTAGACGATAGGGCCCTTCAAATGTGTGTAATTATACAAAAATGCTTGTAGGGCTAGTTTATTTGAGAAATTAGAAAAGTTATATTAAGAAATGTAAAACTGATGTTAACCTGTAATTATATTTACTTAAAGAATAGTGTTAACATCAGTTTGTGTTTACTTGAATTGGTATTAAGTTGTAGTGTTAACACTTGTGACATTTACTTAGTAGCAGTTTTAGAAATATGAAACACGAGATGTGTTAAAGACGTGAGTAGTATACGACTTTAACATAGGTTTGTTTAAAACCAATGAAAATTAATGTAAAACAAACTCATATTAAAGTAACCAAACTGGGGTTATCAAATGAAATGTTAAGTAGTCAAATAAATAAGGGTTAACCCCCAAGGGGGTTAACCTTGCAAATAAACTAAGCCATAAAATTTTCATTTGTATAATAATACCCTAGTAAACATCAAATATTTTACATCACATGCTCTGCATTTTATGTCCTTCGCAAACTTCCACCAATTTTAGGGTAGCATTTATTTAACAGAGTTAACCCCCTAGTTCCCTATTAGTCTCCTTTTTATTTCTCTCTCTCTCCTAATTCCACCAAATGTTAGGCTTTTTTTTTTTTGAAAAGGAAGAATTCATCATCAGAAAATATAGCCAAGTGAGTTTGGTACATCAACTCCAGACCAAAAGCCAAAGACTCCTTGTTTCAAGCATTCAGCAGCTAGGTGACAGAGAGAAATTCGCTTGATTATGAAGATGATAGCGATAAATTGATATGTCGTAGTTTTGAGGTAGAAATTCTCTTAATCAAAGATTAAAACAAACATTAAGTTAAATCACAATAAAAATGTCATATTCACAGAGAGGATCGAGCCAATTAAACTCACAATAAGTTTCCCTCTTGTTTACTTAAAAACGATTTCATTCATTCATCCTAATGCCAAAGAGAGAGCACTTATAAATTAATCAAATAACCAATCTCTAATTGCTGAAAAGAGATGGAATAATCACGCAAATTTTCCTTCACTAGAATGCTCCTATAAACTCCATCAACCCGAATGTTCCATGGCAGCAAATATGAATTATAATCTCACCCTTAAATGTGAGGCTTAACAAAATAAGAAAAGAGATATGCAATTAGATGGCCTGTGAAATAGGGAAAACTAAAGGGTGTTTGGTTGCAATATCACTTAATAAATCAGAATTTTTTATTTAAAATCAAAACTCCTGCAATGGCATCTCAATGTAAATTTTAATTGTAGTGAAAACAAGGGAATGATTCTCTCTCTTCCTTACGTGCATGGAGGAGGGGTCGCCGGCCATTTTCCTTGGTGGAGGAGCTCCACCGAAGGAGGGAGCACGCAGGTGGTGGAGGTGAGGCCTGGGATGGTCGGACGTGGCCAAACAGCGGAGCGGAGGCCGGTGGTGGTGGGTGTTGCTGGCGTCTTCGTGGTCAGTAGTGGAGTTGCCACAAGCAGCGTCGACGTCAGGCAGCAGCGGGGAGGGCATCGGTAGCAGCCATGTCGAGAGCGGGTGCCGGAGGTGAGGAGTTGAGGTGATGGTGAAGGTCACTGCTTTGGGTTCCTTTACGAGTTGCAAGTGGTAAAGAAGAAGAAGGAGGAGGAGACGTGGGGGGGTAGGCAGGGGTGATGAAGGAGGGGCTGCGGTGTTTGTTGGTGGTCTACGGCTAGGGGGCAGGGGGGGGGAGGCAGGTCGACGGTGAGGTTGAAGAAGATGAATAGTATTAGGTGGTGTTGAAAGAGGGAAGAAGAAGAAAGGGTGGGTGGTGCTCGTGCTGTCACCACGAGCATGGGGTGCGATGGGAAAGTCGATGGAGTTTGCTCCAGCCATCGTGCATGCTGGAGTTCCACGGCGTACGTCAGTTCCACGGTGGTGGAGAGGGAGAAGATCCTCTGCAACGGGAAGGGAACATTGGTCCGGTGGAGAGGGTGGCATGGCTTTTTAAAAGAAAACTCTCCATCTGTTTCTCTTCAGCCGCCGACTTCTCCAACCACTCGGCAAAGATCGCAAGTGGTTGAAACAGAAGATAAGTTCTGGCCATACTCTATCAAACGTCCAATAAACAGTCTAGACGTCTTAAAAAGTATGGATTGCAATGAGTCCACGAAGGAGGTTCTCAGACGTCCAAACCAATCTACAGACGTCTTATAAACGCATAAATGTCGTGTGAACTTTGTACCTAGCCTGCAATCATAAAATAAATTATACTATCATAACATATATTATTAAATGTAAAATTAGAGCATAAAATTAAATGCAGGTTAAGGTAAATTGCCATTTAACTCCTACTCAATTAATAATTAAGGACAACTAATTAAAGAGTACTTAAACCAAATAATAGTTCACAAAAGTGGACTTATCACTAGGGAGTAGGCAAGAGATCATACCGTCTCCTAACAAAATGAGAGGTGATAATGGGGCGAGAATGGAGCATATGTCGACAGTCGTATATAAGGTTTCGAGAATGCCAAAAGGGGGAAGAAGTTCCTAGAACCATCTCCACAATTGTTCTGCAGTCATTGAGTATAACAATTGGATAGCAATCGAAGTAGGAGGCCAGGTGGAGACCTTGTTCAATTGCCAAGCATTTAGCTTCAGGTGCATTATTGGCCAAAGAGTAAGAAGTGTTGATTGCAAAAAGATGCCCATTCAAAAGGAGAGCTACAACAACCAATGTGGCTCTACCATGAGAAAATGTAGCATCAACTTGAATGGGGATTTGTACATTGGAAGGATATTGTATAGGTGGTTGTAGCACCAGCAAGTAGTCATTCGAGTTCGACAATAACTCAAGAGTAGGAACAAGTTCTGTTCTTCCAACTTGCAAAGAAGGCAGTTGTGTTGTTTTCTACCCATCAGAAATTTTTTCCTCTTTAAATGAGTAGAAGGCAAGATTGCATGCATATGTCCATGTAATAGTAGGGTCTTGGGTTGCTTTTCCTAATTTAGCATCACAGCGTGCTCTCTAGATTTGATGAATAAGACAGCAGGCGAGAATGCCAACGGCATTGAAAGTTTGGTCATCTCGAGTATAGCAATAATAAGTTTGGAGAAGGTTGAATATATATCACCCGTACGAATTCCCATTGCAAACAAAATAGCCCGAGCATATGGAAAAAAGAGAAATAAATGATGTATAGTTTCTTCTTGGTTCAAACAAAGGGGACAAGACCATTCCCCCCCTAGTCGTTTAGATAGGATTTCCCCCAAGGGAAGAGCATTATGCATAATTTTCCAAAGAAGAAAACTTACATGCGAACGGAGTTCAGTCATCTTCCAAAGCAAGGTGGAATTGAAAAGGTGTTGTTGGACATATAACGAATCGCTACGCTAACGTGTTCGGTTTTGGAAAACCTTTCGTTGTAGTTCGAAAGTGTAGAATTCGTGTTCAACAAATAAATTTATACCGAAATGAAAATTATGGGTCAAACACAGGGAGGCGGACGTTTGATTTAAAAACTACGCATTTCTTTTTATTTGACACATAATAATTCAATTTAAAACTATCTAATTATTTACAATAAATAGAAGAGAGAGAGAGTAAGAGAGAAAGAGAATATTACACAGAGAAATAAAAAATGAGATGTAGAATAAATAAGGAATTTTTCATTGAGGAGATTATTCATTACAACTAGAAAACATAAAACAATTACTCTAGAAAGCGATAAATTTACTCTAGAAAGCATTAAAAGAATGGAGGGAGAAATGTCCTCCTCGACGATTGCTTGGAGGACGAACAAAACTACTCTAGAAAGCAGTAAAAAGAATAGGGAGAGAGAAATCCTCCTCGACGGTTGCTTGGAGGACGAGCCGGACGGGGCGACGCCTGGACGAAGGAGAACGAAGGAGGACGAAGGAGGACGAAGGAGGACGAAGCAGAAGAACGGGAACGAAGCAGCACGCCGTCGTCGTCGCGGGATCCACTTCCGAAGGGGAACGAAAATTGGACTTTATCTCGCGAGAAGCATCCCGAGTGTGGGACAAGCTTCTCTTGAGCTTTGGAGGGGTAGAGAGGAGAAGGAAGGGATGAGAATTTCGTATGGAGGGGGTCTCCTTTTATAGTTGCAAGGAGTGGGGGCAAAATGGACATTACAACTTCAAAATAATAAATGAGGGGTCTTTAGTGACGGATAAATCCATCACTAAAGCCCCGACATGGGCGTAGCTTCCGCGCCCACGCGCGCCGCTTCAGCTGCCCGCGCACTCAACGCCATCACACGCACGCTGAGTCTCAGTCGTCCGATCGCGAGATCGGACGGCTTAAAATGCATCTTCGCCCTCTACGCTGCGCGCTCGCCTGCGTGCGATCACGCGTCCACGCTGCTCGTCCAATCGCGCGTCGGCGCTATTGGGCGCGCGCAGCCGTTGGATCGCAATCTGACGCTCCACGCGTCGCTGGCTTGCGCCTGATTTGAGGCTCGCGGGACTCGATCCCGCGACCTCTGCTTCACCCGCCGCTTCGTCTCCTCTATGCTACGCGGACGAAATGGTCGCGCGGACGAATCAGCCAGCCACATCCACAGCTGTTGGATCTTGATCCAATGGCGGAGAACGAGCAGGTGCGGGGACTTCGTAGAATGTGTACGGCCGTTTGGGCGGCCGAGATGGTGCCACGTGGCGCCATCTTGGCCGTCCATCTTCTGGAAGTTGTAGATGGTGCCACGGATGTCGGATTGACTCAATTTTTGCGTCGTTGGGCTGTGATCGTCGATCCGAATTTACCCGTGCGATCGGATTTGTCATCTGAAGTGCTGATTTTCACCATCCTGGCCCTTGACCTTCTAGGGTTCCCCGGTCACTATCTGATGCTACGGATGTCTGATTAGGGCGATCTTGGAGTCGTTGAACTCCAATCGTCGCCCTGATCACATCCATACGGTTGGATCTTTGATCCGAGGCCTCGATAAAATGTTTGCCCTGTCCAAGCACATAAAAGGAGACAATTAACCTCCATTTTATTCAAACTACTCTAAATGCAAGATGATGCTTGTTATGCAATATTTATATCATGAAATGCAATCCTATGCTTAAGAACATGCATAAATAGACATTTTAAGTAGTGTCAATGTGTTTACATCATACCCCTATGCCTATCTTTTGCCAGTCCCTAGCAAAAACTATATGCTATTTATAAAAGAATTAGGTTGGATTATTTGGACCTGAGTCATTTTCAATCATTAAGAAATTGTTTACTTAGGAACTGAAATTTCAAAGACACAACAGCGCCCGGGTATCAGCCAAAATGCAGACCGCCTCAAGCCCTCGCCTTATTAAAAGAAAAATTTCTTTTTCTCTTTTTCTCTTTTCTAATTTTTTTGAATTTTCAAATTTTAGGGTTTAAGAGTGGCTTTTACAGCCATTCAACTCACCCAAGATTTGATGAGAACCCTAAGTTTTAAGCATCTTATTGTGATTGTGATAGACTCGTTGACCAGCAATTAAAACGTATTTCAGATTTCTACGCCTCTAGGTGACCTCAAAAAAAAAAACTTCTGCCTAAAGGTGTATCTTTACAACAGGTAGCTTTCTCCCTACTTTTATTTTTTACGGGGTCAACACAAGGGTGAATCCAGTGTATACCTTCCCAGTTTATTCTACTTCTCCGCTTCTTCCTAAGTGTTTGGGAAAGTTTTAGTGCATTTACTGAGCTGGGTTCTGGACAACCGGTCGATGAGCTGTTACCACCGAGAACTTGCCAGCCATACTCGTGCGGCGAAGTGTGGCTTATTTCTTTTTTTGTTCTTTTCTCCTTTGATTTTTTTTTCTTTTCTTTTGTTTTTTTTTAAGTAGGTGGCTTCCCTGGTCTAAGATTTACCTAAAGGCAGCAAAAAGAGAAAGGACCAGTGACTGGGCTCTGGACAACCTACCTATGGGCTGTTACCCACGATAACTTGCCAGCCATATCACCCTAGAAGGTTCATTAGCTACCCAATTTCCGTCAAAATCGCCAAACAACAAGTCAGTGCAAAGAAAGTGTGTAGATGCTTAAGACTCAAAATTCCCTCAAATCAGAGGGCGGGTTGATAAGTCGTGTACTTTCACCCAAACTTATTTATTCCAATTATAATAGAATTAAGATGGCGAGGACTCAAAGACAAATCCACATTTTAGTGGATACACAGGCTAATTAAGTCCAAAGACTTGAAGGGTCTTTGTGTTCAGATCTTAATGTAGTATTTCCTAAGATTGAAAATTTTCTTAAACCCAAATTCTCTTTCCTAATTCCGAAATTTTTTTTATATATAAAAGAAAATAAAACAAATCTACGGAGCTGACGAATGAATTCAGTGATAAATATCCACCCCCCATGCCTATCTAATGTAATGTCCTCATTGTATTAAAAAGACATAAAACAGAGTGGAAAAGCGAAGAAAGCACCTGAATTGCGAGAACTGTATATGTGCTGAGTTTAGTGCCTTCAACTAGGCACACTATACAAAGAAAAGAAATGAAGAATTCACAAGTGCATGTCAGAATCAGAATGAACAGAAGAATCCTCTGACCTGTCAGCAGAGGTCCACAGATGTGGACCAAACTGTGGTGCAGACCCACACCCCATAATCGAGAATATCTTAGGTTCTGGATAAAAATTATCCAAAACCTGAAATCAGAATGCAAGCGAGGTCGGGCCTGCGATTTATGAGGATGCAACCCAAGAGCAAAAAGTCGGGTTACAGAGAATTGAAGCTCAAAAGGATAATCGTTGAATGTGTGCTTGAGTTGAACATCCTCGAAACAAATGTCATAAGGGTTCTGATTTGATGGTTTCAGCTTAAAAGGAACTCTTCAACTCAATCTTCCATTTCCTCCAAAATTAACTTCCCAAATCAAAACTTCCTAGCTCCTATCCTCCTCATTCAGCATATCAAATTCTAGGACCTCTTGTATATTTATCACCCCGTCTGAAATCTCCAAGTCTAAATGATGTGGCAGAATTAAAATTGACTTAGGTTTAATTATCTCAGAATTAGAATCATCAATAAGCTCAACAGGGTGTAACTGCTAATCAGGGCATTGAATTGATTCCTCCAGAAAATGCGATTCTGGATCCGTAATATGTGCCCTAATAAGATCAGTTTCCTCAGTTATTGGGCTATCAAATGATCTATCAGATTCCTCAGGCCCAATCGTCTCACAGAAATCGTGTTCAGAAAACTCGCGTGAGACTTCGCAACTTGAATCTTCACCATCAGGATCCGTATCAATGTATGTCCCAAAATCAGTTATCACTTTGTGTTCCCCAGAGACATACGTTTCCTCGTAACTCGGCTCAGGGATCTCAAGTGAAGAAATCAGATCATCCTTAATTGATTGCTTTAATTCAATCTGGTCAGCCTCGTAACACGTGTCCCCCCCAATAGGTGCCTGAGCGGGTTCTGTCATTGGCTTTCCTGAAGAGGGTTCATCCTGGGAATTATTCAAAGATTGAATCAAAGCAACCACGAATCTCATCCTTAATTTCGCTAATTTTTCAAGTAGAAACTCACCAGGGTTCTTATCCTTAACATCCTGGAGCCAATCCAACAAAGACTTGTTTAAATCATCAATCATTTCAATCAAGGGCTCCAATCTCTCAATGTAAGGTATTGGCTGAACTTCTAAAAATTGAATAATATTCCTCAAGTTAGCCAGAACCTTATCTTGAACCTGGTTAACCTGAACCAAATGAGTTGGTTCAGGGTTGGGCAGGTTTGGGCTCAATGCAGAGGAATTAACGAATTGAGATTCGTTATACCCTTCCTGATAATAGGTCATTTTAGATTGTTGAAAAGATGGTGATGACCTAAAGGCAGTGAAATCAGAGGATGGGTAAGGATCGGTGTATCCTTCTTGATTGTAGATCGTATTAGGTTGTTCATGAAAGGAAGACGATCTATAATCGATGTAGCTCTGAGAATGATAGAAATCAGAATCAAAGTGTTCAGGGTTAGACCCTAAACACGGAGGTCCGGAACTGTATCCCCAATCCGAATTATCCCAACTAACTGATGGTTGATTATAGTACGAGTTGGGATAATCGTCATGTTGAGGATAATTCACAACAGGAGGGAAAGAGCGGGAATGCGTGAAATATGTGGAAGGATTCATGAGACACGGGAGGAAGAAAGGTGCCCTGCAATACAACAATCAAACCTGTCCTTAAATGGGTTAGCCTACAGACCTACAGACTCCCAAAACCCGTCTTGAGATAAAGGAACGATTTGATCTACTTCTGTCTGTTCAATCCAACCAGTTAGAAGGATGGACTGGGGAGAAGGTTCTTCCTTCAGCTTGCGCCTCCGGTTCCTAGTGTACCCCCTAGCCACGATCGTTTGACTCTGCTCCCCTAGCTAGACATCAGATTGAACAGTAGAAACAGACTAATCAAAAATAATCTCGTTCTAGGTTCTGAAGAGCGAGTCCAATCCTTAAGGCCAATGTCTACTCTGTTTTATTTAGGGCTAGGTTTGAATGTGCTTTGGAATGTGATGGGTCCTTTAAATGAGTTGTGCCCTTAATGATTGATTGATTTGTGTGTGCGTGCACAACCAGTGGTTTTCAAGTAAGATTATTTTTTATGTAGCGAATTTTAAGGTTCAAATCTTGCTTAGTAGCTTTTAGGATTCAACTTTAGGTGTTTTCAAACAGGTTTAGTTGGCACACCAGGTTTTGCAAGCACGGGTGAAGATGTTTTCCTTTAAGGCGCGAAAAGAATGTGGAGTGCCTAGTAAATCCCTAAGAGTTGAACCTAATTGGCAGCTACTTGATGAGTTGATTTTAATTGAAGTGGTGCAGCCCAAACAACTCAAACAACTGGCCACAAATGCACCACTAAGTTAGGCACACAAAGATGGTTAAGATAGAATGATTTCTACTCTTTTATGTGTTGCTTTATGTGTATCGGTTTCACAGATCAGAACCCGGTTGAGTATAAACAAATCAATTTGGTTAAGTGCCTTTGAATATGGGTGTACGTTGTGTGTTTGTTGAAAATTGCCCCACAGAATTATCTTTTTTTTATATATATATAAATGAAGGTGGAATGAATGTGAGTGAGAATTCAAACAACCAAACTATTCCTAGAATTTATGCAAACACCTAGGTTAATTGGAATTTGGATTCAATGTGGCGAATGAAATCTATGGAGGGGGAAAGAATGGGGGATAACTTACAAAACCTTCCACAGCACTTTACTCCAATCTACCGCTTTTGCTCGTCTCAAAAGAGTACCTGCAATTACAATTAAAAAGGAGAAAAGTGAAGTAAATGATTTGTAAGTTACAAAACGTGAAGAGAAATCAAATATCGTCGCCTCCCCGGCAACGGCGCCAAAATGTTGGACATATAACGAATCGCTACGCTAACGTGTTCGATTTTAGAAAACCTATCATTGTAGTTTGAAAGCGTAGAATTCGTGTTCAATAAATAAAATTTATACCGAAATGAAAATTCCGGGTCGAACACAGGGAGGCGGACGTTTGATTTAAAAACTACGTGTTTCTTTTTATTTGTCACAGAATAATTCAATTTAAAACTATCTAATTATTTACAATAAATAGAAGAGAGAGAGAGAGTAAGAAAGAAAGAGAATGTTACACAGAGAAATCAAAATGAGATGTAGAATAAACAAGAAATTTTTCATTGAGGAGATTGTTCATTACAACTAGAAAGCATAAAATAATTACTCTAGAAAGTGATAAATTTACTCTAGAAAGCTTTAAAAGAATGGAGGGAGAAATGTCCTCCTCGACGATTGCTTGGAGGACGAACAAAACTACACTAGAAAGCAATAAATCTATACTACAAAGCAGTAAAAAGAATAGGGAGAGAGAAATCCTCCTCGACGGTTACTTGAGGACGAGCCGGACGGGACGACGCCTGGACGAAGGAGAACGAAGCAGGACGAAGGAGGACGAAGCAGAAGAATGGGAACGAAGTAACACGCCGTCGTCGTCGCGGGATCCACTTCCGAAGGGGAACGAAAATTGGACGTTATCTCGCGAGAAGCATCCCGGGTGTGGGACAAACTTCTCTTGAGCTTTGGTGGGGTAGAGAGGAGAAGGAAGGGATGAGAATTTCGTATGGAGGGGGTCTCCTTTTATAGTTGCAAGGAGTGGGGGCAAAATGGACATTACAACTTCAAAATAATAAATGAGGGGTCTTTATCACTAAAGCCCCGACGTGGGCGTAGCTTCTGCGCCCACGCGCGCCGCTTCAGCTGCCCGCGCGCTCAACGCCATCGCACGCACGCTGAGTCTCAGTCGTCCGATCGTGAGATTGGACGGCTTAAAACGCATCTTCGCCCGCTACGCTGCGTGCCCGCCCGCGTGCGATCACGCGTCCAATCGCGCATCGGCGCTATTGGGCGCGCACAGCCGTTGGATCGCAATCTGACGCTCCACATGCCGCTCGCTTGCGCCTGATTTGAGGCTCGCAGGACTCGATCCCGCGACCTCTGCTTCGCCCGCCGCTTCGTCTCCGCTGCGCTACGCGGACGAAATGGTAGCGCGGACAAATCAGCCAGCCGCATCCACAGCCGTTGGATCTTGATCCAACGGCGGAGAACGAGCGGGTGCGAGGCCTTCGTAGAATGTGTGCGGCCGTTTGGGCGGTCGAGATGGTGCCACGTGGTGCCATCTTGGCCGTCCATCTTCTGGAAGTTGTAGATGGTGCCACGGATGTCGGATTGACTCGATTTTTGCGTCGTTAGGCTGCGATCGTCGATCCGAATTCACCCGTGCGATCGGATTTGTCATCTGAAGTGCGGATTTTCACCATCTTGGCCTTGATCTTCTAGGGTTCCCCGGTCACTATCTGATGCTACGGATGTTTGATTAGGGCGATCTTGGAGTTGTTGAACTCCAATCGTCACCCTGATCACATCCATACAATTGGATCTTTGATCCAAGGCCCGAATAAAATGTTTGCCCTGTCCAAGCACATAAAAGGAGACAATTAACCTCCATTTTATTCAAACTACTCTAAATGCAAGATGATGCATGTTATGCAATATTTATATCATGAAATGCAATCCTATGCTTAAGAACATGCATAAATAGACATTTTAAGTAGTGTAAATGTGTTTACATCAGGGGCAAAGGTGGGCGGTCATTTTTTTTCACACAGATCTAAAAGTACGCAGATCTGATGGAGAAGGAATTCTGAGGATGGGGTTTCCAAATAATTTCATCTTAGAAGTTTTGATTGATCCTCAAGCGATTAATGGCATGTGCCTCCTATGGCGTGAAACTCCAAATGTTAGGCTTCATTTGACATAGTGGATTGTCAAAGGAATAAAAATTAAACTCAATTGATACAATTTATTATACTCCATCAATCAACATTAATGCCAAATTATCCATTACATCACATCAATATTAATATTTAATAAAATATATTACTTCAACATAATATATTTAATATCAATATACCTTTTAGAATATATTTATTATATTACATCAATCAATTTACACCTTATTTAAGCGAATTCGTCGTCGTTGTTTAAGAAATGCATCGTAGTATAGGATAAAGTTGCTCAAATCATTTCAATTTATAACTCAAAATCAAAGAAAAGTCCGAGGTCGAACACAGGGAGCAAGTATAGAACTTACAACACTAATCTTTATTTGAAATCAATGAGCACAATTGATTGATCACAATAATAGATATGCAATGAATATAATTTGTTAGATTGTAATTCAAATGATGATGAAATAAAAAGAATAGAGAGAATCTAAAAAAGTGGTGATTTAGATCACTAATTAGGTCATTTAATTAAGCATACATCTCATATTCTAATTAATCATTCAATCAGCAATCAATGTTAACTTATTACTTAAATCATTCAACAGAACCAAATCATATCAGATGTCAGGAGTGTTTCATCAGATGACTTAAGTATCACAAACCACAGTGCCTCACAGAAGGCACACAAGCACAAGGCTTCTCAAAGCCTTCTCTCTTCTTTTCTTCTTCACAACACAAAGGACCCAACTCCCTTCAACGACTAAGTGTCGCATTGGGCCTTCTTTCTTCTTCAGCACAAGGCAGAGGGATGCACAACAAAACCCTCCCCCGCTCTCTCACAATTCCCTCCTCTTTCTTCTCTCTGAAACCCAGGGATATTCGAGTCAATAACCGGGTACATGGATCCGGGTAATTAGGTCTGATTAGGGTCACCGACGTGGGTGGTGATTGAGGAGTCAAGGCATATGTGTAAGGGGACCTCACCCCGTGTTCTTGAGGCAAATAGTGTATGGGAAAATTTCCTAATAAGTGCTGCGGTGGGTCTGAGATCCCACGATGTGGGACTAAACTCATGGCTCCTTCGTGTGTCAGTTGCTGGTGTTGTTTCGTCCAATTGGAGCTACGCTGGTCCTCCCTTGCCCAATTAAGTGCTTGGGCTGCTTTGTGATCTACTTCCACTGCACCTGGGCGTGCTATCAGAGCCTGAAGTGGCGAGACAGAGGGCGAATAACGTCAGGCATGATGGCGGCGATGGCGGAGGGCGGCGACTACCTGCGAATCATAATATGGGCTTGTAGCCCCAATCAAATAAGTTCACAAGCATCGCCAGTGGACGTGGAGTGCAGTGACGGTGTCCGTGTGATGAGTGGGTGTGTGTGGTGGTCAGACAGAGGCGAGAAGGTGGTGCGGATGAGGTCGTGTCCGATGGGGTGTTCGAGTGGGTGTTTGGTGGAATAAGATGAGGAGTTTTGAAGTAGGGAGGACGACGATGCTTTTGGCAGTCGTGGAGAGGCGAGCCGTGCGGTGTAGCATCGGGGAAGTGTCACTGGAGCGTCGCCGAATGTAAACATGTTTATATCACATAAACTGTCTATTTACGCATGTTCTTAGGCATAGAATTGCATCACATATTATAAATATTGTATAACATGCATCAACTGCATTTAGGGTAGTTTGTATAAAAATTAGGTTAATTATCTCCTTTTATGGCTAGGGACAAGGCAACTTGTTAATCGATGCCTTGGATCAAAGATCCAACCATACAGATCTGACCAGGGTGACGATTGGAGTTCAACGACTCCAAGATCGCCCTGATTGGACATCCGTAGCACTAGATAGAGACCCAGGAACCCTAAAGATCAAGGGCCAAGATGGTATTAATCCGCACCTCAGACAACAAATCCAACTACACGGATGGGTTCGGATCGACGATCACAGCCTAACAGCACGAAAATCGATCCAATTCGATATCCGTAGCATCATCTGCAACTCACAGAAGTTGGACGGCTAAGATGAGGCCACGTGGTGCCATCTCAGCCACCCGACCGGCCCCAAGGAACTGCAGCTGCATCTTCAAAGGCCCTCCATCGAGCGATCCTAGCCGTTGGATCTTGATCCAACGACCAACAGATCCGCGCACCTAATACCTCCGCACGACACAAATGAAGGCACAGTGCAGTGGTTGTGCCCTTGTGGGCAACACAGGGGTTACGCATTTGAGCCGCGCTGTGCGCCTCAATCCAGTCGGGCGGGGGCACAGGTGCAATTGGGTCATCAGATGAAGATCGGGAGACAAAGGGGAGGAGATGTGGTGCGTGGAGGATTCTTTGATCGTGTATGCGCACGATGACACGCGTCTGCATGCCTCGTCGCACGCGATCGCGCGGCAAAGGTGTTTTGAAGGGCGCTGTGAGGATGATTTTAAGTTGTCCGATCTTAAGATCGTATGGCTGAGATCATCCAAACATGCGTGAGCGTTAGGGTGTGGAAGAGGAGCGAGGGTGTGGAAGAGGAGCGGGCACGCGCAACGCGCACGCACGTTGCCCACGACGGACCTTTAGCGACGTTTAAGTTCGTCACTAAAGGACCCATATTAATGTTTTTGATATTGTAATGACCAAAATGCCCCCAATCCTTACAACTATAAAAGGAAACCCCTACCCTACGAATTTCTCATCTCCTCTCTTCTCACCCCTTCCAAAGCTCTAAGAACTTGTCCCAAACCCAGGATGCTCCTCTAGAGTGGAAATTATAATTTTTCCACCTTCGTCCCCCTTCGTGAAGCATCCCGCAGTTGTCCTCTCTCTGCATTCGGGAAGCGACGACAACGTGCTGCTTCGTTCCCGTTCCTCCCGCTTCGTCCTCCTTCTTCCCGCTCCGTTCCTATCTTCCAGGCGTCGTCCCATCCGGCTCATCCTCCAAGCGATCGTCGAGGAGGATATTTCTCTCTCTATTCTCTTTATTGCTTTCTAGAATAGATTTACTGCTTTCTAGTGTAGATTTCCTGCTTTCTAGTCGTAATGAGTAGTGTAATGAACAACTTTTTATAATGAAATCCATGTTTATTCTACCTCTCTTTTGGTTTTATTTGTAATATTCTCTCTCTCTCTTCTATTTACTATTTGTTAAATAGATAGCTAGTTTTCGACCAACTAATCTGTTTCGTGACAAACAAATAAAACATGTAGTTTTTATCAAACGTCCGCCTCCCTGTGTTCGACCTGGAACTTCTTTACGGATTTTTCGATATAAATTTTATCTGTTGAACGGATTTCTTTGTGACTTGAACTACAATGAATGGTTTAAGAATCCAATTGCGAACGCGTAGTTTTCCACCCCTAACACCGAATGTGGGGAAGACGAGGGGAAGAAAGGTGGACGGTGGTCGAAACAAGAGGATAAGGAACTAGAGAAGTTGAGGAGAAGAGGAAGAGGTTTCACCTATTTATAGGATGAAGGGGTGAGAGTTACGAGTGCCAATGTGATTGCCGATGCCGTGGACGAGGCAGCTCCATTGAGGAAGATGGCAACGAGGAAAGGGGGAGGCAGGCCTAGCTTTGGCCTACCAGGCACAAAAGATGATGAGGAAGATCGTTGCACTTCCAATTTGACTGTTGGAGTCGTGGATGAGGGAGGTCGAGAGGGCCACCGGAGCATAGGTCGAAGCTGGCCGTGGGAGAGGAGGAAGACGTTGTTCTGGACTTAAACCTAGCTAAGGAAGAGCAGAATTGTGTCCTGGCTCTTTTTATAGGCCTTAGGGGGTGTTTCTAAGCTTGGAAAGAAGCTTTCAAGCTTCAAGAGCTTCGCGCACAAAGGGGACCCAAATCTTTCATGCATTCGCATGAGAGATTGGAAAAGAGTTAGGGTCTATAGTCAGGTTTATTTGAAAGGGAATTCCTCAAGGAATCTCCCTTTCAATTTTGGGAGTATTTGATTGAGAATCGAGCGAGAAATCCTCGCTCGAATCTCAACGGTGAAGCTTTTGTTCGCACTAATAGTGACAGGGACCTAACCGCAAAGACGAAGAGAAACCTAGGGGCCTGTCTAGAAATAATTCAAAAGTTGAGGGGCTAATTGAGAGAGAGAGTCCGATTGGACTAAAATGCAAACTAGGTCAAGATGATCTCTGATTGGACCCAAATTTTGGTACAAACCTAATTTGGACCCAAGAAATCTGATGGTAAAGTTGGATTTCAGTTTTAACTAAGTTTGACTAAATAATTTACGTAGAAACCTAAATTAGGGCAACTTTCTATTTGAGACTCTGTTTAAGGTCAAAATGGGTTCCAATGGTCAAATCAAGGGTACCAAACCTTATGGAATATTTTTCTATAAATTTTAGAAGGTTTAGATGAATTTTATCCTGATCGAAACTTCTGTTATTTAAGCAGGTCTCAAATTAGTATTTTGGGTTGTGAAGCAGTTCTCGATGTGCATGAAAACCCACTTCTGTCTATGTGGATCCTCTTATTAGACTTTAATGCTCATTAGACCTTAAGTTAGCCCCTAGAAAATTATGTAATTACTCTGCGTTCATGATCAGCTGAATTAACCCTGATTTAATGTTTTCCTCTCAAAATGGTTATTCAGTGAGTTATGACTCTCCGGGGATTATGTAGGAGCATTTATCAATTACTCCTGGCTAATTAAAGTTAGTTATGGCTCATGATGATGTTATTATCAGCTTAGGATTTTTAACCTGATTCCCTCAACCCCGAGGGAATCAATTTACTAAACGAGGTAATTAACGGGTTACCTCAACCCAAGTACAAGAATGGGTTATCATAACCCAACGAGCAGCAAACTCAATTACAAATATAGTACTAGTGTAAGATAAAAGAATTCTTACAACAAAATGCCTAAGCCTCTCAACAAGTATATAAATTATATTACCGATTTGAAAGCCTAGTGAAGACGTGAATTGCTTTGTAAATGCGTGAGAAAAATACGTTGAAGAGTTCGCAAAAGCGTAGGGAGATTGGAACCAGAAAACATTATTTTTCTCTAGAAAATGTGGTGGAAATATGAAATGTAGCTCTAGAATTTTTCTCTTGTATTTCATGTATACCTTGTGTGCAAAACTAAGAGTCCTAGGATCTTTTTATAGAGTTACGACCTAGGTTACTCATCCACTAGACGTTGGGGTTTAAATCTCAATGTTCATATAATTAAAATTATATTTCTAGCCATTCAGTTTTGAGCTAACGGCTAACTGGTACCGGTACTGAAGTACAGGGATTGGTACTAGCTGCCTACTATTTCCTCTGCAGCTAGCACACATGAGTCCTGGTATCGGTACTCATCATCGGTATCGGTACTTGTGACTCCCAAGTTTGAGACTCACTAGGCACAGTAAGCTACCTATACCGGTACTCATCATGGGTACCAGTACTTGTAAGGTTTAGGCCAGAACTGAGTCTTCAAACTATGACCATCAGATACCAGTACTCATGATTAGTACCGATACTTGTTCACAGTTTGAGACATATGCTCAACCTGTACCTTGCATATACCGGTACCGATGAACAGTACTGGTACTTGCTGTTAAATACCTTATTATAGGTGATTTAATCAATTACGTTCTTTGAAAATGATCATAGCATAAATCTTAGTTTATCTCTAATTAATTTTACGATCTAAGTTATATTCCTTTGTTAAGAGGCATACATTCTATGAAATAAAAACCTAATCTTAAAAAGCTAAAATTCGAAGATGATCTTCTCCTTCTCCACTCCTCCTTATCATCTTGCCTCCTCCTTGTCATCATGCCTGTTTGCCTTGATCTTCACCTAAATCTAAAAAGCACTCAATTGCAAACATTAATCCATAATAATTTTGTTAACACCAAAACAAGATGTGGAACAAGGTTCCAACAGACATCCTCAAAGTTCTTGTATGAACACCTAGCATTCAGTTTTCTCCAATTGTCATTGTCATCTATTTGCCAGACATTCTCAGTGTTAATGTTAAGATCATCATCATCAAAATCTGAATGCTCCTTCATCATCTCTCTTTCCTTCCTACCTTTCTTAATCTTCTTTGCCTCTCTCATCTTTCCACCCCCCCTTGAAGAGCAACTTTCAACAACCTCCCTTCTTGCATGCTTCCTCCACCTACCATCATTGGCTTCCATTGTCTGCCCTCGTCGCTTTCTCTTGCTTCTTACTGATTAGCCTTCATGCTCTCCAATGTCAACCTCTATTTTGCTCCTCCTCGTTTTATGCTTCCTTTTTAAAATTCCAACCTTTCCTTCATCCTTGTTATGCTCTTCTATTTCTTCAACTTTTCTCTTCCTCATCCTTTCCTTTACTCTCTTGCTCCTCCTCTTCCTCCTCTACTTCTTGGTTCCCTCCTCCACTAGCCTCTCTGTGGTTATGTTATCTTCCCCCAGTTCACAATCTGAATCCATCCGACAACATTTACAGAAAAAGGAAATATGCTTACAGCAGCATGACATATGCCGATAGCATTTACAAAAAATTGGAATATTCTTAATGCAACATGGGGTATGAGATCATCATTTACAATAACATGAAATATGCTTAAAGTAGCATTACATATGAGAACAATGTTTACAATATGATGCAATATGCTCACCGTAGCATAAGATATGCCAAGAGCATTTAAAATAAAATGGAATATGCTTAAAGTGGAAGGAGGCATGCGTACAGCATTTACAATAACATCTGATTTGCTTGAAGCAACATGAGGTATGCCTATAGCATTTACAATTAAATGGAATATGTTAAAAGAAGTATGATGTTTCCATGTAACATTGATAATTAAATGGAATATGCTTTGAGCAGGATGAGGTATGCATACACCATGAGATGTGCAATATGCCTACATCTCAATTACATGAGATATCCTCACAGCAGCATAAGGTATGCATACGACAATTCACAAGATATGCTTCCCCAAACAACTTAATTATGCATGTTTTATGAGTTGATACTTTCACTATTTGTCTACAGCATTAGTAAGGCCAATGAAATACTTTCTTATAGATATACTAAATTATACTTCCTCTATCTCGTGTAGTTGTGAATAAGAAATCTCCTTGTTCTCAGCAGGTTATCCTAATTCTTAGAAAATGGCCAAATGGCAGGGGGTTTAATGCCGAAAGCATATGAAGGACACTACCCCACTACCAATGGCAATTTGCATGCAATCAAACTACACTCCTGTTTAAATGAATCTCCACAATCGATGCAAACGTTCATTTGTTTGCAACGAACAAACCATACTTTACACAAACCTTTACCAAGAGGGGAAATGAATAAACAAAACAATGGTTTCCTCAAATATGATGTAAGCAAGTTCTAATGCATATTTAGCTGCCCTAGGCATGTATGATTTCTTAATAGCAAAGTTTGGGCACGCTAAACCTGATGATCGTTTGTCCGCTTCCTGAGGAATTTCATGATCTTCACCTTCTTCAGGGAGCTCGACATGGTTGCTCTCTTCTCGACCATCTCCCTCCTTACCCATAGCCTCCTTTGACTCACCTTCCATGATAGCAAATGTTATTCCAGTTGTTGAATGTATTGCTTGTTCGTCGTCGTCAACCTTAGGTGGTCATGATGGTTGCTCAAAGCTCCCAATGCGTAAACCCCCTTTACCCATTTAGGTTTTGATCGATGACATTTTAAACGATTAGTCATTTTAATCCCTAGCATCATCAACAGGTCTTGCCATTTGCTCCTCGTTCGCTGGTCGTTCTCTTGTTGGCAGCGACTTCGAAGGATACCACCTCCTCATGAACCCTAGTGCCCTAATTGGAGAGGAAAGTAATTGTAGCACCATCATTGGAGAGGAAAGTGATGATAGCACCATCATTGGTGTGGTTGCTTGAGCGGTCGATCTTTAGGTTCACCTTTAGCAACACAACAAACCAGATATAGCAAGTTAGAATCAAATCAAAAAGTGCAATTAGTGACTAAAATGCACGTTACTCCTTGGCAACGGCGTCAAAATGTTGAGCGGAATTTGTCGTAGTTTAAGAGAGAATCGCGTTGTAATATAGTGACGAAAATCGAATCTACATTTAAATTTGTAAAGCTCCAAAAATCGTGAGTTCCGAGGTCATTCGTAGGGAGCAAAATTGAAATTCAATCACTAGTCAAGTAATATAAATGAGCACAATAATCAAATCACAAATAATATGCAATAAATAATCAATCAAAAATATATTCAATAAAGAGTCAGACTATATCTCAAGTTTAATCAACAAAAATATAATGCAATAGCTCAAAAAGTGGTGGTTGAAACCACCAATTAAGCATTTAATACTCAGGCTCAAGTCAATCAGACTCTTCCCAATTCACAAGCATTCAGCCAAATAGCTAATCAGATGTCTCAGTAAAGTCACAGACGGCTTAAGTGTTGGTGCAAGGGCATCACAATCATTGATTTTGATGATAACAAAACACTTGTTATTTAATATTTGCATTTGAGTTATAATTTTAGGATAAATGCAAATGGAATCAAGTGTGAAGGAGTTTAAGCTCGCATCCATGGCAGTTTGGAGGAGCTTGATAGATGAGAGAAGATGGAGCTTGACAAGAAGAATAGGATAGATGTCTTTTTATCTTGTTCATGTATTTGTACTTTTCTCTTGTATTTTCTAATATTCATGAAAAGAGCCCAAAGTTCCTTGCATTAATCCTAAGAACACTTACACTATTCCTAGGATAGTTAGACAATCTTAGAAATCACTTAGAAAATCAAAACAGTAATCAGATAGCCCGATCAGACATCTAATCTGGACCTCAGACGTCTAATCTTGACTTTTAAGACGTCTAACTTTTTGTCAAGACATCTAAAACACTTAGGCTGGAATCCTATTCTCTATCTTCCAACTTCAGATGTCCAACCCATAGTCCAAACGTCTTACAAGACATCTGAGGACTTTGCCAAATGTCCAACAATAGAACTGTTGGACTGTCAGACCTTTATCTTAGATAATTAAGTGTTAATTAGATTTACATCTACTTTCAAGCATCTGTAGAGCATCCTAGAAGTCTGATAAATAGACGTTACGCTAAGATCTGACCCAAATCACTTTTTGTCTGACCTAATAGCCGTTTAAGCCTCGAGAAATCAATTCCCGTAGATATCTCTCATTCCAGAGTCCTACATGCTGTCTGACCCGTTGTTTGTCGCTTGAAATCGGGTTTTAAATCGTTGTGTTGCAGTATAGTCGAAATCTCATGAAAAACAAATAAAATTTATACTCGAAAAGTCCAAGGTTGTTCGCTAGGAGCAAGTAAGAATTCGATTCTCAAGATTGCAATTTTAAACAATAGAGATAAGCAATTATGATAAAAAATTGATTCAAAATAAGGTGGCAATAATATCAAGTGTCAAACTGCAAAAAGAATGGAGTAAAATGGTGATTTGAATCACTAATTACTCTCTATAATAAAATCAAATAAAACTCAATAGCTATGTAGAAATAAACTCAAATCAGCCGTCTAATTGAATGATCAGACGTCTTAAACGTCTGGATGAATAGTAATCTCTCCTCTTCTTTTGCGGCTCTTCTTCTTTTCCTTTCTTTCTCTGCTTTTGCCTTTGATTTTCTTCTTCTTCCTTCCTTTCGTTTCTGTTTCTTTTCTTCCTTTTCTTCTCTACTTTGACTTTCCTTCTTCTCTTTCTCTTCATGCACGAGCCTCCTTCTTCTTCCTTTCTTTCTCTACTTCTCTTCTTCACACAGAGTGGGAAGGGGTCTTCAGATTTGGCTAAGTGTCAGCCACTTCTCCAGAGAGCAAAACCCCCCTAACCCCCGCATGCTCTCCTCTCTTTCTCTCCTTGGGTCATGCTCTCCCAGAGCCTTCAACAGTACCAGGTATATGGGTAATCGGACCTAGAGCGCACCCGGGTCTAGGCTCACCGGCAGTGGGTGGTGAGCGAGGAGTAGATAGCGTAGGCGGGTAATCGGGTCTACGCCAGGTCTGCGGGGCAGTGTCGCGGAAGAGGCACGTGAGGGGTGTGAGGGACCTCACCCCTTGTGTCTAAGGTGATAAGCTCGTATCACAAATTCAATTTATGCGGCCTCACTCGCTCCTAATCCCACGATGTGGGACTTGCTTCAGTCCCCTTCTTCACGTGCACTACGGTTGATGCCTTCATCCAATTCGCGTGCAAGGAGCAGTCAACGGCTCCAATTGATCGGGCGAGCGTGTTCCTAGACCAAATCCACTTCGTTTGGGCTCATGACATGGAGCTATCGGCTGGGAAACAAACTTTAAGCTTGCTCGAAGCTTTGGCGTTAATGGCACTATGACCTGAGACCTGAGACCTGAAAAAGATGAATACAGTCTTTCGACCTCGTCATACAAGCTCAAAAGTGTAATTTTCCTACTTGGAGGGGTGAGATCAGTGTGACGTAAAAAATGCGCAAATGAAATATAAAGCAATCTCACAAAAATCAATCGCATAAGTACACAAGTAATTTTAGGTGGAAACCCAAACCGGGTGAAAACCACCACCTAACCCTCTCGAGTTAGGATTTTCCGATCAACCTAGTTGATCAAATCCACTAAGCGAATCACTTTAAAACGAGGGTGATTCAACCTCAGTACAACCACGCTACAAGTACGAGGGTAGCGTTCCTCAACCCCTTCTCTCCACGAGAAGGATTTTGTCCCACGAAGGAGACGGGAATTCGCAAAGCGAATACCCAACAAAAAGACAAAGATAAAATAAAACAACAAACCTATAGAGCCAACAAAGTAATAAACCTAAGCTTCTATAGGATTTAGGAAACTCCCCTTTGCAAGGAGTGCGTCGACGATGACGCGGGTGCGTGAGCCACGTAACGGCGCAACTTCGCTCTCGTAGACAACGGCGGGAGAGCGGGTGCGCAACGGTTTGATGCTCTCAAGATGTAGAACTTGAGCTTAGAGAGCAAAAGCTTCTTGGACACAAGAGTGTGAGAGTGTATAGCTAAGTGTATCTTGTGTGTCTTGTGTTTCTCTTGTTGTGTCTTGGTGTGTAAAGGCTCCCCTCTATATATAGAGGCCTTAGGAAGGCTTTGGAAGGCTTAGAAAAGCTTCCATAGCCGTTGGGTGCAAAGCCCAAGAGAATCAGGCCGAAATCAGGACAATGATTACATTTGACAGGGTTATCAGACGTCTAACTCTGGCATCAGACGTCTGGAAGGCCACTTTAAGACGTCTGATTTCAAGGTCAGACGTCTGATTCTATGCTGGTTTCTCCCTGACTTGAATCAAATCTAAACAGGGTTTTTGTGCAAGTCCATCAGACGACATACAGGACATCTGGAACTAAGTATGGACGTCTGGAAACCTACTTTTACTGTGGGAATTGATTTCCAAACGTTGCAACGGCTAGAAAATCTCTGAGAAGAGATTTTGGGTCAGCCGAGGCAAAACGGTCATTTATCAGACGTCTGGAAAGACCTAAGGACGTCTGATAAGGCTCTAACGGTCATATTCTTGACTGTTTGCTAAGCCAGCCAACGGTCCACTAATTGGACGTCTGGCAAAGTCATCAGACGTCTCCTAAGACGTCTGGTCTAAGGTCTGGACGTCTGATTTCATCAGACAGAACTAACTATGTCCAGCCTAACAGTTATCAGACGTCTGAAACAACAGTCAAACGTCTTAAAATACATTATCAGACGTCTGATTTGGGAATTAGACGTCTTGAAAGTCTGTTTGAACCCTATATTGGTTTTCTAAGTATTCTACAGAAAACCTAAGTATCCTAGGGTTGTGCCGGTGTTCCTAGGACTACTGTTAGGGTTCTTTGAGGCTCTTTAACATGAAATATCTAAGGAAATAAAGAGAAACAAAAGAAACGAAAAATACAACAAGTACAAAAGAAGGAAATCTATCTTATTCTTCATTTCCTTCCATCTTCAATCTTTCGCTCCACGCGAACCTCCTCTGTTTTCCATCAAGCTCCTCCAATCCATCCTGGATGCGAGCTCGAACTCCGTCTAAACACGTCCACATTTGCAATTGACCTGAAATCTAGGACTCAAATTGCAAATGTTAAATAACACGTGTTTTGTTATCATCAAAACAAATGATCGTGGTGCTCTAGCACCAACAAAAAGGTCCACCGGAGCATGGCAGAAGTGGTGGAGGTGGCTGATAGGAATACCATCATGAGCCCTAACTAGCTCATTTCGACCCAATGAAGAGAATAAATACTCCTACATAACCAACTGAAGGTCATAATTTACTGCACAACCATTCTGAGAGTAAAACAAAAAACTAAGGTTAAAACTGTAATTTTACCAATGCAGTACACTCAAGGGTTAAACAAAGGTCAAATGGTCTTAACAAGATAACAAGTGGGTTGGATTTAACAGAAAAGGGCTTGTGTGTGTCCTGTGAATTAAATGACTTCTTGAAACCCTAAAACAGACCCACTTGATTAACCAAGGTTCTGCTCAGGATAAAATTCACTTAAACCCTCTAAAAATCATAGAAAAATATCCTCTAGGATTTGGTACCTTCAATTTGGCCATTGGAACCCATCTTGACCTAGAATGGGGTCTCAGACAGATATTTGCCTTAATTTAGATTTTTGCACAAATTACCTAGTCAAACATGGTCAAACCTAAAATCCAACTTCACCATTGGATTCCTTAGGTCCAAATTAGGTTTGTACCAAAATTTGGACCTAAAGGGAACTCATCTTGACCTACTTTTCAAAAAGGTCCTGTCTGATTACATTTATACCCCTATCTTTCAAAACCCTTACAAATAGCCCCCTAACTTCTTCATCATTTTCAAAAATAGGTCCCTCCACCATTATAGTAGAGAAATCCTACTACGATGAGCTGTGAAAGAAGGTTTCTCCTTGATTGCTCAGAAAATCCCTTCTAAAATTGAAAGGGAGATTCTCTGAGTAATTCTCATCAATCTGAATCTATTAGTGAGCCCTGATTGCTTCCCAATCTCTTATGCGAACACATGAGAGATTTGGGTCTCTTGAAGCCTCCAACTCCGACAACCCTACCTTGCTTGGAAGCTTGGCTCCCAAGCATAAATCTTTCTCCAGAGACCTATTTAAGAAGCCTCAGATCCAACTGCATTCCCTCAGCTTGAATTTGGGTTAGTTCTCCCTACATTCCTCTCTCCCTCGCCGGCCACAATCTCCGCAAGCTCTGGCGGCTTCTCCCTCGCTCTCTCGTCACCCAACCACAATACCAGTGGTCAGGTTAACTCCACCACATTCCTCCGTATCGTGCAACACCGGTCGACGTCGCCTCTACCCCATCTTCACCGCTGCCCCATCTACGGAGGTATTCATCTTCTCCACATCCGGCAACCATACCGGCATGGGATTCCATCCCCTTTCATCCCTTAGATTAGGTTTCTTAAGTTCCCTATCCTCCACACTCTCTTTCCCTCTCTCTCTTTCCCAAAACCACCCACCAACGCGACCAACCACCATCACCTCCATCTCCGGCGATACCTCCGGCGAGGTGTATTCATTGCTCCGCACCTCCATCCACCTCGCCAACTACCCTACAACTTACCCCACACCTCACTAGTCATTTTCCCTCACTCCAATCTCTCCATCGACCACCCAAACACCCCATCGAACACACCCACACATTTGCACACAGTGTACCCTAGGCACAAACACACAACCACCCACATGCCACAAAACCACTCCCATCACATCCGCCATGCTTTGGCGACTCTCCCTGAGTGATTTGACGTGGCCGCGGGGCCGTGCTATTGATTTCAGATGCAAGACAACTGCCACCATTACTATCGAGCCTGAAGCAAGCTTCAAGCCGCTCCAAGCCTTGCTCTACTCCAGGAGATCGCCCCAGGTGTGCGGACTTGAGGCGCGTACGGTTCCAGGCCTTTGATTGGAGTCAATAGCCTCTACAGCCTTGCCAATTGAGGAAGTCACTCTGCGGCAGAAGCGCAAAGGAAGGTGGGACATTTAGTCCAACCTCGGAGGTGGAAAGCCTCCCGCGTGCGCATAAAGGAAAACAGTGTTAGAGGCTCATCTCCTCCAACACTGAGGGTGAGGTCCTCCTACCCCCTCTCACCAGACTCGTCCGCGACATAACCCGCAGACCTAAACACGACCTAACTACCCGACCTATTAACTCCTTGCTCACCACACACGCCGGTGAGCCTGGACCCAGGTCTGCGTTAGGTCCGATTACCCAACCGGTTAAAGGCTCTGCGAGAGCAGTTCTGAAATAGAAAAGAGAGAAAGAGAGAGGAGAGCTATGCAGGGGAAGGGGGGTTTTGCTCTGAGGAGTTTGCCTTCGACACTTAGTCGAATTCAAAGGGTACAGCAGGGCTGAAGGAAGAAGGGAAGAAGAAGAAGAGAAGGCAGACGGACCAAAGGAAGAAGTTGAAGGCAGAAGAAGAAGAAGAGAAGGCAGACAGACCAAAGGAAGAAGTTGAAGGCAGAAGAAGAAGAAGAGAAGGCAAACGACAGAGAAAGAGAAGAAGAGATAGAGGAGAGAAGAAGACAAGAGAAATCACAGAGAAAGAAAATAAGAAGAAAAAGACATTGCAGCCAGAGACATTTAAGACATCTGATTATAAAATCAGATGTTTGAATTTTTATTTCCTTCTTTAGTCAAATTGAGTGACTATTATTTTGTCTACAATTATTTTTACTCTTCATATACTCATGCACTACATTCCTAATTAGATTTTAAGTGGTATTATGTGTTAAATTTATATTTATTGTTGAGATTAGTGCGTGAATTCCATTTGCTCCTTGTGTTCGACCTCGGAATATATTCGAGTAATAAAATTATATTTATTTTGAACGCTTTTTCGGCTATACTACAACGCAACACTCTTAAACACCAATTTAGCACCCTCAACAGTGGCTTCGTGCTGTGGCGTGGTCTATGTGTGTGGGGCGAAGGCAAACTGTGCTTGTGAAGGTGGTGGTGTTTAGGGGAGTGCGGGATTGATCAATAGCCCTAACTAAGTTAGGGCTTTTGATCTACTGTGAACAGCGAAGGTGTAGAGTGCAGGAGTGATCGGTTTGGCAGAGTGTGGAAGCCGTTAGGGCTCGCCGAAGGTCTACCAGCGAGTTGGAAGATGGAGTCGCGGAGGGCGTCGGCGGGGTCAAAACGGAATGTTGGATTGCTGTTGTGATGAGGAGAAGCTGAGGAGTCGTTTGAGAGAGGTAGCGGATGAGGAGGAGCGGAGATGGCACCAGTTGCGGTATGGCTAGCGCCGGAGAAGGAAGGAGCTCCGGTAGGGGTTGGACGATGAGGATGAGGAGGATAGGGGCACCGGCTGGTATTGCTCGGCGCGGAAGAAGGCAGGGAAGAAAGATCTGCTGCCGGTATCATAGTCGTCGGACGATGAGGAGCACTTCAGCCGAGAAAGAAGAGAAGAATTGGAGGTGCTTTTGGTCGAATTCGAGCGTGAGAGGTTCGATATGATCTAGAGGTCTTTTTATAGGTCATCAGAGGGCGAACGAAGCTTGAGAATCAAGCTCTCAAGCTTGGAAACCTTCCCAGGAGATAGAAACCCAATTTTCAATTGATTCTCATGGAACATTTGGCAAGTCTTGGAGCCCAAGATGTGGCTCAAATGGAAGGCAATTTCGTCAAGAATCTAAGTATCTATTTTGGGACAGATTGATTAAGAATCGAGCGAGAAATCCTCGCTCGATCTCAATGGTGAAGCTCAAAGTTGCCTTTAATGGCTCTAGGGACCTTTATGCAAAGATGATGAAGAAGTTAGGGGACTATTTGTAAGGAATTTTGAAAGTTAAGGGCATGGTTGTGAAACAAAAGGTCAGACAAGACCAAATTGCAAACTAGGTCAAGACAATCTCAGATTGGGTCTAAATTTTGGTGTAAACCTAATCTGGACCTAAAGAATCCAATGGTGAAGTTGGATTTTGGTTTTAACCACGTTTGACTAGGTAATTTATGCAAAAATCCAAATTAGGGCAAATGTCTATCTGAGACTTTGTTTTAGGTCAAGACAAGTTTTGATGGTCAAATTGAAGGTACCAAACCCTAGAGAATATTTTTATATGAATTTTAGAGGATTTAGGTGAATTTTATCCTGACCAGAACCTCGGTTAATTAAGCGAATCTGTTTTTAAGATTTCAGAAGTCAATTAATTCTCAAAACATGCGAAAATCCTTTTCTGTCTATTTTAACCCACTTGTTAGCCTTTTAGGATCATTTGACCCTTAATTAACCCCTGAGAAAACTTGTGGTTATTTTACATTCATGATATGATGGTTAAATTGCAGTTTTAACCCTGGTTTCTTGTCTTTCTCTCAGAATAATTATGCAATGAATTACAATCCTCTGGTTGTTATGTAGGAGCATTTACTGACTTAATCAGATCAAATTGAGCTAGTTATGGCTCATGATAGTGTTCCCATCACCCGTATAACACTAGAGCCGTGTTTCGACTTGGTGAAAACAGGAAGCAACCCATCTTTTGATTAGACGTCTAATTTATAACCCAGACGTCTTAAAAATAAATCTTAGATGTCTGTCTTGATCCAAATCCTTGCAGAAGATCAACCCTTCTAAGATCAAACAACCGACCCTTAGATCAAACGATGACCCAGACATTTGACCATGAAACCAAATGTCTGATAACTCTGTCAGAAACATAAATGACCTTGATTTTTGGTGGGATTTTGGACTACACTCTTAAGCCTTTTTCCCAACGGCTACAAGTTGAACGTCAGACGACTACGTTATCGAAGTTGGTTTTGAAAATCTGTCGTTGTAGTTCGAGTAGCAAAGAAATCCGTTCAACAAATAAAATTTATACCGAAAATTCTGTAAAGAAATCCCAGGTCGAACTCAGGAAGGCTACGCCGATCAAATTCGCAATTATATATTTTTGTGTTTTTGTTTAAAGGGCAGAATAATCACAATGAAATGGAATCAATATAAACAATAAGAGAGAGAGGGGGAAAACATTCACTTGATATTGTAAAATGTTTTTACAACTAGGAAAGCGAGAAAAGATTGCACTAGAAAGAGAGAATTATTACAACTAGAAAGTAGGAAAATTCTACTCTAGAAAGCAGGAAAAAGAATGGGAGAGAGAAGTTATCCTCCTCGACGATCGCTTGGAGGATGAGTCGGACGAGACAATGCCTGGAAGACGAGGAACGGAGCGAGAAGGAGGTTGAAGCAGGAGGAATGGGAACGAGGCAGCACGTCGTCGTTGTCACGGGATCCGCTTCTGGAACGTGGGCAAAAACTTGATTTTTGCTCATGAGGAGCATCCCGGGTGTGGGATAAGCCTCTCTTGAGCTTTGGAGAGGGAGAGAAGAGAATGAAGGGATGAGAAATCCGTATGGAGGGGGTCTCCTTTTATAGTTGCAAGGAGTAGGGGCATTTTGGACATTATAACTTGAAAAACATTAATTCAGGACCTTTAGTGATGGATTTATCCGTCACTAAAGGCCTGAACGTGATCAACGTGCCCGTCTCTCGCGCGCCCCCTCGCCTCCTCACCCTTCAACGCACGTGCACGTTCGTGCGCTCTCAGCCGTCCAATCAAGAGATCGGACGGCTTAAGTTGTCTATGCCCGCAACGCTCGCCCGCGTGTAATCACGCATAAGTGCCGCACGTTTGATCACGCGTGGGCGGTATCGTTCACTCTTCACCGCTGGATCTGCGTCACACGGCTCTAATTGCGTGCCCACGTGCTGCGAACACGAGCTCAATCGCACATCGCGTGCTCGCGTAGGGCGCTCGACCGTTGCACTATGCGTAGCTTTGTGTCACGCGACATGTTTTGCGAACGGCTAATCTAGGCTGTTGGATCTTCATCCAACGGTCGAGATCAAACGTAGCATGCGCCTTCAGAAGAGGAGGTCATTAGATGAGCGGTGGCGTGGCGAGATCTCGGCCATTGGATGGGCATCCAACGGCTGAGATTTGTTGAGCGAGTGAAGGAGAGCTGTGGCCGGTGTTGGGCGGCTATGATGGTGCCACGAGGTGCCATCTAGGCCGTCCATCTTCTAAGTGATGTAGATGGTGCCACGAGTGTCAGATTGGATCAATTTTCGAGCTGTCAGGCTGCGATCGTCGATCCAAACCCATCCGTGCGGTCGGATTTGTCGTCTGAGGTGCGGATTAATACCATCTTGGCTTGCTCTTTAAGGTTCCTCGATCTTTATCTGGTGCTACGGATGTCCAATTAGGGCGATCATGGAGTTGTTGAACTCCAATCGTCGCCCTGATCAGATCCATATGATTGGATCTTCGATCCGAGGCCCCAATAAAAAGTCATTCTGTCCCTAACCATAAAAGGAAACAATTACTATATAGTTTATACAACTTGATCTAAATTCATGATTATGCATGTTATGCACTATTTACAATGTATGATGCTAATGTGACACTAAGAACATGCATTAATAGACATTTTAGGTTAATTAGATGTATGCACATCACACCCCCATGCCTATCTTTTGCTAATCCCTAGCAAAAATTACATGCTATTTATAAAAGAATTAGGTTGGATCACTTGGGCGTAAGTCATTTTCAACATTAAGAAATTTTTACTCAGGATCTGAACTTTCAAAGACACAACAGCGCCTGGGTATCTGCCAAAATGCAGACCGCCTTAAGCCCTCTCCTTATTCAAAGAAAAATCTCTTTTTCTCTTTTTCTTCTTTTCTAATTTTTTTGGATTTTTGAGTTTAGGGTTAAAGAGTGGCTTTCTACAGCCACTCAACCCACCCAAGATTTGATGAAAATCATAAGTTCTAAGCATCTTATTGTGAATGTAATAGAATCATTGATCAGTAATTAGAACGGACTTCGGGTTTCCACGCCTCTAGGTGACCTTAAAAAGAGAGTTCTGCCTAAAGGTGTATCTTTACGACCTGTAGTTTTCTCCCTACTTTTATTTTTATGGGGTGACAGAAACCCATTTTCGCGCATTTGAAAGTCGTCGGAAATCGAAGTATAGTCGCGCAAAAACGTTCGTCAAAAATTGATTTCTAAAGATAATGAGACTTGAGTCCCGGTCGTTCGTCTCTGGGAGGCGTTGCTTTTACTTTTGAAATCGATCTTACTCTACTTTGTTTAGAATCGCATGCTAGTTTGTGATTATTACGTATTTAGGTATGACATGCTTAGTTGCAAGAATATTAGGAATCGAAAATAGGCAACTTGAATCACACAAAAAGAATGACAATTATTAAGCTCATGGTGATTGCAAACATATAGAGACAAATATATATATAAGCATTTTTCATTCATTCAGCGGGAGAGTCGTTTGCAACATAAAACGTCGAGGGAAGCTTGTACATAAATGCTTGAAAATTAAATCTAGCTACCAAAAAATGATCGCATACAAGAATCGATGGGGGGATTTTGCATTCATCATTGGAGGAGAAATAAGACTACACTACTAAGCAGTAAATAAACGCAGTAAATATATGAAGAGCATAATCTAAATCTAGCAGAATGGAAGGGCATTCAGGGGTGGTCCCCGATGGCCTTTGAATGGTTGAGAGAAGAAGGAGGGGCGGCCAATGGAACTTAGGTCGGCCCTTAGAGAGAGGTTGGGGAGCTGATCCAGCTTCCTGGAGTGGAGATGGTGGCCTCCATGGTGGTGCTCAACTTGTGGAGGAGGAGTGGAGATGGAAGTGGCTATTCTAAGTGGAATGGATGCCAAGGAAGTGAATGGGTGCAAATGACCACCCAAGGGGTCTTTTTATAGACCTAAGGGAAGCTCTCTAGAGAATTATGGAATTCTCTAGAGAGGCCTATGGTGGGAGCTCGTGGGAGAGTGAGAGAGAGAGGGTGGATGGTGGTTTTTAGATCCACCAAATGTGGATCTAAAAATTGAATGGCTCTTGGTTGTTATTTTTGGTAACTAAGGCAACCACACATGGTAGAGAGTTCTAGAGAACTCTAGGCTAGATAATTTCGTGTGGATGGTGTGTGTGGGTGTGTGTGGGTGTGCGTGGGTCGAAACTTAGGTGGCTAGGTTGATTAGGTTGGGTTCTAGTGGGTTTAGGTCAAGGTAGGTCTCAAATTAGGGTTATAAACCCTAATTCACTAAGGTAAAGTGCAATTAAACTTAATAGAAGTTTAATTGGGTGTGTAAAAACTTAATTGAGAGTAAAACAACTCACTTAAGTCAGGTCTAGGTCAATTGGACTCTCACTGAGTCCAATTGGAAAGTGTGTGCTGAGATCAGGGTTCAATTGGACTCAATGAGTCCAATTGAATAGGCTGATGGAATTGACTAAGATCCAAGTCAATTAGGTTTAGTGAGGACCTAATTAGGTCCTTAGGGAGGTCTAAAGGTGATGTACTAGGGTTAGGGCACCTTAATTTATGTTCCTATGGGGTTGGAATTGGGTTTTGGGACCTAGAGATACAAGATCAAGGCTTAAATCTCAAAATAGGAATTGGGGAGCAGTACCAGACATCTAATAATAGAATCAGACGTCTTATACTCAAAAATCAGAAGTCCAGACTTGTTTTCTGGACGTCCAATCAGAGTCAGGAAGGATTTCGGGTTCTGTTTTGGGTATTTTGCAGAAATTAGACGTCTGACAAAGTGTCTGGACATCCAATAACACTGCAGAAGTGGGTTTGAAGTGTGCGGGAGTTGGCTAAGGGTCCTGGACGTCTTAAAACTTATCTGGACGTCCAGAGAAGGGTTGGAACTAGGGTTTTAGGGTTTCCTAGGGTGTTGTGACCCAATCTAAGGGTGGTTAAGGCTTGGGGAAGTTTCTAGGCTATCCTAGGGCTAGGATGGACCTAAGCTCTTCACATTTTACTTCTTTATTCCTTCTTAATAGAATAGCAAACTTTTCACCCCCTTACATTATTATTCCTACATCTAAACTAGGCCTTCTGCTCCAGCTCTGCTACAACTCCTATTATTCCTGATCCAGCTTCAGATCCAGCTCCTGATCAGCTTATCCCCTATAATCGACATAATGCACTTAATCAGCACATTATAACATTATTTTATGCATAGCTAAAGGAAAGCAATAAAGATGCAGATAATGCGTATGCATGCATGAATAACCCTAACTTATGCTAAGTCCTAGCCTAATTTAAGTCAATTAAGACCTATAATTGTTGCGCAATCATGAGGTCAACACAAGGGTGAGTCCAGTGTATATCTCCCCGACTTATTCTACTTCTCCGCTTCTTCCTAGGTGTTTTGGGAATTTTATAGTGTATTTCTTGAGCTGGGTTCTGGACAACCGATAAATGAGCTATTACCACCGACAACTTGCCAGCCATACTCGTGCAGCGAAGTATGGCTTATTTCTTCTTTTTTTTTCTTTCTTTTCTCCTTTTTCTTTTTCTTTTTCTTTTCTTTTTGACTTTCTTTTTCTTTTTAAGTAGGTGGCTTCCCTGGTCTGAGATTTACCTAAAGGTAGCAAGAAGAGAACGGTCCAGTGACTGGGCTTTGGACAATCTACCTATGGGCTATTACCCACGATAACTTGCCATCCATATCACCTTAGTAGGTTCATTAGCTACCCAATTTACGTTAAAACCACTGAACAAGTCAGTGACAAGATAGTGTGTAGATGCTTAGACTTAAAGTTCCCTCAAATCAGAGGGCAGATTGATAAGTCATGTACTTATCACCCAAACTTATTTAATCAAATTAAAATAGAATTCAGGATGGCTAGGACTCGAAAAATAAATGCACATTTTAATGGATACCCGGGCTAATTAAGCCCAAAGACCTGAAGGGTCTAAGTGTTCAAATCCTATTGTAATGTTTCCTAAGATTGAAAAGTCCTAATGTCCAAGTATTCCTTCCTAATTCAAATTATATATATATAAGAAGATAAAATGAATCTACGGAGCTAACGAAGTAATTCAGAGATGAATATCCACCCCCCATGCCTATATAATGCAATGTCCTCATTGTATTAAAAGGACATGAAACAGAGTGGAGAAGAGTAGAAAGCACCTGAATTGCGTAAATAACGGGTCCGCTCCGAGATAAACAGAAACTGTATAAGTGCTGAATTTAGTGCCTCCAGCTAGGCACACTATACAAAGAAGAGAAATAAAGAATTCATAGGTGCAAGTTAGAATCATAATAAAAAGATGAAACCTAAGACCTGCCAACAGATGTCCATAGATGTGGAACAGATTGTGATGCAAGCCCATACCCCATGGTCGAAAATATTTAAGGTTCTAGATAAAAATTACCCAAAACCTAAAATCAGAATGCAAGCGGGGTCAGGCCTGCAATTTATGAGGATGCAACCCAAGACTAAAAAGTCGGGTTACAGAGAAATCAAGCTCCAAAGGATAATCAATGAATGTGTGCTTGGGTTAGTCATCCTCAGTACAAATGTCGTAAGGGTCCTGGTTTGATGGTTTTAGCTTAATTGGAACCCTTAGACTCGGTCTTCTACTTCCTCCAAAGTTTACTTCCCAAATCAAAATTTTCGAGCTTCTATCCTCCTCATTCAGAATGTCAAATTCTGGGACCTCGTGCATATTAATCACCCCATCCAAGTCTAAAAGATGTGACTGAATCATAATTGACTTAGGTCTAGTTATCTTAAAAACAAAATTGTCAGTAAACTCAATGGGGTGTAATTGACAATCGGGGCATTGAATTAAATCTTTCAGAAAATGCGATTCTGAATCCGTCGTGTGAGCCCCAATAAGATCAATTTTTTCAGTTACTGGACTATCAAATGATTTAACTGATTCCGCAAGCCTAATCGTCTCATAGAAATTATGTTCTATAAACTCACGTAAGACCTCGCAATTTGATTCTTCACCCTCAGACTTAAAGAAATCTAAATTCGTATTGATGTACATCCCAAAATCATCCATCACTTTCTGGTCCATGGAGACATATGTTTCCTCGTACCTCTGCTCAAGGATCTCAGGTGAAGAAATCAAATCATCTTTAATTGGTTGCTCTAAATCAATTTGGTCAACTTCGTAATACGTGTCCCCCCAACAGGTGCCTGAGAGGGTTCTGACAATGACTCTCCTGAAGGGGGTTCATCCTGGGAATCATCCCATGATTGAACTAAAGCAACCACAAATCTCATTCTCAATTTCACTAATTTCCCAAGTAGAAATTCACCCGGGTTCTTATCCTTAACATCCTGAAGCCAATCCAACAAATACTTGTTAAGATCATCAAGCATTTCAATCAGGGGCTCCAATTCTTCAGTGCAAGGTGTTGGCTGAACTTCTAAAGATTGTATGGTATTCCTTAAGTTAGCCAAAATCTTATCTTGAACCTGGTTACCCTGAACCAAATGACTTGATTCAGGGTTAGGCGGGTTTGGGATCAGTGTAGAGGAGTTAAAAATTGAGATTCAAGATACCCTTCCTGATAATAGATCATTTTGGATTGTTCAAAAGGTGGTGATGACCTATAGCCAGTGTATTCAGAAGATGGGTAAGGATTAGTGTATCCTTCTTGTTTGTAGATCGTATTAAGTTGTCCATGAAAAGGTGGCGATATAAAATCGATATTGCTCGAAGAAGGATAGAAATCACAATTATGGTGTTCAAGGTTTGACCCCGAACACGGAGGTCCAGAACCGTATCCCCAATCTAAGTTATCCAACTAACAGATGGTTGATTACAGTACAGGTCGTGATAATCGTCATGTTGAGGATAAGTCATAACTGAAGGAAAAGAGCTGGAATGCATATGAAACGTGGAAAGATTCATGAAAGAAGGGAGGAAGAAAGGCGCCCTGCAATACAAACAATCAAACATGTCTTTAAGTGGGCTAGCCTAAAGACCTACAGGCTCCCAAAACCCGACTTGAGATAAAGAAATGATTTGATCTACTTCTATCCGTTCAATCCAACCAGTTAGAGGGAGGGACTGGGGAGAAGGTTCTTCCTTTAGCTGGCACCTCCAGTTCCTAGTGTACCCCCTAATTGCGATCGTTTGATTCTACTCCCCTAGCTAAACATCAGATCGAACAGTAAAAATAGACTAATAAAAAATAATCTCATTCTGGGCTCCGAAGAGCGAGTCCAATCCTTAATGCCAACGTCTACCCTGTTTTATTTAGGGTTAGATTTGAATGTGCTTTGGAATGTGATGGGCCCTTTATCTGGGTTGTGCTCTTAATAATTGATTGATGTGTGTGCATGCACAACCAGTGGTTTTCAAATAAGATTATTTTTGATGCGATGAATTTTAGGGTTCAAATCTTGTTTAGTAGCTTTTAGGATTCAACTTTAGGTATTTTCAAACAAGTTTTGTTGGCACACCAGGTTTTGAAAACATAAGTGAAGATGTTTTCCTTTGAAGCTTAAAAGAATGTGGAGTGCCTGGTAAATCCTTAAGAGTTGAACCTATGTAGCAGCTACTTAATGAGTTGATTTTAGTTGAATTGGTGTGGCCCAATCAACTCAAACAATCGGCATGTTGCATCACTTAATTATGCACACAAGTGAAATGATTAACCTAGAATGATTTCTACTCTTTTATGTGTTAATTTGTGTGTATCGGTTCCACAGATTAGAATCAGATTAAATAGAAAAAAACCAATTAGGTTAAGTGCCTTGAATGTGGGTGTATGTCCCACAAAAATATCTTTTTGTTTTTTTTTATATGCGAGGGTGAAATGAATGTGAGTGGAAATCCAAACAACCAAACTAATTATAGGATTTATGCAAACACCCAGGTTAATTGGAATTTGAATTTAATGTGATGAAATAAAATCTATGGAGAGGGAAAGAATGGGGAGCACTTACAGTCATCTTCTACTACACTTTACTCCAATATACCGCTTGATGATTCCCTGATAGAGGTATTTGCAAAACAATAGACACGAGATAAAGCAAGTTAGAAGACAGTAAAGTACGTGAAATGCGAAAAGAAGATCGAAAAATCGTTGCCTCCCCGGCAAAATGTTGAATGTCGGACGACTACGCTATCGGAGTTGGTTTTAAAAACTTGTCATTGTAGTTCGAGTAGCAAAGAAATTCGTTCAACAAATAAAATTTATACCGAAAATTCTGTAAAGAAATCCCAGGTCGAACTAAGGGAGGCTACGTCGATCAAAATTTTTAATTATATTTTTTTGTGTTTTTGTTTAAAGGGCGAAATAATCACAATGAAATGGAATCAATATAAACAATAAGAGAGAGAGAGAGAAAACATTTACTTGATATTGCAAAATATTTTTACAACTAAGAAAGCGAGAAAAGATTACACTAGAAAGCGAGAAGTTATTACAACTAGAAAGCAGGAAAATTCTACTCTAGAAAGCAGGAAAAAGAATGGGTGAGAGAAGTTATCATCATCGACGATCGCTTGGAGGACGAGTCGGACGAGACAACGCCTGGAATATGAGGAACGAAGCGGGAAGGAGGATGAAGTAGGAGGAACAGGAATGAGGCAGCACGTCGTCGTCGTCGCAAAATACGCTTCTAGAACGAGGGCGAAAGCTTGATTTTAGCTCTTGAGGAGCATCCCGGGTGTGGGATAAGCTTCTCTTGAGCTTTGGAGAGGGAGAAAAGAGAAGGAAGGGATGAGAAATCCATATGGAGGGGGTCCCCTTTTATAGTTGCAAGGAGTGGGGGCATTTTGAACATTACAACTTGAAAAATATTAATTCAGGACCTTTAGTAATGGATTTATCCATCACTAAAGGCCTGAACGTGGTTGACGTGCCCACCACTCACGTGCCCCCTTCCCTCCGCGCCCTTCAACGCACGCACACGTTCACGTGCTCTCAGCCATCCGATCAAGAGATCAAACGGCTTAAGCTGTCTACGCCTACGCCGCGCGTTCGCGTCCGATCACGCGTAAGCACCGCACGTGGGCGCTATCACTCACTCTCCACTGGATCTGCATTGCGCGGCTCTAATCGCGCGCCCACGCGCCATGGATGCAGGCTTGATCACGCATTGTGCGCTCGCGTAGCGCGCTCGACCGCTACACTATGCGTACCTTTGTGTTGCATGGCATGTTTTACGCACGGTTGATCTTGACCGTTGGATCTTCATCCAACGGTCGAGATCAAACGTAGCATGCGCCTTCAGAAGAGGAGGGCGTTGGATGAGCGGTGGCAAGGCACGATCTCAATCGTTGGATGGGCATCTAACGGCTGAGATTTATCGAGTGGGTGAAGAAGGAGAGCTGCGGCCAGTGTTGGGCAGCTATGATGACGTCATGTGGCGTCATCTAAGCCGTCCATCTTCTAAGTGATGTAGATGGTGCCACGGGTGTCGGATTGGACTGATTTTCACATCGTTAGGTTGCGATCGTCGATCCGAACCCACCGATGCAGTCGGATTTGTCATCTGGGGTACGGATTAACACCATCTTAGCCCTTGCTCTTTAAGGTTCCTCGGTCTCTATCTAGTGCTACGGATGTCCGATTAGGACGATCTTAGAGTCGTTGAACTCCAATCGTCGCCCTAATCAAATCCGTACAGTTGGATCTTCGATCCAAGGCCTCGATAAAAAGTCACCCTGTCCCTAACCCTAAAAAGGAGACAATTACTATACAATTTATACAACTTGATCTAAATGCATAATTGTGCATGTTATGCACTATTTACAATGTATAATGCTAATGTGACACTAAGAACATGCATTAATAGACATTTTAGGTTAATTAGATATATGCACATCACTATAAGAGGCTTCCAAAGCCTTCCAAAGCCTTTTTAGGACCTCTATAAATAGAGGAGCACCCTTCCTAAGCCAAACATACCTTGATATACTATTTCCACATCATATTGTGTCCAAGTGGTCTTTCTCTCCAAAGCCTTAATCTACATCTTGAGAGCATCATCAGTCTACATCTTGAGAGCATCATCCTAGCTGTGCACCCGCTCTCCCACCTATGAATACGAGAGCATCGTCGTGACATTGCGTGGATCACGTACCCCGCGTTGCTAGCCAACGCATTTCATCAAAGGGAAGTTTCTATTACCTATAGTATCTAGGTTTATTACATACTTTGTGGCTTTATAGGACATATTGTAATTGTCTTCGTTTGGGTATTTACTTTGTGAATTCTCGTCTCCTTCATAAGATAAAATACTCCTCGTGAAGAGGAGGGGTTTAAGGCACTAATGAGAACCTCATCATGAGCCCCAACTAGCTCATTTTGACCTGAGAAAGTAAACAAAAGCTCCTACATAACCTAAAGGAAGGCCTAATTCAAGGGATTACTATTCTGGGAGGAAAACATGAAATAAAGGGTAAAACTGTAATTTTACCATTGCAGTACATCAACGGGATTTCTCAGGGGATAAACATAGGTCAATTGGACTTAATAAGAGGAAAAGTAAGATGGTTCAGTCAGAAAAGGGTTATTGTGAGATTTAAGAATTAAATGACATTCTATAACCCTAAAACAAACCCACTCAATTTCACAAGGTTCTGGTCAGGATAAAAATAAATTAAATCCACTAAAATTCTTGGAAAAATATCCCCTATGGTTTAGAACCTTCAATTTGGCCTTTGGAACCTATTTTGACCTAGATAGGAGTCCTAACTCAGTATTTGACCTAATTTGGGTTTTTGTGAAACATATCCAGTCAAACGTGATCAAACATAAAATCCAACTTCACCATTGGATTCCTTAGGTCCAAATTAGGTTTATACCAAAATTTGAGCCTAAGGAAAGGTCATCTTGACCTACTTTGCAAAATAGTCCACCCAATTACATTCTAACCCCTAACTTTTGAAAATCCTTGCACAAACCCCCTATCTTCCTCGCCACTCTTTGCATTCAGGTCCCTCCGCGATTACAGTGGAGGAATCCCACTCCGACGAGGATTTGAGGAGGATATCTCCTTGAATCCTTAGAGATCACCTCCTAGATTTGGAAGGGAGATTCTCTGAGGATTTCTCCACTGTCTGAACAGGATCCCAAGATCGGATTTACACCAAATCTCTCATGCGGATGCTCGAGAGATTTGGGTGTCTTACGCACCTTCCATCTCCGGCGAGATCTTTGGGCTTGGAGGCTTGCCTTCCAAGAACAAAGGTCTCGGCCAACAGCTATAAAAGGACCCTCGGTCCTTGTCGCATCTTCTAAGCTTGAATTGGCTTGAGAATTCCCCCAAATTTCTTCCTTCACCATCTCTGGCCAACTGCCCACAAGCTCCGGCGATCCCTCCTCTTGTCGCTCTGCCACCATACCAGTGGCAGAGTTATCTCTGCCATGCTCTTCTGCGTTGCGCCGTACCCGCACGTGCCTCTTCGACCCCTTCCTCGTCGCCGTCATCCTCATCTCAGGGCCTTCTTCCCCAACGATGGCACATACACGTCTCTCATCCCCTCTACCTCCCCTTCGTCCAGCTACACACAGATAAGTTCCTCTCCCTTTAGTCTTCATTTTCCCTCATTCAATTTCGTAAAACACCCCTCGATAGCCACTGTCCACCTCTGTCTCCCTCATCTCCGGCCGACCATCGGCGAGGCGAATCCGTCACTCCCCCACTCCACACGCCTCGCCACCTACCTCATCACCCTCGCCATCACTCACTGATCATCCTTCACCCCTTCACCAATCGCCACACACACCCTACACTTCCACCATACACACACACCTTCACGTACATAGTCTGACCTAGGCACGCACACCTAGGCTGTTCTGTGCCACGCCAACCCCCGCCTCACCTTCGCCGTGACACGGCGAAGCTTCTCACGTTATTTGACAGGGCCGCGAGGCCATGTTCGTGTGTTTCAGGTGTGAGCCTCCGCCACCTTTAGCGAAGGCGTGAAGGAGCTTGCTCGCGAGCTCCAGGTCGTTCCACTCTAGGCTGAGATGCCCTAGGTGTGCGAAATCCCTCTACGAGTCGTTCACACCTGGCAATCAGAAGCGTCCTCGACTGCAGCTGCCTCAATTGGACGGGTGTCTTCCCTGCGGGTGGGACACTTTGTCCCACCTCGGAAACTCAGGCATGCGGTAAGTCATTTAAATTGTTTTTGTGTTTCTTTCGCATCGCCTCAAGTAACACGAGGTGAGGTCCCTCGCCCCCGCCTCGTCCGCGACACACACCCACACGGACCTGGTACCCGACCCGTATACCTTGCACTCCTCACGCACTACACCGTGCCGGTGCGCCTGGACCAAGCACGCGAAACCTGACCCAATTACCCGGCTCTGGGAGAGCGTAGAGAGATAGAGAGAGCGACGTGGGGGAGGGTAGGGGTAGGTTTTGCTCTGTGCTGTGCAGGGAAAGAAGGAGGAGGAGGCAGCTGCTGGAGAAGAAGAAGAAGCTGAAGGTAGGAGCAGGTAAGGAAGGAAGGAGAAGGAAGGACTTAGTCGCAGAAGCAGAGGCTGAAGAAGGAAGGAAGACTTGAAGGCAAAGGCAGAAGACAAGGAGGCCAAAGCTGAGGAAAGCCAAGTGTAGAAGAAGACGCTGAAGAGAGAAGAAGGAAGGAGAAGGTGCAGCCAAGCAGAGAATCAAAGGCAGAGGAAAGCTAAGGAAACAAGAGAAGAAAAAGAAGAAAGAAGAAGACAGAAGAAGAAGAGTAGTTGCAGAGAATAGAAGGCAGAAGAAGAGAGAAAATCAGAAGGCAAAGTCAGAAATCGGTGAAGGAAGAAAGAAGAAAAAGAATAGAGAAAGCACTGTAGCATCAAATACTTAAGACGTCTGATTTTTACATCAGACGTCCATCTTTATATTTTTGAGCTTCTCTACACATTGATCTCATTTTTTGCTTCATAACTTTGATTGGTCATTGCATTTTATAAAGTTGGAAGTTGTGGTTCTAGTTTTTAAATACCAATTTGCTCCCTATGTTCGACTTCGGATATTTAGGTTTTTGAGTAATAAAATTCTTATTTGTTTTCGAGGCAATTTCATTTATATTGCAACGAACATCTTTTAAAACCCCGATTTCACCCCGTTAACAGGTACGCTACCCTCGTACATAGTAGCAAGGTTATAAGAGGCTAAGTCACCCTAGTTTAGGTGACTTAGTTAGTGGATTTGATCGACTAGATCAATTGGGAAATCCTAAGTCAAGAGGCTTAAGCGGCGGTTTTAACCCGGGTTCAGGTTTCCACCTAAAAAATACTTGTGTTTGTGAAATTGCTTGTTTGTGTAATTGTTGATTTATATTTCCGCATCATATTTTTTATACCGTAAATCTCACCCCCTCTGTACGAAATTACATTAAATGCTCAGCCCAAAGCCCCTCAAGATTTGCCTAAGTCTTTGGGCAAATATCCATAGTGCAAACCCCCCCTCTCTTTCAGAATAAACCCATCTCTCTCTCATAATTAGATCAAAACAGACCAAATCAGGCCCAGTTCAAATCGGGTTCAAGCCGGCCTAAGCCCATGTACGTGTGTGCCTGGGCGTGGGCGTGCGCATTCTCGTGATATAATGGGGACCTGACCCCATATCTCGAAGGCAACTAGGCACTGCACGCAATTTGTTAAGTACCGAAAAAAAAAAGTTCAAAATGCCATGATGTGGCACTATCCACAGCCAATATTCTTTAGTTGCTTCACGTAAGAGCTCAATTGCAATTGAAGTTGCTGCTGCTGGTGTGTTGCTCAGTTGAAGGTGCAGCTGTGCTCCTGATGTGAGTTCACCTTGATTGGTGGTAGTAGCATGGTGGTTGATGGTTGATTATACGGTGAACGGAGTCGGAGAAGGAAACCGGAGACGGTGAGTACCTATGATCAAGAATATGGCCAATGGGGCCAAGTCAGATGAATTAGGAGCTTCGCTGGAGAAAGGCAAAGGTGCCGGTGGCTGTGATTTGGTGGTGAGTGAGTGAGTGTGGTGACCGGATGGAGGAGCTTTGTGAAGCTTCAGTGATCGAAGTTGAAGGTGATGGTGGAGGTGATGTGTGGTGAAATTGATTGAGGCGAAATGATCATGAAGGTAAGGCGAAGCTTTCACCAAGGTCAATTGAGGTGGAGGATGGTGGGTGCAGGCCGGCGGTGAGGGTGATGGCGACTTTGGGTAGCCGGCGTTGGAGAAGGAATGAAAGATTAGGTCTAAGACTCTACCTACGTCTGATTGGAAGGATGAGGAGGAGAAGCTCTAAGGTAAGTGTGAGAGACGAAGAGGGTACAATGTCATAGGTGTTGGCGATCGGCGACGACGAAGGAGAAATCCAGAGCTGAAGAAGGCGAATTGGGGGCTGAAGCTCTGTGGAAGAGAGGGGAAGAAAACCCCCTCTGCCTATTGTTCTTAGCAGAGGGTGAAGACAAGGGAAAGAGAGGCTCCGGCAATGCGGCGGAGCTTGGCCAGAGAAGAAGGGAAGATTTCAGGCCAATTCACGCACATGCTTTGGTACTGTAGACATTGAGGGCTTTATATAGGAGAGGTTCCTCTCCTAATTGAGCACGTAAATTCACAATTACAAGGTCCTTTGATTGCATGTTGAGCTCGAGCTCCTTGAGGTTGTCGGCATTTATATCAAGGTTGATTTGCACCAAAAAGTTGCTCATTGGATCAGGAATCTTGTGATTGTCAATCTCTTGAAGTCTAAAATTATCATAGTTTAGGAAATTATCGTGTTACAGTATAGCGATGAAAATCGATTCAACATTTAAATTTATAAGTGCTCGAAAAATCATGAGTTTCGAGGTCATTCACAGAGAGCAAACATGAAATTTAATTACTAGTTAAATATGATAAATAATGAGCACAATAGTCAATCCATAATAATGATATGTAATGAGTAAATAATCCACTAAAAATGTATTCAATAAGAATCAAAATGTATCTTAGAATCAATCAGACAAAAATATAATTAGAGCCCAAAAAGTGGTGGTTGAGACCACCAATTAAGCCCCACAATTAGGCTCAATTCACAAGATCAACATCTCAAATACTTAGCCACATCATATTAGAGTACTCAGCCAAATCAAATCTCAATACCTCCATAATAACCAAGATCAGACGTCTCCAAGGCACATCAAATGCCTTAAGTTCATTCAACATTAACCTTCTAAATTTCGCTAAGTGTAGGCACAAATCTTAAGGATCTATAGTGCAAAACCCCCCTAAATCCTCTCAGAATTCTCTCTCTCTCTCAATCAGAATTGGGTCAGGGTATACGGTAAATGGGTCCAAGTAATTGGATCCGGATCCAGGCTTGCCGGCGTGCGTGGTTGGCGAGGGTGCGCAGGCTCGTATAAAAGGGGACCTCACCCCATGTCATGAGGTGTTAAGCCCACGCACGAAATTCGTTAAATACCAATTTCAAATTTACTCTTTAACGATGTGAGACTTTTAGCTGTTGCCTGATCTTGCTACTATCGTGAGGGTGTTCCTCCTTCGATTGCTACTACTGTGGGGTGTCTTTCTTCAATTGAAGCTGCAACGGAGGTCGTGGGATGATTCCACGTTCAAAGAAGGTGGTGGCGCTAGGGATGATCGCCGGATGGTGGTGGTTGGCAACAGTGGATTCGTCGACGGTGGCTGAGACGTAAAACAAGAAGTACGGGCTTAACGCCCCAATTAGGCAGTTCATAAGCACTGTTGTGAGGTGGCGAAGGTGGCAACAGTGTTATTTGGGTGCGTGGAGGTGTGTAGTGGCCGGATGGTGTCGAAGACGAGCGACGATGATGGGTTCGTCTGGCTAGAGTTTTGGGTGAGTGGAGCGCCTAATAAACATGGGGCTTTCGCTTTGTGGACTGAGAGAAAGGTAGTGGTGGTGGCGGCGGAGCATATTGAGATGTGTGGTGATTGGACGAAGCTCACGGGAGCTTCGTCGAACGTGAAGAAGACGAGGGGGAAGAGGATGATTTGGCAATGGATACAAGGTCTAAAGGGTGCGAGGAGTCTCTAGAGACAAAGAGGGAGGAAGAGACCTAAACTATGGACTAAAAGAACAGAGGTACGCACCGACTTGGCTTGCCAGAGACGAAGGAGGTGAACTCTCTGGTGAGGTCAAGCGGTGAGGAAGAAGAGATTGGAGGCTCTTACTGTGGCTAGCGAGGAGCGGAGGAAGGTGAGGAAGGAGGACCGGTCAATATAGCTCTCGTGTGATGGCTTAATGTGTAGGGGATCTTCTTGGGAGCAATCTCTCCAAGTTTGGAGAGATTTAAGTGAAAAATGAGAGAGAAATCCTCGCTCGAAGTCAGCGGGTTTAGGTCTTAAGGTTCAATTCACATGATAATGGTGGCGAGAAACATAGAACCTCGGGTAAATGTGAAGAACAGAGGTTCTAAGGGCAGAAATGCAAACTATGTCAAGATAAATTCTCATTGGACCCAAATTTTGGTGTTAACCTAATTTGGACCCAAGGAATCTAATTATGAACTTGGACACGTTTGACTGAGTAATTTACACAGGAGATGTTGCGTTGAAAATCATCGTAAAAAGATTGGTTGTAGTATAGCGACGAAAATCAATGCGATATTTAAATTTATAATCTCGAAAAACGTGAGTCTGAGGTCGTTGGTAGGGAGAAAGTAACAAATCAGTCCACTAATCACAATTATCAAGAATAATAATGCAGGTGAAATCAATAATCAAAATGATATTCAATATATAGCAAAATATATCTCAAAATGTCAGGGAAAAAATATAAAAAGAAAGAGCTAAAAATGATGTTTGAAACCACCAAATTAACCCTAGAATTTAAGCACAAATCTCAACTGTGATGACCCGTGTCCCACCAACCAACGAAACCTGAGTCACAGTGTGCTAACAACCAGAACAACTCATCCACAAAATCGTAGTCACCCAATACATGATCATAAAATATAAACATAGCCAACAAATAGTTTATATTGCAAAATTTAAAGGAACAAAAATTGAATATTAACCGGAAGATTTACCATAGTATATAATCCCAAGGAGATGTACAACGGAAATCCTCTTGCGAACTGCCAAGTATACCTGAGTACGGAACCCAAAAACACATTAGTAAAAACTGAGTTGAGTAGAAACAATAACAATAGAGTGCAACAGTAACCAAGCACAAGAGAAAAATAGGTACTATAGCTTTGATTAATTCATTTATTAGACATCTCATTATTCGGTTCCATTTCGTACGTTGGAAGCCCAATTTGTTATAGTTCACAAATTATCAATCGACGTCTTAGGGCACGAGACAATTTCTTATAACTTCCTGTGGTGCAAAATCGATATAAGCCACCCTCCTAGTCGAGAGGGTTGCTTATATCCATCAAGGTGCCCCGCTCTGTCACCCTAGGGTCATCACAGAAAGGGGTGGCGGCTACATCATATGGTGTGAACACGTACACGTGCTATGTTTGTTGAGCCATAAATAGCCAATGACCCAACCACCGGCTGAAAGAACTGCTCCAAACCTCGACCCTACAAATCCACTATCCCAGTTGGCTGCTAAGCCTAACCAAAGAGTCGTAGGGAGGCCAATAACTCCCTAAACCAACCCTTGAACCCGATCTGAAAAGACCTAAAGCTACGGCCGAATTCCTGGCAAATAACAGGGTTGAAAATTAGTTATCTTTTTTTTTTATTTTTCCCGACACATCCGTCGTATAATATATCTCAATTCCAGATAACTGTATCTTTCATTTTCAAGCCATTTTTAGTAATTTCACATTATCAATTTCAGAATTAACCAATATTCACATTATCCTATAACTTATCAATTTCCAAAAATTTCCAATTTCTAATCGTAGATTCAATCAAATTATTAATTAACCATCCTGATGATGGTAGTTTTATTAAAAATAGAGTTTCTTTTATACATGCAATGATAAAACCATATCTAACAATGCTTCATTCTTTATAATTCATTTCATGAAAATTATTAAATAATCTGTCGTTAACTCCTTTCAATTCGTCAATTAACAATATTACTTTGGTTATTCACATTCCAAGTCACTACTTGATTGTTATCATTTATATATAATATTCCAGTACCTAGAGCAACAAGAATGTGTAAATAGGTCTGATCTCAGCAAGAGGTACGAACGCACACTAAACGGTGCAATGCGCAAAGAAAATCACTATGTAAATAAATTGTACGATAAAGGAGAGAGACTACTCTACCTAATGTCACCGGGGGGTCACAGTGACTTTGAAATGCGCATCCGTTGTTTCTCTTTCGTTGTTTTAGGGGCCCGTCTATTTGTACGCGCTCCAGGGCTAGATCAACATTAAGATTCGTGGGGAATAAAAAAAAACATCATAAGTTTCACTGTAAATTTTCACGAAAGAAATGATTCCCAAAATTGAATTTAAAAACTTACTTTCGTGTAATTCGTGAAGAGAAGATTCCAATGAATCTTGGAACGTGAGAAACGAATGTTATATGACCCCCTAATAGATCAAAACACGAACTAACATTAAAATAGGAATCTCGCACGTGCCTCGAGAATTGAAGCAGAAACTGCCCAATCCGACCATACGGATGCATCCGGCACCCTCAAGAACCCTGAGATCGAATCCTGGATCATCTAAATCTGCCTTCGGATGGCATAGATCAAAGCAAAACAATCCTAATCGTTAGATCTCCATAGGATAAGGAATCCCTCCACGGGGACCGATTCGAAATATTAAAAATTGATATTTTAAGATGCAAGTTGCACATCTCTTCAACCAACCCTTCTTCTTCCTCCGTCTTCTTCTCTTTCGTACTGTTTACGTGCATGGAACCCATGCACACCACCTCGCAGACCTCCTTGCCGCGTCGCCGCCGGCCTCCCGACAGCCCCGCCGGACCTCCAGCGACCACCGGAGACCCTCCTCCAGCCACCTCCTCTCTCGCTCCTCTCCCTCATCTCTCTTTTCCTATTTCATATCTCTCCCGCTTTCTCTTTTCCTTTCTCTCTTTTGTTGGACGTGTGGGAATTACGTGGGAGGGGTTTGGGGATATATAGGAACGGAGAGGAGAGAGAGAGGCAATCGGGGTTTAGTAGAAAATGAGAAGGATTAGGATTAAGGGGTTCTTTTTTCTTTTTCTTTTTCTTTTTTTAACTACATGCATTCTCGTAACAGGATCAAACGAGTTCCAATTTCAACAAAGCACATATCATCGAAATCGTTACAAGACAAGGATTTCGATAATGTTTACAGATTTCCAAACGGAAGTCATTTACAACATGCAATCCTCAAGGCGGATCGCACGTGACTTTTGCCTATAGTTCACACACATTTTACGCACCCGAGGTTCGATCACCACACGGAGCATACCGTAGAAATCTTCGCGACATCAGAAAGTTAACAGTACTTTCGGATCGTTAATCTGAGATCCAGATTGCAAAATTGAAAAATACGTGGGTTTTCAATCTAATTACGTATTTTAAATTCGTGTAAGCTTCGATTTGCATACGAAAAGTGTCGACAGATTTGTTTTGACACGCTTAGTTTTGAAATTACTCAGAAATCCGGGTTTGGGATGTTACATCAACAGTATCGGAATTAAATAACCTGACAGAATCAAAACCAGATATCCACGTGAGGCTCAATGAATCAACAGTAATCTCAGAATATAACCAAGTCAAGCACAAGAGACAAGCAGCAACGGCTAAGTGTTGAGCGAGGGGGAAGGGCATAAATCCCAATGCTCCACAGTGCAAAAACCCCACTCCCTCATCCTTAGATCTCTCTCTCTCTCTCTCTCTCTCAAACCACACCCTAGTGAACCGTACCAAGTAAACGAACTGGACCCAGACCTGCTAGGTGTGAGCGTGGGCAAGAGCAAGTGCGTGAGCGCGTGTGAGGGACCTTACCTCTGTGCTCTCAGAGGAAATGAGCTACTATCAACAAAACCTTATATGTGTGTTTTTGAATTGTTCCCACACGATGTGGGACTAAGTTTCCGCAGCTTCCCTGTAACGAGCGCGTGCCCCAGACGCCTTTTAAGACGTCTGGGAGGTGGCCCAGACGTCTGTAAAGACGTCTGGGATCACATCCAGACGTCTGACCAGACGTCCGGGATAGTTTACAGACGTCTGGCGAACAGTTATGCTCGCACGGGATATTCGTCTGCGCGCCTGTGCGCGCAGACCTGCGATTCTGCCCTTTTTCTCTGCGGCTGCAGGCGGCTGCGACCGCCTTCTCTCTCCTCTCCGCGCGGCGTTAAAAGGGGGGGGGCGCGCCTCCCCTCCCGTCTCCACCATCTTCCTCCTTCTTCTCCTGCCTGTGCGCGAGAGCGAGCGGACGCGAGGGTACAGCGGCAGCGGCAGCCGCAGTGAGCGCGGAGGAGCTGCGGCGTGCGAGGGCGGGGCTCTGCAGTGAGGGCGAGCTCGCCAGGAGCGGCTTGGCCGGCCGGGGGAGGGCGCAGGGGACGCAGAGCGTCGCGGAGAGGGACCTGCTGCGGGCGGAGCAGCGTACGCGCGAGGTGCGACGCGGGCGGCGTCGCGAGCGGAGGCCGAGCAGGGCTCTGATTCTGGAAAAATTTCCAGAATCAGACGTCTGGATTAATATCCAGACGGCAAGGTCGACGTCTGTGAGATCATACAGACGTCTGAAAGGTGAGTTTCCGCTTTCTTCTTCGTTTTTGTCGACTGACCGTACTGAGGGAGGGGGGTTGGCTGTGCGCAGGTTCTCTGATTCGTCATCTTTGCGAATCAGACGTCTGGAATTTGTACCAGACGGCGGGAGTGACCTCCAGACGTCCGGAGTGACCATCGGACGTTTGGGATCTAGGAAAGACGTCCCCACAGACTTCTGGACGTCCGGGGAACCAAGCCGAACAGGTAATTCTCTGATCCACCGTTTAAGACGTCTGGAAGGAGTTCCAGACGTCTGATTTTGCACAGTATTGTCTTTCTCGACCCGTTTAGGGCCCGTTTGGGCTCCGTTTTCCGCGATTCGAGTTGCGTTCGTTTCAGAATTAATTCCTCTACCCGCCTACAGTAGCTATACCCTGTTTTGAGACTCTCCTTGTGTTTGATCCTTGTGATAGGACCTCGTTCGGTTGCAGTCTTGAGAGTCGCGGAGGCGCGCGGGATTCCCGATCACGCCCCCATTACTCCCGTTGTACCTGGTAGAGTGGTTTTAAGTATTAATAAAATCTGTTAAAGTATGGAACCATAACTAGAACCTAGGGCATTGCATGAATCCTAGGAATGAGAAATATATGGAATGATAGCTCCTAGGTGTTGCATGAATCCTAGGGCCGGAAAACTAGATTGTATGATAGATCCTAGGATATGGCATGAATCCTAGGGTGGAAAAACTAGTGGAATGTATATTACTGCAGTCTTGGAAAATTGGAAAGGAATATATAAAGCTGCCTGTAAAATTAATTAACAGCTGCCTGTTACGAATAAAGAAACATGTTTGAGATCATGGATTTTGAGAATGTGAATCTGGAAAGTGAAACATATGATGTTCTGAGATAAAGAGCTGGAACCCTACGGGGAATTAGGAGTGGAACTCCTGGAAAGAAAAAGGAATGGAACTGAGATGTAGTTTGTACTGTCTCTTGGGTACGCAGTACCAAGGGAAGTACCTGTACCTGTTTAGTGCAGAGTGGGGTCAGCCGCCCCAGGGACCCGGGGTTAGGATTGGCCGCTCTGTACCGACTTGTTGGCCCTCGTGTACGTAGTACCGAGGAGAGCTAGTAGTGTTAGGAGAGTACTAGCTACCCCACGGGCCCCGGGGTTCTGCTAGCCTCCTTCACCGACTTGTTAGGCCCACTAGGGCAAACCAGGGTAGTCAGGCGAGGGTGCGCGGACTGTGGAGGGGTAAGGCCCCGGTTGGGTTACTGTGGAGGGGTTGGACCCCTGTTACTGAGAGGGCTCTGCCCTGGTTCCGTGCTGTGCTTTGGGCGCACCCGTTAACGGAAACGACTGACCGCGTGCCAGTGCGGGCTAGCTACCTGTGCGATTATCGCGCGTGCCGTAGTCACCGTTACGTCTGTCAGTGACCTTGGGGTGGTTGACTGAGGGTAGGATCACCACGGGGGACTCTCCCGGCCAGGAGAGCACCACGTGCTACTTCTACTTTTGGAAAAGACTGCAATCAAGATCGTCCCACGAGGACATCCGAGATCAAGTAAAGGATCTGAGAAGTAAATGAAATAGTGAGAAAAATTGAAAGATGTAAATAAAGGAAGTAATAGAACATAACAGCTACTGTACACTCTACTGTTGCCTTTAGTTAGTTTGCCACTCTACTCAGCGTTTTGCTGACGTGTTACACTCGTTACCTTTTTCAGGACCAGGTGTTGAGCAGCCAGGGTCGGCGGCTGCAGAGGACGCTGGGCCGAGTAGGGTCCAGTAGAGTTACCACAGCTTTGTACCCCCTTTTTGTTTCTGTTCTAGTGAGTAGTTTCTGTTTCCGCTGTACCTTCTTTACCTGCAGTTTTTGTTATATGATAAATGTTGTTTTACTGTTGTGGTGGTGCCTACTGTAGTAGTTTCTTTCCTTACTGCTGTACTTTCTTACTGTTAGTTATATTCATGCTGAATGTGATTTATTTTACTGTCTTTTGGTTACTTCCTTGTTGGACGACTGGGTCTTGGGATTAGTCGAGTCGGTCCGGTTCTCGTGTCTCGTAGGGACTCGGGAATCGGGTCGTTACAAGATGGTATCAGAGCAAGGTCGTCCCGAGAAGTGAATCAACTGACTGGAAAATAACCAATTCACATGTTTATAGCTAGAGTAGCCACCACAACATATCTCTTGACATGAGCTCTTAGAAGTGTTGTTAGGTACCGTCTGTTTTGACGTTTCCATTTTGTTTCGCCTCTCCTTGCAGGAGATGCCTCGTCGTGGGACTGGCGAGACTGGCCGCGGGCGCGGCCGAGGGCGAGGTCGGCGAGGTGGACGTGCTGTCGTTGACGTCTCGGTGGACCAGCCACCACTCCCTGGCATCCAGGCCCAGGACCTCGCCAGACTGATACGGGATATTGTACGAGAGGAGCTCCACCCACCGCCCCGAGCACCTCCTCCTGGGGTTGCAGAGGGGGAGTCCTCTGTGGGACCACGCGACGGACGCGGCGCTGGACACGAGGGAGGGGATGGGCCCCTGCCGCCCCCACCTTCCTCCGACACTTCTGTACACGAGGCACCTTCGCCTGGAGGTGCACCAGCACCTCCCCTACAGCACCACTTCGAGCTTTTCGGACAGTTCCGGAAGCTGAAGCCCCCCTCCTTCAAGGGGGATGAGGACCCGACCGATGCAGAGGACTGGCTTGAGCAGCTGGAGAAGATCTTCGACACCCTTCGCCCCCCGGTGGAGTGCCGCGTGGCCTTTGCCACGTACCAGCTGGAGAGTGCGGCACACCGGTGGTGGAGGGCGGTCCGGGGACAGGAGAGGGACGAGCCGACGTGGGACCAGTTCGTCACCCTCTTCTGCGAGCAGTACTTTCCCCAGACGTGGCAGGACCAGAGGAGGCGGGAGTTCCACACTCTCCGCCAAGGGACGATGACCGTGAGCGCGTACCGCACGCGTTTCTTGGAGCTGTCCCGCTTTGCAGCGACAGCGGTAGCCACTGAGGAGGAGCGCCTTTGGAGGTTCACCGAGGGGCTCCGGCCTGCGATCCGGGGGTATGTCAAACCCCTGAAGCTGCCGACGTTTTCGAGGGTGGTAGAGGCAGCTATGACTTACGAGGAGACCAACCCGTCCGCGCGAGAGACCGACGGCGGGCGGAAGAGGCCCTTTCAGCCAGACTTCTCACAGGGCCGGCGAGAACGGAGACACGTGGCATCCGCAGGAGAGCCGTCACGTTGTGCAGGGCCATCAGTGGCCTTTGGGGGCCCTCGACAGGGGCCAGTCGCCAGCACCGGACCCCCGCCTAGCCGACAGCAGGGACTCACTGAGGGCGGGAGTCGGGTTCCCCTCTGCTACCAGTGTGGCCAGCCGGGCCACGTCAGGAGGGACTGCCCATCTAGGGCAGGAGGTCAGCAGATACTTCCCGCGCAGAGCACTGGAGGGCGCGCAGGAGGCCGCGGTTTCCAGGCGCGAGGAGGAGGACCGCAGTCGCGAGGAGGGTACCGGCCAGCACCTACCCGTCCGACGCAAAGTGTGGCTGCTTCGTCCGCACCTAGAGCTGAGGGGCGTATCAACGCCCTAACACACAGGGACGCCAGAGCTTCGGGATCCGTGGTAGCAGGTATGGTTTCAGTTTCTGGCAGACTCGTTTACACGCTTTTCGATTCCGGCGCTACGCACTCGTTTGTCGCAGCCAGTTTCGCAGTTAGTTTGGACCAGGATTATACATTGTTAGAGAATCCGTTCGTAATCAGAGGTCCGAGTGGTCAGCTGTTTGTAGCTGAGGAGGTGTACACAGGTTGCGGGGTCAGCATCGGGGGACACAGCCTGCCAGCTGACCTGATTATGATACAGATGGAGGACTTTGGAGTGATTCTGGGGATGGATTGGCTGTCCGCTTACCACGCCTTGGTAGACTGTTTTGAGAGGAAGATTGTCTTCTCCATTCCGGAGTTGCCTTCCTTCGAGTTTCACGGGCAGCCAGTGGACGGAGGTTTCAGGTGCATTTCGGCACTTCGGGCGGCGAGACTTTTGGGCCAGGGGTGTGAGGGCTTCTTAGCTTGTGTGGTGGCAGAGCACAGCCCCGTGGCAGACTTCCAGAGCATCCCGGTGGTCAAAAAGTACCCCGACGTGTTTCCAGACGAGTTACCAGGGCTACCGCCCGAGCGTGAGATCGAGTTTGAGATCTCACTAGTACCAGGGACCAGCCCCATCTCCACCGCGCCATACAGGATGGCACCACTTGAGCTGCGAGAGCTCAAGTCTCAGTTGCAGGACCTTTTGGAGAAGGGTTTCGTGAGGCCCAGTGCGTCTCCTTGGGGAGCCCCGGTACTGTTTGTGAAGAAGAAGGATGGGACCCTACGCCTTTGTGTGGACTACCGACAGCTGAATAGGGTCACCATCAAGAACAGATATCCGCTGCCGAGGATTGACGATTTGTTTGACCAGTTGCGGGGTGCCACGGTGTTTTCCAAGATCGACTTGAGGTCTGGATACCACTAGTTGAGGATCAGGGAGACCGACGTCTCCAAGACAGCTTTCCGCACCCGGTACGGACACTACGAGTTTTTGGTCATGCCGTTTGGGCTGACCAATGCCCCCGCTGCTTTCATGGACCTGATGAACCGGGTGTTCAGACCGTACTTGGACCAGTTTGTGGTGGTTTTCATAGATGATGTACTCATCTATTCTAGAGATCGGACGCAGCACGGACAGCACTTGCGGATGGTTCTGGACACTCTGAGACGACGCAGGCTGTACGCCAAATACAGCAAGTGCGAGTTCTGGTTGAGGGAGGTGACCTTTTTGGGTCATGTGATCTCTGGAGACGGCCTGGCGGTGGATCCCGCCAAGGTCGAGGCAGTGCTCAGGTGGGAGAGACCACGTTCAGTCACTGAGATTCGCAGTTTCCTGGGACTGGCAGGTTACTACAGACGGTTCATCAGAGGGTTTTCGCAGATTGCACGTCCTATGACACAGTTGACTCGGAAGGATGTGCCTTTCGCTTGGACAGACGCCTGTGAGGCGTGTTTTCTGGAGCTGAAGGAGAGGTTGACCTCGGCTCCCGTGCTCACCATCCCTGACAGTAGTGGCGGGTTCGTTGTGTACACGGACGCTTCCTTGCAGGGGTTAGGAGGTGTGCTCATGCAGAGGGGTCACGTGGTCGCTTACGCTTCGCGGCAACTGAAGCCCCATGAGCATACCTACCCTACCCACGATCTAGAGTTGGCAGCTGTTGTCTTCGCGCTGAAGACATGGAGGCACTACTTGTACGGTGAGACCTTCGAGATTTTTACAGATCACAAGAGCCTCAGATATCTTTTTGACCAGAAGGAGCTCAACATGAGACAGAGACGTTGGTTGGAGCTCCTGAAGGACTACGACTGCAGCATCTCCTACCACCCGGGAAAGGCCAATGTGGTGGCTGACGCCTTGAGCCGTAAGGCGCCCGCACGCTTGGCCAGTCTACAGTTACAGAGTTGGAGCCTTTTGGAGGAGGTGGGCAGTTGGCGACCTCTAGAGTTACGAGGGTACTGTGGGGCAGTGACGGTGACACGGCAGACCAGGCCAGAGTTGATAGACCGCATCATCACGGGACAGATGGCCGATCCGTACTTGCAGTCTTTGCGCGACAGAGTACTATCAGGGGACCCAGGGGACTTCTCTTTCACAGACCAGGTGTTACGCTTGAGGGGACGGCTGTGCGTCCCCAGAGACGAGGAGCTGTTGAGAGAGCTCCTGACTGAGGCACACGGTTCCAGATTCACCATACATCCCGGAAACACGAAAATGTACCATGACTTGAGACGCGAATTCTGGTGGAGAGGGATGAAGCGGGATGTGGGTGAGTTCGTGCAGCAGTGCTTAGTGTGCCAGCAGGTGAAAGCCGAGCATCAGAGGCCTGCAGGGCCGCTTCAGCCGCTTCCAGTGCCAGAGTGGAAGTGGGAGAGCATCACCATGGACTTGGTGGTGGGCTTACCTGTTACCCAGCGAGGACACGACGCAGTCTGGGTAATAGTGGATAGATTGACGAAGACGGCACGATTCTTGCCGATCCGAGTCACTTTGGGACCAGCACAGTTGGCAGAGAGGTATATCCGTGATGTGGTGCGACTACACGGAGTTCCGCGGGAGATCGTATCCGACCGGGATACCCGCTTTACGTCCCAGTTTTGGGCTGAGTTCAGCAGGCTTTGGGGACGAGGTTGAGGTTTAGCACGGCTTACCACCCCCAGACGGACGGACAGTCGGAACGCACGATACAGACACTTGAGGACCTTTTGCGTGCCTGTGTACTAGACTGGAGGGGCTCTTGGGAGGAGCACCTGCCCCTGGCGGAGTTTGCATACAACAACAGTTATCACTCGAGCATCGGCATGGCTCCCTACGAGGCTCTGTACGGACGGAAGTGCATGGCACCCTTGAGTTGGGTTGAGGTGGGGACCAAGTGGGAGGTTGGCCCCAGGTTGATCCGGCAGAGTCAGGAGGTAGTTGAGCAGATCCATAGACGACTCCGCACTGTCAGGAGCAGACAGAAGAGCTACGCAGATCGCAGACGCAGAGAGGTGCAGTTCGAGGTTGGGGACCACGTCTTTCTTCGTGTTTCGCCCATGAAGGGCTTACAGCGGTTTGGGGTGAGAGGGAAGCTCGCGCCGAGGTTCGTGGGGCCCTTTGAGGTCCTGGAGCGGGTTGGACCCGTTGCTTACAGACTTGCCCTTCCCCCGCAGCTTTCTGGTGTGCACGACGTGTTCCACGTGTCCAACCTCAGGAAGTACGTAGCCGATCCCCGCCACGTACTGAGTCACGAGAGCGTCGAGGTGAGCGACGACCTGACCTACCCCGAGCGGCCAGTACAGATCCTAGACCGAGCAGTCCGCAGGTTGAGACGAAAGCAAGTACCCCTGGTAAAGGTTTTGTGGAGGAGCCAGCGGTACGAGGAGGCTACCTGGGAGCCTGAGGCGGCAATGCGGGAGCGGTACCCAGAGCTTTTCGCGGGTACGTCTTTTCGGACCGGCTTCGGTCCTCTTTGAGTTTTTTATGGTTATTTGGACATCCTTTTCCCGCACCCTAGTTGGCGCAAGTTTCGGGGACGAAACTTCCTTTGAGTTTGTTATATTGTAATGAGCGCGTGCCCCAGACGCCTTTTAAGACGTCTGGGAGGTGGCCCAGACGTCTGTAAAGACGTCTGGGATCACATCCAGACGTCTGACCAGACGTCCGGGATAGTTTACAGACGTCTGGCGAACAGTTATGCTCGCACGGGATATTCGTCTGCGCGCCTGTGCGCGCAGACCTGCGATTCTGCCCTTTTTCTCTGCGGCTGCAGGCGGCTGCGACCGCCTTCTCTCTCCTCTCCGCGCGGCGTTAAAAGGGGGGGGGGCGCGCCTCCCCTCCCGTCTCCACCATCTTCCTCCTTCTTCTCCTGCCTGTGCGCGAGAGCGAGCGGACGCGAGGGCGCAGCGGCAGCGGCAGCCGCAGTGAGCGCGGAGGAGCTGCGGCGTGCGAGGGCGGGGCTCTGCCGTGAGGGCGAGCTCGCCAGGAGCGGCTTGGCCGGCCGGGGGAGGGCGCAGGGGACGCAGAGCGTCGCGGAGAGGGACCTGCTGCGGGCGGAGCAGCGTACGCGCGAGGTGCGACGCGGGCGGCGTCGCGAGCGGAGGCCGAGCAGGGCTCTGATTCTGGAAAAATTTCCAGAATCAGACGTCTGGATTAATATCCAGACGGCAAGGTCGACGTCTATGAGATCATACAGACGTCTGAAAGGTGAGTTTCCGCTTTCTTCTTCATTTTTGTCGACTGACCGTACTGAGGGAGGGGGGTTGGCTGTGCGCAGGTTCTCTGATTCGTCATCTTTGCGAATCGGACGTCTGGAATTTGTACCAGACGGCGGGAGTGACCTCCAGACGTCCGGAGTGACCATCGGACGTTTGGGATCTAGGAAAGACGTCCCCACAGACTTCTGGACGTCCGGGGAACCAAGCCGAACAGGTAATTCTCTGATCCACCGTTTAAGACGTCTGGAAGGAGTTCCAGACGTCTGATTTTGCACAGTATTGTCTTTCTCGACCCGTTTAGGGCCCGTTTGGGCTCCGTTTTCCGCGATTCGAGTTGCGTTCGTTTCAGAATTAATTCCTCTACCCGCCTACAATAGCTATACCCTGTTTTGAGACTCTCCTTGTGTTTGATCCTTGTGATAGGACCTCGTTCGGTTGCAGTCTTGAGAGTCGCGGAGGCGCGCGGGATTCCCGATCACGCCCCCATTACTCCCGTTGTACCTGGTAGAGTGGTTTTAAGTATTAATAAAATCTGTTAAAGTATGGAACCATAACTAGAACCTAGGGCATTGCATGAATCCTAGGAATGAGAAATATATGGAATGATAGCTCCTAGGTGTTGCATGAATCCTAGGGCCGGAAAACTAGATTGTATGATAGATCCTAGGATATGGCATGAATCCTAGGGTGGAAAAACTAGTGGAATGTATATTACTGCAGTCTTGGAAAATTGGAAAGGAATATATAAAGCTGCCTGTAAAATTAATTAACAGCTGCCTGTTACGAATAAAGAAACATGTTTGAGATCATGGATTTTGAGAATGTGAATCTGGAAAGTGAAACATATGATGTTCTGAGATAAAGAGCTGGAACCCTACGGGGAATTAGGAGTGGAACTCCTGGAAAGAAAAAGGAATGGAACTGAGATGTAGTTTGTACTGTCTCTTGGGTACGCAGTACCAAGGGAAGTACCTGTACCTGTTTAGTGCAGAGTGGGGCCAGCCGCCCCAGGGACCCGGGGTTAGGATTGGCCGCTCTGTACCGACTTGTTGGCCCTCGTGTACGTAGTACCGAGGAGAGCTAGTAGTGTTAGGAGAGTACTAGCTACCCCACGGGCCCCGGGGTTCTGCTAGCCTCCTTCACCGACTTGTTAGGCCCACTAGGGCAAACCAGGGTAGTCAGGCGAGGGTGCGCGGACTGTGGAGGGGCAAGGCCCCGGTTGGGTTACTGTGGAGGGGTTGGACCCCTGTTACTGAGAGGGCTCTGCCCTGGTTCCGTGCTGTGCTTTGGGCGCACCCGTTAACGGAAACGACTGACCGCGTGCCAGTGCGGGCTAGCTACCTGTGCGATTATCGCGCGTGCCGTAGTCACCGTTACGTCTGTCAGTGACCTTGGGGTGGTTGACTGAGGGTAGGATCACCACGGGGGACTCTCCCGGCCAGGAGAGCACCACGTGCTACTTCTACTTTTGGAAAAGACTGCAATCAAGATCGTCCCACGAGGACATCCGAGATCAAGTAAAGGATCTGAGAAGTAAATGAAATAGTGAGAAAAATTGAAAGATGTAAATAAAGGAAGTAATAGAACATAACAGCTACTGTACACTCTACTGTTGCCTTTAGTTAGTTTGCCACTCTACTCAGCGTTTTGCTGACGTGTTACACTCGTTACCTTTTTCAGGACCAGGTGTTGAGCAGCCAGGGTCGGCGGCTGCAGAGGACGCTGGGCCGAGTAGGGTCCAGTAGAGTTACCACAGCTTTGTACCCCCTTTTTGTTTCTGTTCTAGTGAGTAGTTTCTGTTTCCGCTGCACCTTCTTTACCTGCAGTTTTTGTTATATGATAAATGTTGTTTTACTGTTGTGGTGGTGCCTACTGTAGTAGTTTCTTTCCTTACTGCTGTACTTTCTTACTGTTAGTTATATTCATGCTGAATATGGTTTATTTTACTGTCTTTTGGTTACTTCCTCGTTGGACGACTGGGTCTTGGGATTAGTCAAGTCGGTCCGGTTCTCGTGTCTCGTAGGGACTCGGGAATCGGGTCGTTACATTCCCCTTCGTGTGCCACAGCGAGATGCTTTGTCGATTGCAGCTTGAATGTTCGCTTGTTTGCTAATTTGAAGCCCAGATGGCTTCCTGGATGTCTTCCGCAGTAGCTGGTAAAGGAATCGAGGTTGGAAGAAGGTGAAGCACAGCGAACGGAGTGGATGAAGACGGAGGAGGCAGCAGATGTAACGACCCGGTTCCCGAGTCCCTACGAGACACGAGAACCGGACCGACTCGACTAATCCCAAGACCTAGTCGTCCAACGAGGAAGTAACCAAAAGACAGTAAAATAAACCACATTCAGCATGAATATAACTAACAGTAAGAAAGTACAGCAGTAAGGAAAGAAACTACTACAGTAGGTACCACCACAACAGTAAAACAGCATTTATCATATAACAAGAACTGTAGGTAAAGAAGGTACAGCGGAAACAAAAACTACTCACTAGAACAGAAACAAAAGAGGTACAAGGACTGTGGTAAACTCTACTGGGCCCTACTTGGCCCAGCGTCCTCTGCAGCCGCCGACCCTGGCTGCTCAACACCTGGTCCTGAAAAAGGTAACGAGTGTAACACGTCAGCAAAACGCTGAGTAGAGTGGCAAACTAACTAAAGGCAACAGTAGAGTGTACAGTAGTTGTTATGTTCTATTACTTCCTTTATTCACATCTTTCAATTTTTCTCACTATTTCATTTATTTCTCAGATCCTTTACTTGATCTCGAATGTCCTCGTGGGAACGATCTTGATTGCAGTCTTTTCCAAAAGTAGAAGTAGCACGTGGTGCTCTCCTGGCAGGGAGAGTCCCCCGTGGTGATCCTACCCTCAGTCAACCACCCCAAGGTCACTGACAGACGTAACGGTGACTACGGCACGCGCGATAAACGCACAGATAGCTAGCCCGCACTGGCACGCGGTCAGTCGTTTCCGTTAACGGGTGCGCCCAAAGCACAGCACGGAACCAGGGCAGAGCCCTCTCAGTAACAGGGGTCCAACCCCTCCACAGTAACCAAACCGAGGCCTTGCCCCTCCACAGTCCGCGCACCCTCGCCTGACTACCCTGGTTTTCCCTAGTGGGCCTAACAAGTCGGTGAAGGAGGCTAGTAGAACCCCGGGGCCCGTGGGGTAGCTAGTACTCTCCTAACACTACTAGCTCTCCTCGGTACTACGTACACGAGGGCCAACAAGTCGGTACAGAGTGGCCAGTCCTAACCCCCGGGTCCCTGGGGTGGCTAGCTCAGCTCTGCACTAAACAGGGGGACAGTCGCTCTCCTTGGTACTCCGTACTCAAGGGCCAGCTCACTTCCCCAATTCTATTCCATTCGCTTTCCAGGAGTTCTACTCCTACTTCCCCGTAGGGTTCCAGAACATCTTATGTCTTACTTTCCAGTTTCACGTTCTTACCAACCATGATCCCAATCATGTTTCTTTATTCATAACAGGCAGCTGTGAATTCAATTTACAGGCAGCTTCATATATTCCTTTCCATTTTTCCAAGACTGCATTATTATATATTCCACTAGTTTTTCCATCCTAGGATTCATGCCATATCCTAGGGTCTATCATACAATCTAGTTTTCCGGTCCTAGGATTCATGCATGAATCCTAGGAATGAGAAATATATGGAATGATAGTTCCTAGGTGTTGCATGAATCTTAGGACCGGAAAACTAGATTGTATGATAGACCCTAGGATATGGCATGAATCCTAGGATGGAAAAACTAGTGGAATATATAATAATGCAGTCTTGGAAAAATGGAAAGGAATATATGAAGCTGCCTGTAAATTGAATTCACAGCTGCCTGTTATAAATAAAGAAACATGATTGGGATCATGGTTGGTAAGAACGTGAAACTGGAAAGTAAGACATAAGATGTTCTGGAACCCTACGGGGAAGTAGGAGTAGAACTCCTGGAAAGCGAATGGAATAGAATTGGGGAAGTGAGCTGGCCCTTGAGTACGGAGTACCAAGGAGAGCGACTGTCCCCCTGTTTAGTGCAGAGCTGAGCTAGCCACCCCAGGGACCCGGGGGTTAGGACTGGCCACTCTGTACGGACTTGTTGGCCCTCGTGTACGTAGTACCGAGGAGAGCTAGTAGTGTTAGGAGAGTACTAGCTACCCCACGGGCCCCGGGGTTCTACTAGCCTCCTTCACCGACTTGTTAGGCCCACTAGGGCAAACCAGGGTAGTCAGGCGAGGGTGCGCGGACTGTGGAGGGGCAAGGCCCCGGTTTGGTTACTGTGGAGGGGTTGGACCCCTGTTACTGAGAGGGCTCTGCCCTGGTTCCGTGCTGTGCTTTGGGCGCACCCGTTAACGGAAACGACTGACCGCGTGCCAGTGCGGGCTAGCTACCTGTGCGTTTATCGCGCGTGCCGTAGTCACCGTTACGTCTGTCAGTGACCTTGGGGTGGTTGACTGAGGGTAGGATCACCACGGGGGACTCTCCCGGCCAGGAGAGCACCACGTGCTACTTCTACTTTTGGAAAAGACTGCAATCAAGATCGTTCCCACGAGGACATTCGAGATCAAGTAAAGGATCTGAGAAATAAATGAAATAGTGAGAAAAATTGAAAGATGTGAATAAAGGAAGTAATAGAACATAACAGCTACTGTACACTCTACTGTTGCCTTTAGTTAGTTTGCCACTCTACTCAGCGTTTTGCTGACGTGTTACACTCGTTACCTTTTTCAGGACCAGGTGTTGAGCAGCCAGGGTCGGCGGCTGCAGAGGACGCTGGGCCAAGTAGGGTCCAGTAGAGTTTACCACAGTCCTTGTACCTCTTTTGTTTCTGTTCTAGTGAGTAGTTTTTGTTTCCGCTGTACCTTCTTTACCTGCAGTTCTTGTTATATGATAAATGCTGTTTTACTGTTGTGGTGGTACCTACTGTAGTAGTTTCTTTCCTTACTGCTGTACTTTCTTACTGTTAGTTATATTCATGCTGAATGTGGTTTATTTTACTGTCTTTTGGTTACTTCCTCGTTGGACGACTAGGTCTTGGGATTAGTCGAGTCGGTCCGATTCTCGTGTCTCGTAGGGACTCGGGAACCGGGTCGTTGCAAGATGGTATCAGAGCAAGGTCGTCCCGAGAAGCGAATCAACTGACTGGAAAATAACCAATTCACATGTTTATAGCTAGAGTAGCCACCACAACATGTCTCTTGACATGAGCTCTTAGAAGTTTTGTTAGGTACCGTTTGTTTTGACGTTTCCATTTTGTTTCGCGTCTCCTTGCAGGAGATGCCTCGTCGCGGGACTGGCGAGACTGGCCGCGGGCGCGGCCGAGGGCGAGGTCGGCGAGGTGGACGTGCTGTCGTTGACGTCTCGGTGGACCAGCCACCACTCCCTGGCATCTAGGCCCAGGACCTCGCCAGACTGATACGGGATATTGTACGAGAGGAGCTCCACCCACCGCCCCGAGCACATCCTCCTGGGGTTGCAGAGAGGGAGTCCTCTGTGGGACCACGCGACGGACGCGGCGCTGGACACGAGGGAGGGGATGGGCCCCTGCCACCCCCACCTTCCTCCGACACTTCTGTACACGAGGCACCTTCACCTGGAGGTGCACCAGCACGTCCCCTACAGCGCCACTTCGAGCTTTTCGGACAGTTCCGGAAGCTGAAGCCCCCCTCCTTCAAGGGGGATGAGGACTCGACCGAGGCAGAGGACTGGCTTGAGCAGCTGGAGAAGATCTTCGACACCCTTCTCCCCCCGGTGGAGTGCCGCGCGGCCTTTGCCATGTACCAGCTGGAGAGTGCGGCACACCGGTGGTGGAGGGCGGTCCGGGGACAGAAGAGGGACGAGCCGATGTGGGACCAGTTCGTCACCCTCTTCTACGAGCAGTACTTTCCCCAGACGTGGCAGGACCAGAGGAGGCGGGAGTTCCACACTCTCCGCCAAGGGACGATGACCGTGAGCGCGTACCGCACGCGTTTCTTGGAGCTGTCCCGCTTTGCAGCGACAGCGGTAGCCACTGAGGAGGAGCGCCTTTGGAGGTTCACCGAGGGGCTCCGGCCTGCGATCCGGGGGTATGTCAAACCCCTGAAGCTGCCGACGTTTTCGAGGGTGGTAGAGGCAGCTATGACTTACGAGGAGACCAACCCGTCCGCGCGAGAGACCGACGGCGGGCGGAAGAGGCCCTTTCAGCCAGACTTCTCACAGGGCCGGCAAGAACGGAGACATGTGGCGTCCACAGGAGAGCCGTCACGTTGTGCAGGGCCATCAGTGGCCTTTAGGGGCCCTCGACAGGGGCCAGTCGCCAGCACCGGACCCCCGCCTAGCCGACAGCAGGGACTCACTGAGGGCGGGAGTCGGGTTCCACTCTGCTACCAGTGTGGCCAGCCGGGCCACGTCAGGAGGGACTGCCCATCTAGGGCAGGAGGTCAGCAGATACTTCCCGCGTAGAGCACTGAAGGGCGCGCAGGAGGCTGCGGTTCCCAGGCGCGAGGAGGAGGACCGCAGTCGCGAGGAGGGTACCGGCCAGCACCTACCCGTCCGACGCAGAGTGTGGCTGCTTCGTCCGCACCTAGAGCTGAGGGGCGTATCAACGCCCTAACACACAGGGACGCCAGAGCATCGGGATCCGTGGTAGCAGGTATGGTTTCAGTTTCTGGCAGACTCGTTTACACGCTTTTCGATTCCGACGCTACGCACTCGTTTGTCGCAGCCAGTTTCGCAGTTAGTTTGGACCAGGATTATACACTGTTAGAGAATCCGTTGGTAATCAGAGGTCCGAGTGGTCAGCTATTTGTAGCTGAGGAGGTATACACGGGTTGCGAGGTCAGCATCGGGGGACATAGCCTGCCAGCTGACCTGATTATGATACAGATGGAGGACTTTGGAGTGATTCTGGGGATGGATTGGCTGTCCGCTTACCACGCCTTGGTAGACTGTTTTGAGAGGAAGATTGTCTTCTCCATTCCGGAGTTGCCTTCTTTCGAGTTTCACGGGCAGCCAGTGGACGGAGGTTTCAGGTGCATTTCGGCACTTCGAGAGGCGAGACTTTTGAGCCAGGGGTGTGAGGGCTTCCTAGCTTGTGTGGTGGCAGAGCACAGCCCCGTGGCAGACTTCCAGAGCATCCCGGTGGTCAGAGAGTACCCCGACGTGTTTCCAGACGAGTTACCAGGACTACCGCCCGAGCGTGAGATCGAGTTTGAGATCTCACTAGTACCAGGGACCAGCCCCATCTCCACCGCGCCATACAGAATGGCACCGCTTGAGCTGCGAGAGCTCAAGTCCCAGTTGCAGGACCTTTTGGAGAAAGGTTTCGTGAGGCCCAGTGCGTCTCCCTAGGGAGCCCCGGTACTGTTTGTGAAGAAGAAGGATGGGACCCTACGCCTTTGTGTGGACTACCGACAGCTGAATAGGGTCACCATCAAGAACAGATATCCGCTGCCGAGGATCGACGATTTGTTTGACCAGTTGCGGGGTGCCACGGTGTTTTCCAAGATAGACTTGAGGTCTGGATACCACCAGTTGAGGATCAGGGAGACCGACGTCTCCAAGACAGCTTTCCGCACCCGGTACGGACACTACGAGTTTTTGGTCATGCCGTTTGGGCTGACCAATGCCCCCGCTGCTTTCATGGACCTGATGAACCGGGTGTTTAGACCGTACTTGGACCAGTTTGTGGTGGTTTTCATAGATGATGTACTCATCTATTCTAGAGATCAGACGCAGCACGGACAACACTTGCGGATGGTTCTGGACACTCTGAGACGACGCAGGCTGTACGCCAAATACAGCAAGTGCGAGTTCTGGTTGAGGGAGGTGACCGTTTTGGGTCATGTGATCTCTGGAGACGGCCTGGCGGTGGACCCCGCCAAGGTCGAGGCAGTGCTCAGGTGGGAGAGACCGCGTTCAGTCACTGAGATTCGCAGTTTCCTGGGACTGGCAGGTTACTACAGACGGTTCATCAGAGGATTTTCACAGATTGCACGTCCTATGACACAGTTGACCCGGAAGGATGTGCCTTTCGCTTGGACAGACGCCTGTGAGGCGTGTTTTCTGGAGCTGAAGGAGAGGTTGATCTCGGCTCCCGTGCTCACCATCCCTGACAGTAGTGGCGGGTTCGTTGTGTACACGGACGCTTCCTTGCAGGGGTTAGGAGGTGTGCTCATGCAGAGGGGTCACGTGGTCGCTTACGCTTCGCGGCAACTGAAGCCCCATGAGCATACCTACCCTACCCACGATCTAGAGTTGGCAGCTGTTGTCTTCGCGCTGAAGACATGGAGGCACTACTTGTACGGTGAGACCTTCGAGATTTTTACAGATCACAAGAGCCTCAGATATCTTTTTGACCAGAAGGAGCTCAACATGAGACAGGGACGTTGGTTGGAGCTCCTGAAGGACTACGACTGCAGCATCTCCTACCACCCGGGAAAGGCCAATGTGGTGGCTGACGCCTTGAGCCGTAAGGCGCCCGCACGCTTGGCCAGTCTACAGTTACAGAGTTGGAGCCTTTTGGAGGAGGTGGGCAGTTGGCGACCTCTAGAGTTACGAGGGTACTGTGGGGCAGTGACGGTGACACGGCAGACCAGGCCAGAGTTGATAGACCGCATCATCACGGGACAGATGGCCGATCCGTACTTGCAGTCTTTGCGCGACAGAGTACTATCAGGGGACCCAGGGGACTTCTCTTTCAGTGACCAGGTGTTACGCTTGAGGGGACGGTTGTGCGTCCCCAGAGACGAGGAGCTGTTGAGAGAGCTCCTAACTGAGGCACACGGTTCCAGATTCACCATACATCCCGGAAACACGAAAATGTACCATGACTTGAGACGCGAGTTCTGGTGGAGAGGGATGAAGCGGGATGTGGGTGAGTTCGTGCAGCAGTGCTTAGTGTGCCAGCAGGTGAAAGCCGAGCATCAGAGGCCTGCAGGGCCGCTTCAGCCGCTTCCAGTGCCAGAGTGGAAGTGGGAGAGCATCACCATGGACTTGGTGGTGGGCTTACCTGTTACCCAGCGAGGACACGACGCAGTCTGGGTAATAGTGGATAGATTGACGAAGACGGCACGATTCTTGCTGATCCGAGTCACTTTGGGACCAGCACAGTTGGCAGAGAGGTATATCAGTGATGTGGTGCGACTACACGGAGTTCCGCGGGAGATCGTATCCGACCGGGATACCCGCTTTACGTCCCAGTTTTGGGCTGAGTTCAGCAGGCTTTGGGGACGAGGTTGAGGTTTAGCACGGCTTACCACCCCCAGACGGACGGACAGTCGGAACGCACGATACAGACACTTGAGGACCTTTTGCGTGCCTGTGTACTAGACTGGAGGGGCTCTTGGGAGGAGCACCTGCCCCTGGCGGAGTTTGCATACAACAACAGTTATCACTCGAGCATCGGCATGGCTCCCTACGAGGCTCTGTACGGACGGAAATGCACGGCACCCTTGAGTTGGGTTGAGGTGGGGACCAAGTGGGAGGTTGGCCCCAGGTTGATCCGGCAGAGTCAGGAGGTAGTTGAGCAGCCAAGGTCAGCGGCTGCAGAGGACGCTGGGCCGAGTAGGGTCCAGTAGAGTTACCACAGCCTTTTGTACCTCTTTTGTTTCTGTTCTAGTGAGTAGTTTTTGTTTCCGCTGTACCTTCTTTACCTGCAGTTCTTGTTATATGATAAATGCTGTTTTACTGTTGTGGTGGTACCTACTATAGTAGTTTCTTTCCTTACTGCTGTACTTTCTTACTGTTAGTTATATTCATGCTGAATGTGGTTTATTTTACTGTCTTTTGGTTACTTCCTCGTTGGACGACTAGGTCTTGGGATTAGTCGAGTCGGTCCGGTTCTCGTGTCTCGTAGGGACTCTGGAACCGGGTCGTTACAGCAGACTTCTGGCGAACCTTGAAAGCACTAAAATGGGCTAATCTCCCCAATTAAACAAGTTCAAAGGGATCGCTGGAACTTGGCGAATGTGCTGGTGGTGGTTTAGTGGCATTTGGTGGCCGGTGGAGGTCTGCCGGTGACGAAGAGGGTGAGTGAAGGTGGGTGTGTTCGATGGAATGGTGGAGTGGATGTCTGACCAAATAAGGTTAGGTCTTTTGGACGAAGGCATGTGGCGAAGCTTCTGGTGGTGGTCGCAAGATGTTTCGAGGTGTGTAGCGGCGTGACGAGCTCGTCGAAGCGACGTCGGAGGTGAAGAAGACGAGGGGCGAGAAGGCGGTATGATGGTTGAAAGTGAAGTTTAAGTGGATAAAAATAAGTAGATGAGTAGAGGAGGTTAAAGGGACTTAGGAGGTGAGATGGAGGAGGTGACGTCCGACGTTGGTGGGCCAGAGTCAGAGAAGGCGAAGTTGACGGCAAAACGATGGCAAGGAAGGAGAGGCGAAGGGTAGCCGGACTTTGATCGATCCTGGTCGCAAAGAAGAGATGAGGATAGTGAGCCAGTCAATTTTACCATTGGTCGGCTCAATGAAGGAGTTGGAGAAGCTTGTCAGAGCTCAAGTTGCGGTGGCTAGAGAAGGAGAAGAGGGAGGTTTCTCGATCTATTCTTGGCTGAGGAGGGAGCAAGGAACTTTGGGGCTTTATATAAAGCTCAAAGCTGAGTTTTAAATCAATGAAGGAGCCAAATTTAGCCGTGGTTTTAGGGGAAAGAGTTCCCGAAAATTCTCGAGCTTTCCTGAGCTCTAGGATTGGATTTAGGATTCTTGAGTTGGTTCAATCGATCAGGCAACTCTTCAAAGTCAATCCCTCCAATTTTGGAGGGATTTAGATCTGATTTGAGAGAGATTTTCTCTCTCAAATTTCACTACAAGTGTGTTTCCAACAACAATGGCAGCAGGGACCAAATTGCAAGAATGATGATAAAGTGAGGGACTGATTTATAATAAAATTGAAACCCAGGGGTATAAATCAGAGAGACAGAGTTTTCAAGGGTTAAAATGCAAACTAGGTCAAGATGGACTCTGATTGGGCCCAAATTTTGGTGTTAAACTAATTTAGACCCAAGAAATCTAATGGTGAACTTGGCTTTGATTTTTTACCATGTTTGACTGGATAAATTGCAGACAAGCCTAAATTAGGGCAAATTCCCGTCTGAACCTCTATTCTAGGTCACAACGGGTTCGGATAGCCAAACGAAAGGTACCAAATCTCTTAAAATATCTTCCTATGAATTTTAAGAGGTTTAGATAAATTTTATCTTGACCAGAACCCCTTCAATTTAAGTGGGGTCGATAATTAGGATTTTTGGTATTATTTTCGCCCTCAAAATGCATGAAACCCTGTTTCAGTCAGTATAAACCCACATTTTAGGCTTATATGCTCAATTGACCTTTAATTCACCCTTAAGTGACCCCGTGGTTATTCTGCATTTGTGATGTGCTATTGAAATTGCAGAATTAACCATGTTTCCCTATTTTCTTCTCAAATGAAAATGCTGCAGAGTTGTGACCCTTAGATGATTAAGTAGGAGCTTTTACCATTTAAACTTGACTAATCGTGGCTAGTTAGGGCCTATGATGGTGTTACCATCAGGAGCCCAAATTAGGGCAGATTCCCATCTAAATCTATATTCTTGGTCAAAATGGGTTCAGATGGTTGAAGTAAAGGTACCAAACGTCATTTTTCCATGAATTTTAGGAGATTTAGATTTATTTTATCTTGACAAGAACCCTTTCAATTTAAGTTGGGCTGATAATTAGGGTTTCAATTCTATTTTAGTCATTGAATCGTTAAACTTCATTTAACCTTTAATTAACCCCTTATCAACCCCGTGGTTAATCTGAATTTGTGATGTGCTGTTAAAATGGTAGAATTAACCATATTTTCTTGTCTTCTTCTTAAATCAAATAAATGCGTAATTACGATCCTTAAATGATTATTTAGGAGAATTTATCATTTGATTTTGACTAAATTAAGTTAATTATGACGAATGATAGCGTTACCATCACAATTCCACCAAATTTGGTGGATTTTGACAAGGATTTGGGTGTCCAAATTCTCATCCAAAAGTCGACATTTTGGGTTTAGGACTTCTGCAGTTGCTTCTTCTGAGTTAGCGACAGAGATGGTAGCAGGGGCCTTTTCGTAATGAAGACAAGAAGTTAGGGGCTTGGATACAATATAAGTTGAGACTTAGGGGTGTGGAATCTCTACTAGGAGGGGGTGACGTAATAAATTGCGGAATAGAATATAAACAATCTCACAAAAAATTCAATCACACAATGTACACAATTATTTTTAGGTGGAAACCCAAACCGGGTGAAAACCACCATCTAACCCTCTCGAGTTAGGATTTTTCGATCAACCAAGTTGATCAAATCCACTAAACGAATCACTTAAATGAGGGTGATTCAACCTCAATTACAACCACGCTACTTTATACGATGGTAGCGTACCTCAAACCCCTTCTCTTCACGCGAAGGATTTTGTCCCATGAAGGAGGCGGGAATTCGCAAAGCAAATACCCAGCCAAAGAACAAAAATAAATAACAACAATCCTATAGAGCCAACAAAGTAATATTTAACCTAAGCTTCTATAGGAATTAAGATGCTTCCCTTTTCAAGGAGTGCGTCGAATCGATGACGCGAGTGTGTGAGCTACACGACGGCGCAACGTCTCTCTCGTGAACTACGGCGAGAGAGCGGGTGAGCAAAGGCTTGATGCTCTCAAGATGAAGAACATGAGCTTGGAGAGCAAGAGCTTTTCTAGGATACAAAAGAGTAGAAAGTATGTTGCTTGGGTGTGTCTTGGTGTATCTTGAGTGGCAAAGGCTCCCCTCTATTTATAGAGGCCTTAGAAAGGCTTTGGAAAGCCTCCATAGTAGTTGGGAGCAAAGCCCAAGAGAATTAGGCCGAAACAATGATTGCACTGACAGGGTTATCAGACATCTGATCCTGGCATCAGACGTCTGGAAGATCAGTTTAAGACGTCTGGGAACAAAGTCAGACGTCTGATTTTAGGTGGGTTTCTTCCTGACTTGAATCAGATCTAAACAGGGTTCTAGTGCAAGTCCATCGACGACATACAGGACATCTGGCACTATGTCTGGACATCTGGAAACCTACTTTTCTACGGGAATGGATTTCCAAGAGAGTGCAACGGCTAGAAAATCTCTTAGAAGAGATTTTTGAGTCATCCGAGGCAAAACGGTCATTTATCAGACGTCTGGAAAGGCTTAAGGACGTCTGATAAGGCTCTAACGGTCTTATTCTTCAGTGTTTGTTAAGCCAGCCAACGGTCCACTAATTGGACGTTTGGCAAAAACATCAGACATCTTCTAAGACGTCTGGTCTAAGGTCTAGACATCTGATTTCATAAGACAGAGCTAACTAAGTCCAGCCTAAATGTTATCAGACGTCTGAATCAACAGTCAGACATCTTAAAACATATTATCAGACGTCTGAAAAAGCTGTTTGAACCCTATATTGGTTTTATAAGTTCTCCATAGAAAACCTAAGTGTCCTAGGGTTGTGCAGGTGTTCCTAGGACTACTATTAGGGTACTTTGAGGCTCTTTAACATGATGTTCTAAAGAACAAAAAGAGCAAGGAAATAAAACAAAAGTACATGAAAGAAATAAATAGAACTCTATCATATTCTTCTTGTCCTTCCATCTTCAATCTATCGCTCCTCGCGAATCTCCTCTGTTCTCCATCAAGCTCCTCCAATCCGTCCTGGATGCGAGCTCGAACTCCGTCTAATCACATCTCCATTTGCAATTGACGTGAAATCTAAGACTCCAAGTGCAAATGTTAAATGACACGTGTTTTGTTATCATCAAAACAAACGATCGCGGTGCTCTAGCACTAACAAGGGGTATGTGTATAGGAAATATAGAGTTTTGGACTAATTGGGTTCAAATTTTGGTGTTAACCTAATTTAGACCAAAGGAATCTAGTAATGAACTTGGATTTGGGTTTTAACCACGTCTGATTGGGTAAATTGCATAGAAGCCTAAATTAGGGTAAATTCTCGTCTGAATCTCTATTTTTTGTCAAAATGGGTTCAAATGGTCAAAGTGAAGGTACCAAACCTCTTAGAATATTTTTAAATAATTTTTAGGAGGTTTGGATTGAATTTATCTCTACAAAAACCCTTTTAATTTAAGTGTAGCTGATAATTAAGATTTTCAGTACTATTTTAATTGTCGACATGCGTGAAATCCTGATTTAGTTATTCTGAGCCCACTTCTTGATCTTTTAAGTTCATTTGACCTTTACTTAACCCCTCATAAATTCCTTGGTCAAACTGCATTTGTGATGAGATGGTAAAATAATAGAATTAATCCTATTTTCTTGTCTCCTCAATTTAGTTTAGCACAGATTTGCGATCCCCAGACGATCATTTAGAAGCATTTAACATTTGAATCTGACTAATTTTAGTTAGTTATGATGAATGATGGTGTTACCATCAGTCCCAAGTGCAAGAAAAGTTGATATCTCGAGGACTGAATTGCGATTTCTATTTGAATAGGCTTTGAACTTCAGTCTAAAAGGTTTTTATTGTGCACACATTATTCTTGATAACTATCTAGTGCCTAATCTTAATCACCTTTGATCCTTTTGGTTTGATTGAGCATAAAAACTCTCATTTATTCCTTGCCTTGGAAGATTCACATTACATCATTTTATTCATAAAATTCAAGTGTATTGTTGAACTTACTGACTTTTCGAGACATCTATTCAACACAAGTTCATTAAATTGAGATTCATTTGATAGTAGTATTTTGCGCACTCAATTGCTCCCAAAGACGACCTCGGAATTTTTTCGAGTTTACAAATTTTAAGTATTTTCATTGTTTTAATTGCTATACTACAACGCGTATTTTAAACTTGATTAAAGTGACATTAACAGAAAGTACGTTAGGGTTTCCAAATTTGCATAACCAACCTTGTAGTATAGCAAGATGTATGATCTCTCACCCCCCCTTTTGTGTCTAAAGACTCTCTTAAACCTTCAACCTGGTTCACCGCGATATCTCTCCTCCCTATTGGTAGCTCCATCTGCCATTGCAAAAAGCTCCTATTCCTTTAGTATGAACGGATCCTTCCTTAACGTGATTAGACAACATATGCCTCAATTTGTGCTATTTTTTATTCTTGACATTAAATAGGAGATATGGTTACGTTCTCCAAAGCATCCATTCTGCCAACATCGATGTTAACAGACCCTTTCCATCATGTACACAACGGTTACCTCCCATAACACATTCTAAAATATTGTGGAACCCTCTCATAATTACGAAAAAAATTGGATTGCCCTTCACCAGCCAGTTACTTTACTCCTCAATTTGAATTCGTCCACCATGTTCAATGACATGACCCCCCTTTTAACTAACACTTAATTCTACAACTGATGAAATATTGCCTGCCATCAGCATCCTCGTAAACAAAACCCTTTGAAAATGATTTGTTGTCTATAATTTAAACATCTTCCAAACCCCTAGAATTGGTAATGATTCATTGTCTATTTCCTTCCCCTTCACCCCCACCCGCCACCCATTGTCGGTGGCACTTCCACCTATTTAATATGAAAATGGGTCAACCACCATAACATGGGGAATTGATCCTTCCATTACCCTTTCTCTACTAGAGGCAGATTAAAATCAATTCGCAATCAAAACCCTTAAAGAATCATTCAAATGGCAATTTATTCACATTAAATTTTCATTGAACTTGTATTTCATTCACCTTAAAAATTCATTCGAATTTACTCCAATATTAATTGCAGCATGACCTACCACCACTGATCCACCATTTGCTGCTGAAAGCAGAATAGCAACAATGGCATTCACTTCCAATGCTAGAGGCAGATTTCACAATCAAGTCATCCATTTCCTTTCAAATCATGCAGATTTCATTTACACTCAATGATCAATCAAATGAACTCTACTAACAATGCAAGAGTAAGATACCACAATTCATAGTATAAGAAATGTCTTCCATTCGTCTAAATAAAAGGCCAGTACACCTGCTTCTGGCAGGTAGAATAGAATTCACTACAATTCATTACATTAATAGCCGAAACTTTCAAAACTTACTTCCACGTACCCAGATAGTACTTCCAAATTACAACCTATCTACTACTACAAACACATAAAAAAACTAAAATGCAACTACTTGCTGAATGCATGACGAAGGTCATTTATGCCAATTACTACTGCTACTGCCAGTACATTTTACATCCCCAGAACTCCGACTGTCTCCTACTCAGTGGCTGCCAGCAGTAGCCTAACTAGGGAAGACGCTGCCCTTGTTGCCTACGCAAAACTTCCTCCTTGGGTTGAACTGGAGTGGAATGGAGGAGGACTGTCTTTTACTGGATCCTCTCCTATGTTGTACATATCTATGAACACCTTCCTCCTGAGATTCCTCAGTTCCAACTTCGCTGCACGATTCTTGAAGAAGTCTTTCTTCTCCTTCCATGAGTTCACTTGCGTTTGGAGGTCCCTCTTCTCCCTCATTAGCTCGATTAGCAGTTCCAACACGTTCTCGAGCATCTTCGACATTGCCTTCAGTTGTAACTTAAGGAGGTTTAGCGTATCCGGGAAGCACGAAACAGGAACCCCGTAATCACAAAGCTACACTACATGCGTGATTGAATATTTCAGCAAAAAAAACCCAACATTTCGAATCTAGCTATACTTACATCTCGATCACACATGTATGACATCGCAGTCATTGGCTCGCGAAGAAATGCAACCCTTTGAATTATCACCTTCGCCAGTAAGCCACAATGACATGACGATACTTGAAATTCCATCTCCCTAAAACAATATTAGCATTGTTAGCCATGATTGGCATTCAAATATTCTTCTCTACCCCAAACCTACCTTCGGCAGCCTACTTCAGACAAACGCAACGACCTTCTCTCCAATCGCACCTACCGCAACCAACACCTGTTGTCAGCAAAATTCTACCCTCATGGTGTAGCGGGTGGGATGTGCTGGAAGGGAGGGGGTGGTCCTCCTCTTATGGGCAAAAGTTTCAATTTCAATTGGCGGGTCCCACCTTCCTGCTTATGTTCCTGCCAATACCTTCATTGGGGCAGGGTGTACGAGGTGGGGGGGGGGATGAGGTTGTATAGGTAGGAATCCTACTCAACTGAATACATTAGTAAATATAAAAGAGAATGTACATATCATTCTGGTAGACATCCAAATTTAAATTTGATTTCGATTCCAAATTTATTATCCAAATTACACAAATATTCGAAGTCAAATATTGAATCCAACCATGTTTGAATATCTCCACGTGTTATCGATAAATGGCTCACGAGCATCATGCTTTGTCGAGAAGGCATGTGTGACTGAAGAGGGGGTTTGTCGCGTGAAGGATCGAGGGAGGGAAGGAAGCACTGAAGTGTTGAAGCCATCGTGACGAGACCCTCTCCAATGGCCACGTCACTTTTCACATCTTCGCCTACTCTCGATCCGAACTCCGTGACTTCAAGTGCCTCCGAGCTCGACCACATCCACGACCTTGCAAGTTGGATTGAGTCTAGATCCGTCGACCTAGGGAGCCTCGTCAACTGTGATGTCACCCCCCATCGACATCAACTGCGACGCAACCTCCTCCTCCACCTCCCAACCCTCACCCCTCACTAGCAGTCCCCTCTCCCTAATTCGCCTAAAGGGATAAGGATTGTAATGACCAATGGATTGGGATTGAGTTGTGAGCATAGTAAAAATTAAGAAAAAAGGGATTGCAAGTTGACTTAATGAGATTACGAAATTGACAATACAGATAGATCGTGAACAAATCATATGGCAGATCAGATAATAAATATATTTAATAGATATTCGACCCAGTAAAATCAACCATGGATATCCAAGATTAACAAAATTTTTGAACACACGTGCCACCACCGACTCCACCTCCCTTGTGTCAACAAAAACACCCTCGCAGGAACCCGGAATCCTTCGCTCCACTGGGCACTGCGCGATCACCGCGGAAAGGGTAAAATTATAAACTCACACCCTCTCCGCACCCATCATCATCCTTATCCCACACGGCACTGAATCCGCATCTCGGGTGAGAAGAGACCGAGCACCAAAAAATAAATAAAACAAAAAAAAGGAAGCGCCTTTGTGGGAGATCTGCGTCTCTCTCACAACAACTCGTCGCCTCCTCTCCTCTTTCCTCTTTGGTGGATCTTCGAGCCCCAAGTTCGCCGGCGCCAACCACCGATCGCTCCTCGCTCCTCCTCGATCTCTCTCTGTTTTGGTTTATGAGGTGCGTGGTCTCGGGAACCCCGTGGATCCTTTTCCGGATTTTTGATTCTTTGGTATTGTGATTAGGGGGTCGATCGTGTGATTTCGACTGGGAAAGATCGGATCTTGGGGGTGTTTGTTGGGTGGTCTTCTGTTCTGTTTGGGTCTAAAGATGCTTCTTTTGTGGGGGGTTCTAATGGCGGTGTGGTTTGTTGTGGATGGATTGGGGAGCTGGCTGTTGGGTTAGAGGAAAGATCGGATCTTGGTTTGGATTTGAGGGCGGTCTCTTGGTTTTTTTCCTAATCTCAGGGTGGGTTCAACGGAGGAGGTATAGATCTTGGGAAGGTGGAAAGGTCCGAAGTTGATCCTTTACTCTTGCTTTTGGTCGTAATGTGTTAGATCTACTCTTGCTGCTGTTTGCTGATGCTTTAGGTATCGAAGCACAGGTCTTTCTTTATTATGTTCTATGTTGTGTTCGTTTCTGTGGTTCGATATTTTGCTTGTTTAACTGGCTATTTGCTTTTTCGTTGCTTCTACAAGTACTGATGCATCTCCTTTTTTTTTGTTTTTTGGTTTGGTGCAGCTCGAAGGAGAAACCCACTCTCGGGTATGGTTCTTCTCATCATGCTGAAATTCGTTTATGTCTTTCTAAGATAAAGAACCTGAAGTCATGGTTCCCGAAATCTTACAATATCTCAGATACCCTGATTCTGGCTTATTCTTGCTTGTATTGCCTTTCCTTTTTGAGATTTTATGTTGGAGTATTTATTCTTTCATTTACTCATAAGTTGTGAGGTATCACCCCTTTAAAAAAAAAAAAAAGGTTGTGAGCCATCAATTCCATGGATAGAGAATAGAATTTATTCAAGATTCTTAGGTGCTGATGGCCTGACGAGGGAGTTTGTTGTGTACTTTTTGCGAGGTTACTTTGTCACGCCTTGATTGGAAAAACAGGATTAGGAGTCACTGTAGTTTGTTTCTTTTACTGTTTACTCTGTTGATGAAACAAAGAAAGATCTCTGCATTCAAGTAACTTATAGATTCTCCTAGAGGTTCACGTCACTGTTGTCAAGATTGTCTTGTGCTTCGTATTTCTCACCTTAGAAGCCCCTTTTTGTGCTTCATAGGGGCTTTCTCTTGCTCAATGGTAACTAGCCACCCCCAAAAGAAGTGCTTCTGTAGGATTAACTTGATCGATCTTTTCTTGAAACCATTCCACTCTATTGTAGCTTCTTTCATGGTGGTGATTCTTCTTGTGTTTGGTGGATTATAGGACCTAGCTATTTGTGTTTTTTTTTGAATAAGCCCAGGATTTTCAGGATATCTTCAAAACTGAAAGATTTGTTTTTGTTACTTTTATGGATCTCGTTCATGCTGAGCCACATTTGAGAATACCTGTTGATAGATTCTGCATTGGCTCTCATTTCTAATTCAGATGTTATGTGACAGAAATATGTTCTCTTTCAGTTGATTTCTTTCAGACATCTCCCTTTGTACAAGGTTGTCTTTTCATGCTATTTAGCTTGACTTGCTGAATAATACATTTTTGGTCTCAATTGTTTTTTTGTACTTGGTTGGACTTGTTCGAGTCAAATACTGCCCTCAACAAAGAATTTAAATATCTGTTAGTCGGATAGATAATAATAGTTTGAATCCCTCACAGTTTTGGATCTCTTTTAGGTTGCGCAATGATATTTCTAGGTGTCTGGCAAGGATAGGAAGTTAACTTCCCAAAATCTGAGGTTGCCTTGTCTGATCTGGTTATTTGAACAGAGTTTCATGTGTCTTTAAATGGTTAATCGGAGAGTCACAGTATGCTTCTAGGAGATCCTTCCTTGTTTTCAACTGGATGCAACTCTTCCCTGATGGAGGGATGGTACCTGGTGGGGTGTAAGGTAGGGGATTATATTTTTTGGTATAAAAACCAGCTTGAGCCCAGTCCACTTTATTCGTTCTAGTACTCTATTGACTAGGTTTACAGTATGTTAATCAGTCTGTTGATCATTCATCAACCATTCTTCTGGTTGAAAGATGTAACACTTTTTAATTGACTCTACTCTGTGTGTTGCTTGTTTTGTTGCCTGGAGTTGTTCTCTGGTTGATCCAAGGAACTTCGGGACTGTGAACTTTTTAATTTTCCTTGTACATTTTGGTAGAGTAAGAATCGTAGCATACAAAATTGCATGCCATATTAATTGGGCTAACTGTATTTCATTTTTTCCTATAATCCAGTGGCACGCGGATTAAGACCCGCAAACGGAATATAACAGCTCCTTTGGACCCTGCAACTTTTGCAGATGCAGTGGTCCAGATATACTTGGATAATGCTGGTGATCTGGTGAGTTTTTAAATTTATTCTTTAATGAAGGAAGAATGGCAGGTGATTTTGAACTGTAACTTGTATTTGCCACTTATCAAAATCATGTTACCGTATTCTGAATAAGTCAAGAATTTTTTGATATTGATCTGGTGAGTTTTTAAAGTTATTCTTTAAAGAAGGAAGAGTGGCAGGTGATTTTGAACTGGAAGTTGTATTTGCCACTTATTAAAATCATGCTATAGTGTTCTGAATAAGTTAAGAATTTTTCGTTATTTCATTTGCTTCTGGGATGTTATTTTACCAGGACAAAGATGTATATATGCTCTTGTTGGGATGTTACTTCATTTGCCTCGCTAATTTTGTGTTGGTTTAATAGCTTAATTGTTGGGATTTATGTCATCTCTATTTGTTTCATCTACCTTATGAGGAATCTATTTTCAGGAACTTGTTGCCAAAAGCCTTGATTCTTCAGATCTTGATTTCTCACGCTATGGTGACACCTTCTTTGAGGTATCAATCGGATTCTTAACACCCCCCACCCCTCAAAAAAGAAGAGAAACGAAAACACACACACACACACAACCATCACCAATACTCTATTACATGACAACGTTGCTCTGAACTTCTCAGAAAACATTACTGTGAGGTGACTGCTTTGATCTAAAATCAAACTTCATAAAGGCATTTGCACCTATATACCATTTTCCTTAATTCTGGTTCACCATACGTACTTGCTAGTGGTACCTTGTATATGATCTGAGATGCATATTTTCTTTTCAATCGTCTAATGTGAATTCAGTATCCACCTGACTTGATGTTGGGTCATGATACATGTATATGTTATGTGTTGTTGCCAAAGAGAAAAATAGGCTGCAGTTGATGTTTATCTCTTTTGCATTGCTCTAGAGTTAAATTTAAACCTTCGACTTCTGGTACACTTAATGAAATGCTTGGACTGGGTTTTTATAAAGCACTGTTGTTTGCCTTATGTTTTCTCGATAGGTTTAGTAATTGTAGTAGAAGCTGTTGCACAAGTTTCATCTTGCTGTAGAGGCTGTCAAACCTAACAATCTGATTTTCTTGACATCATCGGCTTTGTTTGCCTTTTTTCTTTGTCAATTAAATTTTCCACTTTTTACATACATAGCAATCTCAATAGATGAGGATGTCAAATCCTTTTCATATGGTGCCCCTCACCACCCTGGTCTTGTCTTAGTTGAAACCAATCGAAAGATGACTACTCAAAGGGATTAAAATACTGCTTTTTCTCAATGACTTCACTCTGTTGGTTCTTTTTTAGCATGAAAAGGCTTGTTTTCCCCTAAAAAAAATGAAAAAGCTTGTTCATTTTATGCCTACAGGTCATCTTCACTGGAGGGCGTACCCAACCTGGTACAATAAAGTCTGATGAAGGAGAAAAACACCCCTACTCCATTTTAGACCGTGAACCAAAACGTGAAGCCATCTTGCCATCAGTTCTCTATATACAAAAAATATTGCGGCGGAGGCCATTTTTAATAAAGAGTCTTGAAAATGTTATGCGAAGATTTTTGCAATCACTGGAACTTTTTGAGGAGAATGAGAGGAAAAAGCTGGCTATCTTCACGGCACTTTCATTCTCGCAGAAGCTTTCAGGGCTTCCACCTGAGACTGTCTTCCAACCATTACTTAAGGACAACCTTGTTGCCAAAGGGCTAGTGCTGACATTTGTAACCGAATTTTTCAAGGAATATTTGGTTGATAACAGTGTAGATGATCTTATATCTCTGTTGAAAAGAGGCAAGATGGAAGAGAACCTTCTGGATTTCTTCCCGTCTGCAAAGCGCACTCCTCAAGCCTTATCTGAGCATTTCATGTAAGTGTTTTCCGGTGCCACCAGGATGTGTCAAATGTTATTCTAAGTTCACCATGAGTTAACGTTGAATTGAAGAGATTGCTTATGATACTTTTCTCGCATCAAAAGTTGAAACTGGATGGTATATGTTACTTTGATTTAGAGTAATTTTTGGATCGTCTTTGGCCAAGTAGTACATGTAAGAATTCTATGTTGCAATGCTTGTTTCTATGTCACTATTTAAATGATATCCTCTTGATTTCTAGGAGCCTTTTCTTTACCATAAACTGGTGTTTAATGTCCACTAAATCTCTTGAAGAATTCATTAAATAAAAGCAAAGAGATTAATTACTAGGCGTTGATGCTCATGAGGTTCATGCTATGTCATCTTTGAATTTCATTGATCAAGAATGCGATTAGATGCTGTTTAAGCCTTGCAGGTTGTCCCTTGCTTAGAGTTTTTTGGAGCAGTTTATTGATGAGTTAGAACATTGAGACACCGATACAAAGGATGGTTTCTTTGGTAAAATTAGAGTTTTAGAGATGCTAGTAACCAAATGATATTTAGATCTAAACATGGCAGATGATGTGAAACAAGATTATGCTAACGAGGCTTGCTTGAGGCTTCCTTGCAGGCACTGTGAGATCATTGGTTTTAGAAAAAAAAAGGCCATAGGTTAATGATTTGTTCAACTCTTTTTTTTTTTTTTTTTGAGTTACCACTATTATGTTGTCATGGTTGTTATTAGAGAATCTAGGGTCACCATTTCCACGTAATTTCAATAGTTTAAATTGAACATCCATTGTAAATATTTGTGCTAAGTTTGATATGTACTTTGTTGATTACTTGCTGATATTATTCTGCTCTAATAACAAATTTTTGCACACTCCAGCAAGGCAGGCCTGGTGGCTCTTGCAGAGTACAATGAGAAAAAAATACTTGAGGCCAAAATAAAGGAGATGAAATCAGCTTTGACAGCACAAATGACTGAGGGTGCAGATATATCTGAGGTTATTGACACTGTGAAACAGCGTGTTAAGGATGCCAATTTGCCAGATATTGAAGTTGTTCGTATACTGTGGGATGTTCTTATGGATGCTGTTCAGTGGTCTGGTAAAAACCAGCAGCAAAATGCCAATTTGGCACTTCGTCAGGTAAGTGCCGTCGTCCATTTCTTTCCAATTATAGATCTTTTTAAGCTTTAACATTTCCCAACTGAACTGTACGTGTTCGTAGTGTTAGAATATTCTCTCTCAACTTTCCTTGTATGCAGCTTTTCTTGTTTCTGAATGAGGCAATGCATATTTATTTGATGGGCGTTAAAAACGGGTGAACATAAGGAAGTCAGTTGGTATTATCATTGAAAATTACATGCATGATGATATGATGGCGAGTGAATCTATAAATTCCGTCTGATTGCATTTTTTGGGTCTCCATTGTGACTTTGGTCACTGGTTTCGTTGCTTGGCTAACACCTCCATTTACCCTTCTCAAGAAAGCTTCGCAAGTAGCTTCCTGTGGTGGTATCAAAATATGCACTTCAATTAATAGAATTAAAAGGTTTCATTTGGAGGAGATTCCTTTTTATGATAGTTGTGCTCGAACTCTAGTGTAATGTAATAATGATGCTAAATTGATACCTGAACTTTGATTTAAATTGTCAATCAGATACTGAAGTATTAACGTGTGTAGGTGATGCTTGTATCACTTATCCACTTTGGTTAAAATAGGGAAATTTTAGTAATTTGCCCAGAAAATTAGAATGTGCTGAAATTTTGTGTTAATAGTGAAGCAAAATGATTTTTAATAATTCCACTCATAATCAGTATTCCATGAGTATCTTGTTTAAATTTTCATCAATTGCAGGTCAGAACATGGGCTAAACTGTTGAATGCCTTCTGTACCAGTGGGAGACTGGAACTTGAACTCATATATAAAGTTCAAATCCAGTGTTACGAGGATGCCAAGCTGATGAAGTTGTTCCCAGAGATTGTGAGGTCTCTGTACGACCAAGATGTTCTCGCAGAGGATACGATTCTTCTCTGGTTCCGCAAAGGAACAAACCCGAAGGGCAGGTATGTGGTACTGTTTCCTTTAAATATGGCTATCACGTTCAATAAATTTTGGTTCTGTCAATGCTTTCTTTCTTAATGTTCGAATTCAAAGAAAGCAGTTTCAAGCATATTCTTTTAAGTTTTATTGAGAGGATAATCAATGAATTTTCATAACTTTGACCAAATACTTGCAGGCAAACTTTTGTGAAGGCGTTGGAGCCATTTGTGAAGTGGCTGGAGGAGGCTGAGGAGGAGGAATAATAGTTCCAAGTGCTATCATCATATATGGAAGCTTTTGGAAGTATGTAGCAGCATTCTCCTCGCTTCCAACAACTGCTATTCGTCTAGTTGGTTATGCATGAAGGCAAAACAATAACCATCCTTATTGCTATCTATTGGAAAACTCTTTGTTACATCTACTTGTTTGTGGTTTTGCTGCAACCCTTTGGGGTGAACTCTCAGATGTTGCTTAGAACTTTGATTATTTGTGGGTACCACTTCTGCCATCTTTTAAATTTCTTTAGTCTTAATATCTCGGTTTTGATATTTTCTCCCTCAGCATTGTGGAGAAGCGCTTGATCTATTTCACAAAGAAATAGTTTCAGGTGGCTTCTATTTTGGTTTTGGTTTTGGATTTTGTTTTTGTTCTTGGAAAGGGCTTTTGTGCCACTGCTTGCGTGAAGCCTATTCTCTTTTATTGCTGGTTCCTGTAGTATGGATTTGCAAGATGGGATCTGCTTTTTGCAGTCTCCGCTCAAATATGCTTATTAGTTAAATGGATGGGATCTGCTTGTCAGTTAAATAGATGGGAGGAGGAGAGTTTTTGTCGAGGTTATGTCCTGAGAAGATCTGCAATTGCTTTAATAAAGCGAGAATTGCTCTTTGTATTGAGTATTTAATAAGAGAGAACCTGTTGTACCTGCCCTCATTATTTTACACGTTAAGGTAATTGAAGGGCCATCGTGGTATTAAAAGTTGCCCTCCAAGGCAACTTAAAGCTGCCTGCGATAATGAAAACTTCAAGTGTGAAGGTTGTCGCGGTTGAGTTGATTATACCGCGTCTAAAGATCGAGTCAATCCGAAAGGCATCAAGATTATCTAGCTGGTCTGGTTTTAGTTGGTCCCTCAAATTTGGTACAAAAGGGTTAACGGTCCAATAATTGACGTAAGAATGGAGGCCGTTCGCATGCTTACGCCTAGAGGAGGCCACTCGCGTCCCACATCTCCGATGTGACGAACGGTTTCGAATGCCAACAATTGAACTAATCCTTTCAATCTATGGTAGTCGATCACTTCGTCATCTGGTTGCTTATGTTTGATCACTGCTTTTGCTTTGGTCTCTGATTTGATGGTCGTACCGTCTTAAAATTCTGATCCGTAGACTTACAAAGAAGACATTACCTATTATTACCAGTTGGTGGTGTTACTGGACTCATCTTTTGGTGAACGAGATTGGAATGAGTGATCACTTCGCTTCCCACCCTTCTAAAGTCCTGCATTCAATCTGATCCAGAGAGATTGAATGTGAAGATATGGTAGCACCTAAGGTGACAATATAAACTCGTCAGTCACATAAACCACGCTCTTCAATGACACTCCTTTCCTTCCTTCTGTGTTCGATTCACGTACCGCTTAAAGCACCAAAGTGGATCAGTCCGTCTATTTCCAGGGCGATTAGGCACAAGTGAAAATATGGTTAGCAAATCACCAAATCTATTTCTGCTGGAGTTGTTTGAGAACCGTCATTAATTTGTTGAAATGATTCCATTGACGTTGCTCCAACGGTGAGGCATCGAGAAGTATAAGAATGACAACTGACGTACTTGAACACAAAAAGAAATGATGACAACTTATAGGTACCAACAGTGAACCCGTTACCAGGAAAGGTTGATATACGCCTTAAATGGGTAATCAATGATTTAATGACTGGATTACATGTCTCGAGTTCATCTCTGTGAATGTAATGCAAAGAATCAGAATCCTTGAGGTTTTCAACCTACGACTTCAAATCTTTTCGTGGCTGAATCTGTGTTGATGGAGAATTTTTCCTGTTGTATGTCTTGAATGTTTGAGGAATCGCATGTACATTCAGAGTGGGAGTATACAGCACGCAAGAACAAGAAGCAAACCGAAGACTGTTCCACACTCTAAAGTGATGGCATCAACAGCAGAATAACTAAATCTGTGAAATTGTTGCCTGCAGCCAGATGAGAAAAATAGGTATGTCAGGACTTGAATATTGCAATGCAATTTAAATTAAAGCTATAGCAGGTTTTCAAGCATCTCACGGCTGCAAGCTCGAGAGTTCACCGCAGAAGAGGGCATTATGAGGCATAGGAATCTCAGCATCATCGATTTCTGGATTAACCACACTGACGTATACTTCCTGACCCAGATACTGTGAGACAAGATTCTCACTGCGCAGGTTCCAGATGCCTGCATTGTCGAGAGAGACTAAAATTGCAGTCCAAGCCCCAGGATAAACCTGCAGCAGCACGATTCTCAGTAGAGCATCCTACTTAATCTCTCAGGACATAACTGGTAGATGATTAAGTGCAAAGAATACAGTATTCTTACCATTCCTTTCAAAAAATATATAGTTTCTATTCTAGAAATTCAAAAACCATTTCAACTGTCTACTTCACTAGACAGCCTGCTTGTATGACTAACACATGTTGCACCCCTGTTTGTAGGTTTGATTTTAAGCTATGGTAGCAGCTTAATTTAACCTTCCATTAGAATGGCCATTGCTACTAAACTGGTCGGAACCTAACTGGGTGTCTACCGTGTAATTGGGAGATAAAATCCGGTTATATTATCTATCAGTTGCATATCTAATGTAACTGGGAAATAATATCCAGTTAAATTATCTATTGGTTTCCTAACTGAATGATCACAGAAAATAAAAAAATCATCTCATAAATAGAACAAAACGGAGCACACAACAATCATCAAACTAGTGCCTTCCAGTCAACAATTCTGATAAGAAAATAAATATACCTGTGTTGTACAACGTGCAACTGCATCCAACTTATTGTAGGTTCCCCTGCTATTTTCTGACCAGGTTCCAAAGCCCATCCTGATATCAAATAGAAAAAGTTCTTTATCAAAAGACTTGGTCTTCTTCATAAGAAGTTAGACTAACTTCATTGGACATACCCAACTACGAAAAATGTGTAGCCATTCATATGGTAACTCTGAATGATAGAACCATTATTCTGGAATACAATTTCCATAAAACCCTTATATGTACCATTGATCAAGGACGTGTCAAGCTTTGCAGGTCTGTCCATTGGTCGTGTTGGGAAATCAAGCTTGAAAACTCCAGGTAGATTGAACTGCTGGGCTAAATTTAGAGGTGTTGTAGGGGCAAAATATGAAATACCATTGAGGGTAGTCCTCAACCTCCCATTTATAAGCTCCGGGGACCTGCTGTGTAAAAGACATACATCCGTGACTGCAATCTGACCATATTTAAAGGAACCCTGGGGGTTCGGTCGAGCAGCACCAGCAGAAAGATTCCATCTGTAAGAAAAGGGTATGACAAGCTATGATCAACAATCTACTACCTATCGATGTCGTGAGGATAGAAAACAATTCTTCAATACTACAAGATCAATTATTGATTTATGCATGGAAGCCATTATATGGCAAGTTGGACATTGCGTGATTACCTGATGGATTTTGCCTGATTCATGGATAAGTACATATCACCCTCATCTGGGCCATCGGGAAGTGGACCACTAGCTGGACCTTGGGAATTTGAGTAATGCAATATTGCAACTCCAGTGGCTTTGTTCCTGACTGTTGGATTGACAAAGCGAGCACTCGCTACTAGGTAGTAATCACTGCTACCACTCTGATCCATGGTTACCAGAAACGAGTATGACTGACCCACATGAATATCCATGTTAGTATAATTTTGTTGAACAGTATAAGACCCCTCGGTCTCCACAAGAATCAGGACGTGGTTCTGTATCCTGAAGTTCAGGCTGGTGGATATACCAACGTTATGTACCCGAAATCGATATGTTTTACCTGATTTTGACAATAGGAAGGTAGAGGAGTAAGCGTCAGATGCAATACCAGGGATAAAGACACTAAATAGAAAATTTACCCATTTAGGGGCCTGAAGTATTTGAACTTTCAAATTGTAGAAGCGCCAAGATCCTCACCAGGCTCAACATTAATTGTTTGATACACAGTGCCAGCTGGAACATTTGTCTGACTATAGGGATAGGGTCCAAATCCGTTAATAACAACTCTATCAGGTGCCCCAGGTGGCTTTCCATCATCAAGGTCCTTCCTCAAGTCCTGTTGCACGTAAACATAGCATCATTAGATACAAGATAAAGACAGCCTCAGTTAAAATGTAACTACATAAGCACTCAACCCAACCTTGTAGTTCTTGATATACCAGTCACTGATGAAAATTGTGATGTCTCCATCTGGCATCCCAAATGGGACTGGAATACCATATCTATTGTTTACAATAATTCCTCCATAACCACCTGCAGCTCTCTGAAAGTTGATCGAAGGGAAATAAAAGAAGCTCCCTATTTGATCTTTAACCTGAAATTCATATGTCCAGTTCCAACCAGAAGGAATTGGACAGTTGGTGCCCAGCACACCATCTTGCCAAGAGTTCCTCCTTTGTTGTAAGCCATCCCTGCAGTTCTATCAAGAAATGTTATCCTTTGCCTTTTTCACCATGCCCAGTAGTCTAATAAAGAATGTACCATGTGATGAGTAATGGTTCATCTAGATCATTGTGGACATTCACAGCCACGTTCCAACCTGTTGTCAGGTTAAGTATTGGTCCTGGAAATTGGCCATTAATTCCAATAACCTGCATACATCTTATTGGTCAATGAAAATTTCAGATTTGTAAAAAACGTAAATGCTTTCTTGAAGACTATTTGAACTTGAGAGATCTATTATTTGGCTAGAATTCTTTATGAGACTGGGACGCATGCAGCTCTTTTCTTGAAATTGCTAAAACTCATGGAGTATTCTTTTAACCTCACCTCAAGCATACATGTTTTGTTCCATAATCATGTACATAAGTAACCACCAGCTGATACGTAATGGGACCATCTCAGTTAAGCCAAAATGCTTAAGCTCATGTTTTTGCAAGCATGATCAGGCTCATTCTATTATGAATCCAATACCTAGATTCGTGTCTTATCTACATTTCAATAAATGTAATGGGACTATAGTAGGCACACTATATCTAAAGCTTGATGTTGGAATAAAATGTGATCGCAATCACCAGTCCGCATTACCAACAGCACCACAAATCCTTACTGTTGTATGATTCTGGTCTAATCCCTTAAACCACAATCCTCTATTTTTGATGTTTCAACACAATTAACACAGTTACTCTGTACGTGATAATCCTTATTTTCTAGTTCTCTGTTGCATTGCCACAACTACATCCTTTTTAGCTTGGCCCTAGGAGCCTGATATGGATTGTCTGTCAAAACCCCAAGCCAGGTAGTTTTTATCCTCTCAAAAAATTATCTTTGATCGGTTTGGGTTTCCCAAGGGAAGCTTAACATCAATTTAGTCCACTTTATTACACTTTTTGATCAAGATGCTCATCCACACGCTTTAACCAAACAAACATCTATTGTCTCAGAAGTGGTTGATTCTACATGCAACATCTTATAGCCTTTTGTTGCCCTTAATCACTACAATGAAAATGTCTTTCTTGAGCATTGTACTTGTTGTATCTAACTCCATTTGCAGATCGGCAAAGTTGGATCAAATTAAATGGCCTATGCTGACTTGTGTATCTCGGTATAGCTAAAACGATGGTTGGAAGAGTAAAGAAAAAAAAAAAACCACCTTGTCTTCACATTAGCAAGTAGGCAACCATAAAGCATTTAGCTCTAAAATCTTAAAGGTCCCATTTTGACTTATTTTCTTGTCAATTTAATGAATCTAACTGTGGCTTCTCGTGGTTATGGTTGTAAAATGATCCGCTGTCATTTGGGTTGGATAAGATGTCTGAATTTTTCATTAGACGTCTGGATAGATGGTCGGACGTCTGAAAGTAGAAGAATCATACCCCTTTTTCCTTTTTTCGCGTGCACACACACGCACACCTCCTCTCTCCTCACCCCAAACCTTAACCCTTTCCTATTTAAACCCCTCACCCACGCCACTCTTTTCATCACCACCAGTCACCACCTTCATCTTTCCCCCCTACCGGCCGCCACCTTCCTCCTAGCCTCCAGCGCGGCGAGTGGAGAGGAAGAGGAGAGACGGGACGCGGAGGAGGAGGAGAGGGGAGCAAGAGCGTGGGAGAAGCTCACAAGGGAGCCGTAGGAGCTTGGAGGAGCTTGTGCAGGAGGAGTCGAGGAAGCGTGCAATGAAGAGGAGCTCATGAAGCTGAGCTTCGCGACCTCCTGAAGCTACTAACGTAGCAGCTGCGGGCGGCGTGGAGGGGTCTGCATAGAGGAGAAGGCCCACGAGAGTTCTACATACTAGATATTTTCCAGTATCAGACGTCTGAAGCACATCCCAGACATCTGGAGTAGCAGGGGGACATCCGGAGTTGAAGCCGGACGTCTGAAAGCATGCTAGTGCCAAGGTACGTGCTTCTACACGGTTTCCGACCATGCAGGCCTTACCGCAGGAGTTGTATTTCGCCACTTTTAGCTTTGCACGTGAGTACGCAAGGGCAGAGTGTTGGAAAGGTGCGAGGTGCGTCCTTTGAGGTGTTTTAGACGTCTGGACACGTCAACAGACGTCTAACCGTACCTCCAGACGACCAGAAGGGGAGTCCGACATTTGGAACTCTCTTCAGACGATCGCGGAAAGATCCGGACGTCCGAGGAAGCAGTAGGAAACCCAGGGTGAGTACTGACGTCTTTTAAGACGTCTAGGACTAGTCCCAGATGTCTGATTTTGGATAGTGTGTGTGTTTTTGGCTCGTTTAGTACCCAAATGGAATCAGATTTCTGCAAACGAACTAACGTTATTTTTCGCTTGAGTTTCTCTACGAGTTAATGTCACTTGTATATGATTTTAGACTCGTTTGATGTGGTTGGTCAATTGTATAGGTCTCCAGCCAGTCGAGTACGCGGAACCTGCGGAGGCGACGGAATCTACGATCCGAGCCCCCATTCCTCCCATGTTTTCCAATAGTGTGGTTTACATTAATATTATGATAAACTGCATGTTTAAAATAACTTGAATAAACCCTAAGATGAGAATAAACCCTAGGGCAGGAACAAATGAGTATGGTTTGAGCTACATTGTGTACTTTAGATACATGTAAAACCCTAGGATGAGAATGAACCCTAGGGCAGAAACAAATGAGTATGGTTTGAGCTACACTATTTATTTGAGATGCATGTAAAATCGTAAGATGAGAATGAACCCTAAGACAAGAACAAATGAGTATGGTTTAAGTTACACTGTATACTTGAGATGTATGTAAAACCCTAAATGCTAGCAATTGTATTGGTTATTGATATGATGCTTTCTCAATTAGTAAATCACAAGCTGCCTGTTATAAGAATGAAACCGGTAATGTGAATAGAGAGATCAGAATGTTGGAAAATGAAACGAAAGAAATACCAGTATAAACCCTACAGAGAATTAGGAGAACTCCTGTAAATGGAAAGTGAGCTAGCCCTTGTGTACGCGGTACCAAGGAGAGCAACTGTCCCTTTAATATAGAGGGGAGCTAGCTGTCCGTTGGGTTGAGTCCCGGGGTTAGGCTTAGTCACTATACACCGACTCTGTTTGGCCCTCATGTATGTGGTATCGAAGTGAGCTACTTAATGTAGTGAGAGAGCTAGCCGCCCCATGGGACCAAGGGTTAGGATTAGTCACCCTACACTGACTCTTGTTAGGCCCACTGGGCAAACCGGGATAGTCGGACGAGGGTACGCAGACTGTGGAGGGGCGAGACCCCTGTTCTGTTCTGAGGGATGAGACCGCTATTCTGAGAAGGCAAGGCTCTGTACTATTCCGTGTTGTACCTTTAGGCGTACCTGCTAACGGAAACGACTAACCGCGTGCCAGTGCGGGATAGCTACCCGCATGCTTATCACGCGTGCCATAGTTACTGCTACGTCGCGACCGTGACCTCAAGGTAGTTGACTAGGTATAGGATTACCACGGGGGACTCTCCCGGTCAGAAGAGCACCACATGCACATCCTACATAATGGAAAAGACTGCAATCAAGATCGTTCCCATGAGAAATAGGCCAAATCAAAAAATGATTAGATGAATAAATGAACAAATTAGAACTACTTGGTTGAGTTAAATAAAAATGGATAATTACTTAATTACATTAATTAATTGCCTATCTTAATTATATGTAAATGACTGAATTACCACTCTACTCAGTGTTCGCTGACTCTGAAAATTTTATAACCTTGTCCAGGTCAAGGAGTTGAGCAGTCAGCACCACAGGCTGCAGAGGGAGCTAAGCCCAGTCGAGCCCAGCCTTAGCTGCGTTTCCATACTGTTTCCCTAACTTCTATTGTAGTAGTGAGTATTTTGTTCTATGTAATATGTTTCAGTTACTTTTCTACTGTATTTTTCTTTGTTGTAATTGTGATAGCCTGTAAAATTGATAGATTATTTCACTCTATTTCTTTTACTATCTCTTGATTATTTCTGTTTAATTACATTGCATGTGTGGTTGTGAATTATTTCTTACTTTTGGTTATTTCTCGTTGGACGACTAAATCTTGGGATCAGTCGAGGTAGGCCGATCTCGAGTTCTGTAGAGATCTAGGATCGAGTCGTAACAGATTATAAACCTGAATATTCAAAATAGTAGCATCTGCGAGCTTACATGTGCAACGGGAGTAATGTCTGGCTTCATTTCATTGCAGGTGGAACCGGAGGCAATCCAAGTTATAATTAATCACCACTTGATGAAGAGTCACAAGCATTGACTTTAAGGGGAGGAGGGAATCCTTACAGGAATTGGAAGGAAAGGAGCAGTTGCTTTTTGCGATTGTAGAAACAGAAATCTAAAGAAAAAGAAATGCATAGCTGAAAGAGAAGTCTGAATTGTCACCCTTCCACTACTTCACAAGGGAGCTAATCATGAGAAGTGGGAGTCCTTGTAGCAATTGGGAAGGGAAGGAAAACAGCAATCGCTTTTTTCCAAAGTTAGAGAGGGAAAACTAGGATCCCCTTGGGGAGTTTTCATTTTTGGGTCAGAGCAAACTGGCAGTTTCTCCCAAGAAGTAAATAAATGCATAATTGAAAGGAAAGTCTAAATTTTCACCCCGTGAATTCCACTACTTCACAAGGGAGATACTTTTAAGGGGAAAGGTCAAGAAGAGGGAAAGCATGGTCCAGACTAAATAAGAAATTGTTGCTCAATTCATCAATTTCATTCATGTTTTGGTTTCCATAACCATCATTTGTATATCATATCATTTATTTAAGATGACCCATTGCCCATCGCCATTGCGACAGGGGTCAACAACATGCATGGCCCATACATATATATATCCACGCTGTGGAGATCAGAGCTAGCTAGATAGAATTGTTTAAACTGGAAAGACCACTCTTTTAAATAATCTATCGAACCCAAAACCATAGCAGAACAGTTGCAGATCCTGATCCCGAATGAGTAACCCGCTTGGATTAATTCCAAATTCACACGCGCACACGCACGCCATCAAATATTGGGAGCAAGAAAGATGCAACACAAGATCTATGAACAGCTAGGAAACGAAAGATGGTAACGTAAAGATGCAAATTTTCACCTGCTGTTTGACACCCAGAGGGGACCCACCGAGGTAAGAGACCTTCCAGTCGAAGTAGGCGTACGGAGCACCGCCGACAGCGACCTTGGCCGCCGCCAGCAGGAGGGCGCAGCAATGGAGGAGAGCGACGCCGGGGCGCCTCCACAGGTGGTCGGTGGGCTCTGGCGGCATTCAGAATGGGAAGTGGAGTTTACGGTGAAGTGAGAGGAGGTGATGTGGGGAAGAAGCATCCCAGATTTGGAGGTGAGTTGGAGGGGGTAAAATAGTCTTTTGACATGTCTCCCTACCTTTGGTGCTGTGTTGGGCCTTTATTTTGACTAAAAAGAAAAGATTTTTTTTTTTTTCTCTTTATTCCCCTTCAAGTTGGGGAGTTTTACTTTTGCCACATGTACCCTTGTAGGCATGATAATGGAGAAACATGCGATGTGCCTATAAGAATTATATTTATCTACGTGTCCTCCTAACATGATCCTCCCAAGCTCAATCTTCTTGGCTTCCTGCTGCTACCATTAATAGGGCATCAAGACTCCCTACAAAACTCTTATGCATTAGTCTTCTCTGGATCATCCTCAACCTTTTATCAAACTCCCAAAACATCTACTTTTCCAACTTCTCGATTGCTAAAAGTTCCAAGCAGGATATCCGTGTTCATGATCACTTGCTGTAACTTCGATGCACACTTTTGAGACCAGGTTGAGGTATCGGTGCTTGCACAATTATTTTCTAGAAGCATCACTTAATCTATAGGATGGCCAAAAAGAACCAATTCTTCAACATGGTTCTTGGGATCGCTTCATGGATCGAGTTTCTCCTTGTGAGAGATCATGGGTTTTTCTCTCTCTCCTTTGCATGGCATCATGCTTGTATTTCGACCCCTTTTGTGTCTGTTTAAGTTTAGCTACGACAAAAACTTTAGCTTTCCCTCCATGAAGGCAGAAGATGATGGCAAAATGTAAATTAACCTCTCCCTCCTTCACGCGTGACACAACCTCCTTCATGTACTAATTAAATAGCAACGTACTTTTAAGGAAAATATTTGCAGGACATCAGTCTGTAATGTATACCAACGTGTACGTACTCCGAGCTCCACCTCCCTACCAAGCAGTCAGACCCACCCACAAGAGTGGATCCCATTGCTCGTTGATGAAAGGGGAAGGTGAGGTCCGAAGTACAAATCGATATCACTGTTGCAGCACCCCACTTTTAAGCATGCTATTTACTTATGAGGGCCAGATGTTAAAAGGTCCATGTTTAAATTCGTTCAGGTTGAGTAGTTCTGGAATGGAATGTATTTGTTATTTTTACTTCGAAAGTAAGAATTGGTTAAAATCATTGAAACAAACAAGGGGTTTTCCTTAGAAATTTTTCTTTCGGTTGGCCCACGGTTACCTCTTTTGACCATCTAGAACTTGCGTACCTTAAAACATCCGCCCAAGAGATGCGGCTAAAATGCACGTATAAAGTGACTTAAAATACAATACAAGGTAATATGAACGTAGCCTTTACTTAATAATTGATATTTAATATAAAAAATTAAAAAGATATCATATTTGTTATATGGTGGATCTCGTCATATTGAAAAAGATTATCATATCACTTTGTGTCAGCGATAAATTATTCTGGATAATTTTATATCGATGCAAAATGATTTTACACTGTTAATAAATTAGTCTGGGGTGATTTGGCATGGGCATAAAATTGTTCCGAATGTGATATAGAGATTTTGTACTGATGCAAAGTGATTTTACACAGGTACAATATGATTTCGAAGGTAATCTAGTGATTTTATACCCATGCAAAGTGAATTTACACAGGTGCAGAGTGATTTTACACCGATGCAAAGTAGTTTCGAAGGTGATCTGATAGTTTTACAACCGTACAAAATAATTTCACACTAGTGCAAAGTAATTTTAAAGGTAATTTCAATTATTTATATATATACAAAATAAATTCATTGTTGATCTCAACCCATATATATTATATTTTACGTCATTTTTTACATTTATTTCTATGTCCGTAAAAAAGATAGCAATTTATTTTACTTCCTTGCTATACCATTTAGGCGTGCTATGAAGAAGTGAAATTTTAGTGTGAATTTGTATTACTGCGTTTGGGAGCATTCTAGTATTAAACTGGAATCGATCCAAATTCTGAAGATTTGGATATCTTTATCTTGTAGCTGAAGCCACGCAAAGGATGAATGGATGCCGTGTCGGCGTTACATCAAATGCAGAATGCACCTCTAGAGAAATGGGTTAGAGGCTTCCGTATAACTTGGGATTTGGTGTCATCGTAACTTACTACATCTTGGGACTTCTAATCCGCACCTTCAGATCAATGGATTGGATACTTCCTTAATGACATGAAATTTGATCTCATCGTACCTTACTGTTGTTTAGTTAGGCACCGGGGATTGAGTTTGAAACTTCTAGGTCTAGTCTACTTTGGGAGGATTAAATCCAATTTGCTTAACTATTTAACTTAGATTTGGTTACTTTAACACAAATTTATCTTACATCAATTTTCAATGACATTAGCTGAATTCAAGTTAAAATTAAATACCACTCATATTTCTGACATATCTTATATTTTATATTTCTAACACTATTATCAATTAAATACTACAAAGATTAATATCACAACTTAACATTAATTTAATTAAATATAAATTTATGTAAATACTACTCAACAAATAAATATAATTATATGTTAAACACTAATTTCACGTTACTTAATATTACTTTTCTAATCCTCCGATAAATTAGCCACCGGTATCTGCTTACTGGATCTATCTATCGTATTCACATCACCATTTTACCCAAATCCTCAAATATGAAATTTTCTTTTGTGTTTTCTCTCTCTAACCTTCTTCTTCCAATTTCTACATAGGCCTTTCCACGATTGGGTTCAATTTTTGGCAAATGTAGTAAAGGATAATTAGTATTTTTTATCTTCTTTTGGGAACCCAGGTTCTTCATATTGTAGAGAAGCTTTTTTTTGTTTTTTTTCCCCCTTGAGAGGAACATTTGGAGAGAAGTTGAGAAATGATTTTTTGTTTTTGTTTGTTTGAAAGGGAAATGAGTCAACTATCATATCCAATTCGAAGAAAAGCCGATGGCGCCTAAGCTGGAGTAAATTGCTAATAAGCTCCCAGCGGAATTTAAACACGATCACGAGCTTTCAAAATGCACAAATAAATTGGGACCATTTTTCAGTGCAACTGCTCGTAGAAGTATGAACTTCAACCTACACAAGATGAAGTTGTGTCACAGATCACCCATGCTATTTACCAAACTTCAAAGAAAGGTTAAACAAGTTATTCTGCAACAAAAGAAAGCCCAATAAGCCCAATTTGAAGATACAGCAAATCGTTGGATGCATGTGGTTCAAATTGACACATGAATGTCTAGATTCACATCCCTGAAGAACTTCGTGAAGGCCACCATGATCTAATGCGATGTAATTAGGTTCATATTGAAAGTAATCAGACCAGTTTACCATCAACACTAACTAGAATCCAAACCACGCTTAAATGAATGTTATGGCACAGCCAACAGGTTGAGATGATTCTACACAGCATGAACTGAGATTCTTTATCTTGAAAAAAAAAAAGTAATGCACCAATCTATTTTATCAAAAATGGTCACCATTCCTCGTAAAGCACACACACAGGCTGTTTACCATACAAGCGACACCCAGCGTGAGGAAGCCGGATTTGGAGTCTTCCTTTTTGGATCAAAGGGTGAACATTTAGGGTTAATTTATTTGAGAGGTTAAGAAAATAGTGTTAAGATATGTAAAACTGGTATTAACCTGTAATTGTATTTACTTACGATGTGGTGTTAACACCAATTCGTATTTACTTGAATTGATGTTATTGTGATGTTAACCCTTGTGATGTTTACTTGGTAATGATGTTAGGTATATAAAACATCAGATATCAGAGACATAAGCCGTATAGAATTTTAACATGGATTTGACTAACACTAGTTGAAACTGATGTTAGACAAACCCGTGTTGAAATTGCTAAACCCAAGTTAGCAAATGAGGGATTAAATAGTTAAGTAAACAGGGGTTAACTAGGCCTTAGGTTCTGTTTATCGATGGGGTTAACTCAGATTAAGGATTATCCCAAGTTGTTCTCAAGTTTTTCCCATCATTTTAACACAAATATCACATCAATACACCAATCATTCTCTACTACTTTTACTATTAAAAAAATACCCACTATACCCTCCACTCTTACTTTTAATAATAAACAAATACCGACTAACATTCTCCACTTCTACTTATACAATTAAGTAAATATCCACCGACAAAATATCAATACACCAATCATTTTAATCATATACTTAATCCTATCCTTATTTCACCACTAAAATAAACACCATTTCTACTTATTTTATTTTAACCTTCCTTAACATCACCGTCAAACACACCCTTAGAAAAAAAGTTTGAAATATGGAAACAACCACTATGTTTTTTAAGTCGGTCCACACAATAAAAATTTGACAAATAGTTAGAACCTCCAAGAGTCCACGCTTCAGATCTCATTACCCCTTGCCATGAAGATGTTCATAACAAAAAATAAAAAAGCGAGCATAGTTCCCCTTATAGCATAAGGCATAGAGAGACGGACAACAGTTAAACCAAATATGTTGAAGACCTCTTTGCAATCTTCAACTTATCAGTAGTGTCGAGTGCAGAGAAACATAGGAATCTCAAAAACAAAAATTTCCAGGTGAATCCTTCATTTGGTACAGGAAAACAAATAACAAGCCTAGCAAACATAATTTCACCACACAAACTACTCAATGCAAAACACACATTCAATACATAAGCAAGATTTTTACTAATGCTTATTTGTGTCAAGCTGTTCCTAATGAAGTTCTACTCTTACTTGCAAAAACTCGTCCCATGAAGAGCAAAAATCCACCGCTGATTGTCGCAGTCAAAATTCCCACTCATGGCTCGATCACAAATAGCGGCTGCAAATGTTGATGCATGGGGCATGAGAATTGGATTCACAAATATGAATGCCACTTATATAAGGAGTTATAAACTCACCTGTCCAACTCCCACAGGCTTCGAGTCTTCAATAAGGATTTCAACAACAGTTCCATCATGGTCAGCCTGCAGAAGAGGTAAATTCAAGTTCAAGAAACCAAAAGCCAATGTTGCATGGTTGAAATAATGCTGAGGAACCAAATCAAGAGAAGGATTAGATATAGAAGATGAGCCATAACATCAATGACAACTTATCCCGCTAGCTATTTACTCTTGTGTGGCAAAGGAGCCAGTTCCACCACAGCCCAAATTGCATCTCATCTTTGAGTTAGTTTAAGAAAAGGAATGATGGTGATTGGTGAACAGATTTCTTCTGGCATCATTTTTTACCAAGAAAGAAGAAAATAAAATCAAAATAGAAAAGAAGACAACCCTTTGGAAACACAAAATTTATGTCATCTAGAGAAAGCACCACTCACAACCATACTAAAGCCTAATTTTTTCCTTGACTCAAGCTCAAATTACTCCTAAGGGAATGGAACCTGGTCATTTGGTTCCAAGAAAATTGTCATGAAACAGCACTCCTTTGGCTCTCCAACTTGTCCTCTTCAGTTTCTTCAATATGCTAACAGCTGAGTTAATGGTTGTTATATGATCATGTGTATTGTTGATTGGAAAACTAGTATATTTTACTAAATCAAAACCACACATTAGGACTCTATTAGCAAACAATTGAAGCCAGTCTAAGGTCCAAACTGTTACTTTTAAAGTGGACAACCAATTTGGTCATGAGTTGGTCAAGCTGCTAGAAGCTGATACCCCATACAATCTTTTATGATAAATTGATTCCGTAACACCTCAAAAATAGTTCTACATAATAAACTCATGAAAGTAAGTAGTAAGATATAAGAATTGAGAATTACTACTTAACAACTTCAATTTAAACATTTTAGGTGGTTATTTGAGTTTATAGGACTCATACCCAATAAGTTGTCAAGAATAATTCTCTGTTATACTTAAGTTTAAGTCTAGGTTATTATAACGGATATTAGAGCCAAACTCCATCTAATTGGAAGAAAGAGTTGCCCTTGAGATGATCAAAGAATACATCATAAGGTCAAGACATCACTATCATTAAAAGTATATTGATTGATTGATTAAAAACCCTGACAAAGACGTCAGAATTTTAAGAGAAATGTTATAACACCCTAAAGATAGTCTCACATAGTAAACTTATGAAAGTGAGTAGTTGGATATAGTCCCACATAATAACTTATGAAAGTGAGTAATGGGATATAAAGATTAAGAATTACTACTTAACAACTTGGACTTCATCATTTTAAGTGGTTTGAGTTTATAGGATTTATATCTAATAAGTTGTCAAAAGATAGTTTTCTCCAAGCCCGAGTTACTTTCGATTCAGTTCAACATAAGTTGCTTACTGGCCTAGTTGCGATCCTAGAGAAAAACTCAGTGGAAACAAAAAGCAGGGTCAAGTGGATGGCATTGAGTTAGCATCTTTTGCAAACAATGTACATATTCCATCAACTTCATTAGCACTAAACGAAGATGCAAGTCAATTCCTTTTTTGGTAAAAAAAAGAAAAGGCAAAAGCCATTCCAAAAGTTTATGCCAAACCAGCAAAGCATTTCTAGCAGGGCTAGTTTACAGCTAGTCTAGACAGCTCAGTGGAATAGAATCTTTGGGTACATGTCACCTGTAACGCAAGACAGCAGACCATGTGCAAGCTTACCAAGGTAAAAAGGTGTCAAGACTCGGATACATGTGAATAACCAGGTGGCATTTTTTTTCCTCGGAGGCACTGTATGGTAATTAACTTGTTGGGCTACCTGGTCTTCTCTTGGTCCCCAATATATCTTTTTGTTCCAATTAGTGGAGGCAGACATTCTTTTTCTTAGGTATGGAACAGGAGTGATGGGAGATTTTCTCAAAGTCATCCACTCTAGTCTTGGATTTGTTCCATGCCATGCTCCTGGATCATTGGGTAGTGAACTGATTACGGTCCCAGCAGTGCTGAATTAAAGAATATTTTATCGATTGAAAGTGAAGAGCTGTTCATTCTCTCTCTCCAAAGGGATGGGTCATTGGGTCTGGGCTCAAGGGGAAACTGCTGCACTTGCTTACTTACGAATCAGTCTAATACTTAAAGGAGCAACAACCAGATGGCTATGGAGTATCCATTATCTCCTGTTTGGCAAGTCAACATCAACGTACATTACCCAACTCCTACATATGCCTCAAGCTCAAAGAAACCAGTGTTGGAACTAATTTGAAATACAACCCCGTGCCACAGGAAGCAGCATTAAAATAACATTTCATTATATGAAAAGCATATACCATGTTGAATCAATTGCTCATTCCAGGTCAGCATTTAAGGCACTCTTTTTAACTTCCATACACTGTTGTAGCCAGTGAAAAATGGATATCAGGGGTAAACTAGGGCCTTCCGGATAACTGATGGAAATGCCCTGCATCACATTTCTAAGAAAAAAAAAATGACGTGCATTTTGCAACTAGAATAATAAATGAAAATCTTTTAGAAGTACTAAATCCTTGCAGGAGAGACTAATTTGAGGAGTCACTTTGACCCAGATCTCCGAGTAGTGGTCAGCGCAGAAGATTGGAGGACATCAGCAGTAAAGGTGAGCAAAGTATATGGACTTGAAATATTAATATTAGGAACAATGGGATTGAAAAAAAAAAACAACAATAATTTTCAGCCAAATATAAAAAGAATGTGAAAGCCAAATATTATATACACAGCACACTTCCAATCCACTAGAAACCTTTGCCAATCAATGCAAGCAATAACACATTGAAGTATCTCCGAAGAGCCTTCTTTATCTTCTATGTAAATAAGTGCTATACTATTATTCAGGAAAGAATTTCCTATCTGGAAGAAAGAAAACATTAGCATACATTCACTTTCAGTGGTAACCTCACACCCCAAGGCTTTAGGATTTGACTATAAAAATCCTTGGTTCTGAAACGATTCAGAGCTACTAAGGGACCACTAAATTGCAAGAGGTAGAAAGAAGGAAACACAGATGCTATCTGTCTCTTTCCACGTAGAAACATCAACCATTTTCTTTTCATTTTGCAATAGAATCATATTGGAAATCTCGTCATGAACCTTTGAACATTCACACATGTAACGCTGTGCATCTTCAGAGTGAGGACTAAGCCAAAGGATACCTTGTTCTAGATGTACATCTAATTAAATGACCATTACAAGTGCCCCGAATCTAATCTTACTGAAAGCAATCACTCAAAAAAGAAGACTTGTTGAAACCTACTAGTTGGAATTACTGATAGAAGAACTTGGTAAATACATTTATTCCTTCTAATATCCATTTAGTTAAGAGCTTGGCAACATGAGATTGAGATTGGATCAGGATATCATACAGCTATAAAGCCCCACAAAGCAATGCTATATTTATTGTTAATACCTTTTGGTGGTTACACATTGGTGGAACAACCATTCACTACTTCAATGCTTCATTGTAAGACCCCTAGTTTAATTCCATGTCAATTGGGCAAGCTAGTACTATGAGAATTACAAGTGAGGAGCCTTTCTATAACTTGAAATGGATTTGGTCACTTCTCGCTGGTTGCCACAGGGGCATAACACCGAATATTCAAACATTAGCTTGGGCATGGAACCTTAAAAATGCTAGTCTGTATCTAGGTTAGTAATAGAAGATGTTGCTACTTTTTAAAATATACTTATACTTTGTTTCATGTCCATTAAACTTACTAGGCATCGTTCTCTATGTAAAAAAATACATAAACCCAATAAAATCATTATATCCTCGAAATGAAGGCATGAAAAATCAAAAGGAAAATGGATGTCTTACCTCGATCTCATTCATCAACTTCATGGCCTCGATGATGCATAATATCTGGCCTTTCCTGACCCTATCACCAACCTGAATAAACAAATACAAAGCAATTTGTTTACCAGGACATCCGAATAAAAATCATGCTGCATAAAGATCCACCTTGCAACATACAAAACCATGTTCACCTTCACGAATGGCGGCTGCCCAGGAGCAGGGCTCCTATAGAAGGTCCCTGCCATCGGGCTCTTGAGTGGCGAGTGCGATGACTTGGGCAGCTGTGCGGCTGCAGCAGGGGCAGGGGCAGGTGCAGACGGTGGCGCGGCTGCCTGCTGTGGAGGACCAGGAGCAGGTGGGGGAGGCGAGTAAGCAGATGGAGCGACTGGATGAGGGGCATGGTGGACCGGCATCACCATGGCATGCATCGCGGGTGGCTGCGGGGGCATGGCCTCCTTTTTACGGATGATGAGCTCGCAACCAGGCTGCTTAAGCTGCAGTTCCACAACATCCTTGGAATCAACAAGCCTGCAGCGCAATAACTGGAACCAATCAGAGATAATCATGTTGAGCAAGAAGCACTCCCTAGTTCATTGGTTATTTTATTTGTCCTGTTTATTCTATTTTTATTTCCTGCAGGCATATATATAATTATCCCCTAGCCTGGACTAGGAATTTTCCTAGTGTTGAGCCTAGGGACCTTCTTGTCTATTTTTATTACTTCTGGGGCATATTTGTAATTTTTCCAAACCTCTCTCATATAAAAGAGAGACTAGGATTTCTTATTTGAGATATCCCAACATGGTATCAAAGCAACAATCCTAGGCTAATGCTCCGATATCCCATCAAATATTCCACCTAAAAGATGATAGAATCACCAATATTGTGGTGATTCGATCGGTGATTCGAGAGATGATCAGGAGCAGCGACAACGGGGGTGGTTCTAACCTCCACGCTGTCACCACCGCCCAACAAGGGGGCGGCGACCCTACTGGTGGAGTGCAGCAGGCTGCCAGTGGCGACAGCAAGGCCAGTAGCCTACCGCACATGGTCTACAAGGCCAGCAGTTTGCCACACATGGCCTACAGGGTCACCAATCATCTGTTGGACGCTGGCAGATCTATGGAAGGTCTGTCAGCGAGTCCATCGGGCTGTCTACCACCCTGGTTCGCGGTCCGATATGCAATCTTTTGCATAATGAAGTGCATATCACACTTCCTAGTTGTCATGAAGAGTCTTCTCTCACCTCCAATGACAAAGTTGGCCTCCTCAGGTGCGATGAGCCTTCTCTCATGCACTGACTCCGATATCCCACCAAATATTCCACCTAAAAGATGATTGAATCACTAATATTGTAGTGATTCGATCAGCAATTCGAGAGATGATCAGAAGCAGCGATAGCGGGGGTGGTTCCAACCTCCACGCCTCCGCTGCCCCTGTTGGTGGCCTTGAGGCCGCCACAGCCGCTGCCACCCAATGATGGGGCGGTGACCCTACTAGTGGAGTGCAGCAGGCTGCCAGTGGCGACAGCAAGGCCAGCAGCCTGCCGTGCATGGTCTACAAGGCCAGTGATCTGCCACGCATGGCCTACAGGGCCATCGATCATCTGTTGGGCGCCGGCAGATCTATGGAAGGTCCATCAGTGATTCCATCAGGCTGTATACCACCCTGGTTCGCAATCTGATATGCAATCTTTTGCATAATGAAGTGTATATCACACTTCCTAATTGTGGTGATGAGTCTTCTCTCACCTCCAGTGACAAAGTTGGCCCCCTCAAGCGCAACGAGCCTTCTCTCATGCATTAAAGATGGGAGCCATGCACCAAGAAGTTCTGTTTCAGACTTGAAAGGTTTTGCGTTTGCAACCCAAGGAGACATGAAGAAGAAAAAGAGGATCGAAGGAAGGTGGATAATTGACTCTGGGGCTTCCATCCACCTTACAGGAGATGTGAAACGTCTTATGGATCCCAAAACCCCGTATGGGATCAAGCATGTTAGGGTGGCCAATGGAGCCACATCACCCATCACAACCGTAGGGCATGTACATGCCTCTTCGAAGATGTAGATTGGAGATGTTCATTGTGCTCCCGAGTTCCCGATGAATCTATTGTCTGTAAGTTGCATCTATAAGGATCTTGGGTGCCATGTTGTGTTTGATGAAGTCTATTGCATCTATAAAGCGAGATGAACTATATTACCTTGATACACCCACCTTGTTTGCAGGAGTAGTGTCGATAGCATCTGATCCATGGCTATGGCATAGGAGACTTGGGCAACCCTCACTCGAGAAGATGCGACAGATGTATCCCAGTTTAATAGACTCTCTGACATTGCACTGCGACGATTGCCAGCTTGGGAAACACCACAGGAATACCTATCCACAGAGCGATGCTAGAGTGAGTGTTGTTCCCTTTGCCCTAGAACATTGTGATGTGTGGGGGCCATCTAGAGTGTCTACGCTAAGAGGACATCGATATTACACTGTGATGGTGGATGATCATAGTTGCCTCACCTGGGTCTTCTTAATGAAGACTCGTGCAGAGATTCCCTAAGTTATTCAGCAGTTCTTCGTAAAGGTTCAGACTCAGTATGATGGTACGATTCGTGTTTTTCAGAGTGATAATGTATTGAAGTTTATGCAGCGAGATGTTCAGAGTCTCTTTTCTTCCCGAGGTATTACTCATCAAACGTCATCTGCTCACACATCTCAGCAGAATGGTGTGACTAAGCGCAAGCTTCAACATCTTTTGGACATTGCTAAGACCTTGATGATCCATATGAAGGTTTCTAAGCAATTATAGGGAGATGTCATACTCACTGCAGCCTACCTAATTAATTGGGTACATTCGTCAGTTCTCCGAGGACAGATTCCTTTCTAGGTGATTTATCCAATTGTGACAGGCCCTTTGCACTACCTCTAAGGGTGTTTGGATAAATTTGTTTTGTCCAGACATATGACAATCAGGATAAGTTCTCTCCTAGGGCAATCAGATGCGCCTTTCTTGGGTACTCCAGAACTAAAAAAGGGTACAAGTGCTATAATCCTAGATGCAGGAAATATGTTGCCACTGCAGATGTGACTTTCTTTGAGAAGATTCCTTACTTCTCAGAGGAGGGAACGTCTATTCAAGCTACCCTAGAGGAGACTCAGGTTTACCACCGGAGGCCATACACCGGTTCTGATTTGGCAGATGAGAGCAGTTCAGACACAAAGGAACAATTGCCTTTGAGAAGACCCAGTAGAGTGTGCACACTTCATCATCCCTCTCATTACACGAGTGTTGCTCACCTTAAGGATGACATTCGCCAGTTTGCTTTAACTATTATTGCTTCTGATATTCCCAGAGATTTGCTCAGGCCTCCCGTGATCTGAGGTAGCAGGCTGCAATGGATGAGGAGATACACTCCCTACAGTCACAACAGACTTAGGAGCTAGTACCATGCCCTGATGATGCTACTGTGGTGGATTACAGATGGGTCTACACCATTAAGTATCAGCCTGATGAGATGGTGTACAGGTATAAATCCAGGCTTGTTGCTAAAGGCTCACATCCGTCAGGATTATCATTTCTGTAGCCGTGATTAGAAAATGACGCTTACATCAACTTGATATTAAAAATGCATTTTTATATGGTGATTTATCTGAAGAGGTGTACATGAGGCAGCCACCAAGTTAAAGCAGTCAAGGGGAGCTTGTTTGCCATATGAGAAAGGTGATATATGGACTAAAATAGAGTCCTCGTACCTGATTTGAAAGGCTTAGTACAGAGATTGGGAAGATTGGCTTCCAGCACTCTACTTCTAATCACTCTGTCTTCATCAAGAAGATTAAGTATGGAGGATGTACCCGTGTTGTTATCTTAGCTATGTATATAGATGATATGATCCTTACTGGTGATGATGAGGATGGTGTTGAGAATAAAAGAGGCTACGTGGTAGTACCACATGGTAGGCAGCTAGGCCACGAGGCAGTCAATCAGGGCCCACTAGGGGCACCGACTATTGAGTCCTAGATGTCCTATTCTGGTCATTGCTTAGGTTTCAAGTTTTATTTATTTATTAAGTTATTTTTAGGAAAGTTGTTTAGAAGAATTGTTTTGGAATTTGTTCTTTCTTACTTTAAAGATAATGTTTGTTTCCAAAGTTAGAGGATATGTTCTCTCTATAAAAGGGAGTCTTCCTCTTGTAATTTTCTCTTGAATTAAATAGAATAATTCTTCCACGTCTTCCAACTCCTCTCCCTCTCTCTCTCTCTCTCTAAGGCCGCCGGCCCCTACATAGCAGCCGGCCACTACCTAGCCACCATCAACAGTCGGTGGCTGCTCCAGCTCTCTCCCCCTGTTCAACGTGGAACAGTCCTTGTAGGACTGTTGTTCCACACACCTAGGAGCCTCCACGGTCCACATTGTGCAAATCTTGACAGATGGGATCGCTCAGACCAAGTCCTTGCAGTCTACCTTTGTTATCAAGGACTTGGGATAGTTGAGATACTTCCTGGGAATTGAGGCAATACAACATGGGTCAGGTTTGTCCTTATCACAAAGGCAGTATACACTTCAGATTCTTCAGGAGGCAGGTTTACTCAGGCTTTAAGTCTTATGGTATACCCGTGGAGCCACACCTTGCACAACCTTCTGATGAGGAGGATTTGTTGTATGAGGAAGTTACTTGTTACCGTAGTACAGTGGGTTGCTTACTCTTTCTTACCATCACGAGACCTGATGTCAATTTTGCACTGAGTTGCGCTAGCCAGCACATGCAAGCTCCATGTTACAGCCATTGGCATAAGGTTTGCCTCATTCTAAGAAACCTCAAGGGGTCACAAAGTAGAGGGCTGTATTACAGAAATAGTGGCAACCTAAACATACTTGCTTACTCTGATGCAGATTACGTGGGTCTATGGATGATTGACGCTCTACTTCAGGCTTCACTGTCTATCTTAGGGGGAATCTTGTCTCCTGTAGGAACAAGAAGCAGAATGTTGTGACCCATTCGAGTGCTAAGGCGGAGTATAAAGCCATGGCACAAACTACATGTGAAGTTATGTGGATTGTTTCCTTCTTACAAGACCATGGTATCCAAACTGCCCTACCTATTCCACTTCTCTGTGACAACAACTCTGCTACTCATATTGCATCAAATCCAGTTTTCCATGAGAGAACCAAGCATATCGAGGTTGATTGACATTTTGTTCGTGATGTTGTTCTTAGCAGCAAGATTAGTACCCCTTATGTCTCCTCAAAGCTTCAGCTGGCTGATATCTTTACCAAGACTCTCAAGAAGAAGCGTCTTGACTTCTTGTGCGACAAGTGGGGTTTTCTCAATATCTACGCCCCAACTTGAGGGGGAGTGTTGAGCCTAGGGACCTTCTTGTCTATTTTTATTACTTTTAGGATATCTTTGTAATTTTCCTAAACCTCTCTCATATAAAAGAGAGGCTAGGGTTTCTTATTTGAGATAGAACATTCTTTTCATCTCAACACCTAGAAAATGAATGACTCATTTTTCTTCTATCATGATATATCATAGCAGCAGTCCTAAGTCGGTGCTTAATACTATCTTGATCTCTCTCCCTTATTTTTCTTCTCCACCAAACAATCTAGGATTTCTTTAGAATTTGTGCATTTTCTTGAGAAAGATAACAAGATCTTTCTCTCAAGAATCACAAGGAACCTAGCCCTAAGGCACAAGACCCAAGGGAAGGGACCCCTTAATCGACCAATAAGCCCTCACCAGAGACCACCCACGCCACCCCTAGCTTGGGCGACATCGAAGCACCACCACCGGACCTTAGTGGCATCGCCAGTCACCAGCCAACACCTTAATTGGGCTCTAGCAGCAGTACAAGAGGCTATCTTGAAGGTTGGTGCTATTGCAATTGTCAAAGCCTTGGCTGCTGAACCGTAAAGATAGCCTTGGTGTGGTCGCCCAGAGCAAGGCCACCACCCCCGATTGTTGAAGGGATCACCAGTCACCAAAGATCCTCACCAGAGGTCAAGAAAATGCTGATGGTAACCCTTTAGAGGCTGCTAGTGGTCACCAGAACACTGTAAATCCAATCCAAAGTCGTTAGAACCTATTTTGAGAGGTTTTTTGATTGCTTCAAATCTGATATGTGGAGATTTCTCGTTGCATTAGGGTTTGGATCAATGGGAATTGAAGTTCACCGAACATTGTAAATCCAATCCAAAGTCGTTAGAACCTATTTTGGGAGGTTTTTTAACTACTTTAGATCTATATGTGGAGATTTCTCATTGAAATAGGGTTTGGATCAATATGAACTGAAGTTCATGTTAGCACATTGATGGCTTTTTGGCCATGGGACTCCGATTGCATGAGACATGGGTTTGGAGGTGATTGATTTACCCTCTCAAAGAGATGGGAATCATGGGGAGCTTAAGAACCTCATCTTCGAACCAAGTCCAAGGCTCAATAGGTCCAATTGTGCCCTATGGTCACATCCAAATCTTTGTAATGTCAAGCAACATGAAGAGGAGAATATTATCGCCAAATTGGAGTCCAGGAAGAAGGTTGTGAATTCCTATGATTAGATAACTACCATGGGAATCTCTCAAGGAGGAGGCAGAGGTAGTTTGCCATCCACTTGGGGTCATGGGTGTGGTCATGGCGTCCGAAAACAATCTAAACCACGGTGCCCAGAGCATGGAAAACCTAGGGCAAAGGATCAGGCCTTTGCGCAAGTCCTTGTTGCACCCAATCTAATGCATGAGATAGTTACTATTCCACAAATTGAGTTCAATACATTAATTGAGACACTCTAAGAGTACAAAGCGTCCAAAGCTAGCATTGCATGCCAATCTTGGGAAGAGGATGTTGGTTGATTCAGGTGTATCTCGACACATGTGGCAATGTGAGACAATTCTCCAGACTTTGGCCAATTCCTTCAGGCAAAACCATATTAGTTGCTAATTGACGACATTCTCCTATCACAGGTTAGGGGTAGGTACAGGTTACACCTTACATGCAACTGGAAAATGTCCTTGCTCCTGATTTGTCCTTTAAGTCTTTTTTCTGTCAACCAGATTACGAAGGAACTAAATTGCAGAGTAGTATTTGATGATGAGTCACATTTCATGACGTACTTCCAAGCGATGTTTTAAAAAACATGAGGCGATACGAGGCGATTTCCCTTCATTGAGGCAAGGCGTAAGCCTCGAGGTGGCTAAGGCGTAAGCCTCAAGTTTTGAATAAAAAATTAAAAAATAGTATAAATATATACTTATTAAGTATTGATAATAAAAAAAAGTAAAAAACACACATCCATGTCATTTTTTCTCTATCACAACATTTAAAGAGTAAAATTAGACAAGAAATGACATTTAAATAAAATGTAAACCTCTAAAATTAGAAATTAAATTTATTAAAACTCTAAAATGAGTTAAAGTTCATATGATGAGAATTATCACAAGTAAATCAAATAAACATAATGAATTATATTAACTCTATCCAGTATCTATAAAAAAAATCCAATTGTCATGACTCAAATTATAAGTAATGAGTCTAATAACTATTCTTGTAACTCACAAGTCATCATTCACAAACATAAAAAACCTAAATGAAACCTAAACAAAACCATTGACAAACATATGGTATCATTGACATCCTGGAAAATATGATAAATATATGGTATCTCCATCACTCTCATACTTTAGAGGGATTTATTTGTAGGAAAAGATCATGTGCAAGTTACATAACCATCAAAAAGGGCCTTTCAATCGAGGCTAGGGGCCTTTCAATCAAGGCTAGGGGCCTTTCAACAGAGGCTATAGCCTCACCTTCGCCCTAGCACCTCGACACCGCCTTGACCAACTGAGGCTCACGCCTCATGGTGCAACCCTGAGGCTATAGCTTCAAGGCATTTTCCTAGCGCCTCGCCTCGAGGTGCGCCTATTAAAACAATGCTTCCAAGACGATTTATTGGTTGTAGGTGTGAGCAAAGTGGTGTCTATTGCCTTCTACAGTCACCATATGTTGGTCATGCATCTCTTATCTCTAAAGGATTTTCTAGTTATCTATGGCATCTCTAGTTGGGCCATCTTCCCTTATCTAAACTTTAGATGGGTGATATCGCAGATTCCATCAACCGCTACCTTCATGTGAAGCTTGTCAACTTGGTAAACATCATAGGACCTCCTTACCAATAGTACAACATTGAAGTTCTGAGGCAATATTTCGATTACTTCGTCTGGATATTTTGAGACCAAGTCATGCTCCTGATCATGTGAGTCACATATTTTACCATGTTGCCATGGATAATTTTTCTCGCTTGATGTGAGTGTTCCTCTTGGAATCCAAGACCAAAGCTGGTTGCATGATCGACCTTTCTAGTGAAGATCAAAAGTCAAATCGAAACTAATGTAAAGGCCATTTGATCAAATAATGCCTTAGAATTTTGCACTTACTCCCTCCATACCTTCAACTTGGAATATGGGATTGTCCACCAAATTAGTTGCTCCTATACGTTACAACAAAATTGCATGGTAAAGAGAAAGCATCAACATATTCTAGAAATCACGCAAGCACTTCTAATCTAGAATAGCCTACCAACTTCATATTGGGGAGATGCAATGTTAATTGCATACTACCTCATTAATTGAATGTCATCTACACTACTTGATGAGCAATGTCCTTATTCAATTCTGTTTATAAATCGTGAGCTCTTTGGGGTTCCACCTAAAGTTTTTGGATGCATCACATTTGTACACCTTCATGGCCCCAATTGGAATAAACTTGCACATCGAGCAATCAAGTGTCTTTGTTGGGTACTCAAAGACTCAAAATGGCTATAGATGTTATGATTCTGATAGTCAACGTTATTATGTAAGTGTAGATATCACTTTCAGAGAGTTTGTTCCTTACTATTCCACCTCTGACTCATGCATTAGCACTCTAACTCCTAAGAGTGAGGCTATCATCCCGATTCTTGGATCCTCAAATGAACCATAAAGGCTGTCATTCGAGGGTCCACCTCCTAATAATCACCCAAATAGTAGGTTCAAGTCTTCAAGATGATCTATTATCGTCATCCAATTCAACAGGAAGAACCACCTCATTCAAAGCCTCCTCTAGAGTCGATACCCTCTTATATTTCCGAGGAGAGTCATGTACCTAATGATACGGAGACAACCATTCCTGCCACTCAAGGAGACTCTAATGTACCTCAGAAGCTCTTTGAAGACCTTGAACCTGAGCCTGGTAAGACAAATGATCCCTTAGATGACAGTTTTGACTTGCCTATTACCTTGCAGAAGAACACTAGGTCATGTACTTTACAAATGATATCCAAGTACATGTTTACAGTGAGTCTCTCTCAGTATTGACAGTTTGCTCTCACCCACTCTACTGTTTGAACAACTACGTCCCATCAAGAGGCACTCTGTGATCCAAAATGGTGACAAATCATAGACGAAGAAATGGCTGCATTAATCTCTGGTGGAACTTGAAGCTTCGTTCAACCTTTGCAAAATGCAACTGTGGTAGGATGCAAATGAGTTTTTACCATCAAACATCACCTAGATGAGTCAGTCAAGAGATATAAAGTTCGCCTGGTACCAAAGGGGTACACTCGGATGAATGGGGCCAACTACTTTGACACCACCCTCTAGAATTTAAGGGTAAGAGGGAGTGTTCCAAGGTTTATAGATTACATAAGGCAATTTATAAACTCAAGTAGAATCCAAGAGCATGGTTTCAAAAGCCCTCTGATGTGATTGAGAGGGTTAGCTTCAAGAGATCTTTTGCTAACCACTCTTTATTCATAGAGAAGACCAAAAAGGGAGTAATAGTGATAGTTGTGTATGTGGATGATATTATACTGACAAGGGATGATACAAATGACATTACAATTATCAAGAAATTTCTAACCAAGTACTTTGTTACAAAGGACTTGGGTCCATTCCGTTACTTCCTTGGAATTAAGGTGGCTCAGAATGCTCATGGAGTAGTTCTTTCTCAGAAAAAGTATGTGGTAGATCTACTTTGAGAGACCGGCATGCTAGGAACAAAGCATGGACCCTCGTGTGCATCTATACGATGATAACTCAAAACAAGTTGATGCTAGGAAATTCATATGCTTAGTAGGGAAGCTGCTATATGTCACTATCACAATACCTGATATTATACTTGCAGTAAGCAAAGTGAGTCTATGGACAAGCCAAGAAAGGTATACTGGGATGTAGCTATGATGATCCTCAAGTATTTGAAGTCAGCTCTAGGAAAGGGATTGCTATTTACTCGAGAGATTTTTAGATGTGATGGCCTACACGGATGCAGATTATGTTGGATGTCCTAAAGATAGGAAGTCAACCATTGATTTTTGCATGTTTCTAGGGGGTAACCTAGTTACATGGTGGAGTAAAAAACAAACTATGGTAACTAAGTTGAGTACAGAGGCAGAATATAGAGTTATGATTCAAACCACATATGAGCTTGTGTGGATTAGGCCTATTTACATAGATCTACATGTTTTGGTATCTAGCACTATAAAGATAAAGTATGACAACAAGACAATACTCTTCATTGCTAACAATCCAGTATTCTATGAAAGAACCAAACAGTGGAGGTGAATGATCACTACACTTGTGATATGATCTAGAAGGAATATATTTGCACCTCACATGTGACGTCTGGAAATCAAATTGCAAATATGTTCGCTAAAGCAGTTTCATGCACCTCCTTCGACCAATCCTATTCTAAGCTGAGTATAATGAATATCTATGTTCCATCTTAAGAGGAAGTGTCAAGAGAGAACCTCTCCTTAGTGCATTGGTTATTTTATTTTTCCTATTGATCATGTTTACTCTATTTTTATTTTTTGAGGCCATATCTATAACTGTGCCCTACCCTCTCTACATACATAAATGATAGAGATCTAGGGTTTTTCCTGGAAAATGAATGACTCTTTTTTCTTCTATCAAATCACATGCAAATCACACCAAAAACAAAAAGAGAAAAAAGGAGAAATAAGTTGCACCCACCTGAGAAGGTCCGAGACTTGATCCATAAACTCCGAGATAGCTTCAGGAGTCATCTGCACCTCGGGCAAAGGCGCCTCCTTTCGCACATCCTCACCGTCCTCCGGCTGCGACACGACCGCGGCCCCATCATGGGAAACTCCGCTGACAATCTTCTACACGCAAATCACATCAAAATCAAGTCCAATCAATCAAAAAAGGACGCCAGAATCCAAACGGCACGGAAGCCTCGGAACGGGGAACAAAACCCACAATACCTCACTAAGCTGCGCCTTCCTCACGAAAGACTCTCCATTGCACGCGGTTCTCCCACCCTACCTCACATTGGAAACAAACCGACGTCGTCAGAACCGCAAAGATGCGATCCTTCCACCAAACCCGCCGGCCAAGATCCATCCAACCTCTCGACCGGTACCCATATGGGGGACGCGAAGAACAAAGGGAAAGGAGGAAGTAGGGTCACCTTGAGCGAGGCGAGGGGCTTCGTCCGGGGGAAGGAGAGGCGCGGGAGGCGGTCCTGTGGGGAGGGGGAGGAGCAGGCGGAGGAGGAGGAGGCGGAAGGGGACCTCGAGAGAGCAGAGGCCGCGGTGGGGATGGAGCCCGACGCCATCTCCTCCTCGATCTCGGGAAGAGAGAGATAGTGGGAGGAGGGCAATGGAGAGAGAAGTAGATTGGGTGTGCAAGAGTAGAGTGGTATAGGGATTTGAGGGCGATTAACCGGTAAGGAAGGTAGTGGAGTTTAATTTTTCTGCTCGGGCATGTTTGGCCACTCGTCGATGGCTTTGGCTACCCGTCGTTTCGATATAAACGAGACGAGAGAGGGAGAGATACATATGAAATGGTCCGCGAGGGGTCGTCGGACATCGGCGATCCGAGATCTGTGGTCGTGTCCACGTCAGCTTAGTTGGAGTAGTTCTATCTACTTCAATCCCACTTACATCTACCGGAGATCGGATATTCTTAAACACAAAAAAAAAAAAAAAAAAAAAAAAAGAGCGATGATTTTTTCGAAGCATCTTTCAAGCAACGGTATTTCTACCTCTACCGACATGGGGTTGCGACTCCCCGTCACAGATAGTGACATGGAAATATGATTGTGTACCCAACTTTATACATAATAACTTACTTAAAATATAATATGATAAGTGAATATATTATGTCATAGCGACGAAATGCATATGTGATAGGTGAGGTAAAATGAATGATGTAATATATTATGTGATATGATATTTATATAACATCTTGATATAAATTTATGTATATTTTAATATTTATTAGACGTTTTTCTACTGTAATAATCACTCCCGTAATTGTAGAAGGTTTGACACTAACTACGTTAAGCCTTTTTAAACTAAGGAAGAGGAAAAATATATAAAAATTATGCTCCACCACCTTCCAATGTTGTTTCGCGTGCATGACACCTTCTTCGTACCCAGACATATTGGCACCATTAGAGAAAGAAATAGGTTTTTGTACAAGTTCCTTCCTTTATCAAAAGAAGAGTTAAGAACTTGTAAAAGCTCTTAATTTAACTATTGTTCTTTGAGAAAAGAAATTAGGAAGGGTGAATAATTAATGAAATAAAAAATTATTTCCAGCTAAGTAGCATTTTTGTTTGGATAAGGATGTAAGGGTAGACGAAGGAATGAATTGGGAAGAAAAAGCTCCAATAATATTATAAGACATACTTTGTGTTACATGATATGTTAGATAAATATAGATTTGAGTCAAGTTAAATTAACCAAGAATGAAGTATTTTCACCTAAGGGCGCTACGTAAACTTTATCATGGAGTTGGGAGAGCTTAATTTGGAATAACTTTATTTCAAAATGGCTTTAACTAAAAGGTGGTTTAAAAGAGCCATTCCGATAAACGGATAACACTGCTGTTGTTATGCAAAAGACTTTCTTAGCAAAGATAAAAGATGAAAATTTAACCTGCAAATAATATATGTTCTTGTGGATCAAGTACTATGTAACTACAATAATAATAAATAATTGGTCAATAAAATAATTGTCGTATTAGCTCTATCGTGTGATAAGGGGTTAATTCGAGATTAACACCACTGTACCATGGGGAGTGGCTTGGGTTACGGTGGAATCAAAAAAGATTGACCACACATGAATTAATAAATGTCACCTCGACATCAATTGCATCTTGCATGCTACCGTTGGGATGTGATGGATCATTGAGAGTCATGTACTTACATTAAAATTTCACTTACACTAAAAAATTATCCAAAACAATTCACTTATAATAAAAAATTATTAAATAAATACATACCAACATCACGTATACTCTCAATTATTTTACCATATTACTTATTCTTATATCATCAACTAAATATCTCTCAACTTATCCCTATAATATTTTATCCTAATATAAATCAAACCAGGCATAAGTGTTAATGTGAGGCCATTGGATATTACATATATGCCATCATTATCATTCATGCACCATCAAGTCAAATAGATAATGTCTAAGAAATTGTACTTAAAGACTAAATTTTCATCCACCGTTTTAATGTAAAGAAGATTAAAACGTAATGGAATGAGCCGCTGTATTCATAAGTTGTATCCTAAGTAATCTAGATTCTAGGGATGTGGCGTGTAATGCTATCAAAGGAGTGGTACTAAATAACGAAGTAAGCAAAAAATTTTAGATGACTAAATAACGTAGAGAATGAACCCGATAAAAGGTCAAATGAAGCCAAGCCTTATATTAAATAACTTTGATGAGGGCATTTAAATTGCATTTTTTTGATTGAAAATCAATTTTTTTGGAAAGATTGTGACCCTTGATTAGATATTGTTGGCCAACAAAAGCAATGTCAAGTAGTATAATGTTACTATTCGATTTTCGAATCCCTACAGGACATAAAAATCGGACAAACTCGACTGATCCTAAGATCGAATCGCCACCCCCTTATCTCTCTTCCTAGGGTACGATAGGGGAGTTTATCGTGAAACGAAATTTTCGCTGTCACACTAGGCGAGTTAGGAGAGCTCAATGGAGGCGCGCGATACCTGCAGGAGGGTCGTCACGCTTTGCGGAGCCATCAGTAGCCTCTGGGGGGCCCCGACAGGGGCCAGTTGCCAGCACTGGACCCCCACCCAGCTGCTAACAGGGACCTACCGAGAGGAGGTGTCGAGTACCCTCTGCTACCAGTGTGGCCAGCCGAGCCATTTCAGGAGGGACTGCCCGTCTAGGACTGGAGCACAGCAGACGCTCACTGCTTCGAGCACTGAGGGTCAGTCGGGTGGTCGTAGGTTCCAAGTACCTGAGGGAGGACAGCTGCCACGAGGAGGATACCGGCCCGCTGTCACTAGCTCCACCCCGAGCCTACCTGTTTTGTCCGCTCCCAGTACCGAGGAGTGTCGTGACGTCGTGACTCACGGAGACATCATAGCTTCAGTTTATACGGTGACAAGTATGGTTACAAGGTTTGGTCTTTTTGGAGTACGTAATTCCTGCTTCTAGTACGATGTACCTTCTTGCTCCACGAGTTGTTGCTACTCTAGAGTCCGATAGCACTCCATTAGGGGGTTAGTGGTAATCAGGAATCTAGGCGGCCAGCTGTTTGTAGCTAGGGAGGTAATACGGGTTGTGGGGTCAGTGTTGGGAACACCGCCTCCCCGTTGACCTATTTGTGATACCAATGGAGGACTTTGGTGTAATTCTGGGGATGGACTGGCTGTCCGCTTACCACGCCTTGGTGGACTGCTTTGGGAGGAAGATCGTCTTCTCCATACCAGAGTTGCCTTCTTTCGAGTTTCCACGGGCAGCCAGTGGACGGAGGCTTCAGATGCATTTCTGCACTTTGGGCGGTGAGACTTTCGGGCCAGGGGTGTGTGGGCTTCCTAGCTTGCGTGGTGGCGGAGCCCAGCCCAGTGGCAGACTTCCAAAGTGTAACGACCCGATTCCCAAGTCCCTACGAGACACGAGAACCGGACCGACTCGACTAATCCCAAGACCTAGTCGTCCAACGAGGAAGTAACCAAAAGAGCAGTAAAATAAACCACATTCAACATGAATATAACTAACAGTAAGGAAATACAGCAGTAAGGAAAGAAACCACTACAGTATATACCACCACAACAGTAGAACAACATTCATAACATAATATGAACTGCATGTAAAGAAAAGTACGGCGGAAACAAGAACTACTCACTATAACGAAACAAAAAGAGGTACAAGAGAACAGTGGTAACTCTACTAGACCCTACTCGGCCCAGCGTCCTCTGCAGCCGCTGACCCTAGCTGCTCAACACCTGGTCCTGAAAGGTAACGACTGTAACACGTCAGCAAAACACTGAGTAGAGTGGCAGCTAAACTAAAGAAACAGTAAAGTGTACAGTAGTTGTTTTAAATTTTCTTTCTTCCTTTATTTACGTCTTTCTATTATTTCACAATTTATCTATTTCTCAGATCTTTCACTTGATCTCGAATGTTCCTCGTGGTAACGATCTTAATTGCAGTCTTTTCCGAACAGTAGAAGTAGCACGTGGTGCTCTCCTGGCCGGGAGAGTCCCCCGTGGTGATCCTACTCTCAGTCAACCACCCCAAGGTCACTGACAGACGTAACGGTGACTACGGCACGCACGGTAAACGCACGGGTAGCTAACCTGCACTGGCACGCGGTCAGTCGTTTCCGTTAACGGGTGCGCCCAAAGCACAGCACGGAACCAGTACAGGGCAGAGCCCTCTCAGTAACAGGGGTCCAACCCCTCCACAGTAACCAAACAGGGGCCTTGCCCTCCACAGTCCACGCACCCTCGCCTGACTACCCTGGTTTGCCCCAGTGGGCCTAACAAGTCGGTGTGGGAGGCTAGCAGAATCCCGGGGCCCGTGGGGTAGCTAGTACCTCCCTACACTAGTAGCTCTCCTTGGTACTACGTACACGAGGGCCAGCAAGTCGGCACAGAGTGGCCAGTCCTAACCCCGGGTCCCTGAGGCGGCTAGCTCCGCTCTGCACTAAACAGGGGGACAGTCGCTCTCCTTGGTACTCCGTACTCAAGGGCCAGCTCACTTCCCCAATTCTATTCCATTCACTTTCCAGGAGTTCTACTCTTAATTCCCCGTAGGGTTCCAGCTCTTTAACTCAGCGCATTCCGGTTTCACCTTTCCAGTTTCACGTTCATACATCCCATATTCTTACTCATGTTCATTTATTCATAACAGGCAGCTGTTTAAACGAATTTACAGGCAACTATTATTTCCTTTCCACATTTTCCAAGACTGCAGTATTCATAAATTTCACTAGTTTTCCCGTCCTAGGATTCATGCCATATCCTAGGATCTATCATACAATCTAGTTTTCCAACCCTAGGATTCATGCAACACCCTAGGATCTACCATTCAATCTATTTCTCATTCCTAGGATTCATGCAATGTCCTAGGTTCTATTTATGGTTTCATAATTTAACAGATTATACTTAAAGCCACTCTACCAGGTACAACGGGAGTAATGGGGGCGTGGTCGAGAATCCCGTGTGCCTCTGCGACCCCCGAGACTGCAACGGAACGGGGTCCTATCACAAGGATCAAACACAAGGAACTTCTCAAAACAGTATACAGCTACTGTAGACAGGTAGAGGATGTAATTCCGAAAAGAACGCAACTCGAAATACGGAAAACGGAGCCCGACGGGCCCGAAACGGGTCGAAAACGACGAAACAGTGTAAAATCAGACTTCTGGAACTTCTTCCAGACGTCTTAAAAAGTGGATCAGGGAATTACCTCACTCTGCGTGGGCTCTCAGACATCCAGAAGCCTGCGGGGGCGTCTGGCCTAGTTCCCAGACGTCCGATGGTCACCCAGGACGTCTGGAAGTAGTTCCCGCCGTCTGGCGCTGGAGCCAGATGTCTGATTCGTGTTGGATGGCGAATCACCGAACCTGCGCGTACCTATCTCTCTCTCAGTACGGTCAGTCAAAGAAAAGGAAGAAGACGGAAATAACTCACAGTTCAGACGTCTGGACAGTCTTCCAGACGTCGTCCCCGTCGTCTGGCTATCTGCCCAGACGTCTGATTCTGGAAAAGTTTCCAAAACCAGGGCGCCACTCGCCCTCCGCTCGCGACGCCCGGCCGCGCCGCGAGTACTCCGCCTGCTGCTCGAGCTGCAGCAGTCCTCCCGCGTCGCTCCGCACCCGCTGCGCCCCCCGCTGGCCGGCCCTAGCAGCCCCGGCGAGCTCGCCCTCACGGCCGAGCGCTTCCTCCCCTGCGCAGCACCTCCTCCCGCACCCGCCGCGGCTGTCGCCGCCGCCGCTGCACCCTCGCGCTCGCTCTCACGCACTGGCTGAAGGAGAAGAGGAAGGAGGCGGAGGTGACAGGAGTGAGGGAGAGGCGTGGCCCTTTTAAGGCCGCGCAAGGAGGAGAGAGAGAGAGAGAGGACAGCACTGCGCCTGCGATCGCAGGAGGAGAGAGGGAAAAAGAGAGAGGAAGACGGTTGCAGGTCTGCACGCGCCTGCACGCAGACGCAGTCACGCGTGCCACCAAAAATAGATCCCAGACGTCTTAAAAAAAACGTCTTGAGTGCGTTCGTAACACAGAGTATCTCGATGGTCGGAGAGTACCTCGACGTGTTCCCAGATGAGTTGCTAGGACTACCGCCAGAGCATGAGATCGAGTTTGAGATCTCACTGGTACAGAGGACCAGCCCCATCTCTACAGCACCGTACAGGATGGCACTACTTGAGCTGCAAGAGCTAAAGTCTCAGTTGCAGGATCTTCTGGAGAAGGGCTTTGTGAGGCCTAGTATGTCTCCATGGGGAGCCCCCGTATTGTTCGTAAAGAAGAAGAATGGTACCCTACGCCTTTGTGTGGACTACAGACAGCTGAGTAAGGTTACCATCAAGAACAGGTATCCGCTGCCAAGGATTGATGGCTTGTTTGACCAGTTGCGAGGTGCCACAGTATTCTCCAAGATAAACTTGAGGTCTGGATACCACCAGTTGAGGATCAAGGAGGCAGACGTCTCCAAGACAGCTTTTCGCACCCGGTACAGACACTACGAGTTTCTGGTCATGCCGTTTGGGCTGACCAATGCCCCCGCTGCCTTCATGGATTTGATGAACCGGGTGTTCAGACCGTACTTAGACCAATTCGTGGTGGTATTTATTGATGATGTGCTCATCTATTCTCGAGATCAGACGCAGCACGGATAGCACTTGCGGATGGTTTTGGACACACTGAGACGACGTAGGCTGTACGACAAATACAGCAAGTGCGAGTTCTGGTCGAGGGAGGTGACCTTCTTGGGTCATGTGATCTCCGAGGATGGCTTGGCTGTGGACCCAGCCAAGGTTGAGGCAATGCTCAAGTGGGAGAGACCGCGTACTGTTACTGAGATCCGCAGTTTCTTGGGACTGGCAGGCTACTACAAGCAGTTTATCAGGGGTTTCTCGCAGATTGCACGTCCTATGACACAGCTGACCCGGAAGGACATGCCCTTTACTTAAACAGACGCTTGTGAGGCGTGTTTTCAGGAGCTGAAGGAGAGGCTGACTTCGGCTCCTGTGCTCACCATCCCAGACAATAGTGGCGGGTTCGTTGTGTACACAGACGCCTCTTTGCAGGGGTTAGGGGGTATGTTCATGCAGAGGGGTCACGTTGTCGCTTACGCTTCGCGGCAACTGAAGCCCCATGAGCATAGCTACCCTACCCACGACCTGGAGCTGGCAACTGTCGTCTTCGCGCTAAAGACTTAGAGGCACTACTTGTACGATGAGACATTTGAGATTTTCACAGATCATAAGAGCCTCAGATACTTGTTTGATCAGAAGGAGCTCAACATGAGACAGAGACGTTGATTTGAGCTCCTGAAGGACTGAATGCAGCATTTCCTACCACCCAGGAAAGGCCAACGTGGTGGCTGACGCCTTGAGCCGGAAGGCGCCCGCCCACTTGACCAGTTTACAGGAGCAATGTTGGAGCCTCATGGAGGAGATGGGCAGTTGGCGACCCCTAGAGTTACTGGGCACTGTGGGGTAGTGACGATAACAGGACAGACGAGGCCAGAGCTGATAGATTGCATCATCATTGGACAGATGGCCGGCCCGTACTTACAGTCATTGCGTGATAGAGTGCTGTCAGGAGACCCTGGGGACTTCTCTTTTACAAACCAAGTACTGCGCATGAGGGGACGTTTGTGCGTTCCTAGGGACGAGAAGCTGTTGAGAAAGCTCCTGACTGAGGCACACGATTCTAGCTTCACCATACATCCCGGAAACACAAAGATGTACCATGATTTGAGACGCGACTTTTGGTGGAGGGGAATGAAGCGGGATGTAGGTAAATTCGTATAGCAGTGTTTAGTGTGCCAACAGGTGAAGGCCAAGCATCAGAGGCCTGCAGGGCCGTTGCAGCCACTTCCAGTACCAGAGTGGAAGTGGGAGGTTGGCCCTAGGCTGATCCGGCAGAGTCAGGAGGTGATCGAGCAGATTCACAGGCGACTCCACACTGTCAGGACCGAACATAAGAGCTATGCAGATTGGAAACACAGAGAGGTGCAGTTTGAGGTTGAGGACCACGTATGAAGGTTCCCTACCAGGAGGGGTGACGTAATAAAATTGCGGAAATAAAAATATAAAGCAATCTCACAAAAATCAATCGCAAAATGTACACAGGTATTTTTAGGTGGAAACCCAAACCGGGTGAAAACCACCACCTAACCCTCTCGAGTTAGGATTTTCCGATCAACCAAGTTGATCAAAATCCACTAAACGAATCACTTTGAACGAGGGTGATTCAACCTCAGTACAACCACGCTACAAGTACGAGAGTAGCGTTCCTCAACCCCTTCTCTCCACGAGAAGGATTTTGTCCCACGAAGGAGACGGGAATTCGCAAAGCAAATACCCAACCAAAATACAAAGATAAAATAAAACAACAGTCCTATAGAGCCAACAAAATTAAACCTAGCTTCTATAGGAAATAGGAAACTCCCCTTTGCAAGGAGTGCGTCGACGATGACGCGGTGCGTGTGCCACGCGATGGCGCTACGTCGCTCTCGTTATCAACAGCGGGAGAGCGGGCGCGCAAACTGTTTGATGCTCTCAAGATGTAGAGCTTGAGCTTGGAGAGCAAGAACTTCTTGGACACAAGAGTGTGAAAATGTGTAGCTAAGTGTATCCAAGTGTATTTCTAAGTGTCTCTTATGTTTCTCTTCTTGTGTGTTTTTTGTTACAAAGGTTCCCCTCTATTTATAGAGGCCTTAGGAAGGTTTTGGAAGCTTGGAAAAGCTTCCATAGCCGTTGGGTGCAAAGCCCAAGAGAATCAGGCCGAAATCAGGACAATGATTGCATTTGACAGGGTTATCAGACGTCTAATTCTAGCATCAGACGTCTGGAAGGCCACTTTAAGACGTCTGATTCCAAGGTCAGACGTCTGATTCTATGCGGGTTTCTCCCTGACTTGAATCAGATCTAAACAGGGCTTTTGTGCAAGTCCATCAGACGACATACAGGACGTCTGGCACTAAGTCTGGACGTCTGGAAACCTACTTTTACTGTGGGAATTGATTTCCAAACGTTGCAACGGCTAGAAAATCTCTGAGAAGAGATTTTGGGTCAGCCGAGGCAAAACGGTCATTTATCAGACGTCTGGTAAGTCCTATGGACGTCTGATAAGGCTCTAACGGTCATATTCTTGAGTGTCTGCTAAGCTAGCCAACGGTCCATTATCTGGACGTCTGGCAAGTCCTCAGACGTCTTCTAAGACGTCTGGTCTAAGGGTCTGGACGTCTGATTTCATCAGACAGAACTAACTATGTCCAGCCTATCAGTTATCAGACGTCTGAAACAACAGTCAGACGTCTTAAAATCCTTTATCAGACGTCTGATTCGTTAATTAGACGTCTGGAAAGTCTGTTTTAACCCTATATTGGTTTTCTAAGTGTTCTACAGAAAACCTAAGTATCCTAGGGTTGTGCAGGTGTTCCTAGGACTACTGTTAGGGTTCTTTGAGGCTCTTTAACATAATGTCTAAGGAAAATAAAGAGCAAGAAAATAAATACAAGAGATACATGAAAGGATAAAAAAGAATCTATCCTATTCTTCTTGTCTTCCATCTCCAATCTTTCGCTCCACGCGAACCTCCTCTGTTTTCCGTCAAGCTCCTCCAATCCGTCCTGGATGCGAGCTTGAACTCCGTCTAAACACGTCCACATTTGCAATTGACCTGAAATCTAGGACTCAAATTGCAAATGTTAAATAACACGTGTTTTGTTATCATCAAAACAAATGATCGTGGTGCTCTAGCACCAACAATCTCCCCCTTTTTGATGATGACAAAACCGTAAATAATAATGCGTAAAAATCCTCCCCCTTTTTGACATTATCAAAAAGGTTTAATTGATTTTATATTTCCTATAACTCCCCCTTAAAACATGCTCTTCTATTTATTTTAACAAAGGTAATGTCCTCCCCCTTTTTATAACAACAAGATAGCTATTATTTTTCTCCCCCTTACTAAAGGAAATTTAGCTACCTTATTTCTCCCCCTTAAAAATTGACAATTAGCTCATCATTTTTTAACTCCCCCTATCTAAATGCTTATGATAATAAGATAGGGTTAAGAATTTTTACCTCACCTACCATGGCCAATAAAATGGCCCGAATGGTGGTGGTGGATGCCACATTGGATGGGGCTCCCATCCGTAGCTTGGAGGCCCAGGCATCGGCGCCGATCTCCAATCTGGTGGTCAACGTGCGGCGGGTCCGTCGTTTGTTCGCCGTCTCGTCGGTCTTCTTGTTCTCCTCCTTGGTCTACTCATCGGTTCTCCCAACTTAAGTTGACCAGCCTTGAGCTTGTAGGTCCAGTCCTGTGTATTGTAGTTATCCCTGAATCCTACAAAACAAGATTCTAATTCTTTTTTCGGTATCCAAGTGGGCTTGGATCCGGATTTGTTAGAGGGTCTCCTTGATGGAGATCCTTTCTCAGCCTTAGGGCTATAAAACTTGTCTACTTTGTTGATTAATTTGTTAGAATTTTCCCTAAGACATGCAATTTCTTTTTCTATAATGTTCATTTTAGTCTTTAAATCTGAAATTTCTAATTTTAGACTAACATTTTCCTCAATCAATTTATTATTTTCATTGATGAGGTTATGATTATCTAATAATAGGTTATCATCCTTAGGACTAGCTTCTATATCCTTAAGTTGTTTTTCTAACCTATCATTTTCATTTTTAAGAAAACTAAGGTTCTTTTTAATGCCTTTGTTTTCTACCCTAAGTGATTTACTAATCTCAAAAAGCTCATTGAAAGCTTCTTGAAGATCATAACTTACCTCATTGTCGCTGTCGCTTCCGCTTTCGCTGTCGCTATTGCTTCCTCTGGCCATGAAACCAAAGCAAGCGGTTTCTTCCTTTTCTTCTTCTTCCTCCGAGCTGGAATCGTCCCAAGTGGCTTGGAACGCCTTCTTCTTAGATTTTTCCTTTTCCTTTTTCTTCTCCTTTTTGAGAAGAGGGCACTCTGGTCGTAGGTGCCCTTTCTCGTTGCAATGGTAGCAACGTCTCGGGCTTTCCTTCTCCTTTTTCTCTTTATTTAATTCCCTACAAAACTTGGAAAAATTTTTAAGTAAAATTCTAAAGTCTTCGTCGTCGGAACTTACCTCGCTATCCGATGCGGCTCTGAAGGCGAGAGTCTTCTTTAGTTTAGGCTCCGGTGTATCCTTCTTCTTCTGCTTCAACTTAGTCTCGTAGGCCATCAGATTGCCTAGGAGATCTTCCATGTTGAGCTCCTCCATTTCGTTCGCCTCTTCGATGGCGGTGACTTTCTGTTCCCATTCCGGTCCAAGGGAACGAAGAAGCTTCCCTTGAAGCTCCCCCTTGATGAAAGTCTTCCCTAAAGCTTTCAAGTTATTTACTATGAGAGTGAACCTAGTGTTCATCTCACTTAAAGTTTCGTTAGTTTTCATAGAAAAAGCCTCAAATTCTTGTGAAAGTAAATTGAGCTTAGAAGTTTTTACCTTAGAGGTACCTTCATGAGTTACCTCGAGTGTGTGCCAGATCTCGTATGCGGTGGCGCATTGCGAGATTCTGTTGAACTCCTCCGAGCTGAGCGCGCAATACAACGCGTTCATTGTTTTCGCGTTGAGAGAGAGCTCCCGGATCTGCTGCTGCGAGTATCCTCTGGCGGGTTTCTCTGGGATGTCGAAGGGGGTCTCGCACCTGGCCCAGACTGTGAAGTCGGTGGCTTGAAGCCACGTCTTCATCCGCAACTTCCAGTAGGGGTAGTTGCTCCCGTCGAAGAACGGCGGACGGGTTGTGGACTGCCCCTCGGAAATCCTGCTTGTGGAACAGCTTCCCTCCATGATCTAGATCCTCGCCGGTTTGTAACGTCGATTTTGCGAGACCTGCTCTGATACCAAATGAAGGTTCCCTACCAGGAGGGGTGACGTAATAAAATTGCGGAAATAAAAATATAAAGTAATCTCACAAAAATCAATCGCAAAATGTACACAGGTATTTTTAGGTGGAAACCCAAACCGGGTGAAAACCACCACCTAACCCTCTCGAGTTAGGATTTTCCGATCAACCAAGTTGATCAAAATCCACTAAACGAATCACTTTGAACGAGGGTGATTCAACCTCAGTACAACCACGCTACAAGTACGAGGGTAGCGTTCCTCAACCCCTTCTCTCCACGAGAAGGATTTTGTCCCACGAAGGAGACGGGAATTCGCAAAGCGAATACCCAACCAAAATACAAAGATAAAATAAAACAACAGTCCTATAGAGCCAACAAAATTAAACCTAGCTTCTATAGGAAATAGGAAACTCCCCTTTGCAAGGAGTGCGTCGACGATGACGCGGTGCGTGTGCCACGCGATGGCGCTACGTCGCTCTCGTTATCAACAGCGGGAGAGCGGGCGCGCAAACTGTTTGATGCTCTCAAGATGTAGAGCTTGAGCTTGGAGAGCAAGAACTTCTTGGACACAAGAGTGTGAAAATTTGTAGCTAAGTGTATCCAAGTGTATTTCTAAGTGTCTCTTATGTTTCTCTTCTTGTGTGTTTTTTGTTACAAAGGTTCCCCTCTATTTATAGAGGCCTTAGGAAGGTTTTGGAAGCTTGGAAAAGCTTCCATAGCCGTTGGGTGCAAAGCCCAAGAGAATCAGGCCGAAATCAGGACAATGATTGCATTTGACAGGGTTATCAGACGTCTAATTCTGGCATCAGACGTCTGGAAGGCCACTTTAAGAAGTCCGATTCCAATGTCAGACGTCTGATTCTATGCGGGTTTCTCCCTGACTTGAATCAGATCTAAACAAGGTTTTTGTGCAAGTCCATCAGACGACATACAGGACGTCTGGCACTAAGTCTGGACGTCTGGAAACCTACTTTTACTGTGGGAATTGATTTCCAAACGTTGCAACGGCTAGAAAATCTCTGAGAAGAGATTTTGGGTCAGCCGAGGCAAAACGGTCATTTATCAAACGTCTGGTAAGTCCTATGGACGTCTGATAAGGCTCTAACGGTCATATTCTTGAGTGTCTGCTAAGCTAGCCAACGGTCCATTATCTGGACGTCTGGCAAGTCCTCAGACGTCTTCTAAGACGTCTGGTCTAAGGGTCTGGACGTCTGATTTCATCAGACAGAACTAACTATGTCCAGCCTATCAGTTATCAGACGTCTGAAACAACAGTCAGACGTCTTAAAATCCTTTATCAGACGTCTGATTCGTTAATTAGACGTCTGGAAAGTCTGTTTTAACCCTATATTGGTTTTCTAAGTGTTCTACAGAAAACCTAAGTATCCTAGGGTTGTGCAGGTGTTCCTAGGACTACTGTTAGGGTTCTTTGAGGCTCTTTAACATAATGTCTAAGGAAAATAAAGAGCAAGAAAATAAATACAAGAGATACATGAAAGGATAAAAAAGAATCTATCATATTCTTCTTGTCTTCCATCTACAATCTTTCGCTCCATGCGAACCTCCTCTGTTTTCCGTCAAGCTCCTCCAATCCGTCCTGGATGCGAGCTTGAACTCCGTCTAAACACGTCCACATTTGCAATTGACCTGAAATCTAGGACTCAAATTGCAAATGTTAAATAACACGTGTTTTGTTATCATCAAAACAAACGATCGTGGTGCTCTAGCACCAACAACGTATTCCTTCGCGTTTCACCCATGAAGGACCTGCAGCGGTTTGGGGTGAGAGGGAAGCTCGCGTCGAGGTTCATGGGACCTTTTCAGGTCCTAGAGCGGGTTGGACCCGTTGGTTTCAGGCTTGCCCTTCCTCCCAGCTTTCTGGTGTGCACGACGTGTTCCACGTGTCCAACCTCAGGAAGTACGTCGCCGATCCCAGTCACGTCCTGAGCCACGAGAGCGTCGAGGTGGGTGACGACCTGACCTACCCCGAGCAGCCAGTACAGATTCTCGACAGAGCCATCTGGAGTTTGAGATGGAAGCAAGTTCCCCTTGTGAAGGTTTTGTGGAGGAGCCAGAGGTACAAGGAGTCTACCTGAGAGCCTGAGGCGGCGATGCGGGAGCAGTACCCGGAGCTCTTTGAGGGTACGTCTTTTCAGACCGACTTCGGTCCTCTTTGAGTTTGTTATGCGTATATTGCTCTTTTTCCGCACCCTAGTTAGCGCAAGTTTCGGGGATGAAACTTCCTTTGAGTTTATTATGTTGTTAAGACCCGAGGCATCAAAACCACTTTAAGATGTCTGAGAGTTGGTCCAGACGTCTGGTCAGAAGTCTGGACGCCTTCCCAGAAGTCTGGAAATAAATTTTTGCGTGCGTACGATCGCAAGTCTGCACCCGTGCCGCGCACAGACAGAACCCCGCCGACCTACAGACGCCTTTTCTTTCCCCCCATGCCTTCAAATACCCCTCTCCCTCGTTCACCACCCCACTGTCTTCTCCTTCCTCTAGTGTGAGCGTGAGAGTGGGAGTGAAAGCGGGCAACAGCTGCTGCTGGGTGCGGTGCAGAGAGAAAGAGGTGCAGCGAGAGGGAAGAAGAGGGAGAGCACGTGAGAAAGAGAGAGAGCTCACCAGAGCAGATTTAGGCCAGTCGGCGAGCGCGCGGAGGAGCATGGTGCTGGGGAGGTTCCCCCGGTGCTGCTGCAGCTCAGGCAGCAGGCAGCAGGCAGACGAGCGCGTCACGGCCGCGCACAACGGGAAGAAGACGAGGAGGTTCTGATTCTGAAAATTTTTCCCAGAATCAGATGTCTGGACCTACATCCAGATGACGAAGGCGACGTCTGGAGGGACCTCCAGACGACTGAGAGGTACATATTTCTTCCTCCCCTTCCTTTTCCGGATACGGCCATGCAGGCCGTTCCGCCGAAGTTTGTTGCATGCCGTATTGAGAGAGTGTTTGCATACGCGTACAGGATTTGCTTCGGGAAGGCGCGGGACACGCCTTCCCACGCGATTCAGATGTCTGGGCGAGTCACCAAACGGCGGAGAGTATCTCCAAATGTCCGGAGAGGTGGTCGGACGTCTGGAACTAGGTCCAGACGATTCAACAGGACCTCTGGATGTCTGAGGAGCAGCACAGAGTGAGGTATGATCTGGAACCCTTTTTAAGACGTGTGGAAGATGTTCTAGACGTCTGATTTGAGTCAGAATTGTCATTTTTGACCCGTTTAGGGTCCGATTTCCACGTTTAAGATTCCGTTCTTCTCAGAATTAGTTGCTCTACTTGTTTAAAATACTTTTATCCTATTCTGAGTGGTTCCTTGTGATTGATCCTTGTGTTAGGACCTCATTCTGTTGCAGACTTGGGGGTTGCGGAGGCACGTGGACCCGCAGATCACACCCCCATTACTTTCAGTTTTGCGGGTAGAGTGGCTTTCCTTAGTTAATCACAAACATTAATGTATATCTAAAATAAATAATAGATCCTAGGGTATGGCATGAATCCTAGGACCTAAAAATTAGATTGAATGATAGATCCTAGGGTATGGCATGAATCCTAGGACCTAAAAACTAGATTGAATGATAGATCCTAGGGTATGGCATGAATCCTAGGACCTGAAAACTAGATTGAATGATAGATCCTAGGATGTGGCATGAATCCTAGGAACAGAAACATTGAAACGAATGTGTTGATTGTCTGAATTGCAGTCTTGGATAAGTAGATAGAATAATGATAATTGCCTGTAATTGGATAACAGCTGCCGGTGAAATATAGAGAAATGTTGCTAGTAACTGTTACATGTAATTTCTATTGGTTGAAATTAAATACGAGCTGCTTGTATATGAATTGGAAAGGAAAAGAAGTTGAATGTTGGAACACGTACTATATGCAAATAAACCTGAAATGATGAAACCTAGTATGGCGTGGCCTAGGAAACATGAGCATAAACCTTGCGAGGAATTAGGAGTAGAACTCCTGGAAATAAATGGGATGGAACTGGAAAAGTGAATGGGAAAGTTTGTTGTCTCTTGGATACGTAGTACCAAGGAAAGCACACGTTACCTCTTAGTGCAAAGGGGAGCCAACCGCCCTATGGACCCAGGGTTAGGTCTGGCCACTTTGTACCAACTTTTGGCCCTCTCGTATACTGTACCGGGAAGAGCTACTAGTGTAGGGAGGGAGCTAGCCACCCCACGGGCCACGGGGTTCAACTAACCGTCCTACACCGACTTGTTAGGCCCACTGGGCAAACCAGGGTAGTCAGGCGAGGGTGGGCGGACTGTGGAGGGGCAAGACCCCTGTTTAGCTACTGTGGAAGGTGACGTGCCTTCGTGCGTGTGTGTTAAGAGGTGTCGTTATAGTTGCACTTGATACGTCGGTTTTAAAAGAAGTAAACGGAGGTGAGTCCGAGTGTCGATCTCAGGGAGGCGTGGAAATCGGATTTTGTTTACCACTTGTTGTCACGAAAAAGGCGGAGTTTTGCTTGCGAAAGAAACGGTTTTGAAAAGCGAGAGATAGAGAGAGTTTAGGGTTAGAAAGCTCTTTGGTTTTGATCATGCACTTTAAACAGAAATTAAAAAGGCAACTAAATGAAAAATAATTTCATTAAACATGCATTCATAGTTCATGGTTTACAATATTAAATACATGCTTCAACAAAAGTAAATGAAAGCTTAAGAGAGAGAGAGAGAGGTAGAGAGAGAGTGGAGAGCGACGAGGCAGCCACGGCGGTGGAGGAGGCTCCGTCGGCGGCTCGTCGTCTCCGGCGATTACAAGAGTGCCTAAGACTAGCTAGGAGAGGAGTGGAGTAGTTGCAAGTGAGAGAGGATCCTTGAATGGTGGTAGAAGGGGGTTTAAATAGAGTTAAGGGCTTCCTAAAAGAAGAATGTGCTTTAGCGACATCCAGAACGTCGCTAAAACCGCTTCCATATACGTCGGTGAAGGCCTTCTGCCGCCGGTCAGCCGCCCGCCCCTCTCTCTCTTCAGGCGCGATCCGTGGACGTCGAACGAGAGCCGTCCGATTGATGATCGGACGGCTGAGATCCTCCCGCGCCTGCGCTGGGATCGCGCTTCGGGCGTGCGTGCGCGCGCGCGTTTCCGCCCGGCGTGCGCGCGCGCGTGGGAGGTGGGGCGCTGTCGTCGCGCCGCGTGGCGCGATCCTAGCCGCTCGCTTCTGATCGCGCGGCTCAATTTTGCCGCGCCCTTCGCCCGCAAGTGATTTCCGCTCCGCGCGATTCGAACGCGCGTCGCCGCGACGCGGGCGTGCGCGCTAACCGTTGCGCCACGCCCGCGCTTTGTCGCGGCGACCGCGGGCGAGGGCGCGGATCTCGGCCGTTCGATCGAAGATCAACGGCCGAGATGCGTCCTTGGCTGGCTTGGGGGCGTGCGGGAGGCGGGGGCGGGGCGACGTGGCGCGTTCTAGGCCGTTGATCTCCAGATCAACGGTCAGGATTTCTTGGGCCCATTATGGGAGCTCCGGATGTCGGATTTGGCCGATTTTGAGTCCGTTAGACTCCGTTCGTCGTCCTGAATCCATCCGTGCGGTCCGATTGCTCATCTGAGGCCTGCTTTGACAAATGCTTTACACAAATGGCCATTAATACAGTTTATAAGCAATCTTGGTACTTGATGCATGCAATGCTCCTATTCTACTTTATGTTGTGCCTTTTATTCTAAATATGGGCCATATTCAACCTAATTACTACCCCCTTGCGTGGTGTTATCATACCCCCATGCTTACTCCTTGCTAATCCCTAGCAAGGTTTATTCTAGCCTTTATTTCTTTGGCGAATTCAAGAAGTAATTGCTTAGGCACTTCGTTACTTGTTAATAAGAGGAACTATACGAAGATCTTAATCTACAAAGACTAAGCAGCGCCCGGGTGTCTGCCAA